>CP139501.1:321360502-322036243 GCA_021014915.2 Artemisia tridentata subsp. tridentata | reverse complement strand
TTATTTACCGTTGTAGTTCTTTTGTTTTTAATTTGTGGTGGTTTATATTTTCATTAGGAATCCACCAATAAATCCAAATATCCGACACGGTTTGAGGTGTTTACGATTTATCTCCATATTACAAGAGACGAATACTTTAAAGATGGTAACCTGTTTGGGTACATTCAAGTATCAGATTATTATGGGTTACTGCCAGATGCATGGGGTGAATTACATGATCCTGGTCCTGGTCGTGTTGGTTTATTCTGTCGAGATTGGTGTGTATTCTGTAAAAATCAAAAACCCAATGGGCGTTTACCGATTGGCAATTCGAGTTCTCCGCCATTCAGTCCCGTTCTCTTCGTCCATGCAGATTTGTATATTACTCTATGCTACTACCAAAAATGAGAAGATTTTTTTGAAGTCTGCAATCACCAGAATTATCTGAACTTCTCACCTTTTTTGGAAAAAAGTTCCAAAAGTAGCTGCGAATATCTTGTTGCTGGAGGTGATGATGGGCATATACAGATGCATTACATTCTATTAAAGAATGCCACATGGTTATCAAACGAGACAACTCCCAAAGAGTTACTTTGTTTGGTGACTAAAAACGGGAATGTGATACGTGTTGATCATATCGCCACAGTGGATTCGTTTCTAGAAGCTTCCGGTCAGGGGTCCTCTTTTCAAACGGCACTGAACTTGCTCTCTTTGTATGCTTTGTATAATGGTGAAAGATATGTTCCTACATTTCGGCAGAATTTCGTTGCTTTTGCCACTGGTTTGTTGTCTTCGGGATTTCGCCTCGTTGTCAAAGATGTTCCGTCGGCCATTTTGAGCGAATGCAGAAACACAGAACAGCGTGTAATGCTTCATGCATTGGGGTTGTCTCTTGGTATAATGAAATGGAAAAATGATTATCAACCTTTTCTTCTATTCAATTCAGGAAGGCACCTGAACTTGATCAAGATGATGATAAATCGACTAGTCATCCCTCTGCTGATGTGGAAAATGAAGAATCTAAAGTAGTCAATGAGGGTGGTAGAACAGATATTTCTAGTGATAAAGGCGACCTTGATCACGAAAAAACATTCATCTAAAGGTAATAAATCAAACCAAACAGTTTCAGAGGGATCGATCGAGAATAATGTTGACTTGATCATTGAAGAAAACCCCGCTAAGGTGATCTTGAAAGAAAATGAAGCTACTGGAACCCATATGAATTTTGGCTGACGGGCCGAATGCTATTTTGGTTGGTTTAAGCAATAAAGATCAATAACATTCGTGACAAAGGTTAATAAATCCGAATTACCGAGCAATGGTGACCCTATTATTGAGCAAAAAACCAGCATCAAATATACCTTCCATGATCTTTGGCATTGTGAACACTGGATTGTCTGTATTTTACTAGAAATGACAGGCCTGGGTTCTCTGCATTTATTAAACATAACGGGCCTGGATTTTCTGCATTTGCTAGACCGGATTATCGAACAAACTTCAGCTTCAAATGTACCTTCTATGATCCTGGAAGAAGATGCATGTTTAAAAGACATACTAGATTCTGGAGTATGTAGGGATGTATCCGGTGGCTCAAAGGCTAATTCACCCGAGAAAGATCAGCTAAGTTGGGGTACGGTCACCCCACGGCAGGTCATAACTGGGAGTGCAGCAGAACTTTGGGCTTTCAAATCTGCCAAACTTGGTGAAAACCTGTGAGGTGTGCTATTCGGCTAAGGAGGATAACACTTTGAAGAAACAACATGCTTGTTTAGGTAGAGCACTACAGTGTCTTTCTCAAGAGTTGTATTCTCAAGACTCACGTTTTCTACTTGAACTCGTTCAAAATGCTGATGACAATGTGTACCTATGTATGTGGACCGACGCTTAACTTCATTCTTCAAGAAACAGGTGTTGTAGTCCTGAATAATGAACAAGGATTTTCAGCTGAAGATATCAAAGCACTCTGTGATGTTGGCAGTTTAACAAAGAAAGAGCCTAGTGCTGAATATATTGGCAGAAAGGGCATCGGCTTCAAATCGGTATTCCGGGTTACTGATGCTCCAGAAATCCATTCTAACGGGTTCCATATCAAATTTGATGTAAGCGATGGTCACATTGGTTTTGTTTTGCTGACAATTATACCACCTTGTCGCATTGATTCGTTTAGCAAGTTGGTTTCTCTGGATACTGAGCCCATGGATGAGAAACACTGGAATACGTGCATTATCCTACCTTTTAGATCAAAGAAGAATGAAGCCTTTTCAGTTGAAAATCTCATTTCCATGATTTCTAATCTCCACCCATCCTTGTTACTTTTCCTTCGTCGTCTTAAGTGTATCAGATTCAGAAACCTTTTAAATGATTCTCTCACTGTTATGAGGAAAGAAGTTACTGGAAATGGTATTCGCAGACGGAGAGTTTTCACGATCCGCTCACGAGGGAGGGAGTGTTTTCCTCGATCCGTTTAATTCGAAGACGGAGAGTTTTCACACGATCCGCTCACGAGGGAGGGAGTGTTTTCCTCGATCCGTTTAATTTGAAGACGGAGAGTTTTTCACGATCCGCTCACGAGGGAGGGAGTGTTTTCCTCGATCCGTTTAATTTGAAGACGGAGAGTTTTCACGATCCGCTCACGAGGGAGGGAGTGTTTTCCTCGATCCGTTTAATTTGAAGACGGAGAGTTTTCACGATCCGCTCACGAGGGAGGGAGTGTTTTCCTCGATCCGTTTAATTTGAAGACGGAGAGTTTTCACGATCCGCTCACGAGGGAGGGAGTGTTTTCCTCGATCCGTTTAATTTGAAGACGGAGAGTTTTCACGATCCGCTCACGAGGGAGGGAGTGTTTTCCTCGATCCGTTAATTCGAAGACGGAGAGTTTTCACGATCCGCTCACGAGGAGGGAGTGTTTTCCTCGATCCGTTTAATTTGAAGACGAGAGTTTTCACGATCCGCTCACGAGGGGGGGAGTGTTTTCCTCGATCCGTTTAATGTAATTGTTACGTAGTCCGAACGGGGCCAGAACCAAACCCGTAAAATAACCGATGGGGTTCGTATTGGAACCGAACCGTAAGATAACCAACGGGTTCGGATTAAAACCGAACCGTAAGATAACCAAACCGTAAGATAACCGATGGGTTTGAATTAGAACCAAACCGTAAGATAATCGATGGGGTTCGTGTTAGAACCGAACCGTAAGATAAGCAATGGGGTTCGGATTAAAACCGAACCGTAAGATAACCAAACCGAAAAGATAACCGATGGGGTTCGAATTAGAACCGAACCGTAAGATAAACGAACCGTAAGATAACCGATGGCCTTTTTGCCATAATGATACGTATGGTACCTCTTTTGGGGGTACCATACGGACGACACAGCCGTACGGGCTTTTTGCCTTAATGATACGTATGTCACCACTCTTGGGGTACCATACGGGCGACACACGCCGTACGGGCTTTTTGCCTTAATGATACGGAGCTTCGTACAGTTATAGGAGCTCTTGCCTTTTCCGTTAGATGTGAAAGATATAATATTTCACGTGTATTACTACATAAAAGAGTCACGACGTGACTATAACACAACCGATAGAGTTGGAAGCAACTGATTCAAGTCAGTTCTCTGGTGTTTGGATCTTATTTCATTTTTGTTAACTTGAGAAACCCATGTCTTCGATTCAACCAGAATTAATCTTGATTCGGAGCAATCAACAACATGTAAGCTTAAATACATATAGGAAAATATGAATACATTGCAGCTCGTATGGAGTCAGCATGCTCACTTGGTTTGACTCATTTAGATTTCATATGGCTCGAGATCGCTAAACTTGTTAATCAGCTAGATCAGGAGCTTTTTTTTTTTTTTTATTATTACTCGCCAATATTTAAATGAAACGTGCATAAAAAAAAAAGTTTTTAAATGTATCTGATCATTCCAAGCACAATTATTATATGCATGAGTTTATAACAGAATCCGTGATTTGAGTTTATAAACCAACATCTTATCACATGCATGAGCCTTTTAGCGGATTAAGTAAAGGCTAAATCAAGTTAATATTTTGTCCGACATTCATTTGACTATTTCTCAATATATTAAAAGTCTTGACACTAGTTTGACAAGCAAAACGTTTTCTCTCAAGTACAAGTTGGTCTCAGTTAACATGATTCGTATCCCTTAACAAGATAACGAGGCATCAAATGAAATAGCAACCACAAAACAATGACAAATTCTGATTAAAATAAATAGACATCGAGCCCTTAAAGCTAACCATAAAGGTAAAAATCGAACATCCCAACATCCTTGGAGCTATAATCAAAATTCTAATGGTCTTTAAACTAAGAAGAATTAGTAAACCGGAGATAGAACATATTAAGCTATCCTCATATTAAATACACGGAGTAGTTGGCTAGGGGCTACTTTGTGCTTATTTTCTTTTTAACTTATCAGAATATCTAAGGCTACTCAATGCCACACATTCCAAGGTCTGCCTATTGTATTTATGTTGACTAGTTCCATGTCTACTTTAATAGTTATATATTTATCTTCTCATTCCGTGCCACCACATGTGCGTATAATCTGATACGTGGGCGTACAATCATCAGGTAAGTATGGCAGATCTGATATATCGAGACAATATAAATTCATTTGGGCATTAAGATGGTACCAGCATGGGTGGGCAATCAGGAGAGTGAATAAAGGAAGTCGGATACTTACAGAGATGAGCCGATACGAAACATGAATAAACATATTTCCTGGGAATCAGATCAGGTAATAGACCTTCCCTCCGCTTAGAGTGTGACTACTCATATACCCGTTTTTTCTTTGGGCCTGAAACCAAGCTGGGAAAGACGAAATCCGAACGAGGCAGTACCTCCGGATGACATAACGTCCGAACCAGACCATATGGCTGAATGAACCAGTATAGTCGAACAATCTTGATCAAAGGAGATTATACCCGACCGGCTATATTCGACATCCATTCCGGACGTCATCCCGAACAGCCGTAACCAACATCTGTACCGGACGAATAGAGGATGAAAGAACCAACTCCGGTAGGATAGTAAAACGGATCGCTTCCAAATTGAATGTGACCAAGACCTGCCACACTAATCGAAGACCAAACCCGGACAATCGAAGACCAGGAACACCAAGAAACTTGTCGATCGGAAAACCAACAAACCAATCAACCAGTCGCATACAACACAACTGCTGCAACTATCAATAATCCAGCCTCAGGTATAACAAAGGACTGAAAACACCACCTGGTAACGACCAACAGTTGTGACAACAAGAACAGCTGGTAATCGACCAGCAGCTATAACAACATGAACAGCTGGTAACAACCAGCAACTATAACAACTCGAATAGCTGGAAACGACCAGCAATAATATCAACAAGAACAGCTGGCTCATCACCAGTCAAACGAGAGCACCCAAGTCACAAAAGCTGAGAACACCAGCCACTTATCCATAGAGAAGCGGATGGTATGACAGTTGGGTTTATATCACCACAAAGATGCTGAAAATCAGCAACCAAACACCCTTGATTATGCAGATTTTCAGTAGCAAAAAATGCCCCATGTCGAAACCATATAAAAATACTCAAAAACCGCGGCTAAACTCCGCGAAAGCGATCCCGTATTAACGGCTTTACAAACAAATGAAAGGTCAAGACACAACCCTCGTGAACATGAACCGCAATCCTCGAACTTACTTCCATCTTCCTTCGGGAAATCACCAGCTTGTATCATAAAATCCTTGATTATCCTATGAAATTGACATCCCTTGTGCCTACCAGATAGTCCATGCCTTGTTGAACTCAAATGCCACAAAACACTAAATAATCATAATCAACAAATAATAACCACGGATCATGGATGTTAAATATAAACATGTTAGGTTTTCTCATACGGATGGTGGAATTAATTTAGGTAACCTTCGGATATATATATCTTGGGGATCGGATTACCTCACGTACCAGAATATGTAACCTCGAGGTGTGATGTACGACCTCGAACATGTAATGCCAGAATATAACACCTAAGTTCGAAGTATCACGCTTGTTTGCCGGAGCGCAACTCGTTTTATCAATGAATTTTACCTCTTATATGATCATTGTTAAAATGACCGGAAGATATCAAATCTTAAAACCATGTCAAAATGACCGGAAGAGGTCAAGTCTATCCAGTGCCCAATTCTCATGGCGGTCAAAAGGAATGAACCTAGAAACTTAAACAAAAGGACTTACGAATGCTGGTTTCAGACATGGAATAGAAGGACCATCACGGATGTTCCAAGGGTATCTTCTATTTATTCCCCTGCCTTTAACTAAAATTGAGGAGTCGGATTTACACCAACAAACCCGTCTCCCTTCACGCAATGCCAAAACTTCTCTTTTTTTTTTTTTTATTTATATTAGGTGTCTTTTGACATCTTACCACATCTCATCTGATTCTCAGTAGTAGACCCACACCTCCTTCATAGACTAGCCGCACGTCTCATCACACAATCCGATTAAATCGTAAACACGGCCATTGAATTCCTAAACCGTTTCAAATAAACGCCTGTTTGAACATATCGTCACCAGGGACAAAATTAACGGAAAATGACAAAATCAAGGCCAATATTGTAGATCGGAGAACGATCTATCCGGTTATGTAAAAGTAATCGGAGGAAAATGAGAGGGTTAGGGTAGATCCAAGAGAAATGGAACGGAAAAGGTCTGTTAATGAAGATTAACAGAAGGGATGATACCGGACTGAAAGTGTGACTCATTGTTCTCAACACTGGGTAGAGTGAACAACGGGTCCCACGGAAGGCGCCAATTTGTTGAAGTAATCTTCCGTCAGGCGAGTCCGGAGGGTTGTTGCGCTCCGTCCGTCCTCTCTCCTATGCTGGAAGCGTACTGCAAACAAACAAGAAGGAAACCGTTAGAGGAGGTCCCGAGGCCGAAGCCCCGGGAACCACCCTCCGACGGTCAAGTCAGCACCTCGGTCCAGAGGATGTAATATGATCAGTCGGTAATATATATGTAATGTACTGTATGTGTGTGTGAGATAATATGGGATTAGATATATTGTAGAGAGAGAATATCCATGTGTTATCTATTAGATTGTAATGAAATGAGATATGTAGTAGTATATATAGGGAGAGGTACCTCGATACCTGTGCTACCTTGGGAAGTGTGGTGTCAGACCACGTGGGAGACATAATCCCGGGAAATCTGGGATGTCAGTGGTTGATGTTGAAGCAATTTCTTGCAATCACTTCAGACAAATAAAGGGAGCCTCCCGGTTGAACTCAACTTGGGTTCCTCCGGTAGGCTTGGGTGTAAGTCCTTTCGGCTATTTGGGGTCCTCCGGATATCTGCACACAACAACACACGTTAGGCTCGCCCCGGGTGTTATCCCAGGACCCACCTCCGGTGTGAGAATAAGTATTTGATATTCCGAAAGGGCTATCAATTATAGTGAGAAGTTAATGCAGGTAAAAGTGTTAGTTGAGAGCAGTAAATGAGTCGAGTATTTATAGTACTCGACCTTGATACCTGAAATGGCGGCGCCCGATTTTCAGGGGATATGTCCCCGACATAATCCCGTAAATCCTGGGGAGGCGGCGGCGGTGTCTGCAGCTGCCATCTGTCAAAAGGTAAATGCCACCTGTCCTATTACTCACAGTGATTTTGGCCGGATGAGTCGTATGCCTTCCGTATGCCCGGGCGGCTCGATGTCGTCCGGACGGCCGGTCGAGACAGGCCGTTCGGACACATACGTCAACAGTTGACGGGACTTGTCACTGTAGATGACGGCGGTCCTCTCGGTAGGTCTGTCCGGAGGTGAGACGTCCGGATACCGGGAGTATGGTCCGGACGAAGTATGACGTCCGGACACATACACCAACAGGTTCTAATCGAGGAGTTTGTGGAAAGATACTTGCTTACTATGGTAAGTTCGATTATGGAAATGATAATTTGGTGAGTAGTTTTTACAAGGCGTCACTATTTGAATCTTTTGATGGTTCTGTTAAAGATTTTGGTGATGTTCCTGTTGAAGCAATTTCTTGCAATCACTTCAGACAAATAAAGGGAGCCTCCCGGTTGAACTCAACTTGGGTTCCTCCGGTAGGCTTGGGTGTAAGTCCTTTCGGCTATTTGGGGTCCTCCGGATATCTGCACACAACAACACACGTTAGGCTCGCCCCGGGTGTTATCCCAGGACCCACCTCCGGTGTGAGAATAAGTATTTGATATTCCGAAAGGGCTATCAATTATAGTGAGAAGTTAATGCAGGTAAAAGTGTTAGTTGAGAGCAGTAAATGAGTCGAGTATTTATAGTACTCGACCTTGATACCTGAAATGGCGGCGCCCGATTTTCAGGGATATGTCCCCGACATAATCCCGTAAATCCTGGGGAGGCGGCGGCGGTGTCTGCAGCTGCCATCTGTCAAAAGGTAAATGCCACCTGTCCTATTACTCACAGTGATTTTGGCCGGATGAGTCGTATGCCTTCCGGTATGCCCGGGCGGCTCGATGTCGTCCGGACGGCCGGTCGAGACAGGCCGTTCGGACACATACGTCAACATGTCCCCCCCCAGTATTGCATTATCGGTTGAAGACCGATGATGTAATATTTGTATAATATCTGTGCGCCTTTCGGTACCAGTAATGTTTATGTCATACCCTTTCGGCATGTTTCATTCGAACATATACACCAATGAGACTAAGATAATGCCTTATGGCTGCTTCATATTTTAACCTGTTCCATCTGATATATGCATGTAATATCAGAATTACATTGTTAGTAAAGTGTTGACGCGACACTCCAAAGATCACCTTATGGTCTGTCGGCCTGAATCTTCGGTATTACTGTTGCGTTTGCTTTTCAATTTGGCCGATGGTGTAATGCCTTGAAGAGTTAGTTTTGACGTGTTATGGCTTCGACGTGTGGGAGCTATTATCGTATCGTTCCTGATCCTCTATGTACATTGTATGTCTTTATTTCTTTTGGTGAGTGATCATTGCGTGCACCCAATAGGTCGGGGTGCCTTTTTCAATTTATCCGGAGGGCCCTGCCCTTCTGTGCGTAGGCGCTGCGAGTATGCCGATGGTATGACATTGCTGACAAACTATGGGTTTACGTTTGGCCTTTTCTGAAGGATATGCCGTTAGATTCTAGCATGTCTTACATCATACCGATTCTACCAAGTATCGCCCTAGTATTTTTATGAGTGTGCCTCTCTCTTTTATAATTATTTTATAATTCTGCCACTTCACGGTTGTTCCATGTAGGTCGTCATCAATGGACTGACACGTATGCGCGTGTTTAGTTCGTGTGCAGATTTGCAGCCACGTCAGCGTCTTGCCCAACGTGACATTCCACATCCTGAGTTCTTCCTATAAATAGTGACATTGATGTGTGTTTTTTTTTACTACCGTAATTCCATAATCTTAACTGAGACGCCTTCCGGTATTATTTTCCGAACGATTCTTGCCAGTCTGTCCTCCATTTTCCTACTAGTCTTTCGTCTTTCCAAGGTATGTTTCGAATCGTCTCTGCCTTAACTTTATTTTACTGTTTGGCTGTATCCCTCTTTCCCCCGGCAAAACCGCATCGGCTTTGCCCACTTCTACTTGTGAGAACTTTCCAGGGGTCCAATGATTCCTCCCCAAGTTTATCGTAGAGACACGTGCCTTTCGATGGGGTTAAAGGGCAGTGCATGGGGTTATCATGGATTACGAAGTACCGTAGAGAAGCATACCTAGCGTCGTTAGGAAGGCACCATATAACATTTTTCGAGGTTTCTCTTCGTAGCTTCCTTATAAACCCTTCAGTTCTTTTACCCCGAACGCCGATAAGATGGCTTAGGGAACGATAGACCTTGTGTCGTTTGAATTTTCCACGTAGTAGGGCTCTCGCCCGACTGGGGGTATCCCAACTAGTGGGCGGCTTCTAGGGGAATCGGGGGAAGGGTTATGCCCTTACGGCCTCTGTCTATCTCCTTTTATTATTTTAGTTGTGTTCCGGCCCTTGCCTGTGCAACGTTTTGACCATTATCTGCATCCGTTTTTTGCAGTTATCACAATGTCTCAATACCTGAGGAAGCCCAAAGTTAAGAAGGATGTGCCGGTGACCCAGGGGGACAAACATCAAGGGAGTCAAACCCAGGGATCGCATGCTGCCGCTGCTCCTCAAACCGTTATCCCTGAGCAGACGGTAGAAATGACCGGAGTCGACAAGTCTGACCCCAAGGTCTCAATCTCCCGAAAGAGAAAACCGGATCAGGATGTCGTCCGACCCATCTCTCAGGCTCAAACACAGGGAACGAGAGTCCGTCTTCATCGTGATTCTTCCGGAGGGGGTACCTTCCGAGAGCCCAATGAAGGCGAGGGTGCCTCGGGCGCAAGAAAACAGCCGGAGGGGGCCGATGCTTCGGCCGGAAGAAAACGGCCGGATACCCAAGGAGGTACCGGCGAGGGCTTTACGTCGGAGGCCACCGGTGCTGGTAAGTGTTTCTTTCTTTCCCTTTATGAAACGCTGATTTCCAAATTATGCATTCGTTCCGCCATTTTTGTTTGACTTGCAATAATAACAAATAAAACTTTTCGAAAATGTAGGGGCTTCTTCTGCTGCTGCTTCTAACCGCGGGAAGGGTAAGGTAGCCGGTGACAGCGAGTCGGCCTCTTTGCATGTGCCGACGTGGAAGGTGAGCAAGGACGACCGGTTGGATAACTGGAAGGTCTGTCGGGAACTGTTGTTGCACTTACCGACTCCGAAAGAGGAGTCGTTTCTGGAGAGTTTGGGGGATGCTGAGGTCGTTCAGAGAGCCTGGAGACTTTTGGGTATGGGGTCCGTTGCTCAGTCGGACTTGCTGCTTCGGTTCGAGAAACTCCTTCACGACCATAGCGAGCTTCACGAGGTCCACCAGCATTGTGGAAACCTTGGAAAGAACGGGGGAGAGCTCAAACAACTGAAGATGGAGCATTCCACCTGCCTGGTGCGAGAGTCGGAGTTGATGGGGCAAGTGAAAGAGTTGGAGAAGTTGGTGGAGGATGAGAGGTTGGCCGCAGCGGAACGAATCAGCGCCTTGGAAGCTGATTTGGAAAAAGCTAAAGTTAACCTGAGTGACGAAGTGAAGGACAACATGAGCCTTCGGGAAGAAAAGAGAGATCTGATTGCCCGAGTGGGCCGCACCGAAGCAGAAAGGTTCAGGGTAGTTAAGGAGGTCCTTCCAGAGGTTGTTCGTCGTCTGTTGGGCAGCTATGAGTACAAGAATCATCTAGCAGGGCCCTTCAGCTTGTCCTCGCAATCTGGGTTTATGGAAGGTGTGGTTGAGGGCCGCGGGCCGGAAGAAGTGGCCGCCATTCTGGCCAAAACGGAAGATCTGGATGTGGATGCTGCGAAGAAACTCGACCCGGCATTTGACGGGTTGTTTACCGCCGAGTATCCTTATATCAAGAAGATCAGCGGTTCCTATCTTAAGTCTCTTGATGAGATCCTGAAAATCTTCCCTGATCCCGACCCGGCTGCTTCTCCCCGTGCTCCGACTGTTAATGCCGCCGAGGGATCAACTTCCGGGACTACTAACGTCGAGGAACCGACTGTTGGAAAGGACGGGTCGGCCCCCTAAGTTTCCGAGTGATTTGGTTTACCTTGTGTTGTAAGGCCTTTGAGCCAAGAACAATTTTTCTCTTTCTTTTTCATATACATACATCCGGATGACTGTAATAATCTTGTGACAAATAATTTGTGTGTCTTGTTTCTTTGCATATATTTATGATTGTTTTGTGCTTTGCGTGCTCCATGTTTCATGTTTCGTGCTATTGTTCTTGCTTGTTTCCGGAGTGATCTAGATTTAGCGGAATTGACCTTTCGGTTGATATGATGGGACGCTCTACTGGACCCTTGAACGACCCTGCCGGATTCTATTAACTTGTGATTTAGTAATGTGTGTGTCTTATCCTTCTTCCTCCTTTTTCCCTTCCCCAGAAATATATATTCTTCTCTCTTTTTTTTTTTTTGCGTGGACCACATGCGTGGGTTGTAATGGGACAATTTGGGTCTTCGAAATGGACGTTGTCGAATAGTTGTTCTTTGGTATTCGTAGGTGTTATGAATCGCATCGTTTGTCCGTTGTTATCTGTCATTCGTATGGTACCGAAAGTGCACTTGTATGTTCTTTTGATTATGGACGCGTGACATTCGCTTGTTATTATTTTTGTGTTTGCATAGTTCCGACAGTGCAAGTTTATACATTTTGCGTGGTTGTATGGTGACCATGTGAATATTGACCACGAAAGTCTCCGGAGGGGGCCAGCCTCCCGGAGGGATCGTTTTTTACTTGTGTTCAAAATGTTACAAATGATTCAGCCTTTCCGCTAGGATTATGGCAACCCCTTCCTTTTTTAGGTATCAACCATCTTTGGACATTGACCACAAACTCCCCGGAGGGCGCGAACCTCGGGGGGGGCCACTTTCTAATTATGTCCAGAGAACAATGAACACTGACCACTAATCTCCGGAGGGCACGAACCTCTCGGAGGGATCACTTTCTACTTATGTTCGAGATTTTACAGGTGGTTCAGCCTTTCCGCCAGGATTATGGCAACCCCTTCCTTTTTTTTTTAGGGTATCAACCATCTTTGGACATTGACCACAAACTCCCCGGAGGGCGTGAACCTCTCGGGGGGGTCATTTTCTAATTATGTCCAGAAAACAATGAACACTGACTACGTCCGGATGTCGCGAGTCACCCGAACGAGTCACTTTAAACTTGTGTTCCAAGCACCTAGCTCGAACACTGACTATGCCCGGATGTCGCGAGTCATCCGAACGAGTCACTTTAAACTTATGTTCGAGCTGTTTCGTAATTGTTACACATGTGGGATCTCACATAAATATTCAGGTGATGTTCCGCAGGGACATTGACTCCCTCCCACGGTGGGGTAACTGCATTTGTCATTGAAAACAGTCAATATCAAGCCTTCTTGGGATATCATAAACATTTCAAAGATATCATGAGAAAATTGCCCCCCTCATCGGTAGGGTGGCTACGTTTCATTAAATGATTAACATCAAACCCTTTCGGGTGTTACACAGAATACGTTAAGCCCCATTTACATGGACGCTTTTACAATCAATCGCCCGCTGTGCTTGCGGCGTTCTCCTGGCTATCCCTGTTCGACTTTTGTTATCTCGTTCGGCAGGCTTCCGATGCCTCTGTCGGGCCGCATTCCCGCAGACCTTGCTTTCCCAATTTGTAAAACTACCTGTCTTAAGTTACGAAGGTATTTGCATTCTTCCCGTTAGTTCGTACATTGTTACAGTAATAGAATAGAATAGTAAGACATTCTAGTGGTTATATCGTATTGACGATTACCTGAGCCATTGCTTGTTTCTTGGCCGGTGTGTTGGGGCTTCCTTGGCCATCATGCCCATTCATCTTTCTTCCATCCTTCCTTCCGGTCCTAGGTCCCTTCTTTTGTTCACACGGCCAGTCCTGTTTTACTCCTCCCAACGGATGATTTCTTTTCTTGGTTTCTTTTGTTTCTGCGATGGGCTCCTCCCTTGCGTCATGGTGCCTTTGCGTCTTTGGTTGAGTGACCAATGTCGCTATGCCCCCTGGTGTTGGAAATTTAATCGTCGAATGGATGGTTGATGGTACGGCCCGCAACTTCCTCAATCCGACGCGTCCCAGTATGGCATTGTAGGGGGAAGGTGAGTCGACCACGGCAAACTCCAAACTGATTTTCCGAGACAGACCCAGACTTCCGAAGCGGATCTCCAAGTCAATCACCCCTCTCGGCCTGATGGGTTTTCCAGTGAATCCCGTCAAAGTTGTGTCGACCTTTCTCAATCGTGCCTTAACCGCCCGGCCCAAGCGCTCAAATTGATGCCCATACATTACTTCCATTGATGCGCCCGGGTCAACATAAACCTCACGGATTTCTCTTCCCTCAGTTTCCATCTTGACTATCAGCGGTTCGTCCGACATCTTCTCCAGAGGAATAGACGGGAAGCTTATTGGCGCGTCCATCCACTCTTCCTTCCCCACTTCTTCCGCTTTCCGGGAGGTTATAAGGCTCCGGACCATGTTGATTACTTTCCCTTTATTCCCTTGGTAGTTACCCCCTTGGTTGGTTTTCTTTCCTCTCCTGAGGTCTTTTACCAAATGATCCAGCTTCCCTGTACTCAACGCGGTTTTTAACTCCTCCCTGAGTACCCAGCAATCATCAGTGAAATGCCCTTTCTCCCCATGATAGTCACAGTATCTGTCCTCACAATCTTTCTGTGGCTTTCCCTTGGTTGGAGGAGGCTGCGGCAACCTTAGCTGATGTTCCGTCGCCAATATTTCCTTGGGTGTCTTCGTAAGGACGTCCAAATCTATCGGTCTTGTCTCGTTTCGACGGATATCATTTCGGCGGGGGTCGGATCTCCCGGCGTTGCCGTACCTTGGGGCTACATAAGGTGTGTAATAATCATTCCTTCGCCCTTTGAACCCAACCCTAGGGTTATTCCGGCGATAATCTCCAACAGGAGGCTTTGGCTGGTAGTCGTTCCTGTTGTGGTATGGGTTAGGCCGAGACTCCGTTCTCTCTCCCTTTGGCAGCTCTGTTGCTCGGAATGCCTCCTCAGAACGAACAAAATCATCAATCCGTTCCAACATTTCGTCAACGGTTTTGGGGATCTTATCCGAGAACTTCTTGGCTAACTCCGGGCAATGGTGACCATTCAGAAATGACCCGATTTGCATGATCTCCGGGGCGTCCGGGAAGTGGTTGGCCTCACATATCCACCTTTCTTTGAAATCCGGAAGGCTTTCGTTCGCCTTTCGATGAATCTTGTTAATCTCCGTGAGGTCCTTGGTGCTTATCCTTAACATGCTAAATCTGTTCAAAAATCTTTTCTGGAGCTCGTCCCAACTATCGATGCTTCCTGTAGGGAGCTTATCAAACCATCCTCTGGCCTTCCCGTCCAAGGTTTGTTGAAACATTCGACACCACACGGGCATGGGCCATTCTTCATGGTTTCCTGCTCCGGTGAAACGATTGATGTGGTCATCCGGATCAGTGGTCCCTTGGTATAGTTTTAAGTTCGTGGGGATCTTGTGTTTGGGGGATGAGAATTCTATGATTCTTTTTGTGAATGGGCATTTGATCATTTCTTTGAATGGTTTGCTCAAATCGTCGTCTGTCCCTTTCCCTTTTTCGTGACCGTCACCTGCTTTTTTCCTTTTCCCGTAACCGTCATCTACCTTCTTTCCTTTTCCGTAGGGCGACATTTCCACCTCCTCTCCCTCCGAACTCTCATATCCGTCATCGAGCCTCAGCATTCTGGGGCTTACCAGGCTACGATTGCCCGGCTCCTTGAACAATTCTTTCAAGGCCGAAAGATGACCCTCGATCAGGGCTTGAGCGTCCGGAGGGTGTTGGTCTCCTCCAGATCCTCCGGCCTCTCCCGCGTTTCGGACAGGGGTGAAGATGGGTGTTGTTCCCGTTGCCCCGAATGCCTCGAATGTTGGTGGAGAACCTGTCATTCCTAACTTCAGGTAGATCGAGTGAAAGGTCCCACGGATGGCGCCAATTTGTTGAAGCAATTTCTTGCAATCACTTCAGACAAATAAAGGGAGCCTCCCGGTTGAACTCAACTTGGGTTCCTCCGGTAGGCTTGGGTGTAAGTCCTTTCGGCTATTTGGGGTCCTCCGGATATCTGCACACAACAACACACGTTAGGCTCGCCCCGGGTGTTATCCCAGGACCCACCTCCGGTGTGAGAATAAGTATTTGATATTCCGAAAGGGCTATCAATTATAGTGAGAAGTTAATGCAGGTAAAAGTGTTAGTTGAGAGCAGTAAATGAGTCGAGTATTTATAGTACTCGACCTTGATACCTGAAATGGCGGCGCCCGATTTTCAGGGGATATGTCCCCGACATAATCCCGTAAATCCTGGGGAGGCGGCGGCGGTGTCTGCAGCTGCCATCTGTCAAAAGGTAAATGCCACCTGTCCTATTACTCACAGTGATTTTGGCCGGATGAGTCGTATGCCTTCCGGTATGCCCGGGCGGCTCGATGTCGTCCGGACGGCCGGTCGAGACAGGCCGTTCGGACACATACGTCAACAGTTCCCTTGATGAGATCAATGTTTGCTGTACCTATCGGGAGCTCCCTCATTATTGAAGCACGCTTAACGGATTTTGAGACAGGGAATGTTATTTTAGATGGTAAATGTGAATTTCTTTCGCATCATAAAGATAGCTTCAAAGACTACATTAAGTCAAAGGATTGCACTTTGAAAGGGAAAATCACTTGGAGCCAAGGTTAGGTACCGATAGCTTGTGCCACATTAGAGATAATTGCGCTCGGATTGTTAATTATGAAGATTTTGTTGCGACCTTTTTTGTTTATTTATGATTTTAACTAGTTATAACACTTGTGCATGTGCGGGGTTTAGACATGAATTTAATATTTCCTAGTTATTGTTACCTGTATGATTTGCTTTATTTGAATAGGCATTCTGAGACAATAAATTTAATTTTCGTTTACATAGTTTGGAAGTCTAAATTGAATAATTGAAAAGTATAGATTCACTACAAAAAAAAAGCCCTATAGTGACGAGAATTTAATGACGACTTATATATTTCGTCACTAATTAGTGACGATATATAATTGTCGTCACTATTTATCGTCACTTGCATATATAGTCACGAAATTTTCGTCACTCATCTAGTCACGAAAAAGTTTTGTCACTAACTTGACTATTGCAATTAATTCAATAATTTTCTTAATGTAATCTTATTAATCAATACATTTATCACAATCAAATCAATAATAATTTATTTTTCTTATTTTTCAGTTTTTCAAGTTTTAAAAGAAAAAAAAAAAAAAAATTCAAGTATTTGATAAACAGTAAAAAAAAAAAAAGTCTAAGTTTTTAAAAATGTTTACTAGTATTTTATTATAAAAAAGTTTACTTTGGCCAAATAAAACACGATTCAGATAAAAAAGTTTACAATTCACTTGGATCTAAAACACGCGGATCTAAAACCCGAATAAAAACCCAACCCGAAATAACTTTACTAAGTTTTTAAAAATGTTTACTAGTATTTTAATATAAACCCTCACACCTCCTCATTTCCACTAATACAACCCTACACACCCTCATTTTTTTCTCTCTCTCCCAAAACACCGTCGCCGCCGTCACCACCACCAACACCACACCGCTGCATACAACATCAAAACAACACCAAATCCACCACTAATTCTTGGTTGTGAACGTGTTTCCCACCTCCACGCGTGTTAAATCTCACCACACGCGCCACACCGCCGCCTCTTTTCTCTTGTATTCGAATGTTTCACCACAACTATGTAGCTTTTCAATTAAGCTTATTAAGCTCACGGTTCATAAGCTCTAAGTGTTGTTGTTCATAAGCTCACGGTTGATAAGCTCACGGTTGTTCATAAGCTCACGGTTCATCCAGAGGTCACGGTTCATAAGTTCACGGTTCATAAGCTGTTCATATCAGATTGCTATCTGTTCATTATTTGATTGCTGTAAGTGTTCACGTTCATTATGATGTAAGTGTTCACGTTCATTATTTGATTGCTGTAAGTGTTCACATTCATTATTTGATTTGATGAAATTATTTGATTGCATGCCAACTGTTCGATAAAATGTCTAGAAAAATTAGGCGGTAACAAAATGTAGGTAATATGAAATAATATGAAATTAGTTGTTAGTAATAGTTACTGGTAAGCGAATTGCGGTTAAAAGTTAGTAATAGTGGAATTATATCTGTTTATATTGATTATAGTAATAGTTATTGATCACTGATCAGTTTATATCTGTTTAGATATGTTATGTGGTTATAGCAACTCAATACAAAATGTTGAACTGAGATCGTGTCCGAGATTATGATTGTAACAATTTAAAAGCTAAAAGTGAATTTTGAAAGATCAGTTGTGTATTTATTTCTCCAGGTTTATTGATTTTAACATAAAAAAATGGATAAGTCTTGGATGAACATACGCGATAGGATAAATGATCCAAGATATGAGTCTGGTGTGATAGAGTTTCTAGATTTTGCATACCGTGACATAGATAATTAATTTGAAATTATGCAAGAATTATGATGATTACAAAACCAATCACTCATTACAATAGTCACTTGTTACAGGTTTGCTTCTTCCGTCAGTTTTTTACGTCTGTCCGTAGATCAGATTACTTGGCCATGCGCCATGCTTTTTTCTCTGTGAGTTCTACAACCCATAAACACCTTGTCATTGTGTTATATAGACTTGTTCTATCCATTTTGGTTTGATTTTGATATATAGGTTACGAGCTGTAACAGATGTGTCTATTAATTGTTTCTTCCAATTCTGATATATAGGTTCATTTATCTCCTGGGAGTCACTTCAACTTTCAGAAGTATATAAAGAGGTCATTAGAAGATGACTTTAAAGTAATCGTAGGAATCAGGTTAGCAACCATTAGTCAAATACTTCTGTTAGTTTAGTTTTTACTTTTGAGTTTTGACATTTGTGTTTGTATTTTGTTGCAAGTTAATTATCCCATTTGTAGTTTTTGTTCACCCTTTATTGTGTTTCTTAATCAATCTGACCATTTTTGGATATTTGCAGCCCCTTGTTGTGGGCTACTGCGGTCCTTTTTCTCTTTGCGAACGTTGACGGTGAGGCATCCATCTTTTGTATTTCTAAAGCATGATTAGCTTTTGTATTTTGAAAAGATAAAGAATGCCATGATTGACACTTAGTAAAAGCTAACTTGTCATTATTTCAGCTACAATGTTCTTTTTTGCATCTTTAGAGGGGCTATAATTGATTGATTATTCGTCCAAGCCAATTACAGTGATTAAGATCGTTATATAGTATGATCAGAGTACTCATTGTTATTGTTATCGAAATTTGCAGGTGCTAAAACTATGACTTATCTCTCCTTATTTCCAGTAATTGTAAGTGTCCTGCATCTTATCTCCTTGATCTTCATATTTGCAAAATGTGTTGATGAATTAAACCATAAAGAGATGTACTGATAGTCTTACATCTTTCAAAACTAGGAACTGTTATAAAATACTGACAACCTTAGATTTGGCGAATAGATTAATTCTATATCTTATTCAACTCACCCTCTTCCAGGTATATTCATCTCCTAACCAATGTATATGTATATTTTAAAAGGAAATAAAACTATTTTATAAAAGCAACATTAATAACTCATATGCCTTCTTGAATCTGTGAGAACGCAAAAAGAAACCAAAAGATTAGTAGTGATGTATATACGTTTTGTTTGCAGAATTCATTTGAGATAACACACTTCTTTTGGATATGGGTAAGTGATGTTATTAATTCTAATAATTTTCATTAACCTTTTTCTTTAAATGTTACTTAATATGTGACTATATCGTGCAGTATGAGTTTGGACTTGATACTTGCTTCTACGAAAATCCCATTCTTCAGTATGGTAGAGTTATTTTGGGGTAAGTTTTAATGCCGTTTTTAGATGTTAGATTTTTACCAGGACATTGTCTTAATATTTGAAACTATACTCTGGTGTTTACTAGTTATAACTTCAGTATTGAATGTAGACTTTGTATAACCTGTTCTGTTGATCCGCTAGACCCATCAGATATATATCTTAAATAATCAGATATATAACTTCAGTATTGAATGTAGACTTTGTATAACCTGTTCTGTTGATCCGTTAGACCCATTCAACCCATGATTGTGAGAAAATTGACCCACATAACACAATTTAGCTGATGTACGTCCATAAGATTGCTTATTTAAGTACTGTATAATGGAACTTTCACTCTCGTATATAAGCAGCAACAGTTGTGAATAATGGCTACTTAGGCTTGGCTTGGGAATAGGTTAAGTCCATGCATGACCTGAATCATTTGTGTTATGTGTATACAGTAAATTTAGGTTTTATTTCAACCTATAATGGGCGAAATGGGTATTATAACTGATGATGTGCTTTGAAATTATTATTTTTATGCAGGAGACTGAGGATGATGATATGGCCGAAGATTATGAAGATTATGATGAGGCTCGAGATGATGTTTAGTTTAAGTGCATGATATACTTGTAGTAACACTTTACCACTTGAGGATTCTTTTACAGAATCATTATTATCTCTTTATAACTTTCTGGTTGAAAGTATTTGCTACAAATCGAATAATCGTTGGACATAATTGATGTTTCAGCTTTGTTATGGATTTATTGACTAAACAAATGTCTTTTTCCATTTTGTCTATAAATACCCATATTTACGATTGTAGCTAGTTTAAACAAAGTTGACTTTAGTATGTTTTTTTATTTATGTAAACCACCACTGCACTATACTCATTTCATGAGAAACTCCTTAAAACATTCTTGATAAATACAATGACAAAACTTTAAGCATAAAACTTATCGTGAAACTCAATGGTACATACAGTTACATGATCAAGGAAAAAAAACACATGGCTACACATTTACAACCAATATTGGTTTCAAATCCTCACAAAATATAAAACTAGAACACTAAGGAAATCAAATCGAATTAAGAATGACCGAGATCGACAATCTCAAATTTTCATACATATGACCACGATATGAGTTTAAGAATCTACAATTCAACCTAACCTCTTGGCCACCCATTATGCTACCGTTATGCTGCCTATCTTTATCATAGACTCCACAAATGCTTTCTCAAACTTTTCTCGCGAATAAGCATACTTTGTAACCAATGTTTTGGTTGTTGGGTTGGTGAGTAAGGTTTGATCGGAAGAGAAGATGCTTTTCAGTTTGAGAAGTAACTTGTAGTATCTATCATGTTTATGGAGGCTCTATATATGATGAACATGTTAGTTTTGATGGACAAATATTAATATGTGTATTTATATAATCGAACTCGGGACCACGGGATTGCACACATTACGTATGAGGAATTAATGTATAATAATTAATATATAAACCGTTATATATTTAATTATTAAAACACAAAAATAACGACTAACGGACGTTAAGTAGTTAACGGGAATTGACTAACGACCGTTTGGGAATAAGAGAAGGACTATAGATGAAATTAGAGGAACAAGAAGCTTCCAGAATCCCTTGGGGATTACATGGCCGATCGGCATGGGCTTGGTATAAGCCAACCCATTGCTAACTTGTTCTCCAAGATACTAAGTCTATAAATACAAGGCCTAGGGTTATTGTGTGATTACTCTTGCACTTGCTATAACTCTAGATCTTTGGTTTTCTTCTTCTTTATTCCAGCCGATCGAACCCTTATCCCTAAGGGTTGTTCGACTTAAACTTTTCATAAACAAAACTTGTTTGGTTTAATTTGTGTTTAAAGATCTAGCAATCTAATTAATTCGGTTATAGTACGTGTGTACAAGATCGTGGATATTAACTCACTATAGTTAATCCATCTTGGATTGAGATACTGTAATACCTGAAATTCTAAAATATGTAAAATGACCGAATTGCCCCTGGGAATTTAAAATCTAAATAAAACATATGTAAAGCACCAAATAAATTCCAAATTTCTAACAATGAACAAGTTATGATCCCAAATATTTTTAACAACACCATTTAACATTTATACAAGCCACGAAATTACCAAAATACCCTTGGGCGCCAAATAGAGTTAATTTCAAATTTCATAAGGTAATTAAATGGAATTAAAAGTCATTAAGATAGAAAATTAAAGCAATTAAATTTCCTTGACTGAATTTCCGAAAATCATGGCCCATATTCTCCCCCCATACTCGGCATTTCCATCCTTATATCACCTCCATATCCCCTCTTCCCCAAATATACAAACCGAAGGTCCCAAAACCCTAATATCCTCAAGAAAAATTCGAACAGCCACCATACGATTTTTCCAGCCATTCACATTAATTTTCCTGTGTTCCTTGATCATCATAGAAGCCTTGAAGAGTGCTAGTCGATTGGTTTGAAGCCTATTCGATCGAGTGAAACAATTTTGTCGAGCGATATATATAAAACAAGGTATAATTCGAATTCATTCATACGACCTCTAATAAATTCATCTATCATTTTTCTTACGTTCCTCATGTCCTACATGGTCCATGAAAATTGTTTGCAAGGTCGGAGAAGAGCTCGTGGAGTTGTTGTGAACCTTGGACCATATCGAGTGCAACAAATCCATTCGACCATATCTACACGTCTAAAACTCGGTTTGTCAATTTTCTCATGTTTCTTACTTCCTATAAACGTCATATAAATTATCCTTTCGATCCATGCATGATCTTTATATCGTTTGGGAATTAAATCTATAAATCGAACCATAATCCTAAAAGAAATATATGCGATCGAAATAAACCTCATGACTAATTTTTATGGACACTATATGATCATGTTAACATAAGAAAAATATGTATTCGATTTATCATAGCCTCAAGAAATTGTTTTCGAATTTAGTTTAAAACCGGGTTTGAGAAATAATTGGGAAAAATATTAATCCAATCGACCTAGGGTTTTTGTAGGAGATTAGGGCTTGTTCTTGGCTCATTATTGAAATGTAATGATTGCTTAATGATTGGTGAAGTTAGGGTTTTGATTTTGTTAATTATATGTATATCGATTTGAAGAAATAAATAAAAGGGTGTATTTTGTAATTCTAAAAACTCAAGGGATAATTTTTGTAAGTTATTTGAACATGGTAGAATTCGTATAAAATGTTAATTGAGGGGTCCTTATGTAAATTTTGCAATTAAAAGGTTAAATGGGTAATTATAGATAATTATTAAATTCGGTTTGCAATTAATTAAACTTGAGGGACTAAAAATGTAAATACTGGAAACTTGAGGTCATTTTGAGTAAATTATAATATTAATATGGTTCGGTGTAAGTTTGGATAATTATGGGGGCTAATATGTAATTATTTGGAATTTATGAATTAATATATATGTTTTATAATTATAGGGACTAAAATTGTAAATATGTGAAACTAATGGGTCAAACCGTATCATACATGAAATTTAAGGGTATATTCTGTAATTAAATTAATATAAGGGCTAGTGGTGTAATTAAGAATAAATATATGGATTAAATTGTAAGTTATATAACTTTAAAGGTTTATTTTGGTAACTTTTATAAATAAAGGGTTTAAAGTGTAAAATATGAAACTTAATGGGCCAAAGAGATAATTCTGAATAAATGGGGTATTTAAATAAGTAACTTATGATATTTTCATTCTAGACCTTTAATTTGATATATTTACAATTAAAACCCTAAACTTTGTAAACTTGTCATATTTAACCCTAAACTTTTATAACCTGCTAAAACCAACCCTAATTCCATAATGAGACTAAATTAATGACTTAACTAAATCATAATACTTAAATCTTACTCATTATAGAAATCTGCTAATTTTGAAAACTTACTAAATAAGGAAACTTTCTAAAAATGGAAACCTGCTAAAAATAGAAAGTTACTTAATATGGAAATGGGATCTTTAGTAATCATGTCTTTACTCCTCTAGGTGTGAAGAGGGAGTAGTCTGGTGCTCTTGATCATCTTATTCAGTATTTTCCTTTGTCAGCAATAAGGTACAGATATTCTGCCCTTCTTTAGTAAGGTGCCTTCGTCTCATTTCTGATTTCTGATTTCTGATTCACTGCCATGTTCTTTAATTCTGTGAACCTTTCTTGTTTCTTTCATGATGTTATGAACCTTTGACATGACCTTTGTAGTACTGAATCTTTTTGATACTGAACCTTTCTGATACATGACCTTTCTGTTATGAACCTTTCTGATATTAAACATTTCTGATATATGACCTTTCTGATATTGAACCTTTTGTGATTATGAACCTTTCATTCATGAACCTTTGCTTATGAACCTTTGCTTATGAGCCTTGCTTATGAACCTTGCTTATGAACCATGATTATGAACCTATGATTATGAACTTATGAAATAAGATATTGACCTATGCAAGTAAACTAAAAACATGATTCATGATACTTGACCTTTACCCACAGTTTGATACTACGAGCCACTCACTAGGCATGAGGGTTTCATGTCCATGTCAGTCGATGCACCGATGGCATGACTCTAGGGCAGGAGAGTGATGACCTGTCCCGTCCCTCTTCTGTATTTTATTTGGTGTGTTGGGAGTTATGGCCACCAGGGGCGTATGGATGCATCCTAGATTTGTTTCTGTATTATGTTCATGTTATGATATGTTATGATATGCATGGTGACTGATGGTGTGTGCGATACACGTCTTTCACAACTCTGGGAGCTGATCACTCCATATTTCTGATTCCTGGGATTAGTGAGAGGAACATCTCTCTGCATGGCGGTATGATTATGATTTCATGTTCATGTTTCTGGGCTCGTAGAGGATTACTGTTTTCCATGCACTTTATAGACTTATGACCTTTACCTTTCATTACTGACACCCTATGACATGATACTGGACTTATCTCTGCGCTGGGCTTGGTATGTTTGGGCTTGATGGGATCTTTTGATTACTTCACCATTACTCATGATACTATCCATATTTTCTGATATCTCTGTATAACCTTCATATTTCTTCTCATCTATTATTACATCATGTACGATTCCTTCCATTTTCCCTATTTCATTATATTTGTTTGTTACCGTTATATCTGTTCACTGAGCTCGTGTAGCTCAGCCGCGTTTCTTTTCCCGCGGCAGGTATTTAAGCTAGGAGCTGGGGTATGGCTTTTGGGAAGAGTGCAACTGAGTGAAGCTTTGTTTTTAGTTGGATTATTTCACCATTTGGATTTTGTTATGTACTTCATCATTTCTGTTTTATCTTTGTAATTAAGTCATGTTGACTTATTGTTGGATTATGTATTTGACTTCCGCTATTTTTGGTTTATGGATACTATGTTGTTCTGATATGAAACCATGTACTTGTGACATCTCTACCCTTGTCGGGTCGGGGTGTTACAATTTATGGTATCAGAGACAGGTTTCCGAAACCCGTTGGCTTAGGCCTTTGACCTGTGAGGATTGGGTAGACATTAGGTTTTCCTTTCGCGTACTCTTTTCCTTATTCTGCTCTGTCACATTTTCTTTCATCTTACTAATCGTCTTCATAATTCTATAGATGGTTAACACTCGTCACCAAGAGTATAACAGTGGAGATGGTGAAATCCCCAATCTGGAGGCTATGGTGGCTAATGCTGTAGCAAGTCTGCTAACGGGCCTTAACACTGAGGCGGTGATCAACCGGCTTATCAGTGGTGGAGCTGGTCCATCTGGGGGTGCTGGCAGTTCTTCTGGTGGTGGGGGCCGACCCACTACCATTAATGGGTGGCTGGAGAGTTTCAATAAACTCAAGCCGTTGTCCTTCACTTCTGCTGCTACTCCTCATGCGGCAGAAGACTGGATCACCCACATGGAGAAACTGTTTGAGGTGCTAGGTTGTGAAGACGGGTTCAAGACTCGTCTGGCTGTGTTCAAGTTAGAGGGTGACGCGCTTAACTGGTGGAAAGCGCACAAAGAAGCTAAGGGTGGTGATGCATATGTTCTTGGGTGTTCTTGGGCTGAGTTTCGTACCACGTTCTATAATCGGTACTTCCCTGTTTCCGAGCAGCAGAGATTCATTAGGGAGTACAACACCATCTCTCAGCTAGATTCTGAAAATGCTGGGCAATATCTGGAGCGGTTTCAGAGATTAGTCAGTTTTGTGGGTCCGCTTGCTGGGGATGCTAAGCAGCAGGCTAGACAATTCAAGTGGGGACTCAAGAGGTGGTGATGCGTGGTTTTGCAACCTTACAACAGGTTTTACCTCTCAAGGGATCTTGAGAAGTTTGCAATCCCCACCAGGCAGTGTACCTGACCGTTGTAGTATAGTGAAGTGGCAAGTACCGGGGATTGATCGTTCAACTCAAAGAATAGTGTTCGTTAGGATTGAAATTAATCTAACTAGGTCTAAAGGTGAGGGATGATTCTTTTTGTATTTTTATATTTTATGGAAAGCAAGTAAAAATCTCTGGTTTTGGAAGAAGGGGCGGAATTAGTTGCTAATCAACTAACCCAAAAGCTACTAATTAAACTAATATGCAAGAAAAGTAAACTAGGGTTCTACAAGGGAAATGAAGCATGTCTACCTATGATATGTTACTCCTTGCTAGCTATCCAATTCTACCTATTGAATTGTCACACCTTATTTTAATTGACGGGTTGTATTCCTTAATACCAATCGTGGGGTGGCGTACGTACTTCCCCAACTCTATAAGCTCCTACTTCACTCCTATGTCGAGCCGGCTAAGAAGCTCCTAACATGGGATCACTAGAATTCGCTCATGCATTAAATACAACCAAATAAACCTAGTACGCATTGGTTCATGTTTCTTAAGACGTTCAAGCAAGTTACCGTATAGGAGGTTAGCCAGTTTTCTTAAGCCTAACATCGATATCACCCAATCAAACAAGAGACAATAGGAAACAAGAATTATAAACTAAACCAACTAGATCTATTGAAGTTGTCACGCCCTAATTGATGGAGATGAACACACACATCAACAAGAAATCAATAAGATCTAATTAGTTATACACAAGTTTCACACAATCATAAGTAGACACAAGGTGATTTAGCCAAACATAATTAATGAAGAGCAATCAATAATAATCATAATTGAAGACATAACATAAGATTGAATCGATAAACAAACCATTACAAGATGTTTATGGCATGATTAGGACCCTCTAAGTTGCTGGAAAAACACCTACCTAAACCCTAGAATCGGACTTAGGGTTTAGGGCTTACAAATAATGAAGTTGTGATGTTGTATTTATAGGCAGTTTGCTGTCCGAGGGGTTCTGACGGCGTCAGACTTACACGTGACGCCGTCACATCCAATTTTTCACCAAATTGTAGATCTTTTCGTCCCGATCGCGTGGCCTTTTGAATCACCTAAATCCGAGTTCGTATGAGGATTTTATGGCCAAAACAGTAACAGCTACCGCGCGCGCAAGTTGTGACTAGATAACACGTGATGGCCTTCTTGACACCGTCTCCCTTTAAACCTCCAAAATCCGTTCTGGCCTATCAGAAGCTGACGCCGTCAGAATATAGGCATGACGCCATCCCTCTTTAAATTAAGCCGTGACGACCTTGATCACTCCAAAGGGTGACGCCGTTAGAATTCCCATGCAAATTTCTCTGGCTTATCATGAGTAATTTTCATATCCACCTTTTTCTTGCCAAGCCATGACGCCGTCTGGGGACATTTCTGACGCCGTCAAAGGCACTTTTCAGCCGATTTTGAGACTTTGTCGTTTTCTTCACTTTTATGCTCCAAAAACGTCCAAAATGCTTCCTTTTCCAGATTTCTTCTCCAAAGTACCTAAAATGACAAAAGAAACGATTTAGGGCAATATTTGATCAAATAAATACGATTTAGGGCTTAAATGACCCCCTAAAAGCGGTACACTTTTCACTTCATCAGGTGGGTACTAGACCGCATACTTAATGATGAGTTTCGAGACCCGGCAGAATGTTGCGACGCAGCTCGCAATATCGAGATATTTCATCAGGGATCTGGGTATAAGAGGAACAGAGATGGGGATAGGATTCAGACTCAGGGTCAGACTAGGGATTTTAAGGGCCGGAATGACAGGAGTTATGATTCTAGTGGACAGGGGGATCGACGATACGACCATCAGGGTCAGGCTGGCAGGAACTATGATCAGAGGAGGCCGGATACGAGGGGCCAGGATTCCAGGTTCAATACTAGGCAAGGAGATGATCGCTCGGGGCGCAACAACAGTCAGGAACAGTGGAGAGATCATACTACTAGGGGACATCAGCAGAGCAGGGCTTCGAGATTTGGTACTCAGGGAGGTTCATCTGAAGGTTCATTTCCTTACGCTATCTGTACTACATGTGGGAAACGCCACCCTGGAGAGTGTCGTCGGGCTTATGGGACCTGTTTTAGGTGTGGATCTTCTGAGCATCAAGTGAGGGATTGTCCCAAGTTTGGAGGTTACAACGACAACAATAAGAATGCCAAGGACAACAAGCCAGCTCAGTGAGGAGACCGTTTTCACAAATTGCTATTTCCTTTATTCCGTTTGTTTGGATATTTTGATACCTATGGTCTCTTTTGCGATTATGATACATTCGATGCTTTATTAATTTCTCGTATGGATATTTTGAATTCTAAATTAATAATTTTATTCTATGTTGAGTTTTGAGGTTTTGATTTGATTTGTTCACTCTGAGAATTCTTATGATCATGGTACGATGAGCGAAACCGATGGTGTTCTTCACTTCTGCTCTACCTTAATAGGTTTACTCTATCCGTTTGTTTCCATTATCTTACGATAAGATCCGTTCTGCTAAATTATTCCAAGCCATCCGTGAGTAAGGCTTATCTGATCTGGTATGTCCTGTTTCGTTTCTGTCCTATTGTTCTCTTCTATGTCCTTGTAAATTTCGAGGACGAAATTTTTCTGTTAGTGGGGAAGAAGTTGTAATACCTGAAATTCTAAAACATGTAAAATGACCGAATTGCCCCTGGGAATTTAAAATCTAAATAAAACATATGTAAAGCACCAAATAAATTCCAAATTTCTAACAATGAACAAGTTATGATCCCAAATATTTTTAACAACACCATTTAACATTTATACAAGCCACAAAATTACCAAAATACCCTTGGGCGCCAAATAGAGTTAATTTCAAATTTCATAAGGTAATTAAATGGAATTAAAAGTCATTAAGATAGAAAATTAAAGCAATTAAATTTCCTTGACTGAATTTCCGAAAATCATGGCCCATATTCTCCCCCCATACTCGGCATTTCCATCCTTATATCACCTCCATATCCCCTCTTCCCCAAATATACAAACCGAAGGTCCCAAAACCCTAATATCCTCAAGAAAAATTCGAACAGCCACCATACGATTTTTCCAGCCATTCACATTAATTTTCCTTGTGTTCCTTGATCATCATAGAAGCCTTGAAGAGTGCTAGTCGATTGGTTTGAAGCCTATTCGATCGAGTGAAACAATTTTGTCGAGCGATATATATAAAACAAGGTATAATTCGAATTCATTCATACGACCTCTAATAAATTCATCTATCATTTTTCTTACGTTCCTCATGTCCTACATGGTCCATGAAAATTGTTTGCAAGGTCGGAGAAGAGCTCGTGGAGTTGTTGTGAACCTTGGACCATATCGAGTGCAACAAATCCATTCGACCATATCTACACGTCTAAAACTCGGTTTGTCAATTTTCTCATGTTTCTTACTTCCTATAAACGTCATATAAATTATCCTTTTGATCCATGCATGATCTTTATATCGTTTGGGAATTAAATCTATAAATCGAACCATAATCCTAAAAGAAATATATGCGATCGAAATAAACCTCATGACTAATTTTTATGGACACTATATGATCATGTTAACATAAGAAAAATATGTATTCGATTTATCATAGCCTCAAGAAATTGTTTTCGAATTTAGTTTAAAACCGGGTTTGAGAAATAATTGGGAAAAATATTAATCCAATCGACCTAGGGTTTTTGTAGGAGATTAGGGCTTTTTCTTGGCTCATTATTGAAATGTAATGATTGCTTAATGATTGGTGAAGTTAGGGTTTTGATTTTGTTAATTATATGTATATCGATTTGAAGAAATAAATAAAAGGGTGTATTTTGTAATTCTAAAAACTCAAGGGATAATTTTTGTAAGTTATTTGAACATGGTAGAATTCGTATAAAATGTTAATTGAGGGGTCCTTATGTAAATTTTGCAATTAAAAGGTTAAATGGGTAATTATAGATAATTATTAAATTCGGTTTGCAATTAATTAAACTTGAGGGACTAAAAATGTAAATACTGGAAACTTGAGGTCATTTTGAGTAAATTATAATATTAATATGGTTCGGTGTAAGTTTGGATAATTATGGGGGCTAATATGTAATTATTTGGAATTTATGAATTAATATATATGTTTTATAATTATAGGGACTAAAATTGTAAATATGTGAAACTAATGGGTCAAACCGTATCATACATGAAATTTAAGGGTATATTCTGTAATTAAATTAATATAAGGGCTAGTGGTGTAATTAAGAATAAATATATGGATTAAATTGTAAGTTATATAACTTTAAAGGTTTATTTTGGTAACTTTTATAAATAAAGGGTTTAAAGTGTAAAATATGAAACTTAATGGGCCAAAGAGATAATTCTGAATAAATGGGGTATTTAAATAAGTAACTTATGATATTTTCATTCTAGACCTTTAATTTGATATATTTACAATTAAAACCCTAAACTTTGTAAACTTGTCATATTTAACCCTAAACTTTTATAACCTGCTAAAACCAACCCTAATTCCATAATGAGACTAAATTAATGACTTAACTAAATCATAATACTTAAATCTTACTCATTATAGAAATCTGCTAATTTTGAAAACTTACTAAATAAGGAAACTTTCTAAAAATGGAAACCTGCTAAAAATAGAAAGTTACTTAATATGGAAATGGGATCTTTAGTAATCATGTCTTTACTCCTCTAGGTGTGAAGAGGGAGTAGTCTTGTGCTCTTGATCATCTTATTCAGTATTTTCCTTTGTCAGCAATAAGGTACAGATATTCTGCCCTTCTTTAGTAAGGTGCCTTCGTCTCATTTCTGATTTCTGATTTCTGATTCACTGCCATGTTCTTTAATTCTGTGAACCTTTCTTGTTTCTTTCATGATGTTATGAACCTTTGACATGACCTTTGTAGTACTGAATCTTTTTGATACTGAACCTTTCTGATACATGACCTTTCTGTTATGAACCTTTCTGATATTAAACATTTCTGATATATGACCTTTCTGATATTGAACCTTTTGTGATTATGAACCTTTCATTCATGAACCTTTGCTTATGAACCTTTGCTTATGAGCCTTGCTTATGAACCTTGCTTATGAACCATGATTATGAACCTATGATTATGAACTTATGAAATAAGATATTGACCTATGCAAGTAAACTAAAAACATGATTCATGATACTTGACCTTTACCCACAGTTTGATACTACGAGCCACTCACTAGGCATGAGGGTTTCATGTCCATGTCAGTCGATGCACCGATGGCATGACTCTAGGGCAGGAGAGTGATGACCTGTCCCGTCCCTCTTCTGTATTTTATTTGGTGTGTTGGGAGTTATGGCCACCAGGGGCGTATGGATGCATCCTAGATTTGTTTCTGTATTATGTTCATGTTATGATATGTTATGATATGCATGGTGACTGATGGTGTGTGCGATACACGTCTTTCACAACTCTGGGAGCTGATCACTCCATATTTCTGATTCCTGGGATTAGTGAGAGGAACATCTCTCTGCATGGTGGTATGATTATGATTTCATGTTCATGTTTCTGGGCTCGTAGAGGATTACTGTTTTCCATGCACTTTATAGACTTATGACCTTTACCTTTCATTACTGACACCCTATGACATGATACTGGACTTATCTCTGCGCTGGGCTTGGTATGTTTGGGCTTGATGGGATCTTTTGATTACTTCACCATTACTCATGATACTATCCATATTTTCTGATATCTCTGTATAACCTTCATATTTCTTCTCATCTATTATTACATCATGTACGATTCCTTCCATTTTCCCTATTTCATTATATTTGTTTGTTACCGTTATATCTGTTCACTGAGCTCGTGTAGCTCAGCCGCGTTTCTTTTCCCGCGGCAGGTATTTAAGCTAGGAGCTGGGGTATGGCTTTTGGGAAGAGTGCAACTGAGTGAAGCTTTGTTTTTAGTTGGATTATTTCACCATTTGGATTTTGTTATGTACTTCATCATTTCTGTTTTATCTTTGTAATTAAGTCATGTTGACTTATTGTTGGATTATGTATTTGACTTCCGCTATTTTTGGTTTATGGATACTATGTTGTTCTGATATGAAACCATGTACTTGTGACATCTCTATCCTTGTCGGGTCGGGTGTTACAGATATAAAACGGTAAGGGGTATCTCTTTAATCCACTTGTTATTTAAAGAAGAAGATTAAAGTTTGATTCTTGTTCTTGCTAGAATCAAAAGGTACGTTCTCTTTATGTTTCGGTTAATTCTTTATATGTTAAAATTGATCATACGCTTCCGTATATGTAATATGATCACTTGATTAATATATATGAACTAGTCATGATTATTAAATTCTAAAAGTGGCATCACGAGCCGTTTTAACATGTAATTAAATTACCGAAACACATAAAAAATGAATCTTGGATTAGGTTTTATGTTACTCGATTTTTTAGGGTTTAAAAAAATCGAAACCCTAATTTTTTAAGGGGGGGGGGCGATGCCCTTAATAATTAAAAGTTAGTTTTGTAGTTTTGAAACCCTAAAAATTGTAACATGTTTTATGTGACTAAAGTGCGTATCTTGTGACTTGTAATTAATCCATGATGAAACATGCATGTTTATCATGGATTATGGTTTAAATTAATTGTTAAGTTGATTGTCACGTGTAATTAAGATAGATCTAAAGTTAGGGAAGACCTCAATTAATTAAATTAATGAATCTATTTATGTGCTATTTGGTATATGTTTGCTAAGGCTAACGCAATTGATTCGTCGATGCATGTGGCTCACCTACCATTGTAGGGGATAGTCTTAGTTAAATATATGCATATTAAAAACATAGATAGATTATTAATAGGGTTTATCAACAAGTTTGCATGTGGCTACATGATTTAATTGTTAAGATTATGTGTATTTATTTGGTTATTTATTTTTATTAAATTACTTGATTTTTTTGTTTAAATTGTATGACGAATTGTAAGCAAAAGATGGTAATTTTTCGAATAGAAAATAAATTGACCTAATAACTATGAAACTTGATGTGATAAATTATACATATTGCAAAGTCTTATGTGCCGACAGTGGTTCGCTTCGCACGGTAATTTGCTCCCAGGCGAGACTAGCAATATTATAGTTTATAACATGTTTTTTTAAGACTTATAATCATAAACTTTTAATTGAGTGATGAGTTTTATACTAATAGTGTGAACGGCTCACCCAGTTTTGACAAACTATAAGAGGGGTATAAGGAGGATTGACATTAAATTGTCAAACCGAAAGAGACGCGTTTTTAATTGGCATTTAGTGTTGACGTTTGTCTCTTCGCTCCTTTGTGCGTCTAATTGGAGCTACCAAGTAAGCTATTTTTTGTACAAAATCATCTTTAGGGTGAATTGACCTCAATTCCACGTGTCACTTTTGTGGTAATTATCCGAATAACTTGGGTCTTTTGACTCATGCAGCAGTAGGATATAGTGGGCGATAATTGTAGGTAATTCTTTGATTGGTGAACCCAATACCTCAATTAAAACTTTGTTGATTTAAATCTTAGCCTAAATTGGTAAATAAAAACGTTTTGAAAACTTATGATACGAAGATGTGTGCATGCTTCTTCGTACATGTTTTGATTGACACATTAGAAAAATACCCTAAAATTTAAGTCCATGCCATCTAATTATATGAAACACTTGAAGTTATTATTTAGCGTAAGTGAGACCTTACCTATATTTTAATGACAAGGTAAATTTCCATTACGCGTGAGACCAGTAATGGAGAATTTGCAGTTTCTAAATTAGAAGACTTAATTAAGTTGTTAGTGAGACCTAGAAACTTAAGGCATGAGATGGGATGAAACATGCTTACATTGCAAATTGTATTTAGCAAATATAAATCCCATAATGATCTAGGAGTCGAAAATTGTTTGCCGATTATTGTTCGACAGATTACCATATTTTGTACTTTCACTACTAGCAGATCAACTGATGTAGTGAAACTATGAAAATTTAGATCCTAGTTTTTAAGAAGATTAAATGGTTATATGAATATTTCATGGGTATTTTCTTTTCTTGAAAAGTTGTATTATCAGAATACTAATATTTGAACTTTTTCTGTAAAAATGGATCAACCCGAAAATGCTGTACTAAGTTCTGCTTTCAAAAACCATTTTGAAAGGGAAAAATTGACTGGCCCAAATTTCAATGACTGGCACAGGTCACTCAGTATTGTCTTGAGAGTGTCCAAAAAGCTGGAATATTTGACTAAGCCTTGCCCTCAAGAACCAGCTGCTACTGAACCTGAAGAGGTCAGAGCAGCATGGCAATTGGAGTTCGAAAAGCACAATGAAGTTGCGTGCTTGATGCTTGGAAGTATGGTTCCCAAATTGCAAAAGTAGTTTGAGAACTATTTTCCTAAAGACATGTTGGAAGAACTCCAAAAGACTTATGAGAAGCCACCTGCAGTTGAATTGTATGATTTGATCGATGCATTACACAGCTGCAAGCAGGGGGAAGGTAAACATGTTCGTGATCATGTGTTGGAAATGAAGATGTACATGGACCAACTACACCAGATCAACTACGTCTATCCTGAGAATGTGTGTGTGAACCTAATCAATAGGTCCTTGAACAAGGATTTTAAAGGTTTTGTTCAAAACTATAACATGCATTGCTCGGGGAAGACAGTCACAGAATTGCTCGCAATGCTTGTGGACTATGAAAATGGTTTACCAAACAAGGCACCTATAGCTATACAAGGAGGTAGGATCTAAAAGCCAAAACCGCAGGCGAATGCGAAGGGTAAGGGTAAGGTTGACAAGGGTAAACAAGTTATGGCCTATCAACCTATGCCCAAGAAGAACAACCCTAAGAAGAACAAGGTGAATCCTAACAAGAAGGATCAGGCTTGTCACCACTGCCATGAGATAGGACATTGGAAGCGGAACTGTCCACTCTATCTCGAGGAGTTGCGTGTGAAAAAGATGAAGGTTGAGGCTGGTAAACCCAGCACTTCAGGTAACTTTTTCATGATTGAATTATTTTCATTAACTCATAAAATAAATTCCTGGGTATACGATACTGGATGTGGTATTCATATTTGCAATACACTGCAGGGGTTTAGAGTTGAAAGGAAACTGACCTATGGAGAACAATATTTGCACGTGGGTAACGGAGCACATGCTGCTGTTGAAGCTATAGGCGTATTTAAATTAGTTTTGCCTTCGGGCTTAGTACTATTTTTGAATAATTGTCATTATGCACCTACTATTGTTAGAGGTGTTGTCTCCTTTTCGTGTTTATTGGATATTGGTTTTCAACATACTGTTTCAAGCAATGGAATTTCTGTTTCGTTAAATAATGTTTTTTATTTTAATGCTATTGTTGTGAATGGTGTATTCAAAATTGATATGAATGAATGCAATGTTTATAATTCAATGTATAGCATCAAGCCATCAATAATAAGAGAATCAAAAACAGTTTGGATTCATCTTATCTTTGGCATTGTCAACTTGCTCATATAGGCAAGACTCGTATGAAAAAGCTGCAATGTGATGGGCTTTTACAAGATATCAATGATTAATCATTTGATAAATGCGAATCTTGTATATCTGGGAAGATGACAAAGAAACCTTTCAATAATCGTATGGAAAGGGCAAATGATCTACTTGGTTTGATACATACTGATGTATGTGGACCACTTAGACATGTGTCAAAGAGAGGTGCTAGCTACTTCTTAACCTTTACTGATGATTTCAACCGTTATGGATATGTTTATTTACTTAAACATAAACATGAGGTGTTTGAAACATTTAAGGTTTTCAAAGCAGAAGTAGAATTGCAACTTGGAAAGAAGATTAAAGCTCTTCGATCCGACAGAGGTGGTGAATACCTGAGTCAAGAGTTTAAAGATTATTTAGCTGAGAATGGAATTGTCCAGCATCTCACATCTCCATATACTCCACAACAAAATGGTGTATCTGAGAGAAGAAATCGTACATTGTTGGACATGGTGCGATCAATGTTTAATCTTACAACTCTTCCTTTATCCTTTTGGGATTATGCCTTAGAATCTGCTATTCGCATTTTAAATATGGTTCCGACCAAGAAGGTTGATAAGACACCTTATGAGATAAACTCCAACAGAGATCTGTAAAGTGTATCTTTGTAGGATACCCAAAGGAAACGATGGGTTACTACTTTTACTACCCACCTGAAAACAAAGTAATTGTTGCTAGGTATGGAGATTTTCTTGAAAAAGATCTCATATCTCAAGAATTCAGTGGGAGGATCTATGATCTGGAAGATGATCAAGAAGATACATTACCTTCTGAAAACACTAGCGAACTTCCTGTGGAACCTGAAAGTCTGGGTCCTCCACCTGAAGTTGTTCCCATTCGCAGATCTGCAAGGACTGTGAAAGCACCTGAACGTCTATGTCTTAACGTAGAGGTTGAGGAAACTATATTAGGGGATCTTGGAGAACCTGCTAATTATAGAGCTGCCATGAATGATCCTGAAAAGGATAAATGGCAGATTGCTATGAATAGGGAAATGCAATCCATGAGAGATAATCAAGTCTGGATTGAAGTAGACCTTCCTCTCAATGCCAAGGTAGTTGGAAGTAAGTGGCTCTTCAAGAAGAAAACTGACATGGATGGCAATGTACACACCTATAAGGCCCGTTTGGTAGCTAAAGGCTTTACCCAAACTTATGGTGTTGACTACGAGGAGACCTTTTCTCCTGTAGCTGACATTAGGGAAATTAGGATTCTCATAGCCATAACAACGTACTATGATTATGAGATTTGGCAAATGGATGTCAAAACCGCCTTCTTAAATGGTCGCCTAGATGAAGACATCTATATGGCGCAGCCTGAGGGGTTTGTGAAACCAGAATTTCCAAACCATGTATGCAAACTTCAAAGATCCATTTATGGATTGAAGAAAGCATCACGACAATGGAATAAGAGATTTGATGAAGAAATCAAAAGGTTTGGATTTACTCAAAATCTCGATGAGCCATGTGTATATCACAAAGCTAGTGGGAGTGATGTTATATTCCTAGTCCTATATGTTGATGACATATTAATCATGGGTAAAAATATTCCAAGATTGAAAGAGGTGAAAGCCTATCTTGGGAAATGTTTTTCCATGAAGGATTTAGGAGAAACAACATACATTCTGGGAATCAAGATCTATAGAGATAGATCAAAGCGGTTGATTGGATTAAGCCAAAGTGCTTACATTGATAAAATATTGAAGAGATTCAATATGCAAGAGATAGATCAAAGCGGTTGATTGGATTAAGTCAAAGTGCTTACATTGATAAAATATTGAAGATATTCAATATGCAAAATTCCAAGAAGGGATATTTGCCAATGCAAGAGAATCATGGCTTAAGTAGAAAATCATGTGCTTCAACACCTGAAGAGGTGGCACGCATGAAGAGAGTCCCTTATGCTTCAGCTGTGGGATCTGTTATGTATGCGGTGAGATGCACAAGGCCTGATGTGGCGTTTGCTCAAAATATAACCAATCGATATCAACAGAATCCAGGTGAACTCCACTGGACTGCTGTTAAACATATTCTCAAGTACTTGAGAGCTACAAGAGATATGTTTTTAGTATATGGGGGAAATCCAGATGCAGAACTTGGTTTTACAGGTTACTGTGATGCTTCCTGGAAATGTGATAAAGATGATACGAAGTCTTAGATGGGTTATGTCTTTGTCATTAATGGAGGAGTTGTGGATTGGAAGAGCAAGAAGCAGAGTATTGTTAGCATTTAAATTATTAGTGAAGTGATGGTCATTTGTAATATTTGTAATATGTGTGTCGTGTAGTTGGTTAAGTATAAGAAGGCTTTGTGTTGGACTTTATTTAGAAATGTCCAAGTAAATTGTATAAGCCCAAGTCCAACACAAAGCCCACCAAGCCCAAGTTAAGACCACTTAGGGCGTCCCTTTTATCCTATAAATACCCACACACTCTCACAAAAATGGTGTGCCTCAAAGTAGTGTAAAGCTGAGAGTGTGTATGTATGTCCTCTAAAGTTGTGTTTGTTTTATTTCTCTTGAATCTAATAAACATCGACTAGTAATTTACTCCATACGATCCACACTTATTCTTCTCATCTTTATTCTTTATTGTTGAGTGTCACAAGTTCTTAATATATAGTTTAGTTTGTGTGATATAGGTCGATTCACATAAGGTTTACAAGTGGTATCATCCGCCAAACAAGGAAATAGGTCTTAGTTGTGTCTCGTTAGAATCATATATAAGCTTAAAAGTCACGTTTTTGTTCTCAAGTCGTGTAGTTTTTATCCTTATTTGGTCTTTACGAGAGGTTTAAAGAAAAAAGCTTGTAGTTTTTTAGTTGTTAGTTCTTATTTAGTAAATTTTTATGTGAGTTTTGTGAGTCTTAGCGTTAATGTCATAACTTTTGTGTCGATATTTTGGATCTACATCATCTTGGCGTCAAAAAGTTTTGAGCTTTATTGGTTTTACGTGATATTTGAAGTTGTGATCGAAAGAAAAAGTGCTACAAAAAGGCTTCGGTTCGACTCCTCATAAGCTTGTGATTTTTTATTACATTTCTTGTAATACAAAACACGTGCGTTATTTGAATCATTATTGAACAATTGTAGTATTGAAATTGAAAAGGTCAAAAAGGTCAATCACGATGTTAAGGCCGCGAATGAAAAATTGACCGTTGAGCTTGAGAGATATAAGGTGAATGAAAAAGTTTTTGAAATTAATCAAACCTGATAGTCAGAATTAGAAGATGGTTACAAAAACTCCGTTTCAAGAGAAAAACAATTGCAAATTAAGTATGACACCCTTGATGTTTACTTAAACAAGCAAATAAGATCTTTAAACACGGAAGTTTCTGATTTACAAAACCAACTTTCTAAACAAAAATCAACTTGTTCTGATCTTGAAAAAGAAAAGAAAGAGTTGAAAGCAAAGTTTTCAAAATGAGAAAATGAACTTCTTGATGAAATCATTGAGAAACAAGAAACAATTAAGAAATTGGAAAATTTGCTTGTCAAAACGGGTCATTCTGCACAAACAATTAATATGATCATTAAAGATACAAACCCGATTTTGCACACTATGAAGAAAATGGCTATCGGTTACGAAAACCCTTATACACTCAAGAAAGCTCAGAAAGAACAGAATGTGTTATATAATGGTAGTGTGCTTAATGATAAACATGATCCTCCCGAGGTTCGGGATTCTTATGAAACGATTGAGCTTGCCGAAGAGAGTAGAAACAAAATGAGACAAAAGAACCCATAAATTAAACCAATTGATTATAACAAGCTTAACACAATTTCTGGAGTTCATCTTGTTCAAAAAGAGTCACCTATGTTTTTCAAAAAACCAGTTGTTGTTTCAAAACGAATAGTTGTTTCCAAAAATCTTTCAAATCTGGTACAAATGTCCTCTAGCAACCCTTTTAACACAAGTGAAGCTAGACGATATTTGGATGATCTGAAAGAAAAAGTAAAAACACTACAAAGTATTGTTGAATCAAAAACAAATATTAGCATAAACAACTGGCATTCAAGTTTTCATAATGAAATGAAAAAGGTGTTTGAAATAGAAATTACTACTCCACTATATAACATCAGTGCGAGGGTAATTCATGTTGAAAATGCAATTTTAAAAGAAACAGCTGACTTTGTCAAGGACCACCAATCCCTGGTAAAGGAAGCAAATGAAAACATTGAACGCATCAAAGTTTTGGAAAAACATAATGACACTCTCTTCGAAGTAGCTCTGTCAACTGATATTATGTCTATAATTTACCAAATATATTCTGTGGAAGACAATGAAAGACTGAGAGGTAAGACTTCTCAAATTGTTTTAAAATATGAAAATGCGCTTGCTAAGATTGAAAAACAAAATGTCACATATTTTAAACAACTTGATCGGAAAAAGGAAGAATGCAAGTATGACAAATTGTCATATGAGCGTGCTTACCAAAACATGAAAGACCAAAATGATCAGTTGAAGTCTCAGCTGGAGAGTCTAAAAAGGAAGGGTGAGGAAACTAAGGAAAATCCAGTTGTTAAACCAAAAATGTCAATCTCTCAATGTGTTCCTGTCACTCCAACACCCTTGCCTAAACAAAGTGAAAAATCAACAAGTGTTGATAAAGGGAAAGCAGTTGTCGAAACACCAAAAGTGATAGCACCTGGCCTTTATAGGATTAGTCCCACTACTACGTCTACATCTACATCCCAAACATATAGGGCGATAGACAAAAGTGTGAAAGAAAATCCAAAAGAGACTAGGAATGCTAAAACAAATTCAAATGACAACAAGATAAATCCTAATGCGTGTGCCTTACCTTCTACAGGAGTAGAAAGTACCTCTAGGAGCAGCAGACCAAAGCCTAGGAGCAATACAAGGAATAGAGTCTCGCCTGCCTCTGAGAGTGAAAGCAAGAATAAAACGAAAGAAGTAGAAGAACACCCTAGGATTTTATCGCTTTCGAATAAGAAACATATGTCATCTGGATGTAATGTTAAGAACACTATTTCGAGTGCATGTAATGACTCTGTTTGTTTAATGTGCAAGAAATCTTTGTCTGAAAATGTTTGTGATGATATTGTTTCTAATAATGTGAATGTGAATGATATGCCTAAACAGAAAGATGTTCCTCCATGAACTAGTGCTAGATCTAGATATATTAAAAGACTTATCAAACTAGCTAGGTCAACCACTAGTAGCATATTGCCTATGGACCATCTTAAGTTTTGTGCATGGAAACCAACGGGGAGAAAGTTTGCACTTAAGAATGGCAAATTAAAAATTGTTCCAAAAGAACAAATAGAAACCTTTTCTAAGTGTGATTCATCTGTTACATCTAACCCCATGGAACCAAATGTTAAACGGTTTCCAAATACAAAATCATCTGTTCTTGGCAGGTCATTGAAATCTATCTTTGGATCGTCGACTCGGGTTGCTCCAAGCACATGACCGGGAATCTCAAGCTGCTGATCAACTTTGTATGGAAGTTCATGGGAACTGTTCGGTTTGGAAATGATTATGTAGCAGCTATTCTGGGTTATGGAGATCTTCAGTTCGGGAATTTTCTAATCACTCGAGTTTACTATGTCGAAGGGTTGGGACACAATCTGTTTTCAGTCGGACAGTTTTGTGATGCAGATTTAGAGGTTGCATTTAGGAGGAATACTTGCTTCGTTAGGAACTTGATTGGAGATGATCTCTTAACCGGAAATCATGGAACCAATCTTTATGCTATCGACATTAACCAAATGGCCTCTTCATCACCAATTTGTCTCATGACAAGAGCTGACGAAACTAAGTCCTGGTTGTGGCACAGACGTTTATCCCATCTCAACTTCGACACCTTAACAAAGCTTTCCAAAGACGACATCGTCACCGGTCTCCCAAAATTCAAATACACCAAAGAACACTTATGTCCATCCTGTGAGCAAGGAAAAAGCAAACGGGCAACACACAAACCTAAAACCGTACCAAGTTCGGTCGATAAGTTACATTTGTTGCATATGGACTTATGTGGCCCAATGAGAGTTGAGAGTATCAATGGGAAAAAGTATATTCTTGTGATTGTCGATGATTATTCAAGATATACATGGGTAAGGTTTTTGAGGTCAAAAGACAAAGCACCAGGCGTCATCATCACCTTTCTGAAGCGCATACAAGTCTTACTTCAAGCTCCAGTTAGGATTGTAAGAACTGACAATGGCACGAAATTCACTAATCAGGAGTTAAGAACATATTTTGACGAAACTGGAATCACTCACCAGACATCAGCTGTTAGAACTCCACAGCAGAATGGAGTAGTTGAAAGAAGAAATAGAACTCTTGTGGAAGCTGCTCGCACAATGCTGATCTATTCCAGTGCACCGTTATTCTTATGGGCTGATGTTGTTGCCACTGCTTGTTTTACTCAGAACCGATCCCTTATCCATCCAAGATTCAATAAAACCCCATACGAATTAGTGAATAACAGAAAACCCGACATCTCTTACCTTCATGTATTTGGCGCTCTGTGCTATCCTACGAACGACAAAGAAGATCTGGGGAAGTTGAAAGCTAAGGGCGATATTGGAATCTTCATTGGTTATTCAGATAACTCGAGGGCATTCAGGGTGTATAACAGGAGAACGAAAAGGATTATGGAGATGATGAATGTGAAATTTGACGAGATTTCACAAATGGCTTCTGAGAGACTCGCTCTAGAACCCGCGCTTAACCCGATGGATTCTAATCATATCGGATTAAGACCCGCACCAAATAGTCAGACTTCTTGACATATCAGTTCAGGACTCGTACCCCAAGGAGCTCAGTCAACTAATACTAATAAACCAACAAATCAAGAACTGGAAACTTTCTTCGAGTATATGTATGATGAGTACTATGGTGGAGCTTCGACAAATGCATCACAACAATGTTCCGCTGCACCCACTCAACAACATCAACCACCACCACCACCACCGCAAGATGCATCAACAACAATCGAAGCTGACGCACCAACTCCCTCAACATCATCAAAATCTACTCCAACAACTCCAGTAATTGAGATTGTGTTACCAAGAGTTGATGAGCAAAACCAAACAACACCAATTCAAGAAGAACAACAACAAAACGATGCTGTGTTAGAAGAAGAACCATTCGAAAATCCGTTTGCAACGGAATCTGCTGAATCTTCTTCCAGATTACATGAACCATCTAACACGCATTCGTCAAATCCAAGGTACCCTTCAACGTTACAGTGGACTAAAGACCATCTAATAGAACAAGTCATTGGTGAACCCTCACGGCCAGTTCAGATGAGGAAACAGCTCGCCACCGATTCTGATATGTGCATCTATGTCTGTTCAGTCAGTCTAAAAGAGCCAAAGAACATTCGGGAGGCGATGGCAGATAATGCTTGGATTGAAGCAATGCAGGAAGAACTTCTCCAATATCAATTACATGACACTTAGGATTTAGTGCCGAGACCAATCGACAAACTCGTCATTGATCTTAAGTGGTTATGGAAGAACAAAAAGGATGAAGAGATGACTGTAATTCGCAACAAAGCTCGTCTAGTGGCCAAGGGATTCAGACAAGAAGAAGGAATAGATTTTGATGAGTCATTCGCGCCAGTAGCAAGGCTTGAGGCAGTCAGGATTTTCTTAGCATATGCAGCTCACAAGAACATCACGGTCTATCAGATGGACATCAAGACGGCCTTCTTGAACGGAAATCTGAAAGAAGAAGTGTATGTGAGTCAGCCAGATGGATTCGTTGACAAAGATCATCCCGACTATGTCTACAAGCTAAAGAAAGCTATCTATGGTTTGAAACAAGCCCCAAGGGCGTGGTATGACGAGTTATCATCTTTCCTACTTTTTAATAATTTCACCAAAGGAACAATTGACCCGACCTTGTTTACTAAAAAATTCAAAGATGACATTTTGATTGTTCAGATTTACGTGGACGACATAATCTTTGGGTCCACTAATCCGAAACATTCAAAACATTTTGAAAATCTCATGAAAAATAAATTTGAAATGTCTATGATGGGCGAATTAAAATTCTTCCTTGGACTTCAAATCCATCAATCCCATCGTGGTATTTTCATAAATCAAGCTAAATATACAATTGAGATTTTAAATAAACATGGAATGGAAAATTGTGACTCTGTTGGTACACCAATGGTCACTTCACCCAAAATAGGAGCTGATTTATATGGGAAACTGATAACGCTCATTTTGTACATATTTTATTAGCGTTATTAGTATATTTTTGCATGTTATTTGGTTGTATTTGTGAACATTTTATGCTTAAAAGGTATAAAAGATGTATTCAGGTTCAGGTACAACTATGTCAAAGGAAATAAAGAAAAAGACGAAGAAAAGCTAAGAAATCAAGAAAATATTCAAGAAAAGATCGTCGTCAAAGATAATGATTCGTGCTACGATTAATTCCGATGTTCAAGAGAAAGATGTGAAAATAGAGTCAAGATTAAGTTCCAAAAAGAGTGTTAAAGGATGAAGTTATATGCTAACTCAAGGGTGAAATACTTGTGCAAAATACTTCTCAACCCAAGGTTGAAGCTGAAATTCAAACCCAAGGTTCATATCTTAACCTGAGGTTGAGTAGTCATTTCCAAACCGAAGGTTCAAAAGCCCAACCTGAGGTTCAGCAGACATCCCAACCGCAGGTTCAAGATCCCAGCCGTGGGTTCAGGCACTTAAAGTCTTCCAAAGTTGCATTTAAGTGAAGAATTAAGTACCATTACTCCAAAGTCCGATCATCTGCTCCTAATAACTCATTTTCCTGCATCTTTATGACCCTTTGTGGCCAAGAAACATGCTTGGTGACCAAGGATTAATCATCTACAAATAAGAGTGCTTGGTTAAGTGTTATCATTACCCTTTCTATCATCAAATTATTATACCATCTACAACCAATTCTCTCTACACTTGGAGGATTATCTCCTACCACTCCCCACCCTTTTCTAAAGGTGTTGGGGAGTTGGTTTGGTCTACATTAGCAAGACATATAACTTGATCATCCTTACAACATGAGGCTTGATTATAGTTCACCCCAATTAAACACCACATATATCACCAACAATCCTTATTACCAAACACCCCTAAGTCATATACTCACAACATGAGGTCGATTTTCAGGAAGGTTTAGGGATGGATGATTGGTTTTTTTGGTAGTTTCTTTTGGTTGGAATCACATGGTTGGAATTGTAGCACTTGATGCCTTGACTCTAATGTTTGGTATTGTTTCTATTTAAATTCAATCATATTAATATCTTTGCTTATGTTGATCATGAGAATTCCTTTGTGTGTTGTGTTACTTGTTTGATTACTATTATCTCTTTATACTAGTTTGGGGATTATGTAGACTTTCATGTGAATGATTGAATGATTAGTTGGTTAGAAAAAGTGATTGTTCTCATAAGTTTGTTTAAATATAATTCGTGTTCTAAAACTTGTTGATTAAACATTGTTGGATTTAAAGGTTGAAAGGATTTATAATATTGTTTAATTCCAAGAAGTTGGTGGCCAAAATGGATTGGTAATTGATAATTGACAACTATTAAGTATGCAAGTTTTTAAATGAATTCGGGAATATTTAATCACGAGATTGGGTTGAAAAGACTCGTAAGAACTAATGTAACAAATCAACTTTTTCATACATTTGATAACACAAAGAGCTAGCGTAATGGGATGAGAGTAGGCCGAAAGGACTCACCCGTGAAACTAGTAGAAACATGGATTTTCTTGATATTACCCATTGACTAGAAAACCTTGTGAAAATTGATATGTGCCTTCTATGTTTCACCCAAACATGTTCAACATTCCTTCACGATTGGTTATTATTCCTAAATAAGTGTTTGTGTGCTTAAATCATGCTTTTATAATTGCTTTTCTTGTTGGTTTGATCCGTGACAATCATAACCATCAACTTGTTACTTGCTTAAACAATCAAACAATATTTGAGTACAACCAAGTCTCGTGGGACGACCTTGACTTACCAACCCTCTCGGATGAGTATACTTGCTCGTATGTGTTCCTAGTTAACCGGTAATTCTTGTTTACAAATTTAAAACCTCGTGCGAACGCATCAAGTTTTTGGCGCCGCTGCCGGGGATTTGGTTTTTGTTCTTAGGTGTTTGTTTGCTTGTTTGTTGAATTGTTTGCTTGAAATGTTCAATTGTTTGTTTACTTGCTTGTTATATTGATTCCTTGCTTGATCATAATTCCGGCATCGTCACCATCAAGTTTTTGGCGCCGCTGCCGGGGATTTGCGTTTGTATTCATATGTTTCTTTGTTGTTGAAATTACTTGTTTGTTTGTTTGCTTGATATATTGATTGATTTCTTGTTTGCTAATTTGTTCGAATGCTATATTGCTCTTGCTCATGAATGATTGTTTCTTTGCTCTTATTTGAATTGCTCTTGCTTGCTTGTTTGCTCATGATAATTGCTTAATTGCATCCCTTGCGTTTTGTTTCAAAAATCTCTTAATTCTCATCTTTTGCTTAATGATCTTGGCATCAAAATCAAGTGTTTTGGTGTTGGGATTTGGTTTTATGTGTTCTAAAAATGCTCATTCAAATGTTTGCTTACTAAGTTTGTGCTCGAATTGCTTGCCAAAAAAACCCACCAATTGTGTTTGTCTTAATTTTCATTTGCTCTTTATGTTTAACTTTATTTTTAAGTTTAATAAAAAATTTAAATTTTAAACTTGTTAATAAATAAATATATAAAAAAAATTTGTCAAGGAAAAAAAATAAAAAATAAATAAAAGATAATTGTGGCACCAAGGCAAAAACTAGTCAAAACAATGTGCCATTCGTTGTATTCATACGAGTATCATTTGTGTTTTTGGCTTGGTCCACTATTTTATATTCAATGTAAAAAAAAATAATATTAAATTAAAAAAAGTTTAAAAAAATAAAAATAAAAATTCAACCGCCGGTTCAAAATTGAGCCGGACCGGTTCAACTTTCGGTAAATCCGAAAAAAAGTCTCAGCCGACGGTTCAAAATAGAACCGCCCCGGTTCAACTCTCGGTAAAACTTTTTGACAGTCCGAACCGACGGTTCAAATCTGAGCCGCCCCGGTTCAAACCTTTTGTGAACCCAGTCAAACTCAGCCGCCGGTTCAAATTTTGAACCGCCCCGGTTGAACCCCTCGGTAAATTTTGAACCACCCAAACCGCCCGGTTCAAACTTGAACCGCCATTTACTGTAGCAAAAAAAAAAAAAAAAAAAAAAAATTGTTTATTTATTTCTGTTTACTGTAGCAAAAAAAATTTTAAAATAAAAAATAATAAAATAAAAAAATTAAAAAAAAAATATTTTTGTTTATTTGTTTTTATTGCTTAAGTTTTAATTAATCTAGTTTTTCTTTAATAAGTTTAAATGTTTTATGAAATCATTCCTAAAAATTGTTTGAACATCACTTTCTTTCAATTTAAATTTTGTTTTTGCATTTTAAAATTTTTGTTAATTTTAGTACATCGTAAATAAATAAGTACTTGTTTTTAATAAAAAAATATTTTGAACTTTGTGGGTATGTTCACTGGAAACCCTCACGAGACTTAACTCGTCCACTCGGGCCACCGAGTGGTTTAAAAGGCTTGTTGCATACGCTAAATGCAACCGTGATGCCAACGAAAGTGAGTTTTAGAATTTTACGTATTTTTTGTAGTATAGTTTATTTTTGCAGATTTAATAAGCTCTTGGAGATTGGATGATTGTGGCATTACACTCTTGATTGGACATGTTTGGTTGGAAGAGAAATCGATTGATCTCGCGTACTTAACATCTTATCATATGGAGATTCGATCGCGATTTCTTAAGCCCGTGAAGTTTCGTTTCTCTCGGTCTTTTCTTATCTTATTTTTTCCCTATTTTTCATGCTTTGAAGTTTTATTTTTCATATTGAGTATAATGCTTAACTTAAGTGTGGGGGAAACTAAAATAGTGAAAAACGAAACTAGTTTTAAATTTTCATATTTTTTGGGCCAATTTGAAAAGAAATTTTGTATACTTGTTTGCCCTTAACTTCTAGTTGTTTTTTCACGCATATAGGTTAATATATTAGAATAACTAGATCATCCCACTGGTGAAATCGGTAAATTTTGAAAAATTCGAGATGTGTCCCGATTGACATTGCAATCCATTTTAGGATCGATAACATTTGCTAGCGCATTTATAGCCCTTTACCACTAAATATGTGAGGATTTGAGCCTATTTCATATAGCATATATCTTTTATGCTTGAATCTTTTTGCTATGAGTGTGCCGGTGATTTTATTTATTCTAGAACTTGTACTTACAAATCATTACCAGACCGCAGTGAGATCACCTCGTGTGATATAAGTGTATTCGTGTGACAAAGAGGCACCCTTAGGATTTTAACCAAATGGCCTTCCATTTTACATCTAATGATATATTAGCTAGCTACATTGGTTAGTTAACCACCCATATGGACCCATTTGTTAGCGCTAGATACCCTTAGAACACCCTCAGAGCCATTCTTTTCTTTTGTTACATCCAGAAAAAAAATACAAAAATATTTTACACTTTAAACCTTAGCCTACCACTTATCAAAGTCTAAACGGTGGGTTGCTAGTTGCTTGGAATGTTGGATAGTTTTTTATGATTATTAGTTAGCCACATTTTGTTATTCGTATGTGTCATTCCGACAGAGACGAAGACTGCAGCTTCTTATTTGTATTTTTGTGGTGTATGCTTATGCAAAGTGTGGGGGAGATGTGATGTATGAAGGAGCAAGGTGTTGAAAAAAAATTGTGAAAAAAAAATGAATAAGTCATCAAGAAAAAAAAAGAGAAAAAGAAAAAAATAAAATGTGATGATAATTATAGCCAATGTGCTATATTATTATTATGAAGATGAAGGAAGATGAAGTATGTTTGAGATATCGATTAGCCAATGTGCTAAGACGTGATATACATATATATATATATTTGGTGATCGATATGTGAAGAGGAGAAGATTGTAACTATAATCATTTACGGGTTTGCGGTTTGTTCGGTAACTAGCAACATTGGGTATTAGACTTGACTGTATTTTTCTTTTAAAACCAATTTCATGAAAATTCCCATGCCTTATCCTTACCTTTTTAGCTTTGTGAATTTATCAAGTGTATTGACCATCCGATTTCTTGAGGAATTAGGTAGCGTTGTTAGCGATCTAAGGTTATCCTTAGTGACCATCCGTTATTTGGTGATGCAAGAATTCGTTGTTAGCGAGCTATTATGTTTTGCACAAGATAGTTGCACATAAGTCTAATATAACCCTTAAGCCTAAACATTACAACCCGAATAAAAGTCCTCTTTAGATGTTTACACTTGGTGCTTACGCCACGTCGGTGAAGTTTTGTTTCTTGTACAAGCCTATGGTAATAAATGGATCATGACTGAGCAATATGAGTGTGATTTTCTTATATACTCCACCACCAAATATATGAGTGTTGAGTGAATTATACTTTCATTCCTTTTCGTGAGGTGCTTAGCCATGTTATCAAGCTAGAGAATCCATAGGGTATTGTCAAACATCTCGGTTTTTCACCACTAAAGCTTAAAACGATGAATCATATCTCGTCCTTGTACTTGGTAGATTTGCATCATATTTTTATTAATCATTTTTCATACACCATGTGGGATATATATATTTTTTTCTTTATTGCTAGATTTGCTTGAGGGCAAGCAAACCCTTAAGTGTGGGGGAGTGTGCGCTCAATTTTCGCTTATTAGTAAAAAAAAAAAAAAAAAAAAAAAAAAAAAAAAAAAAAAAAAAAAAAAAAAAAAAAGATTTTTCGATATTTTCTAATTTTTCAAAAAAAAAAATTAAAATTTTTTCTTTTCATTTTGCCATTTAGTTATGTATTTTAATTTTTCTTTTCTTAGATTTGCTTGAGGGCAAGCAAAGTTTAAGTGTGGGGGTATATGATAACGCTCATTTTGTACATATTTTATTAGCGTTATTCGTATGTTTTTGCATGTTATTTGGTTGTATTTGTGAACATTTTACGCTTAAAAGGTATAAAAGATGTATTCAGGTTCAGGTACAACTATGTCAAAGGAAATAAAGAAAAAGACGAAGAAAAGCTAAGAAATCAAGAAAATATTCAAGAAAAGATCGTCGTCAAAGATAATGATTCGTGCTACGATTAATTCCGATGTTCAAGAGAAAGACGTGAAAATAGAGTCAAGATTAAGTGCCAAAAAGAGTGTTAAAGGATGAAGTTATATGCTAACTCAAGGGTGAAATACTTGTGCAAAATACTTCTCAACCCAAGGTTGAAGCTGAAATTCAAACCCAAGGTTCATATCTCAACCTGAGGTCGAGCAGTCATTTCCAAACCGAAGGTTCAAAAGCCCAACCTAAGGTTCAGCAGACATCCCAGCCGCAGGTTCAAGATCCCAGCCGTGGGTTCAGACACTTAAAGTCTTCCAAAGTTGCATTTAAGTGAAGAATTAAGTACCATTACTCCAAAGTCCGATCATCTACTCCTAATAACTCATTTTCCTGCATCTTTATGACCCTTTGTGGCCAAGAAACATGCTTGGTGACCAAGGATTAATCATCTACAAATAAGAGTGCTTGGTTAAATGTTATCATTACCCTTTCTATCATCAAATTATTATACCATCTACAACCAATTCTCTCTACACTTGGAGGATTCTCTCCTACCACTCCCCACCCATTTCAATTTCCATTAGAGAGAGAGAGATACAATGGGTAGTTCTTTCCTGTACTATTGTTGCAATATTAATGAATTATCTGATATTTAAGCTTAGCTTAAGTGATTATGCATGACTTTGTATCACCAATGTTTTAAAAACTGGTTTTTTTAATTGACCCGGTGATCTGGTCGAGTTACCGGGTCACTGTTGAACCGGGTTTTTCACTCAAAACCGGCTTTCGATCACCCGATCAGTTCACGGTTCAACCGGTTAAACCGGCCGGGTCAACACGGGTTTTAAAACACTGTGTATTACTATTGTAACTTCCAAATTTTTACTTAGGCATTTTTTATTAATTTTGTTTGTTGAACAATATTAATGAATTATCTAATATTTAAGCTTCTATAATTAAAGTATAAGGTTTTTTTTTTTTTTTTTTTTTTTTTTTTCTTTTTTTTTTTTTTTGAAGAATCACTTTTTCCCCTATTTTCACTTTGTTTGTAGGCGTGAAAAGGTATTTGTTTGTTTTTTCAGACATAAATGATTCTTTTCACTTCTCATTTCTTCAAAAATTAGACACAAACTTTCACTTCTTCTCACTTCTTCAATAAAAACCCTATCTATTTCTCTTTCATTATTTTGTTTCAAAAGCGCATAAAACAAACGGTCTTCTTCTTTGTAGATGAAGACTTTAGATATACATCTTCTTCTGTAGACATGGTTTGCGGATGTAGACATAGGGCATGTTTGGCGCTGAGCTTTTTGGGCGGTGAGTAATGAACATTTTGGTATTTGGTGGTCGTTTGACAAAAGAGCGGTGAACTGTCGCTATTTTTTAGGAAAGTTAATTCTCTAATGCTTGTTTAAGAAGCTGTGACAAAAAAAAACTACTGTGATGTTGTTTGTGACAAGCATGAAAATTAGTAATGAGCTAAGTGTAACATGTTAACAAAAGTAACTAAACCAACCATATTACGTTGGAGGATATCACGGGAGAAATTTATTCGAAATTGATTTACTCGCCAAAACTATCGGAACAGTTACGATACATATGTATATATAATTATATATACCCTCCCTTACATGTCGCCTTATTAGCGAATTTACAAATCCTAGAAACCCTAAACACTGAGAAAAAGAGAGACTGCAAAGGGAAGGGAGCGAGATTTCGTTTGAGTTTCGGTTTCGATTCTCGTTCAAAAATTTAAGGTAAGCTTTCGTATTATGTTTTTCTTTTTTTTTTTTTTTTTTTTTTTTTTTTTTTTTTTTGGGTAACCATGGTTTCAGAACTTATGGTTTCCGAACTTATGTTTGTTTGAGTACTAGAAATCTGCATGGGTCTGATTAATTGAGTTTTTTTGCACTTCTAATGAATTAGGATGATCAATTGGCTTACCATGTTTATATGAAATTCTTGGGGTAACAATGAGTTTCAGGAAGATAACGGTTAAAGATCTATAGAAGTGAATGTATTAAATAGCGATAACATGTTAATCTGTTAGAAATCAGTTTCTATGCTTAATGACTTGAATGAAGTTGTAACTTTATGTGATATTATGTCTTAAAATTATCTAGGTGATCGACTGAAAACCCAATTGGACTGAACAATTAATATTAAAACAGAAGTACGTTTGCCTGGTTATGAATCTGTATTTGTCAAACGAGTAGTTATGATCAATAGGAGATATAAGGTGTGTTAATGGAGTTCACAACCATGTCATATTTGGAGTAGATATGCAGCTTTGGTTTACTAGGCATTAGATAATTATAACTATAAACTTTTAGATATCTTAATTAGTAAGTAAAGGAGAAGACTTTCAATAACTACCATCTGATTGGATTTTAGAGATTATGTTGGTGTTAATATATTAACTTTAAATAAGCAATTACCAATCTACTCCTAGCAAACTGAATAACCAAAATTTCTATATAGTATAAGCAGTACGTTTATAAATGTAAGCACATTATTTTGAAGTTTGTTTATATGATGGTACGGTGTGAAGCTTCGAGTATGAGGTGACGATAACTTTATAATACAAAGTGTCATCATAACTTGTTTCCTATACTCGTTGCAATGGTTGCGAGTTTTGCGTAGGCCTCCGAAATCTTAGAGATGGCTCTGGATTTTCTTTGAATTAAGTGTTGAAAGTTTCTATATTCAAAAATAATTATTTAGAGCCAGAATGTGCTCTAGTTGCTAAGATGTTGCAAATAAATATATGACTCCTATTGCAAAATGAAAATATGAAGAATATATGGACCTTAGTTAACAAGGCATAATGAAAATATTGGTGACTTATTGATGTAAGATCATGACCGAGCTTGGTGCATGTAAGGTGGCACATGACCATTCTAGACGGTCTTATCCAACGTGGTGTGTGGTTCGCTACCACACTCGAGAGCCGTACGTGGCATACAGGGTCCACATACTAGTAGTACTGCTCAAAGTTAGAGGGAGGAGCCTAAGACCAGATATGGGCATCCGTTTGTACCTTTAACTTAGCGATACGGTCAGACTGCGTTTATGTGCTTCCATTTAGTCAGTTTTGGTAGGTGTTCCCCCATTGATTCTTCGTGCCATGAGTTGACCTCTCATGGTATACAAATAATCAATGGAGTGCATGGTAAATATTATTGGTGATAAAGATTAAAAGATAAAAAGATTAACGATTAACGAACAACGAATAATATTCTTGTAGTTGGCCTTAAAGAATTTCATATAGTGGCAATGTACATCATTTGTGTATGAATATAGATTATGAATATGATATTTGCTTTAAATGATTTAGAGTCGTTTTGTTGTTATAATACCTTTGTGCTCGCCAGGCGATAAAGCCTGACATTTGTTTTTCTTTTGGGCATGTATTCCGTATTGGATAATAAAGAAGGATGTCTTAATTACGAGAATGAGGACTTGGGTAGATTGCCACTATGAATAAAGAGTTTGAGAAACTAGATTTAGATAGATAGTATTTTATGATAACATAAAACGATTTTAACTGTAATCAAGATTTGTTGTTATTGTTTTTATTTAAACAATATATTGTTGGGACCTCCGCTGCTAAATAAAGTAAATTTTTGAAAAAAAATGCTATTTTTAAAATCAGGGTGCTTCAACTATAAGATGTTGTTACATCCATTAATCATCTGAATATCAAAGATCGGGTTATCTGAAATTAAAGTAAATTCAGATCCGAAATCAAACAGAGGGTTGGTGATAGTCGATTTGAATGTTTCGGAAACAAGGTCATTAGATCCCTTTGGAGGATTGATTTCAACTTCCATCGGAGGGAGAGAAAGTGATGGCTCTTTGTTCAATAATTTCTCAAGAAAAGAATGTCTCTCTCCGGATCAAGATCAGAATTATCAATTTCAGTGTGCATCTAATTAGTTATGGTCAATTTATCGCCTAGGTAAATGTTGTTAATAGAGTAATTTGTTTCTGATTGAAGGTTGAGCCACCTAATCTCCAACACTCATATACTTGATATTTAAACCGCCGTGAACCTCAATATTTGTCTACTCGTGCTCCATATTTTCATAACCCTTCTTTTGCTCGTCATTTTAGCCTTGTAGGCATTACTTTATTTACCTGGGTTAGCATCACCAAACCTTATGATTTGTTAAGATAGCTGTTCTTTTTTGAATGAAAGTTTGATTTCAAATAAGCTATTGAAAAAATATCTCCAGTAAGAACATTGTTGCATGTATGAAAAGTCTTGAGATAACAATGAAATTTGTGTGTTTATGTTACAGGGAGTGAAAAGCCTAAAAGATGAGTCCCGGATGTAAGAAAGTAGTAGGCTTAGCAGCATGCCTGAAAAAGTTCATTCGGTAATACTTTCCCTTTTGCCTACGAAATTCGCTGTGCGGACTAGCATTTTATCAAAAAGATGGAGATACACTTGGACTTTGATCCATAACCTTAACTTTGATGATATCCGATTAGACTCATATTCACATGTGGATCGGGTACTTATGCTTTGCAAATCAACTTGTGTTAAGATATTCCGGTTGCACTTTTCCAAGATCCATGTTCCAGATTCAACTGTCTCAAAGTGGATCGGTGAAGCAGTTAGGCTAAATGTTAGTGAGCTTAACAAGAACTTTTTTATTGCTGTAATTGTTGTTATGATTACAATGAGATACACGAACCCTATTTATACTAATCTAATAGACACCTTGAACCATTGTGATGGTTCTGTGTGGTTTCCTTTCTTGAACAGTCATGTTGTTTCACAGCCACCGGTTTGCCAAGAAACGGTTATCATGTTTCTTTCAATATTGAACTTATCTAACTTTACACTAATAACCCCTATACTTTGATGCGAGGGATTAAACTATCATTCTCCCCCTTAATCACGAACATCTTCAAGATCCGGTTTGCCGTTAGAGAAGTGTTGGTTCGTCGTCTACATCCCAGATCAGGTTTGCCTCCTCATTTTTTTCGAATTTGGACATTCGTTCCTGTAATGCCCAAGTTTATGACACTTATGACACCGTATGTAACTCTTGTCCCATTGCACTCCACTATCACCTTGACCTTTCCTGGACCCCTGACCTCTTCCCAGGCCTTGTCCAAAGTCTCCCTGACTTGAGTTTCCACAACCACAGTGTTCACATCTCTGGTGTTATTCCTTCACCTTTTTATCTGCTTCCGTGAATAGAAGTCTACTAGACACGTCTTCCTCCTTAGTCTGCTTCTTGGTGCGTTCCTCAAAAGCCTTCAATCTCCCAACGGCTTCTTGAAATGGCATTGATGTGCGTGTCGTTGTGTTCAAGTTTTAAAATTTATAAACACGATTTATCCAATTCTCTAATCACACATACGAGCAAGTATACTCGTCCGTGGTAGTAAAGGTGGGTAAGTCGAGATCGTCCCAAGGGAATTGGGGTTTAGGTTTAGTAAATAAGTTTTAGCAAAAAGGATTGTCAATGCAATTTGAAGTAAATTCTAAAAACAAGCAAGGTTCAATCAATCAAAAACTAATATACTTGTGTGTAGTTTCCATGACAATTGTTTAGAGTAACCAATCAAGTTGGGTGTGACTTGTAATGATGCACAACTTAAAATGAATGATTCACAATCAATGGTTTTTGTCATGAGAAATCATATCTAAGAATTCAATCTCCTAGTTAACTCCTTTCGGCCATGATTAACTATTACGATAATTCTATTAAGTCCTTTTGTTGCTTGAAAGCATTTCTTATCTTAAGAATTCCTACGAATCATTTCGGCCTTTTTCGTGATGAAATCGTTTCCAAATCCATTTTAATGAGTAAAGGTGTTGCTTGTCACACACCACAATCCATACTAATTCGTGCACTAACTTTTTGGAATAAAAACATAAAGAAAACTCCTTTCGGCCTTTGTGAATCTTTGAAATTGTTTTTACCAACCAATTAAGCAAGATTAGATTTTATCTCAACAAACTCATGAAACAAGATATGTTTTCATGCATCACTATGATAAGATTACTCCAACAAATGTCACATCATCCACACACAAGTATAACTAAAATTACTCCATAACAATCATAATCAAACACAAGTAATTAACCAAACTTTCATTCATCATATAGTAAAAGTAAAAGTAGTTCATGATAACTCAACAAGAAATACCTAATCAAGGAATTACAAGAACTAGAATTGTGGAACTATAGCAATCCACACTCCTCCAATCGCCTATTATCACACGTAAACAACTCCACACACGGACGCAACTCTTGAGACTCGAACTCAAGATCTCCTGGATGTTTTCACAGCAACTACAAGCTTTCGGGCAATAATAATAAGGTGGTGTAGCTTTTTTAGGTTATGTCACTTCCCCCAAAAGAACTCTCTTTGTAAACTAACTAAGGGTTCCTTAAATAAGTGAGGAAACCCTTATTCTTCAAGTAAAAACGTCCCAAATGAGTTAACAGCCGAGAAATGATAAGCCTCCATGATTATGGGGCTTAAATTCATCATTAAATGCAACTTTGTAACTTCAGTGTCGGCCAACCGATCGGTATTTGGCTCCTACCGATCGGTTGGAGCTCTCGGTGTCTCAAACTTCAACCATCCGATTCGGATGCGGGCAGCATCCGATCGGATGGATGACTCTGCCATGCAACTTTTATTTTCTCTTTTTCTCTTCTCGTTACGTGCTTGATCCTTTGCTGTACCACTAATTTCTTTCATAGAACTAGATCTTTTCTTGATATATAAGGCATAGAAGTCTTGGTCTAATCAATTCTTTGAAGTATCATGTGGTTTCTTTCTCGTAATTCTCCTTATGTGCATAATCTCTTCATTTCTTCGTTTTTTCCTCAACTTTTCCTGTACTTGGCTATATTTACTTGCATACACACTTTTTCATCATTTAGCAACAAATAAACACAAATATAACCAAATATGATGCACAAAACTAGCAATAACGCACCTAAAAACATGTTAGATTTAAGCGTTATCAAATCCCCCACACTTGAGTTTTGCTCGCCCTCGAGCAAGTATAATTTTTAGAAAAACTGAACTCAATGGTATTTTCATTACGTTCATGAAAAAAAATCCTTGAAATGTATGCAAGTTAAATCGAGCTTTGATAACATCACCTAGCACCTCACAAAGGAAATTTTAAATTCACACAACTCTCGATGGTAGATTTGATTGTAGATCACTCAACTGCTCAGACGCGATTCATGTCTCTTACCATAAGCTTGTACTTGTATCAAAACAACAAAATAAAACATCAAAGAGGTCTTTTATTTGGGTTTTAGGCTTCAAAAGGGTTTTGATTACCTAGCTAATGTATAGATATTTCATACAAGAACATCATAGCTCGCTAACAACGAATCCTTGTGTAGTCAAGCAACGGATGGTCACTAGATCGTGCCTTGGTTCGCTAACGACGTTACTTGCATAACGGATGGTCACCAATTTACTCACCAGATCGCTAACAACGCTTTTCAACTACCCAAAAACTCGGATGGTCACTAGAACATACATGTGCTACATATCTAAACAAAGCCATCACTAAATCCGAATGCTCGAAAGCTAACAACGAATAAAGTAATTGGTAAGGGTAAGGATAAGACATGGGAATTTGATTTGGTTCTATAAAAATAAAAATCAAACAAGAATCAAGCCCAAATTCTATCCTAACTCTTTATATCACAAATGATTACTCCACCAAACTTCTTCGATCATTATTCCGAATTACATACTAACTCCAATCTTCCATAATAGCTCCTTGACTATCTTATTTTCATACATACATAGCTCATTGGTTTTTTTTTTTTTTTTCAACATATCACCCCCACACTTTGGATGAGCACACGCTACAAAAAAATATAAATAAGAGTAGCGACCTCCTTCTTCATTGGAACAACATATACACATATCAAAGTGTGGTCAATCATGCAATCATCAAAAATAAATAGTTTCGAACTTCATTTGGACTTGATTCGGGAAAGTCTAAGGTGTATGGTGTAATGATTTCTGGGTTAAATCAAAAGAAAAGATAGGCTCAAAAGGGTGTAACTAAGGGTATCTAGCATATAATGCTAACAAATGGGTTCCAATTACTTAGGACAACTAACCGATGTGGTTAGCAAAAATGTATTGTAAACGGACGGCCATTTGGTGTAAATCCTAATTTGCCTCTTATCATTTGAATATATTTTATTACTTGAAAGTAATTTTAACCGTAATGCATAACAAGTACAAGTTCTAGAATCGACATAATCACCGGCACACTCATACGAAATATAAGGCATGAATCCTCACAATTTAAAGTGGTGGTAAAATGTACTTAGCAATAGTTACCAATAACTCTCAAAACTTGACTACATTCCAAAAAAAAAATTCGAATAACCTTATTATTTACCATTGAATCAATTTGTCTAACAACTAGAAAAATCAAAAGGCGAATAAATTCACACATTCTAGTTCTTGAAATCCAAAATCTAAAAAAAAAAATTAAAATTAAACCAATCTTTCCTATTTTCTTCCCTCCCCCACACTTAAGTTTTGCATTGTCCTCAATGTAATAAAACTAACTTCAAAGTAAAGGAAATGGAAAGAAAAATAGAAAAAATAATAAATAAAAACTACCCGGGAAAAAAATTAGCATAGGCCTAGTTGATCACAAGTAATCTCATGAGTTCTTCCAACTCCAAATATTGATCAACACTAAGCTTCCGTCAACTCTTCCCCTGCAAACACTGCAAACTATACTCGAAACAAACAAAACAAAATACAAAAACAATAAACCAAACAAAACATAAAAAAAATAATCCAAACAAACCAAAATTAAAACAAATAAATCCTACAAGAGTTAAAGTTAAAGTAGTAGAAATAGAAAATAGAAAATAGTTCAACCATCATTGTTTTGAAACCATAGACATAATCAACCATCGATCAATCGTAATCCATGTCCGGATTAACCCTCTCATCTTCACTCTCTTCATTCTCATCTTCATAATTCTCATCACCCTCAAAAATTGTGTACCTTTGTCTTTTCTCTCCAGCACCCCTTGAAGAACCGCCCATATCAAAACTCGAACTCCCAACATTAGGAACTCTGCCATACACCGGCACTGGTTCAGGAAATGGTGCGTACCCAGGATATGGGTAAGGGTATTGGCCAGGATACGGGTCATACTCCAATGGGTAGGGTGGAACATTTGGTGGGTTGTAAGGAGGTACCTCATAATCGGCTTGTTGAGCCACATGTTGAAGCATCGGCATTGAGTAATCATAGTTGTAATTTTGCCTCAACATCATTGAATCTCTCCACACGTCCCTTTTCTCAATCTCATTTAGCTCACGGTTCCAATCTCCCCATCCCGAGTCAAAACTACCCGAGGCATGAACATTCCCAACATGAGGTGGTGGTTGATACGGTTGTTGTTGGTAAAGCTGCTGTGGTGCTCCATGAGGTGCAGCCATTTGAGGCTCAATCCAAGCTCCCAACTCTCGTGTCTTCCTATTTAATGCCATATTAAAACTCCTTTCATCCCACGTCTCACTATCCAACATTTCTGAACACTTCGCTAACTCTATATCCACATAATAACCCAATCTTTTTGCCAACTTGGTCACATAGTGACCACCACAGATTGCACTATTGTCCTTGATTCCTGGTGCTCTCCTTGAAAGATACTCGGCTATTATCCAAGCCGCATTCCCATTCTTCTCCTCCAACAACTTCATCACCCAAAGATCCGGTTGATTGCACTTGTCACGGCTCCCTGTCCTATGCAAAACACTCCAAGCTATCAATTTCTATAAAATTCTCAACAACGGATTCCTTAGCTTTGATGAATTCCTTCGAGTACAACTTGGGTCACCAACACTGTTCCAATACTCAGCTAACCCGGCATAATCATTATGCCTCCTTACTAATCTCACAAAATGAGATGCAAACAATCGACTTATGATATCATCTGGCTCGTACAAGCCAAGAACAACGGCAAACTCAGGCAAAGTAAACTCATGCTCTCTACCACAGAGCCTAAACCAAATGCATTTGTCATTCATAAGATCCACAACCTTCCTCTCAAAGTAAAACGTGGAGAAAAACTCCAAACACCATTCACGGTTAACTTTCTCGTGGATACTAAACGCATTCTCCCACGAATAATCCTCAAAACTAGAACCGTCTCTTTCATACACATATGTCATTCTCATCAAGTCCCTTAACTCTACCTCACATCCAAAGTCATGAAATAAATCCCAATCGACTAACCTGGGAATAGCAAGCCTTCGCCCTTGTAACTTCGAGAGGCGCTCACGAAAAGCGTGCTTCTCTTCGCTGCTTAAGCCACTAAACTTTAAATTCTCATTGCGCTCTAGATTCACAGTATACTTAACCTTCTCCTTGACATTCCTATTCACAAACTTTTTCACAATTGGATTACCAACTTCACGCGACGAACTCGATCCTCCTGCAAGAAACCTCTGTAGAAATCATGACTATTCGTTAGTATAAGAGTATAAGAAACAAGGTTACATGATTTAGAAGTCCTAAAGGTTCGTTTTGAAAATATTCAAAAAGTTTTACCGAGGGCTCCATCCGATCGGTAGCTCTCTCCATCCGATCGGATGGAGTTTTGACCTTGTCCAGCCGATCGGTATCAACACGCAACCGAATCGGTTGGATTCACTGTATCCAAAACAAAAATTTTCCGACTTCAAATCAATCCTATCTAGTTCCACTCTTCCCTATCCTGCATTTCATCAATCACTATGGTCTCTACACATCCCACTTATCTCTAAATCATATCCATAACATACTCGCATGATCAATCTTAGAACCTATGAACATATTCGAAATCAAACCTTATTGATGTTTTAATCCATAATGCATCATCCTAGGAACACTAATTAACATCTAAACAACATCTGGAAATCATTAATTTCTACCCAGAATCGATTCAAAGTTTTGACCCATATGATTCAAAAAAAAATCAATTAATTCATTCTTCCTCAAAACTTAATCAATCCATCTCATTCTTTTTGCAATGATTTCCTCAATCATTTACCCATCTATTCCAGAAAAATCATGCCTTAATTCGAACTATATCAAAAACGCCTAAATTTTGACCTAATTCAATCAACTCGAATTAAAACCTAATTGACACAAATTGATGATGTCACTTACTTGTTTTGGTGCCATTGATGATCCTTCAACTCTCCTGCAACTCTTATAACTCTTCTAATGGTCGAATTTATGAACCCCAAGTGTGGTGGAATGAGTGTGTGTGTGTGTGTTTTTATGATTTTTGAAATCTTGGGTATATATACTTCACTCCATCCGATCAGTATTTCATCCAACCGATTCGGATTGAATTTTTGCAAAACTTCACTTTTCCTTCTTTCTTCAACACTTTAACACTTGCAAGAACAAATGGAAAGTATTTGACTCCTTTAAAAGACTTCACTTTAAGTATGAAAAATACCACCAACACACTTATTCTCCCAACTTGTTATCCAATCTATCTCTACAACTTCTAAAACAAAACTTAACTCCATAGATTAAAACTTAATAAAACCACAAGGTAACCAAAAGGTCTTAAACTTAAATCAAACTTAAATGCAAAACATTAAACTACTATTAAAAATGCATTAAAAATAAACAAAACAAACATTGGCACAAGCCTTGTGCTTTATTCTTCATCTTTTGCTCTTCAACCTTCAACCTTCAAAGTATTCATGCTTCAAGATGTCTTCACTTTGAAATTTGCCGGATAACTTTCGGTTAGTCATTTGTGTTTTAAACTTCCTTACAAAATTCCTTCCATCCGGGCAAACTATATCAAACTTCACATGCCATTCTCCATCACCTTCTTCTTTCTTGTAAACACTAGCTCCTTCGGGTCCCCATTCCAAATTCTTCAATTGAACCGGTAAGGATCCAAGAAAATCTGTCAATTTATGGAACACAAAAACATTCTTGAATGGGTTATAGAAAACATCCATAGCTAATGCTCTTTCCAACTCATCTTCAATACCAAAGTAACTAGGGACAACCGGCCCATATTTAGGCCTTCCCTCTTCATCTCTACCAACTTTGAAACAACCTAAATGGTCTTCTTCTTCTTCATCTTCATGCACTTCCTTAATAATCTTGCCTCTAGGTTTAGGATAGTAGGTATGCTTCAAGATCCCATCACTAATAGTCATAGTACCTCTACCCATATCTATAATAGCTCCGCAAGTTCTCAAAAATGTTCTTCCTAACAACAATGGTAACTCCTTATCTTCGGGGATATTAAGCACAAGAAAATCGGCTAAGAAAGCTTGATATCCTACTTGCACTCTAACATTCTTCACTTCTCCCATTGCTTTTGCTCTTGAATTGTCAGCCATAGTAAGATTATATTGATTTGGTTGAGGATTACCAAGTCATAATCTTTTGTACAACGGGTATGGCATCACATTCACACTTGCTCCTGTATCGGCCAATGCATACATTGCATCGGTTCCATTCACCTTAATGGGTAACACAAAATTTCCTGGATCGCTCTCTTTCTTAGGCAACCCATTTTCAACTATCCTTTCCCTTGCAAACTCATCAAAATTCTTATCCTCTAGCTTAGCTGTTGCCATCATAACCGCATCTAACTTCTTACGATAAACCATGTAATTGTTCAACACTTCTATAACCGGCTTCTCTTCCATAAGCTCCTTAAATTTCATTTCCAAGTTCTCCAAAACTGCTTCTTTTTGTTCTTGAGTCAATGGTTTAACTTCTTGAGGTGATTTGGGTGATGAACTAGGTGAACTACTCTCATTCTTAGGGGTGGAGGGTTGGGTAAGTTTGTTATGTGGTGTTTTCTTGCGATTAGCCTTTCCCATTTTAACAATCTCTCCTCTACCTTCCTTCTTCTCTACCATATCATCATCTACATCAATTCTCATCTCGCCCATAGCAAAATCAACCCTACATTTAGTTTTAACCATAAAATTTCTACCAAACATAACTTCCGGTTCACCCACATTTCCATATTCCAACACAACAAAATCAATTTTGAAAACATGACCATGAATATTAACATTCACATCTCTCACTATCTTCCTACCATAATTCTCATAATCAAGCCTAAGAAAGCCAAGCTTACTAAGCATATCTTCCGTAATGTAATTTTCACCATATTCCATATTAAGTTGAGCATCCCAAGCCTTAATTCCTTCCACACCACATGGTGTAGCATACCTCATAAATGGTAAATCAAACTCTTTAGGGGGTGCTTGCGTAAACACAACCACTCTTTTCTCCTTAGGTAAACACACTATGCTTTCGCCAACTTCTTCTTTTCTTTCGAAACCAATCTTAGCTTCATCCAAAATGCTTTCCAACTTCTCCAAAGAATCTCCTGAATTTCTCAACATCTCTTCCAAATGTCTCAAATATTCCGAAACATTGCTTAAACTCTCCATTCTACTAAAGCACTAACTATAACATAACCACAAAACAAAAATCCAAACTATTAGCATGAGGGTTAGTTATAATCGAACCATATCAAAATATCAAACCAAAGCAAGCTAACAAACAACTTCAAACTATCAAAACATCAAAACAACTAAAAATCAAAAATCACAAAAAATCACACCGAGGCAACTATCCGATCGGTATCACCTTCCATCCGATCGGATGGGTAAAATGCAAAAATTATTAAAAATTTTTGATCGAACCGATCGGATGCTGCCCGCATCCGATTCGGTTGGTGAGAGTTCGTATTTTGCATTTTACCCATCCGATCGGATGGAAGGTGATACCGATCGGATAGTTGCCTCGGTGTGATTTTTTGTGATTTTTGATTTTTAGTTGTTTTGATGTTTTGATAGTTTGAAGTTGTTTGTTAGCTTGCTTTGGTTTGATATTTTGATACGGTTCGATTATAACTAACCCTCATGCTAATAGTTTGGATTTTTGTTTTGTGGTTATGTTATAGTTAGTGCTTAAGTAGAATGGAGAGTTTAAGCAATGTTTCGGAATATTTGAGACATTTGGAAGAGATGTTGAGAAATTCAGGAGATTCTTTGGAGAAGTTGGAAAGCATTTTGGATGAAGCTAAGATTGGTTTCGAAAGAAAAGAAGAAGTTGGCGAAAGCATAGTGTGTTTACCTAAGGAGAAAAGAGTGGTTGTGTTTACGCAAGCACCCCCTAAAGAGTTTGATGTACCATTTATGAGGTATGCTACACCATGTGGTGTGGAAGGAGTTAAGGCTTGGGATGCTCAACTTAATATGGAATATGGTGAAAATTACATTACGGAAGATATGCTTAGTAAGCTTGGCTTTGTTAGGCTTGATTATGAGAATTATGGTAGGAAGATAGTGAGAGATGTGAATGTTAATATTCATGGTCATGATTTCAAAATTGATTTTGTTGTGTTGGAATATGGAAATGTGGGTGAACCGGAAGTTATGTTTGGTAGAAATTTTATGGTGAAAACTAAATGTAGGGTTGATTTTGCTATGGGCGAGATGAGAATTGATGTAGATGATGATATGGTAGAGAAGAAGGAAGGTAGAGGAGAGATTGTTAAAATGGGAAAGGCTAATCGCAAGAAAACACCACTTAAGAAACTTACCCAACCCTCCACCCCTAAGAATGAGAGTAGTTCATCTAGTTCATCACCCAAATCACCTCAAGAAGTTAAACCATTGACTCAAGAACAAAAAGAAGCAGTTTTGGAGAACTTGGAAATGAAATTTAAGGAGCTTATGGAAGAGAAGCCGGTTATAGAAGTGTTGAACAATTACATGGTTTATCATAAGAAATTAGATGCGGTTATGATGGCAACAGCTAAGCTAGAGGATAAGAATTTTGATGAGTTTGCAAGGGAAAGGATAGTTGAAAATGGGTTGCCTAAGAAAGAGAGCGATCCGGGAAATTTTGTGTTACCCATTAAGGTGAATGGAACCGATGCAATGTATGCATTGGCCGATACAGGAGCAAGTGTGAATGTGATGCCATACCCGTTGTACAAAAGATTAGGACTTGGTAATCCTCAACCAAATCAATATAATCTTACTATGGCTGACAATTCAAGAGTAAAAGCAATGGGAGAAGTGAAGAATGTTAGAGTGCAAGTAGGATATCAAGCTTTCTTAGCCGATTTTCTTGTGCTTAATATCCCCAAAGATAAGGAGTTACCATTGTTGTTAGGAAGAACGTTTTTGAGAACTTGCGGAGCTATTATAGATATGGGTAGAGGTACTATGACTATTAGTGATGGGATCTTGAAGCATACCTACTATCCTAAACCTAGAGGCAAGATTATTAAGGAAGTGCATGAAGATGAAGAAGAAGAAGAAGACCATTTAGGTTGTTTCGAAGTTGGTAGAGATGAAGAGGGAAGGCCTAAATATGGGCCGGTTGTCCCTAGTTACTTTGGTATTGAAGATGAGTTGGAAAGAGCATTAGCTATGGAGGTTTTCTATAACCCATTCAAGAATGTTTTTGTGTTCCATAAATTGACAGATTTTCTTGGATCCTTACCGGTTCAATTGAAGAATTTGGAATGGGGACCCGAAGGAGCTAGTGTTTACAAGAAAGAAGAAGGTGATGGAGAATGGCATGTGAAGTTTGATATAGTTTGCCCGGATGGAAGGAATTTTGCAAGGAAGTTTAAAACACAAATGACTAACCGAAAGTTATCCGGCAAATTTCAAAGTGAAGACATCTTGAAGCATGAATACTTTGAAGGTTGAAGGTTAAAGAGCAAAATATGAAGAATAAAGCACAAAGCTTGTGCCAATGTTTGTTTTGTTTATTTTTAATGCATTTTTAATAGTAGTTTAATGTTTTGCATTTAAGTTTGATTTAAGTTTAAGACCTTTTGGTTACCTTGTGGTTTTATTAAGTTTTAATCTATGGAGTTAAGTTTTGTTTTAGAAGTTGTAGAGATAGATTGGATAACAAGTTGGGAGAATAAGTGTGTTGGTGGTATTTTTCATACTTAAAGTGAAGTCTTTTAAAGGAGTCAAATACTTTCCATTTGTTCTTGCAAGTGTTAAAGTGTTGAAGAAAGAAGGAAAAGTGAAGTTTTGCAAAAATTCAATCCGAATCGGTTGGATGAAATACTGATCGGATGGAGTGAAGTATATATACCCAAGATTTCAAAAATCATAAAAACACACACACACTCATTCCACCACACTTGGGGTTCATAAATTCGACCATTAGAAGAGTTATAAGAGTTGCAGGAGAGTTGAAGGATCATCAATGGCACCAAAACAAGTAAGTAACATCATCAATTTGTGTCAATTAGGTTTTAATTCGAGTTGATTGAATTATGTCAAAATTTAGGCGTTTTTGATATAGTTCGAATTAAGGCATGATTTTTCTGGAATAGATGGGTAAATGATTGAGGAAATCATTGCAAAAAGAATGAGATGGATTGATTAAGTTTTGAGGAAGAATGAATTAATTGATTTTTTTTTTGAATCATATGGGTCAAAACTTTGAATCGATTCTGGGCTTAGACTACTAAGCCCAACTACCAAGAAAATCTTAACAATTCCCCGACAGCGGCGCCAAAAACTTGATGTGCATGTCGTTGTGTTCAAGTTTTAAAATTTATAAACACGATTTATCCAATTCTCTAATCACACATACGAGCAAGTATACTCGTCCGTGGTAGTAAAGGTGGGTAAGTCGAGATCGTCCCAAGGGAATTGGGGTTTAGGTTTAGTAAATAAGTTTTAGCAAAAAGGAGTGTCAATCCAATTTGAAGCAAATTCTAAAAACAAACAAGCAAGGTTCAATCAATCAAAAACTAATATACTTGTGTGTAGTTTCCATGACAATTGTTTAGAGTAACCAATCAAGTTGGGTGTGACTTGTAATGATGCACAACTTAAAATGAATGATTCACAATCAATGGTTTTTATCATGAGAAATCATATCTAAGAATTCAATCTCCTAGTTAACTCCTTTCGGCCATGATTAACTATTACGATAATTCTATTAAGTCCTTTTTGTTGTTTGAAAGCATTTCTTATCTTAAGAATTCCTACGAATCCTTTCGGCCTTTTTCGTGAGTAAAGGTGTTGCTTGTCACACACCACAATCCATACTAATTCGTGCACTAACTTTTTGGAATAAAAACATAAAGAAAACTCCTTTCGGCCTTTGTGAATCTTTGAAATTGTTTTTACCAACCAATTAAGCAAGATTAGATTTTATCTCAACAAACTCATAAAACAAGATATGTTTTCATGCATCACTATGATAAGATTACTCCAACAATTGTCACATCATCCACACACAAGTATAACTAAAATTACTCCATAACAATCATAATCAAACACAAGTAATTAACCAAACTTTCATTCATCATATAGTAAAAGTAAAAGTAGTTCATGATAACTCAACAAGAAATACCTAATCAAGGAATTACAAGAACTAGAATTGTGGAACTATAGCAATCCACACTCCTCCAATCGCCTATTATCACACGTAAACAACTCCACACACGGACGCAACTCTTGAGACTCGAACTCAAGATCTCCTGGATGTTTTCACAGCAACTACAAGCTTTCGGGCAATAATAATAAGGTGGTGTAGCTTTTTTAGGTTATGTCACTTCCCCCAAAAGAACTCTCTTTGTAAACTAACTAAGGGTTCCTTAAATAAGTGAGGAAACCCTTATTCTTCAAGTAAAAACGTCCCAAATGAGTTAACAACCGAGAAATGATAAGCCTCCATGATTATGGGGCTTAAATTCATCATTAAATGCAACTTTGTAACTTCAGTGTCGGCCAACCGATCGGTATTTGGCTCCTACCGATCGGTTGGAGCTCTCGGTGTCTCAAACTTCAACCATCCGATTCGGATGCGGGCAGCATCCGATCGGATGGATGACTCTGCCATGCAACTTTTATTTTCTCTTTTTCTCTTCTCGTTACGTGCTTGATCCTTTGCTGTACCACTAATTTCTTTCATAGAACTAGATCTTTTCTTGATATATAAGGCATAGAAGTCTTGGTCTAATCAATTCTTTGAAGTATCATGTGGTTTCTTTCTCGTAATTCTCCTTATGTGCATAATCTCTTCATTTCTTCGTTTTTTCCTCAACTTTTCCTGTACTTGGCTATATTTACTTGCATACACACTTTTTCATCATTTAGCAACAAATAAACACAAATATAACCAAATATGATGCACAAAACTAGCAATAACGCACCTAAAAACATGTTAGATTTAAGCGTTATCAGGCATCGTATTAAGATCGGAAAATTGTTCGATTGCAGCAACAATTTGAATAAACTTTTCTGGTACTGAGCCCAAAAGTTTACGAACCAATCTTTTATCGTCCAAGGTATGTCCGAGACTGCTTTCTTGAATTTCTTTCGCTGAAGTAAGATTAGCAATTTGCAATATCATGTTTTCTGGAAGTGCTTGGTATAACATTGCAACTGCTGTGTTGTTCTTCTTTTGATCAACTTCAGTTCCCACTGTAGGTTCCACTGCTTCCCAAATTCCATGGACGTTAAAGATTTCCCTAATCCTTAATGCCCAAATAGTATAATTTGTAGAGTTGAGAATGGGGCACTGGAAATTCATAGACATTCCTCATTCTTTCAAGCTTTCATTCTTCTTTGGTGAATCCCCAGACATTTTTCGTGTCCTTTTTCTACCAATCTTTGTTTAATTTCCCTCCTTTCCACAAGTACTAATCTGATTCTGCTTTAATTTATGCCTCCAAACCCGATAATGAAAGCAATCTTACTGATTATACTTGTACAAGTTTCTTAGAAAACAAGCCTGGTTTCTTTGGTCCTCTGGTTCTTGATCAAACCTGCCTCGCTGTTGAAAGTCAAACTCGTCTATCCAATGATTGTCAATCCCGACTTCTGCTAATGACAATCAATCCTGCTTCTCCATTTCTGACAATCAAACCTGCTTCCCCGCTGTTGATCCTGATCAATTCCGCTTCACTGTTGATAATCAATCCCGCCTTCTGCTAATGATAATCAAGCCCGCCTTCCTGCTAATGATCTCAATCCCCCGACCAAACTTCTAAACCGTTGTTCTCTTATCCAATAATCTAATCCCATGTATTCGGATCGATGATGATGCCGTCAAGTCTTAATTGAATCTTAATCAATTTCTGATTTGCCCCGCTTCTTTCTTGAATCGATTAAGCTTTCTTCTTCCCACGAGCGATAACCGCTCTGATACCACATATTATAATGGCCAGATCTTCTTTGTAATCTTGACCATCTATCTTCAATATAGGAGTTTGTGTTTACCATTGTATGCTTAGAAAAATGTATAATTCTGTGCAAACGATAGACAGAAACACAGAGATAGTTTGAATTGAACTAGTTTCACATTTTTGCATCAAACTCCAAACAATCTTCAAGTATAAACAAAAATAAAACCATGAAACAAAAGTAAATTTCATGACATTTACAACTGCCAATCTACCCATGAGAAAGTGTCTCCGGTTCAAATGGTGACTAATTATAAGGAGCTAAATGAATTTGACAATTCCTCGAGGCCCTTGGAAGCATGGACACATCTAACTGCTCTCTCTCTTTACAAGTGACCAGATGTACCTGACTATTAGCTTCTTTAAATCAATTGCATTTGCTAATATGAACTTCAGGAAATTTGTATTAAACTCTTCCCAGCATGTGGTATCAGTATATTCCACCGTTAACATGTTTGTAAACGTTAAAGTGGGAAACGAATTTGGTTCGCTCCACCGACCTTCTTGTTCCTTTCGTTTTAACACAAATAAGATAGAGAAAAACCAACATTATATAGAGATATAAGAAGTACGAAAGCATAAATTAGTACATCTCAAAGCTTCAAATATCCAAAGTACCTTTTTAATGCACAAGTGTTCCAGCTGACAAAACCTTATAAGAATTTGAAACCTTAACATTTTCCGCAGTGTGAAAGGGTCACAACCCACTAAATCCAGTTTCTTCACATGTGGAAACTCAGTAAATTTTTTATTTTATTTATAAATGATTTAATTAAGTTAAAAATCATTTAAAATTATTAAAATTTATTTAAATTAATTAAAAATGATTTAAACTGATTATAAATGATTATAAAATGATTTAAATTACTTTTTGTATTAGAAGATAAAACGGAAGACATGTCCCGACGAAAGTGCGATATTTAAAAAAAAAATATTTTATTTATAAATGATGTAAATAAGTTAAAAATCATTTAATGTATTAAAAATTATTAAAATTAATTAAAAATGATTAAAACTAATTATAAATGATTTTAAAGCGTACGAAATACAAATCGATAAACGTTCAAACATTAAAGTATACGAATTACGTTGTTAAAAATTAATTGATAACAGTTTAGACATTAATTAAAGCATACGGAATTATATTACAAATCGATAAACGTCCAACATTAAAGCGTACAAATTACATTACAAATCGATAAAAGTTCAAACATTAAAGCGTACGAATTACATTACAGATCGACAAAAGTTTAAACATTAGAGCATACGAATTACTCCAAACTAAGATTGCTCATGTCATCATAAAGGTCGTAAAATAAGGCAGGTGATTGAACTGTGTAGTTCTGAGGATGCCTATACATTTCTAGCATTTTCTCGAGTACAACATCATCTCGACACATTCGTTTAACATCTCATGTATAAATATATCATCTCAACTCATTCGTTTAACATCTCATGTATAACCATATCATCTCGACTCATTCGTTTAACATCTCATGTATAACCATATCATCTCGACTGATTCGTTTAACATCTCATGTATAACCATATCAGCTCGACTCATTCGTTTAACATGTCATGTATAACCATATCATCTCGACACATTCATTTAACATCTCATGTATAACCATATCATCTCGACTAATTCGTTTAACATCTCATGTATGACCATATCATCTCGACTCATTCGTTTAACATCTCATGTATAACCATATCATCTCGACTCATTCGTTTAACATCTCATGTATAACCATATCATCTCATCTCATGTATAACCATATCATCTCGACTCATTCGTTTAGCATCTCATGTATAACCATATCATCTCGACTCATTCATTTAACATGTTATGTAAAACCATATCATCTCGACACATTCGTTTAACATCTCATGTATAACCATATCATCTCGACTCATTCGTTTAACATCTCATGTATAACCATATCATCTTGACTCATTCGTTTAACATCTGATGTATAACCATATTATCTCGTCTCATTCGTTTAACATCTCATGTATAACCATATCATCTTGACTCATTCGTTTAACATCTTATGTATAACCATATCATCTCGACACATTCGTTTAACATCTCATGTAAAACCATATCATCTCGACTCACTCGTTTAACATCTCATGTATAACCATATCATCTCAACTCATTCGTTTAACATCTGATGTATAACCATATCATCTCGACTCATTTTGTAGGACCTATGATCAATCTTTATCACACAACTAAATCACTAGAGAATCAAAGAGAGAAAAGTGGTTCTTGAATCTAGTGAGAGAAACTAGAGAGAGAAATATTATTACACACTAATCTTTCTTACAATTCCCTAATAGCACACACACATCCCACACATCTCTAATGGCCACCCTTACAAATGGAGGAGGGGGCTATTTATACTTTCTTACAAATTAATTACACGACGACACATTACAAAAATATAAAACGTAAATGACCATCACTTTTATAAAAGCTAACAATCTCCCCCTAAGGGATGGTCATTCAAATGATGCTCCATATGATTAGATCTTTAATCTTCAATGTCTTGAGCTTTGTGTGTCGCTTTAGAATAGTCTTGATTCTTTTGTTCCTTCATGCTTTGTGATCTTCAAAATAATCGTCTTTTAGTCGTTCTTGCCTTTGATCAACATCTTCGCAGGATTGCAATGACGTATCGTCCATCATACTCATACTTCTTGATAATACTTTGAATTTCATACTTATTTCATCCTCTCTTGATACTTGAGCTTGTTCTTGACTTCATGATTAGCTTTTCGATGTTGTCTTTAACTTGATCTTTTCATCTCGAACTTTTTCACTTGAGTTTTGTTAAGGATGATCTTCATAAGTATGAGTATGAGGAGATGCAGATGTTGAGACATATGATGATGGTTGATGGACTTTCGTCAGTACCTGCATAAAACAGTTAGCAATAAATCATCCAGCGCTTACAGGTTTGAATTTCGAGATCGTCAACAGCATAGTGTGAAGACTTTCTCTAATCCTAACCCAGGCCGTTCTGAATCGGATACCCCCGAAAGGGCTTACACAGACACACCGAGGTGTACCCACGATTCAGTGAGTCGCTGGAGATCACCCCACGACTGTAGACCATTTGAAGCACGTAACCATCATGATGTAAGGCAAGATCCGTAGATCTCATTAAGACTCTTACAAATTGTGTCCTTTTTGGCGAACACAAGTGTATTATATTTGAAGTGTTCCTAAGAGATTTTTTAATGAATCTCATGGCTCTAGACTCGATAATGTGTGTTTTGATTTTAGTCGTTGGAGGCATGGAGCAGAGTGCCACCTTTTCAATATCAACACATCTCGGAATGAGAGGCCGATAGATTATGCAGTGTTCTCCGTGAGAAATGAAACAAATATATTTTAAGAGATATCTGAGTGGCTAGGAGGGGTTTGTGAAGGGCGTCACTAGGTCCATGACGTCTTGTCTTCAATATCAGCATCATCTTTGTGATAACCGATAGCAAATGTATTGACCCGGTTTCTGCCCTAAGTTTTAATGGAGGGCTATTTCTTTTCACCCTTTCATTAAACTTTTCTTTTTCATTCTTCAACCCCTTCTTTCTCCTTTCTCATTTACTCATTTTTTTCAATCTTACCTAAGGACTTCTAATTCTAATCTATTGGAATTGTCCTTGGGTAGATCCCTCCGGCTCTGGCGGATCATAGGACGTAAACCTAACCATAATCACCTTATTACTCCATGATTATCCTAGATTTATAGATCACTTGCCATAAAACCTTTTTGTGAAAATCTCTCAAAGTGTTTATGAATAAACACATTTTTGGTTAACACTTCGAGAGTTTTTTGCATTTTCTGAAATACACCCCCTTCACATGTACTCTTGCATTTTTAAGATAAATTTGCACATGTTGGGTAGAGTTTGCACATTTGAAATGATTGACTTTCAATGAACATGACCATTGCGAGACACGTTTACATCACTAGTTAGACTAGCTTGAAATTATTACCCGTCCCGGTCATATTCAATGAGAATCTCTCGAATTGGTACATTCTACTCAGACAAGTCCTTTGCGAGACACGTTTACATTACTGGATAACCAGCTTGAAATTATTACCCGTCCCGGACAAGTCTTTTCGATTACTGACATTTAGTATTCGTCAATTCGAGGGTTAATACTGAGTCGAGCTCTTTTTGAGATTCAACTACGATCACATTTTAATCACATTTCTCCCCCTCAAAAATAGCATTTCGATGGTATTTTTGATACCGATTGATAAAAATCATTGTTTTTGGAAAGCTAATAAGGAGAAACGGATTTGCATGAACTTTCTGAACAAATTTGTTTTTGAGATACTCCCCCTCAAAACTTGCATAGGTTTTGACATTTTTTAAGCTTTGGAGCGAATGGGGAGTAAAGATTTGAAAATCTTAAGCAAAAATTTTTGAAAAGTTGTGAAAAACCTTTTGATGAATTTTGAATAAAATTTTTCTTAAGATTAAGAAGTTTGTTTTGATAAACTTTGCGTGAGAACTTCTTTTCTTTTAGGATTGTTGTAGTAAAATGTGCAACAGGGTCCTTTCTTTGAAAAACGGGTTATGCACTGTTATGTGTGCATAGGCCATAATGTTTAAGCCCGGGTTGTAAGCTGAAATACTTACAAGCCATTGAGATTTTTAGGATAAGTGCTCGAAAGTTTTGATTAAGCACTTTCCTTTCTTTAAAGCACGGGTCCTGAACTGATGTGTCCAGAAGCCATCAAATTAAGCTCAGGTCCGAAACTGAGTTGTTCCGAAGCCATAATGAGATCAGATTAGACAACAACCTTTGGGACCCATTTAAGCACGACGCCAACGGGTTTACCATATTTTGAAATCTATTTGTAAGCTGTGTCAATCCGAGTCAAAGAAGTTAAATTCCAACGAGGACTGAAAACCGGTGTTTCATTTTGAAATAACACTCGTGGAATCAACGGTGATTTAAAACTCTTTTTCTTGTGAAAATTGTTTGAGAAACCCGGTGTCTCTCTTGGAGTTTTAAAACTTGAAGAAGAAGTTTTCCATCCATTGTTGAAACCCGGTGTTTCATTTCGAAAATTCATTTTTGAGATGAATGGAAACCTTCCGGAATTTGGAATTTTCAAAGCAGAGTCATTCTTATGTTGCAGCGAAAGCAATTCTGATTTTGAATGACTTTGCTTTGGTCTCCACACTTGCTTTACCGGTGTAAAACGAGAGTGTGGAGTTTGAAAAGCTTGATTCTTTCCATTTGAAGCATTTGACCTTGAAAGCTTTTGAGGAGTAAGTGTTTCAGAAAAAATTGGTTTCTTCAAAAACTTCCTTCCTTTTTGCAAAGAATAGGTTGTAAACTGGGAAACCTTTTTCGAAAATGGTTTTGAAGATTCACCCATGTAAACCTTCTTCGAAACACTCACTTCTGGTGTAAACTTGTTTGAAACATGAGATTTGCCTTTTGATCGATTGAGAGCATCAAACTTTGCTTTTAAGGCATTGTATGACGTTCACAAATCATTGTATTCTTTTTGAATCATAAGATGATCTTGTGATGCCAGTTTTTCATGTAATGAAACATTTTGATCTTCAAGATGTGCAAAATATTTTTCATATTGTTCCGTTGCAATTGAAAAATTGGTTTTGGCATCATCAAAATCTTTGGCTTGTTGTGCTATGATCTTTTCCAAATCAACAACTTTCTTTTGAAGCACACAATTTTCTTTTTCAAAATGATGATTTGTTGCGATCTGAGAATCAGATTTGTTTGAAATTTGATTCTGAACTCTCGATCGCTTGATTGAATCAAACAAGTTTTTGTAAGTCTGTTTCAAATGCTCATTTTCTTTTTGTAATGATGCCACAGCATGTTCCAATTCAATATTTTTTGAATCAAGTTCGTCCAAATCAAACTTGATTTTGGCATCATCACCGTTCTCTTCAAAAATCTTTTCTTTTCCTTTAAGTACCGTTGTCAAAGAGTTTTCAGAAGAAACTTTCTTTTCCTGCAGTTTGAGTTGGAAAGAAATACTTGTGCTTCGAGTTTTGTTAAATCTTTCTCAAACTGAGCAGTTCTTTTTGACAATTCTTCTTTGACTTCAGCTGCTTCTTTTGAAAGTTCTGTGATTTTCTTTTTGAGACAAAGATTTTCAGATTTCAAAGAAGATGTTAGTTCAAAATCCACATTCTCATACTCATGGCTGACAGACACTGACTTGAATGATTCTATTTGATTTGTGAAAAATTCTTTTTGAATATCAAGTATTAAGCATTTTTCATCAAATTCATCTTCAAGAGAATGGATGTATTTTAAATCTTCTCTCATTTCAGTGACAAGATATTTTTCAAAGTACTCAAAACTTAAGTTGATATCTTTCACACGAGGTTCAATCTCATCTTTTAAAACCTTACAGACTTCCGATTGTAGGCGAGAACCCGATGAAAGAAGATTATAGAAATCATTTGTGGTGTGTGGTTGCTTAAACCAAATGACCTTTAACGTATGCTCAATGTGATGTTTAAGAGTGCAAAACTGTTTCCTTGCTTTATTTTGCCATAACTTAGCATCATAAGTAGCAAGTTGAGCTTCTTTGAAATATCTTTTCACATTTGTATCTTTTCTTTTCAAATGTTCTTTTGGTATATCTGTCAATTGTGTACAACCATACACAAAACCTTGGTACGAGAATGGGCTTTTTCTTTGTTTGACTTTTAAACGTTTTTCCTCTTCAGATTTTTCTTCATCTTCTGAATTGAACAGAACATCAGTCGACAACCCTTTTCCCAATTTTTCAGCATCGTACAAACTGGGTGTCAACTTTTGCACTTTGTTTAGAAAACAAGGTTTTTCATTTCTCAAATCATTTTCCAAATTATTTTCCAAGTGATCAGTATTTTCAAAACCAAGTCCATATTTTCCTTGATGAACGTTCTCATCTTTAGGAAGCATCATTTGAAGAGTTTGAACACTTTGTCCTGTATTTCGAAGTTTTGCTTCAAGATTGTTTGCTCGTTCAAAAACTCTTGATTTTCATTCTCAAGTTTTGTTTTAACAACCTGAAAATTTGAATTGGTTTTCTGAAGCATTGAATTTTCACTTATTAACTCAGTGTTCTCTTTTAAAAGCGCTTGAACCTTTCTGTTGTTAAGTACCATTTGTTCATCCAGTTTTTGAATGGAACGTTTTTCACGATAAAGAGCTTCTCTATACCCAACTTCAAGTTCTTCCTTTCGTTTTAAAAGTGGTGTGACAAAATCGTCATTTATTTCAAATTTCCGAGCTTGAGATTTAAGGTTTGAGATTTCAATTTCAAGATCAGCTTTGCTTTTTGTTACTTTTTCAAAACCTTTTTCCATTTCTTTAAATCTCTCAAGCTCTTTGGACAATAAGACATTCGCTTGCTTAGCTTTGCGATTATCCTCTTTGCACTTTTCAAGTTCATGTTTGAAATTTTCGATTAATGAAGCAAATAAGGCACGATCTTGTTCATAAGAAGATCCATCCTGGGCAAGCTCACCTCCATTAGGATCCATATCTGGAGTTGTAGGAGTGATATTACTATCAAACCGTTCCACTACATATGTGTCACTTATGGATTCAGGATGCGCAGGATGTGTCTTATCATGAGCAAACACATTATCGAACAAAACAATATTATCATTATCGTTTGAATGTTGTACCGTAGCCAATATCTCTGTGTCAAATGAAGGTCTGATATGGTCATCCTCAGTATCCCAAACAACTTCATTCCTGTGTGTACCATCAGCATCCGAATCATACCTTGGAGTACTGCTTTCAACCTGTTGTTCTGAAGATGTATCATTTCCCGTGAAAACCAAGCTAGCATCAGTTGTTGTACCTTCATTGACTGTTTGTTCATCTTTTTCTGTCTCTTTCTCATTTCCCTCTGTTTCCTTTAATTGCACTTCTCTTTCAATTAGCTCTCTTTCTTGTAACTGCATATATTTTACAATCTGCTCTCTTTCCCGTTTTTGCTTCTCCATTTCAATTCTTTCCCGTTCTTTTTCTTTTAACACTTTCTTCTTTTCCAGCATCTCTCTCAGATGAAGTGATCTTGTAGTAAGCACCAATTCCAGTGTGCTCATTAGTGTAAGCAACTGATTTCTAAACGATTCAACTTCCAGGTATCTAATGATGCATTCACTCCATATTTTGCTTGTTGTTTTATAATCTGGAGAATTTTTGAGCACTCTGAAATCTAAGTAGAGAAACCATTTTAACTGCGTCTTGAGCGCTTGATATGCTACAATGCAGTCACTTCCTTGTTCAATTTGGTTCTCTATTTGAAATATTTTATGCAAGAGTTTCCCTTTGAAGGTTAAAAAATCCATTTTAGATCCGAAGAGTCTTTTAAAAACTCGATGAAATGATGATGTATTCCACAATGGTAACCTTGCTTCTGAGAGTGCCACACATTGAATCTTAACTGCTTTAAAGTGTGATAGACAATTTTCCTTCGAATGAATAGATTTTTGCACAACTTGAGGCATCTTTCCCGCTTGAGAACTTGATTCCATTTAATTTCGGTGTGTGATAAGGTTGATGTTGGATCGTTGCAAAGATCTAGGAGTTGGTTCGTTATGGTTCAAGAGTTATGTTTGGTTTAAGTTAAGTCCTTTGTCGGTGTCCTTGAAGAGTCCTTGAGAAACTTGGTAACTCGAGAAACTTTGTAACTTTTGAGAAACTTGATAACTTTCACCAAACTTGATAACTTATACCAAACTTGATAACATTCACCAAACTTGATAACTTTCACCAAACTTAGTAAATTTCAGAAACTTGATAACTTTCACCAAACTTGATAACTTTCACCAAACTGGATAACTTTCACCAAACTTGATAACTTTCAAAGTCGATAACCACCAAAGTTGATAACCACCAAAGTTGATAACCAGTCACAAACTCGATAACTAGTCACAAACTCGATAAGTGTCACAAAGTTGATAACTAGTCACAAACTCGATAAGTCTCACAAAGTTGATAACTAGTCACAAACTCGATAACTAGTCACAAACTCGATAAGTGTCACAAAGTTGATAACTAGTCACAAACTTGATAAGTCACAAACTCAATAGTTTTACCAAACTCGATAAAACTTCACAAACTCGATAACCAGAAACTCGATAAGATTGTCCAAACTCGGTAACCACAAACTCGAAAGTTTTAACAAACTCGATAAAACTTCACGAACTTGGTAACCACGTCTGATGAACAGTAACGCCCCCAAAAAAAATTCTAGATCTTTGTTTTGGCTCTGATACCACTTGTAGGACCTATGATCAATCTTTATCACATAACTAAATCGCTAGAGAATCAAAGAGAGAAAAGTGGTTCTTGAATCTAGTGAGAGAAACTAGAGAGAGAAATATTATTACACACTAATCTTTCTTAAAATTCCATAATAGCACACACACATCCCACACATCTCTAATGGCCACCCCTTACAAATGGAGGAGGAGGCTATTTATACTTTCTTACAATAAGATGGGCTTGGGCTTTTCATGGACTAACATGTAGCCTATTAGTTTAAACTAAAAGCCCATTGACTATTCTAATTAATTACACAACGACACATTACAAAAATATAAAACGTAAATGACCATCACTTTTATAAAAGCTAACACATTCATTTAACATATGATGTATAACCATATCATCTCGACTCATTCGTTTAACATCTGATGTATAACCATATCATCTCGACTCATTCGTTTAACATCTGATGTATAACCATATCATCTCGACTCATTCGTTTAACATCTCATGTATAACCATATCATTTCGACTCGTTCGTTGAACATCTGATGTATAACCATATCATCTCGACACATTCGTTTAACATCTCATGTATAACCATATCATCTCGACTCATTCGTTTAACATCTCATGTATAACCATTTCATCTCGACTCATTCGTTTAGCATCTAATGTATAACCATATCATCTCGACTCATTCGTTTAACATCTCATGTATAACCATATCATCTCGACTTATTCGTTTAACATCTCATGTATAACCATATTATCTCGACTCATTCGTTTAACATCTCATGTATAACCATATCATCTCGACTCATTCGTTTACCATCTCATGTATAACCATATCATCTCGACTCATTCATTTAGCATCTCATGTATAACCATATCATCTCGACTCATTCGTTTAACATCTCATGTATAACAATATCATCTCGACTCATTCATTTAACATCTCATTTATAACCATATCATCTCGACTCATTCGTTTAACATCTGATGTATAACCATATCATCTCGACTCATTCGTTTAACATCTCATGTATAACCATATCATTTCGACTCGTACGTTTAACATCTGATGTATAACCATATCATCTCGACACATTCATTTAACATCTCATGTATAACCATATCATCTCGACTCATTCGTTTAACATCTCATGTAAAACCATTTCATCTCGACTCATTCGTTTAGCATCTTATGTATAACCATATCATCTCGACTCATTCGTTTAACATCTCATGTATAACCATATTATCTCGACTCATTCGTTTAACATTTCATGTATAACCATATCATCTTGACTCATTCGTTTGACATCTCATGTATAACCATATCATCTCGACTCATTCGTTTAACATCTCATGTGTAACCATATCATCTCGACTCATTCATTTAGCATCTCATGTATAACCATATTATCTCGACTCATTCGTTTAACATGTTAAGTATTACCATATCATCTCGACTCATTCGTTTAACATCTCATGTATAACCATATCATCTCGACTCATTCGTTTAACATCTAATGTATAACCATATCATCCTGACTCATTCGTTTAACATCTGATGTATAACCATATCATCTCAACTCATTCGTTTAACATCTCATGTATAACCATATCATCTCGACTAATTCGTTTAACATCTCATGTATAACCATATCATCTCGACTCATTCGTTTAACATCTCATGTATAACCATATCATCTCGACTCATTCGTTTAACATCTCATGTATAACCATATCATCTTGACTCATTCATTTAACATGTTATGTATAACCATATCATCTCGACTCATTCGTTTAACATCTCATGTATAACCATATCATCTCAACTCATTCGTTTAACATCTGATGTATAACCATATCATCTCAACTCATTCGTTTAACATCTCATGTATAACCATATCATCTCGACTCATTCGTTTAACATCTCATGTATAACAATATCATCTCGACTCATTCGTTTAACATGTGATGTATAACCATATCATCTCGACTCATTCGTTTAACATCTCATGTATAACCATATCATTTCGAATCATTCGTTTAACATCTGATGTATAACCATATCATCTCGACACATTCGTTTAACATCTCATGTATAACCATATCATCTCGACTCATTCGTTTAACATCTTATGTATAACCATTTCATCTCGACTCATTCGTTTAGCATCTTATGTATAATCATATCATCTCGACTTATTCGTTTAACATCTCATGTATAACCATATCATCTCGACTCATTCGTTTAACATCTCATGTATAACCATATCATCTCGACTCATTCGTTTAACATCTCATGTATAACTTAATTAAAATGATTTAAAAATAATTTTAAATTATTTAAATTAAGTATAAATGATTTAACTTAGTTAAAAATGGTGTAAATAATTTTAAAAAGTTTTAAATTAATTAAAGATGATTTAGAAAATATTTAAATGATTTAATAGTGATTTAACTTAACTAAAATAAAATTAAAGAGGTTTCTTTTTTTCTTCTTTTTTTTTTTAAATTCCTTTTGGCGGGGACATGTCCCCGCTAAAAGATTTCTCTAAAATTTTTAATTTTTCCTCTTCACATTTATTTTATCCCGCCAAAGTTTTTGGCTAAAAATAAAAACTTTTAGCGGGGACATGTCTCTGCCTAAAGTAGTGCGACGCTGGACTAAGTTTGACCAGCTCAAAGGCTGTGGGTCCCACATGTCCCCGCCAAATGGTGACATCTGTCCCCGCCAAAAGCTTCAGCGAGAAGGAGTTAGCGGGGACGTTTTGGGGGGGACAGGTTTTTGGCGGAGACATGTCCCCGCTGAAAGCGTCAAAAAGTCCCTCCGAAAGCAGTCAATGTTGTAGTGACTATGTTGCTGCGTGAATGTAAAACAAATTCAATCGAAACACATTCATTTAAGTGCTTTTTTTTATTTTACTTGGTTTGGTTGGTTTGCTCATTATAAAAAAAAAATAATAATAAAAAAATAAAAAAAAATAATAATAATAATAAAATAAAAAATCATTATATAGTCATTTTCAACACCTTTTTCCTAAAATGGTCATACTCGACTGTTTAAACTGCTCGACTTCATTCAAATTTTGACACGTGTCATTTCTTTGGCTGCTCAACTGCTCGACTTTGACTGCTCGACTCCACCCAATTTTTGACACGTGTCATTCTTTTGTACTTTTTCTCGAAAAAAGGACAACGGAATGACACGTGTCAAAAATTGGGTGGAGTCGAACAATTGAGCAGTCGAGCATGACCAAAATGAGAAAAATATGCTAAAAATGTCCACATAATGGATCAAGCTTGGATTTTTCTACATTTTTGTTAATTTTCTCTAACTAAAATTCCATGTATCACATCCTTCTTACCCATTGTGTAGAATTTAGATTAAGATTATGTTATGTTCCAAAGGGTTTGTGAACTATTCTTCAGTTACAGTATACAAATTCTCATGAAAACTGCAACACATTTAGTCACTTTTAGCATATTTTATATCGATGCATTACAACTTACAAGAGACATTACTGTCTTGAATAATTATAACATACAGTATGAAAGTGTTTTTCTTGCATTTATAAGGGTTAACAATTGTATGAAACAAATAACTTCTTGGTTAAGGGTATGTTTGGCAAAACTAGCTGTAAGCTGTATGCTGTAAGCTGTAAACTGTAGGCTGTAAGCTGTAAGCTGCAAAGCTGTTAACATGAGCTACAAACTGTATCTTTTTTTTAATAAAAGTGTTTGGTAAGTTAGCTGTTAAATATAATTATAAGATGTAAAATGACATAAAAGGACATATCTATAATTGTAAATAAATGTTTGGAGGGTATATCAGTAATTTAAAGTTTTAACAGCTCCAAGATGTTTAAAAAGCTTCATAAATCAGCTTTTCATTTAGGAGCTATTTGTTTCAAATAAAAGCTTGAAGTTAATGTATCCAAACGGAGCTACTTAATTTAAATGAGATTATTTTGTAACAAAAAGCTAACAGCTCCCCCAAAAAGCCCCTACCAAACAGGCCCTTAGTAACTATTGTATTCTCTTGGGTGAAGATGTCCCTTAATTTTCATCATCTATATTAGGAGTGAGCAAAACCGACCGAAACCGACTTCCGACCGACACAAACCGACCTATACTCGGGTCGGGACTCGGTTTGGGTTTTCCACGATGTCGGGACTCGGGATTAACCGAGAAAACCGACACAAACCGACTCCGACCGAACCGACCCGAGTAAAACCGAGTAATTTCGGGTCGGGATTCGGTTTGGGTTTTCCAGGTTGTCGGTTTCGGGATGGGTCGGATCGGGTCGGGACGTGTCGGTTTCGGCCCGGATGCTCGCCCCTAATCTATATATATTTTCATCTTATGTTCTTTGTTCAAGACTCTCAAAAAGATGTTGTAAAAAGTAAAAACTATTTTATGCTAGATAAGCTATCAGGCATGATGATAAATCTATCCATTTGAAATGTCATTTTTTGGTTCAAACATTGTTTAGAGAACATCTTGAAATAGTCGATAAAATATTCAAAAACTTTCATCAGAATATTGGTTAAACCTCGTACATCATAGTAAAAAGGGTTCTGATTTCTCCCGGATAACGTGAACATGTATCCTTGTTCATTTACCCGTTTAGAGTAACGAACAAGAATGAAAAAAAAAAAAAAAAAAAAAAGTTATATAAACTTGAGGTACTAAATTGAACACACATATATCACTGAGGACAAAAAATGCAAACCTTATCAGACACTCACTCAAGTACAACCTTCACCGGTTGTTTCGGTTAATGTTCATGTTCCAAACAAAATCTCTAAAACGGTGTCGTAGTTACACTCCACTCAACATCAGCTTAAAAAGATAAGAGATCTGTTACATATGTTGGATACTATGCAGCATCAGTGAACAACAACAAGTGTTCTCATGGGGTTTTATAAAATTTGTTGGTTTTTAGTATTGGTTTTTGTTTTAGTAAAAAACCCTTCAGTGGTTAGTGCTGGTGACATTGTTCATGATGATAAACTTGCTCCCAAGAAGCCTGGTTGTGAGAATGACTTTGTGCTGGTATTTATAAAAACACCCTTTTTGAATTTGAGCTAAATTGTGTTTTTTGTGCATTTTTGTGTGATTTGTGAAATGGGCATGGTTCTTTATTTGATGATTTGATGGTATAGTATGTCAAAATGTTATCTTTTATATGTTTGTATGTGATAAAGGTTTCTTTGATCTGAGATTTTAGTTTGGTTCCATGATGTAGTTACTGATTTTAAGTAAATTTTAGCTTTCATGTATGTTAAATTATGGATTAATGGGGTGTTTCGCTTTTTCAAAGTGGTTTTGCTATATGGAATAGTCAAAATTTGGCGTGAAATGGTATAGGTTCGGCTGTTTGAGGCTGTGATTGAAAATGATTACTTAGTGATATAATGTGAAATGACCAATAAATAGTTAGATCATAAGAATGATTCTGACTACACCCAAACATTGGAAAGTTGTTACACGTGACATCAAAATGCAATAAAAATCACTTCCAAAATGCCCAATGCAAAGAAGTGAGATAATAGTTTTGATTGTATGTTTATGTAAAACAATTTGAAGTAAGTTGTAAGTTCATTGCATATCATCTTTGGATATTTGAAGTGACTTATAGCTTGACTTTATGTCATATGTATGTACAGATTTAGAGTATGTTATAGATGTATGTCATTGTTAGAGATTTCATGAATAGCAAGATTGCGATATATAGACACTTAAAGTGTGGTTATAGGCTTATAGCTTGATCGTATGTTACATGTAGATATTATTAGTGATTTCAGTTGAAAACAATATGCTTCATCTTATATTTATTTGAAGTGGTTTACGTATAGATATCATATTGCTTGAAAAGCTAGTTCTATTTGACCCACTTTCTACTCTTTAATTTTTTATCTTTCTTTCGCTTTCGTTGGTGGTTTTGTATGTCAAGTTTTGATCGCCATTGTATGATGATGGTTGTCTTTGCTAGGTAAAAGTTCAAACATGGGTTAATGGTGTGGAAGGCCCTGAGTTTGTCGGTGTTGGTGCTAGATTTGGTACTACCATCGTATCAAAGGAGAAAAATGCAAACCAAACTCGTCTTACTCAATCAGACCCTCGTGATTGTTGCAGTCCACCAAGAAAAAAGGTTTGAACTTCATTTCTTTTATAAATAGTTTATTAGTCGTTACTCGTGCTGATATACAGTAGCGACTAACCTAGTTATATACATCTTATGGTAGCTTACTGGTGATGTCATCATGGTGACCCGAGGTCGCTGCAAATTCACAACAAAGGCAAACATTGCACAAGCTGCTGGTGCTTCAGCAGTCCTTATTATAAACAACCAAAGAGGTGACTACAAATACCCCTTATCATATTGACTCGTTTCCGTACGATTTCTTTATACGACTTTATTAGATGGTATTTTCAGCATATCAAGAGTAGCCAAACATTTTACTTTTAACTATGTGGCAGCTCATTATAAAATGCAGATGAGATAAAATCAAACATTTATTCTTTTACTTTGTAATTCTTCAGAACTCTACAAGATGGTTTGTGAGCCTGATGAAACTGATCTAGACATACACATACCCACCGTCATGCTACCACAAGATGCTGGTCTCGAGTTGGATAGAATGCTGTCGAATCAGTCATCTAGTAAGTCACCAAGTCCTTTTCAGGGTCGTTCATAAACCCACAATACATTTTTTTTCTAAATTTGGCATGTCATTATAAAGATATAATCTTCCAATAAAATAAAAAAATAGCTTTAAGAATAAATTAATCATGTGATTTGATCAAAATTTTGAATTGTCCGTAAAAAGAAGTAATTGCTATGCCCATCCATGTGGTTGCTACTTTGTAACACTTGCGTCCCTAAGCAGTTAGATTTAACAGCCATCCGTTAAATTTTAGTAAATAACTATATATTACTATTATTCATTGAAAGGGTTTTACGTAATTTACCAAGTGGGCCGTTGGACCTAGAGGCTCATGTATACAAGTTCTACAAAGTAGCACTGACGGATGGACAGTGTAATTATTTTTTTGGTGACGGTTTCAAATTCAAGCAAACCGCATGGGGATCCTTGTAATCTACTCTAGTTTATATTATCACGCCACTCTTTTCTAATGGTATTCAACCACACTCTAGTCTCCGTGCAGTTATACTCACCGCGAAGACCAGTTGTAGACATAGCCGAAGTATTTTTATGGTTGATGGCAGTTGGTACCATCTTATGTGCCTCTTATTGGTCTGCATGGAGTGCCAACGAAGCAGCTATAGAACACGATAAATTACTTGAGGTCCTAATAATATAATATTATTCTTCCCTTTCTGAAACTTGTATGTCCTACTTGGTGTTGACATGGTGTGCATTGACGTATGAGGTTTCTGGCTCTTGTAGGATTTTTCAGAGGAGCTTTCAAACGCGAAAGTTGTTGGAACAAGCGGGATTGTGGAAGTCAATACAAAGTCAGCAATCTTGTTTGTCATCGTTGCTTCTTGTTTCTTGGTTCTCCTTTACAAGTTAATGTCTGCATGGTTCATCGAACTTTTGGTGGTCATTTTCTGCATAGGAGGCGTAGAGGTATTGGTCTCCCCTTATAATCTGTAACTTGTTTTCTTTAATTAAATTACAGACCAAAATGAAGATAAATAAATTATCAGTTCTATTACATAAAATCTAATCAAAGACTGGTTTGTTGCATGCAGGGATTGCAAACTTGTATCTGTGCTTTGCTGTCAAGGTGCAATCTTTTTCTTCTTATCATGCTTTTAATCATACTATAATGAGATTTACATCAGCTAATTTAGCTTTTGGGTCCTGTGACGATTAAAAAGTATATTTTACCAAATTTTTGTAGGTGGTTCAAACATGCTGCACAATCTTACATCAAAGTACCGTTCTATGGAGCTATCTCATATCTTACCATTGCTGTTATGCCATTCTGCATAGTCTTTGCCGTTCTTTGGGCAGTGTATCGTGAAACAAAGTTTGCTTGGATCGGTCAAGATATACTTGTAAGTCAACTTTATACATAAACATCATATAATTTCCCATAAAGCTGCACTAATGATCTTTTTGTTACCCTTCATTTCCTCAGGGAATTGCGCTGATAATTACCGTACTTCAGATTGTGCATGTACCTAATCTCAAGGTAAAATCGTCTCCTCTATTAAGGGCTACTTTAAACATTTCACAGATAGCAGAACACTTAAAAACTGTTGTTTCTGTGTTTTGTGGCTCAGGTTGGGATGGTTCTGCTAGGTTGTGCTTTCTTGTATGACATATTTTGGGTATTCCTTTCTAAGAAATTGTTCCACGAAAGTGTGATGATTGTGGTATGTCAACCTTTTCCCACTGGTCGACCACTTCTAGTTTTGGTGCTAAAGTAATAACTTGGATGATAATTGTTTTCATTCTTTGTAGGTGGCTCGTGGTGATAAAAGTGGGGAGGATGGTATCCCAATGCTACTGAAAATACCTCGCATGTTTGACCCGTGGGGTGGATTTAGTATCATCGGCTTTGGTGACATTCTCTTACCTGGTTTACTAATCGCATTTTCCCTCAGGTTTGTTTTGGATCCTAATTTGATTCATTAAAAGAGTTGTATCTTTATTTTCTAAGGTTTATTATCATCAAATTAAATAAAAAGACTCGTGGCGGCCTGGCGGGTCAACCAAATATGACTTGACCCATTATCTGACCCGCCCTAAAGATTTACCTGTTTTGAACTGAACCCGTGTTGACCCTTTATCTGACCTGTCCATTTTGCCAGCTAAGAATTTAAAGATTGGATTTTTATGTTTTTCTATTGAGATTACACTCCTGTTGAGCGCCTAGTTTTGTTCTAAATACATGATGCAGATATGATTGGTTGGCGAAAAAGCACATTCGAGCTGGATATTTCTTGTGGGCAATGTTTGCTTACGGATTTGGTAAGATAGATTAATAACAAAAATGTAAATCAATATTGCTTTTTATGGATTTTTCAGTTGTTAACGTTTTATAAAATCTTTATGAAATTATTGTAGGTCTTCTTGTAACTTATATAGCGTTGAATTTGATGGATGGTCACGGTCAACCGGCATTGCTATACATCGTTCCCTTTACTCTAGGTAATGTCATAGATTATTATTTTACTTGATCTCAATCGATCTTATGATGTGCGCATAATGCATAACCAGTTGGACACATGATGCAGGAACCTTTTTGTCATTAGGAAAGAAGAGAGGGGATCTCAAGATTCTATGGTCGAGTGGTGAACCCGAAAGGGAATGTCCACATATTAGGCTCGGGCAAAGTCACGTGCCGAATGAGTAGAAATGAGTTATATATGTTGTGTAATTACAGTTTACTGGTGTCTGAGTGTTAATCTATGCTGTAAAAAAGCCAATGGTAAAGATCATGGCTTGTATTAGTTAGTAGTAGAAGTTGTGGCTGTTGCTCATTTAGCCCAACTTTAATGATTTAAGAAATCTTGTGTATATGATATCTAGCGATATATATGTTTGCCTTCCCACTTGGAATCGACTCATTGAGTTAACTCGGCTTGCGATTGTGTAAAGGAAATTTATCATGATTTGTTTGTTCTAGTGAGATGCTGAGTTGATGATGATTCAGGGTTTTGTCATAATATATGTGATCATCTATTAACCGAGTTCACTCGGATTGCATGCTCTATTCAACACATACATGCATGCTGACCTGATTATGAGTCGACTCACTGAGTTAACTCGACCGTTATCGTCATTTGTCATTTTCCTTGGTATTTAGCTAAGAATTTTGACTTTATGATGTTTTTTATTTAAGATGATAACATAACACTAAAATAAAATGAATAGTATACATTATCAAAACAGAATCTGACAATTAACTCATGAATTTTGAAATCTCAAAAATATATTATGTTAGTATTATTTTATATTTATTTATCCTAAGCTTCCATCATTAGCTTTAAATCCATATAATATTTGTGTTGATAATTTAGTAAAATCTACTTCAATTATCGTGCAATTATTTACTGTAACATTTAAGTCAACAATCTACAACCTATTGACATCTGTTATATTTACTAGAAAAAAATGGTACTACATAATATGAATAAAATAAGTTACAGTATATAGTTGTATAGGTTAACGTTACATGACCACAATTTAAAATTTGAAATGTTATCAACCACGTATTTGAAATTAGAGTAAACTACATTTTTGGTCCTCGTGGTTTACCGGGTATAACGGTTTTGGTACAATAGTTTCAAACGTATCGGATCTTGTCCCATTTTGTCTGACCCGTAACGGGTTTGGTCCAAAATTCGTTGACTGGGTGTTTGACTAATTAAAAAAAATTGATCTGACTAGAATACCCTCGAAGTTAACCCCAGAAATTGCACCATTCGTCCCTGAGCTAACGGCCGTTAATTCCGTTAGTTATTATTTGACAACGTTAGTCCATTTAGCCAACGATTATTTGCAACGTTAGTCCTTTATACATTTTTGTCCGTTTTTCTTACATTTTCATACGGTTTTGTCCATTTTAACGTTTTCGTCCGTTTTTAGTCGTTTTCATCCGTTCTTCTTACTTTTTCATACGGTTTGGTCCAATTTTTTTTACGTTTTCGTCGTTTTCTTACGTTTATACGTTTTGTCTTTCGAGTCCTTTCACGAGTTTTCGTCTTTTTTTCTTTTTTTATTTTCATATACGTCATACGTTTTGTCCGTTTTTTTACTTTTTTCGTCCGTTTTTCTTACGTTTCATACGGTTTTGTCTTCTTTTTTTACGTTTTCGTCCGTTTTTTCTTACGTTTTTCATTACGGTTTTTGTCCATTTTTTTTTACTTTTCGTCCGTTTTTCTTACGTTTCATACGGTTTTGTTTTTTTTTTTTACGTTTTCGTCCGTTTTTTCTTACGTTTTCATACGGTTTTGTTCCTTTTTTTTTTACGTTTTTCGTCCGTTTTTTCTTACGTTTCATACGGTTTTGTCCTTTTTTTTTTACGTTTTCGTCCGTTTTTCTTACGTTTCATACGGTTTTGTCCCTTTTTTTTTTACGTTTTCGTCCGTTTTTCTTACGTTTCATACGGTTTTGTCCGTTTTTCTTTCTTTTCATACGGTTTTGTCCCTTTTTTTTACGTTTTCGTCCGTTTTTCTTACGTTTCATACGGTTTTGTCCGTTTTTTTAGTTTTACGTTTTGTCTTTTTACGTTTCGTTCCGTTTTCGTCTCTCTTCGTTTCATACGGTTTTTTGTTTTTTACGTTTTTTTTTTTTACGTTTTTGTCCGTTCCGTCCGTTTTTCTTACGTTTCATACGGTTTTGTGCGTTTTTTTTACGTTTCCGTCCGTTTTTCTTACGTTTCATACGGTTTTGTCCGTTTTTATTACGTTTCGTCCGTTTTTCTTACGTTTCATACGGTTTTGTCCCTTTTTTTTTACGTTTTCGTCCGTTTTTCTTACGTTTCATGCGGTTTTGTCCGTTTTTTTTACGTTTTCGTCCGTTTTTCTTACGTTTCATACGGTTTTGTCCGTTTTTTTTACGTTTTCGTCCGTTTTTCTTACGTTTCATACGGTTTTGTCCGTTTTTTATTACGTTTTCGTCCGTTTTTCTTACGTTTCATACGGTTTTGTCCCTTTTTTTTACGTTTTCGTTCGTTTTTCTTACGTTTCATACGGTTTTGTCCCTTTTTTTTACGTTTTCGTCCGTTTTTCTTACGTTTCATACGGTTTTGTCCGTTTTTATTACGTTTTCGTCCGTTTTTCTTACGTTTCATACGGTTTTGTCCCTTTTTTTACGTTTTCGTCCGTTTTTCTTACGTTTCATACGGTTTTGTCCTTTTTTTTTTACGTTTTCGTCCGTTTTTCTTACGTTTCATACGGTTTTGTCCCTTTTTTTTACGTTTTCGTCCGTTTTTCTTACGTTTCATACGGTTTTGTCCGTTTTTTTTACGTTTTCGTCCGTTTTTCTTACGTTTCATACGGTTTGTCCGTTTTTTTTTTCAAAATATTTTCGGAAAAAAAAAATTTTAAAACAATTTTGAAAAAAAAAATATTTTCGGAAAAAAAAAAATTTTTTTTAAATAATTTCAAAATAATTTTCGGAAAAAAAATTTTTTAAAATTATTTTCAAAATTATTTTTTTTCAAAATAAATTTTTTTTAAATAATTTTCGGAAATTTTTTTTTTAAAAATAATTTTCAAAATAATTTTTTTTTCAAAATATTTTCGGAAAATTATTTTTTTAATTTTTCCAAAAAAAAATATTTTTGGAAATTTTTTTTTTTAATTTTTCCGAAAAAAAAAATATTTTCGGAAAAAAAAATTTTCAAAATTTTCGGAAAAAAATATTTTCGGAAAAAAAAAATTTCGGAAAAATTTTTTTTTTTCAATATTTTTAAATTTTTTTTTTCGTACTTAAGAAAAACATCCGAAAGCGAATAAAAATGGACAAAACCGTAGGAAAATTGGACAAAAAACGATAAAAACGTATGAAACGTAAGAAAAACGGGCGAAAACGGATAAAAACGGACAAAACCGTATGAAACCTAAGAAAAACGGACGAAAACGTAAAAAAAAAAAAAAAAAAACGGACAAACAAAAAAAAACAGAAAAAACGCGTAGAACGTAAAAAAAACGAAAACAAAAAATGGACAAAACCGTATGAAAGCGTAAGAAAAACGGACGAAAACGTAAAAAAAATGGACAAAACCGTATGAAACGTAAGAAAAAACGGACGAAAACGTAAAAAAAAACGGACAAAAACCGTATGAAACGTAAGAAAAACGACGGAACGAAAACGTAAAAAAAACGGACAAAACCGTTTGAAACGTAAGAAAAACGGACGAAAACGTAAAAAAAACGGACAAAACCGTATGAAACGTAAGAAAAAACGGACGAAAACGTAAAAAAATGGGACAAAACCGTATGAAACGTAAGAAAAACGGACGAAAACGTAATAAAAACGGACAAAACCGTATGAAACGTAAGAAAAACGGACGAAAACGTAAAAAAAAACGGACAAAACCGTATGAAACGTAAGAAAAACGGACGAAAACGTAAAAAAAAAGGACAAAACCGTATGAAACGTAAGAAAAACGGACGAAAACGTAAAAAAAAGGGACAAAACCGTATGAAACGTAAGAAAAACGGACAAAAACGTAATAAAAACAGACAAAACCGTATGAAACGTAAAAAAAACGGACGTAAAACGTAAAAAAAACGGACAAAACCGTATGAAACGTAAAAAAAATGGACAAAACCGTATGAAACGTAAGAAAAACGGACGAAAACGTAAAAAAAACGGACAAAACGTAACGTAATGAAAACGAAACGTAAAAAAACGGACAAAACGTAAAAAAAAAACGGACAAAACGATGAAAACGTAAAAAAACGGACGAAAACGTAAAAAGAAGAAAGAACGGATGAAAACGACTAAAAACGGACGAAAACGTATAAAAACGGACAAAACCGTATGAAAATGTAAGAAAAACGGACAAAAATGTATAAAGGACTAACGTTGCAAATAATCGTTGGCTAAATGGACTAACGTTGTCAAATAATAACTAACGGAACTAACGACCGTTAGTTCAGGGACGAATGGTGCAATTTCTGGGGTTAACTTCGAGGGTATTCTAGTCAGATCAATTTTTTTTAATTAGTCAAACACCCAGTCAACGAATTTTGGACCAAACCCGTTACGGGTCAGACAAAATGGGACAAGATCCAATACGTTTGAAACTATTGTACCAAAACCGTTATACCCGGTAAACCACGAGGACCAAAAATGTAGTTTACTCAACCACGTATTTGAAATTATATGTTTCTTCATAATTGGAAATTTTGTTCTTTAAAAGCAAAAATTATTTAAGTTGAAATGACAACATAGCATAAAAAAAGTATATGATGTTCACCTCACATGTTTTACGTCACATTATATGAATTTTTTTGTTTTTTTATATTGAAAGTGACATAAATTTATAAACTTACCTTATGGCTGCTACGTTTATTTCATTATTTGTCAAATCATTCAAACCGACCATGGGCTTTTAAATACTTCATATTTTGGTCTCTTAGGTAGAATAATTAGCTTTTATAAATAAATACATTTGATTGAGAAACATAATTAGAATAACTTGGAATTAAAAGGATAAATTCAGGCATTCAGCAGTCTTTGGTATAATCCAATTTATTTCTGACAATGCTTGTGAAATCATGTGCGACCTACGAAAACGAATGCAGCTTTGAAAATTCGTCTATAGGCAAAAAATTTTCAGCAAATTCGAGTTTTCTAGTTTCAAATTATGTATCAATCTATTTTAAGAATAGATAAAAACTTATTGCTCAAGTTTTACAGAATTGGTTGTGTGCAATAAAAAATATACATATCGGGTTTAGTTATAAAAGATTTGTTTTAGTGGAAAGTACCACAAAAGCACAAAATCTTTTAAATGGTATAATGTGTCGTCATTTTTTCATCATATTCTTAAATTGGTCATACTCAACTCCTTAACTATGCAACTTCAGTACTTTATTGACACGTATCACACTTTTTAATAAAATATATTTTTTGAAATGACTCACAAACTACTCAACCAACAGCTACTCAACTTGAGAATCTACTCAACTTCATCTAAAAAGTACAATACCCATGTGCAAAAGTACAAGACCCATGACCCACATCCTACTCAACCGACGGCTACTCAACTTGAGAATTTACTCAACTTCACCTAAAAGGTACATCGGGAATGACAAAAAAGTCTCGTACTTTCTTTTTTTAGATTTTGTTTGTACTTTTTTTATATATTTTATTTTCTACACACAGGTTTAATGAAATAAACACACAGTTAAAAAAACACACACAGTACTTCACTATCAAACAAACCGATCAAATCCACCTTCGTTAACCAACCAAACGATCAAATAATTTGATTGAGAAACATGATTCTAATAATTTGGAATTAAAATGATAAGTTGAGTAGTCTTTGGTATAATTCGATTTATTTGTTGCAATGCTTGTGAACTAATGCGCGTCCTGCGGACATGAATGCAACTCAAAAAATTCGAATCATTTTTATGCAAATTCGGGTTTTTTTAGTTTACAAAATCGGTTTTGTGCAACAAAAGATATGCATTTCGGGACTCGGGTTTAGTTATATAAGATTTGTTTTATTATGAAAGTGATATTATCTTGATAGACAAGACAAGTTTTCACTATAATTAAAGCCTAAACCTCATTCTTTTTAGACATACAAAAAAGTCACTTAATATACACGATTTCCAACAAGCTTCGTTCAAGAACACGCCATCGTTTTCATGATCGTTCAGCCAAGTTTGTCACGTCCAGCAGTCTATCTGCTTTGGCCATTTGTACCCTGTGGGAAACAGACAACGAATATGTTTTAAGAGAATTGTGTTAAACACGAGCCTCATGCCTTGACCTTTTACTGCTTTATTTTATTTATCATTTATTAAGAGTCCGTCTTCTGCTTCATCCCATTATGCCTGTATTTTTTTCTTTAAATACTGTTAATTTTATTATTGTTTATTGTAATATAATTTTATTAATACAAATGTAACCGTTTCCCTACACTCACTAGTTACTCTTTGGGGAGTGATACTCACACCACATAAATTGATGCACATACCACAATTATGCACATATCATGTTGTAACATATGCATTAGTGATGTGATATTGTGGTGTGTGTGCATCAATTTTTGTGATATGAGTATCAATTGCCTCACTTTTTGATGCTTTCATGTTCCCTTTTAGCAAGATTAAGTATAAGCACTTATGTAGAACTAAACCAACAAATTTATTTAAAAATGTAATCTTATTTGAGCAACGTTAAAATTTGACATATCTTTATGTTCAAAAGGATGATGAGGTCATGAGGGTGACTTGGCAAAAGGGTGCATGTGATGAAGTAGGCCAATACCAGATGGACACTTGGCAAAAGGGTCCCTTTGATGAAGTAGGCCAATACCAGATGGACATCCCTTTGATATGAGTTGTCTAGCATTATAACAAATGTTTGTATATAAATCCACATATCAATGATAAAGTTAGAAAATCATATTTATTTCTTAACCAAAAAATATAGATAGATTTATAAAGTTATCAGGTTCATTTTGAAAAAAAAATCATACTGAGTGGAAGAGATTCATCGGGTTCCGTAAACTTTCGAAAACCCTTCTCAGTCCGCCCTTAGCAAAAAAACTAACCATAAATTGTTTTTTATTTTCTTTACGAGTAGTCTAATTATGAATGTCGATACATAGTGTTACTTTGGTGTACTTGTGTACTTGTTTTCGTTTTTTACTTTCATTTGTAACGATGCATTATGATTGATTTAATGTTGGGCCCTCTACACCAAGTTTGGAACAATAAAATTACAAAATACTCCGTATATTTTTATCATTCCCAATGTACCTTTTAGCTGAAGTTGAGTAAATTCCTAAAAAAAAAGGAACTTAGGGGGGAGGGAGTGGTCACTCCAACCCCAAACTTCCTCAAATTGCCACCTCATCATCATCCAATAAAAACCCTCCAACTCATTTCACCCCAATCCTTCCCCAAACTTCCCCAAAATGGTGGCAATGGTCCCCAAACAACCCCAAATCCCACATTTTCCACATCACATTTTTTTTTCCATTTATTTTTAATACATAAACTATTTTAAAAATAAAACACATAACATTTAATTAAAAAAAAAAAAAAAAAAAAAAAAAAAAAAAAAACAACATTACATTATCTCCACTCACAAATTCACACACACAATGAAATTGACACACCCAAAACTTATCTCACCAAAACTGGGTTTCATTTCACATAACAAACACAAACATCCATTTCCTTCATCTCCCTCACAAATTCACACACACAAATTTTCACTGTGTGTTTTCCCATCTCTTTTAAAAGTTGACCGTTGATTTGCTGCTATGAGTATTTGATTATTAATGAAGGATTCAATATTGCTACTATGAGTATTTGATTATTTTGGCTGTCACGTATGGCTAGTTTTATCTCTTTTGGTCAAATATGACCGTTGCCAAACGGATAATTTCACTCTTCTTCATCGGTGAAGTTCACCAAATTCTCTCCCTTTTCAGTCGGCACCGCCTACCGGCGGCGGTGTGCCCGATCGGCACTGGCCGGCACCGACTCTTCCCCGAGTCCACTCCCTCCCCCCTAAGTTGATTAGCCGTCGGTTGAGTAGTATGTGGGCCATGGGTCTTGTACTTTGCACATGGGTATTGTAATTTTTAGATGAAATTGAGTAGATTCTCAAGTAGGGTAGCCATCAGTTGAGTAGTTTGTGGGTCATTCCAAAAAATATATTTTATTAGAAAGTGGGACACATGTCAATAAAGTACTGGAGTTGAGTAGTTGAGGAGGTGAGTATGACCAATTTGAGAATATGATTAAAAAATGACCACCACCAAAAAGATTTTGTACCTTTTTGGTACTTTCCTCTTTGTTTTATTATGGCAGCGATATTATCTTGGAAACAAAAAAAGTTTTCACAATAAATAAAGCCACAACCTTGTTCGTTTTAGACATACAAAAACGTCACTCCAATAGACGATTTCCAGCAAACTTCGCTCAAGAAGACGCCATCGTTTACGTGATCATTTAGCCAAGTTTGTCACGTTCGACAGTATATCTGCTTTGGCCGTTTGTACCCTGGGAAACAGACAACGAGTCTGTTTTAAGAGAATTGTGTTAAACACAAGCCTCATGCCTTGACCTTTTACTGCTTTATTTTATTTATCGTTTAGAGTAAATTGCAAAAATCATCCTTGTGGTTTGGCCAAATTGCACGTTTCGTCCTTGGGGTTCATTAAGTGCAAAGATTGTCCTTATTTTGCACTGTTACGTGCACTTTTGGTCCTCCATCATTGCAAAAATCGTCCTTGTGGTTTGCCAAATTTCATTGTTGAAGGACGAAAAGTGCACGTAACAGTGCAAAATAAGGACGATCTTTGCACTTATTGAACCACAAGGACGAAACGTGCAATTTGGCCAAACCACAAGGACGATTTTGGCAATTTATGTAAGATCCTACAAAAATTCGTCCTGATAATCTTTGTTAATTAATAATAACCTCGACTTACCGTTTAACCAAACCCATTTTTATGGGGAAATTTAAACTTTTATTTACTTACTACATTATTCTACCACAACACAACATTTCAACAAGTAACAATTATCGACACTAGTTCTCAACGTACTTTATGAAACATATTTACTTAGTAACGACTACTAGTCACATACCGCAAATCTCACCAATTACAGATTATAGATAAAACCACTAAGTCATAACAGGATTACAACTATGCATTAACCACATTTTAGCCACTAATTACAATTATATTTAACTAACTCTAAATATATTTACTTCTCTCATTAAAACCAACTACAAACCATACCGGACTTTAAATCCATTTGGCCCAACACTACCCGAACCCACACGTCTTTAGCCCAAAGCCACAATGCAACCAGACCCTTAATATGTTTAAGCCCATTTCACAGCCGAAGTTCAAGCCCACCTCCATTAAAATGTTAACCTTGTAATTTCATTTTAGAACTCGACAGATACAACCTCTCCAAAACCGCATTCGACCTCTTGAGTTCCAAATACCACATGTTATTATTTTTAACCATTCTCATTCATCACCCAATGGATTATCTGTATGCCAACTTTCAGAAACACAAGTCGAGTGTTAATGTTGTTTTGAAGACTCATTTGATTCGCTCTATATCAACTACACCCGCATAAATAAAAATCACTAGAGCTCGACTGCTTTATTTTTAGTTTTTCCTACATTCCCTAATGCTCTTTCCAACATATGAGGATGTTTAGAAAAAGACTAAGACATCAATAAGTGGATTAAACTTACTAGTTTCAAATCTTGAAGTACCATAATATACAAACCAAGTACATGCACAATACCAAAACAAAGATAGAAACTATCCACGTTTCACATCCATCAAGTGTCTTATTATGTCGGTAGAACTAGCCTAGGTGTCCCATACACTACAGTAACTCTCAATCATTGAGGATGGAGTCTTATAGTCCACAAAAACGTGATTGAATCTTTCTATAAAACCCACCCTCCATTCGGCCATTCTCACCACTTGTTTCACCTTTCTTTCGCTCTCCTCAGTCACTTTAGAATGCCAAACCACTTTGTCCCAACCCAGGAAACAACCACAAATTCCCAGTAGCCCTTGCCTCGAAGACTCGAACCTTTCCAGAAAAGAACATGCGTAGGAATATAGCTCGAATCTAGCTAGCAAGGTTTCTGCCCATCTTTGTGTTTCAGTCGACTTCCACACAAGTCTCCACCACCTTTCTAGAGGTGTAGTAAGTATCCTAACCCTCTCTTAGTATCACTTCTCACATTCCGCATAGCACGTATACGAGTCACATGCACATTTCATTTACCATCGAACGTATACATTAACTGGGTAAACTATATAAAATTCACAACCCTCACTGTGAACAAGATAGAAATTACTCACACCTAAAAACTACTAGTACATGTTTAATATATCACGCATGCATATTCATTTTATACTCGAACGTATAGTAATCTATTATGTTGAAAACACAGCATTATATGTTGAAGCATATACATATACTGTTAAACTCACTTTGTGGAGTCTTAAACATCACCTCATACAATTCTTGTGTTTAGATAGCATGCATGCATCCATTCATTCGAACGTATAGTACATCTCTACTGGAACATATCGAGTGCATAAACTTACTGTGAATTGTGTAAAAAGTCGAGCGCCTATCTTGTGAAGATTTATCCACCACTCACACAATTCTTATAAAATTGCATGGCATAACTCTTGCATATAACCAAAATGGTAAAACACTTAGAAATATCTCAAAACTTGGTATACATAAACAGCCCCCAAGTAGCTCCAAACACGACCTCATATCTCACGAATTGACTTATTAATCATACGTTATTTTTACCCAACTTATTAAACAACGCAACAAGCTTCATCTCTTAGTTTAACAACTCGTAATAATAATAATACTTCGACCCTTAAAATCATCAAAAGTATATCGACCACATATATGAACACAACTGTCTACACACTTAGAGAATATAGACTAGTATTTTCCCAAGATAAACTATACGACCCGGTTACAAAATATAATTATAATGTCAACATTTTAAATATAAAGCTTAGATGTTTTCACATGGATCGAATAACCGCCTAACAAACTAATTGTTTCATATTTTAAGTTTGTCCTCAAAAGCTCATTTAGACAGTCAAAACCTTCCAAATTATACCGGTAATACTAAACTTAAATTTCATAAGTTTTCCCAAATACATTAAAGATTAGTTGGGCTAGAAATCGAGCCCAATAAGATTTTGTGTGTAGCCGGTCCAGTGGGCCCATGAAATATATTTTCAGAATCACAAAAATAATCCGATAACAGGCCCAAAACAATTTTACATGCCCTCGCCTCTAAAATATTAAATGGGCTTGAGTTAAGTTCGTTAATTGGCCCATTGATATGAAAATAAGCTCTTTTTCAGAATAAGCAGTTGGAATAAGTTAAAATAAACTTAATAAAGTTATAGAAATTTTCAGAATATATTTCCCGTTATTTTTATGCAAAAAGGACTAAAAATGTAACGCGATCTAACCGAAAGGACCAAAACTGCCAAACTGTAAAACCCATGGACTGAAGCTGTGAAAACAGTTTATAAGGGACTTAAATTGATATACCATTGAATTCCGAGCCTTATATGGACATATGGACAAGATTTGGACTACTATGGACTTTGGACTTAACCAGGGACTAACGACGTAACGCAACCACAGTTAGACTAAGAAGGATGAAATCTGAAAAGAACAAGGATCTATTTAATTTCACTTGACATTCTTAGTTTATTTTTCATTTTGCACCCTACATTTCATATGCATGTTTCATTTTAGTATGCATTATTTAAAGTTTCGCTATTAGAAAGTTAGTAACTTCATTTGTATATCATTTTAGCATATTTTGAGAAAGTAATATTTTTGGAATCAAGATAACGTTATAAATATATCATATTTTTAACTTGAGGCATTTTAAGCATATCACTCACTCACATCACTGATAAAATCGTTATACGATTTATCCTTTCCACATTCGTTATTAGTAGTAAATTAGACCCTTAGACTCCGCTTATATCCAGGTCTAATATTGAAGAAGTTTTCGCGATCGTTTACTTGGTCTTATAATTTCGGCTTGTCAAATACGCTCCAGGTGAGTCGTGGCCCCTACTCTTTTAATACTTGTTTTTAATAACACTTTTGGGGGAGATACATGCTTTAACTGTTTTAAGTTACTTATATAAAACTCATATGATTTACTCAAAATCATCCACTATGCTTACATGTTTGAATCATACTTGAAAAGAAATACATGCTCATTAAGTGCAAATTGTCTGTTAGCTTAAACACGGAACTTGAAACATAACATCTCTGAACTACTTGATGTAACATGATACTGAGGCTTACTGTATGCATTCATGTGACAAATGAATGAACTGTTACTTATTTTAATATTTCTATATTCCACTGAAAATAATTGCCAAGATCAGAATGCGTGTATTTTATGAACCTTTAGACCTATATTGCCTAAGCACACCTTATTGCCAAAAAGACCCTTTATCATGAGCCATTAATCACTGCGGTGAGCGCGAATATAGCAACAGCTTCGAAACCTGTTGGAGGACTGACAACCTATCCCACTAATACTAGGACGGAATGCTTAATCGCTATTCGTATTAGTCGCGATGCGCTATATTTGAGAAAAATAGGAAGTGGCAAATCACCTATTACACGAGGGCATAAACTTTCGTCATTAATTTGGTGAACACTCCGTTTTACGGTACTCTGTTAACGTTTTGCGTGTCATGAGGCTTAGGGCAATATAACTTTATGAATATATGAATGTTTCATATATATCCTAGGATACAGCTGTATTTAGAAGACCACCACTTTACACTGATAGACTTCAGATTCTAGATTATCATTCTCACTATATGATATGATTGTAAATCTTGTACTTGAACTTTAACTGTTACCATATGTGACTTAAATAAGAATTCTGCAAGGCAACCCAAAATGCTTGGTATATCATTACATTTAAAGGCTGACTCAACATCCCATTTCGAGCATATAACAACGTAGCTCAACTTCATTTATAATATGAAACTTATGATTTTGAAGATCATACATTATTCACTTGTGGATTTTTATACAACGCAACTCTTTATTTATTTCATAAAGAACTATTATCAATATACACCTTTCAAAGAGAGATATTTTCTATCAAACTCCACGAACTCACCAACCATTGTGTTGACATTTTAAGCATGTTTATCTCAGGTAATTAACGGAGCAGGACAAGACACGGAGCGGGCATCTTTTACTCTGATAATTTAAATGGTGTAAAATCGAATATGTCATTCCTTTCAAATTTTCACATCTTTTTATGGGATTTTCAAATAAATTATTTCACTTTGTATCAAGGATATTATTTTGAATGACATATAACTTTCAAAACGCCCCTTCCGGGCCGTTTTCTGGAATTTTAACTTCGATCCTCACCGTAACATCCTAATTACTTTTCCGCTGCCATAAACCAAATTAGGGGGTGTTACAGTTTGGTATCAGAGCCTATGGTTATAGAGAATCAAACGTTTTAAAACATCGAACTATAACCACATTTTCAAAATAAATGATTTTACACCTTATCATCTTATGCCTTCCGTGTCTGCAGACTGCCGTGCTCAATACATTACCTATTAAGATTATTTTGTACCAATCTTTACATGCTTAATGTTTATTCCTCACACATTACACACCGTATTATTTCACACTCAACGTTACACCTTAAACGTATAAATACTCATAATTATTATTTTCAATTGCTACAGTAACATGTCTTCCCTACCAGTTGACATCGCTAAGACTACCTCTCCTACTACCCATGTATCACCTAGCTATCATATTACACCAAATACTGAAGATCCTTACATGCAAATGTCACAACCTCAACCCAACATACAACTTACTCAGAACTCATCTTCGTCATCACCTACTCACTCACCTCCACGACAGAAACTTAGGAGAGCAACTGAATCCTATTCAGATCCGATTGGTGGTCAACCAACGTTTGAAATTGGACAAAGTTCACGTCAAGAAATGACCTGGGAAAATATCAACCTAAATTCTCCCTTACCTAATACCTCAGATTTCTCTATGCCAGATGTCCCGAACGATGTATCCTCACCCAAATCTCCTGACTACAATGTAAACACCCGAGACTCCATATGGATTCGCCTTCACCAACACACCAGCATACTAAACGCTCACTCTGAACAGCTAAAAGAGTTACATCCATTACGATTTGAATGGTTTGACCGTAACATTGATACCCTGTTCAAGAGAACCGATGCTGAGAGACGAGAAGTGTTTGGTTTAGGAGTGAATATTGGTAATATGAAGGACAACTATGAACAAGAACTTAGAAACTTGGATGCCAGAACCCACTGTTTAGGTAGAGGCCATACTCAAACCCACATTAGAATTGAAGACATTGAAAGAGCATTATGGTTAGCTAGAGACACAGCAAGAACCCAAAGCCAAAAGATCGCAGCCTTGGAAAACATGTTAGCTAATCAGATGAATGCATGCCAAGAACGTTTCTCGGCCATGGAAGCTGCACAACTGGATCTTGAGGCAGAAGTTAGACGTCTACGTCAGAGACGTAACTAATCTTAAGTATCGTTGTTGTACTAAATAAACCAAATAGTTTTGGTTAGTAGTTTATGTATTCCCAATAAATCTGTAACTCTCAGAGCTTGTAATCGACTTTTAATGTATAATAGCTATCCTTTCGTTATACTTTTCTGTTGGAAACAAATTCCCCTCACCAAACTTTATTATGATGCTGTAAATGCAAAAAGTCATGCAAAACCTCACAAATTGTCACTCTCTTGAGTAAACAAATAACTCCACATGAATCAATGAGACATTAATAAAAGACCTTGTACTGGATGTTTTGCAAAAATCCATCGAATAAGTTATTAGAGTTATGTCAATTCTGATGACTGTATTCAAACTTACTATGACATTATCTGTGATTATACATCAACTATACCTCGATTAAACAATAAAACATAGAATTCCAAGAACAAATATTCAAAAGAAAATTTGATGAATAAAGAGAAGGTTGTTGAACTTCAGCTGTTGTAGATAAATTCATTTGTTCCTTAACAATCTCATATCAAGAGTTGATTATTATTTTACGATGCTACCCAGACACATCGTATTTCTATGATCCTCGGTTGATTTGATTTCGTATTAAGACCACATTGTTAGCATTAATATACAAATATCTTACTATTTGAATTATTCTAACGATAAATTGAATACTAAATCAACGTTCGTGTAATGTTCATAGGGAATGGACAACATGAACAGTGTGGTGCCCACAACAATCATGACCCCTAAAACCATCGAGGAAATGGTAAACAAAATCGTTGAAGTAGTAATGGAAGTAACCTCAACAGTCCGTCCAAACGACAATGACATGACAAGAAAAGAAAGAAAGAAGGTTATACCTTGTAAGCATAACCATGAACGTTTCATGGGATGTAGGCCAGCATGCCTAAAGAAGTCAAGGACAATAACTAAACCGATCCGCATGTGTACTCAAAGAATTAGACAAGATATTGCACTCAAGAAAAATAACCAAAAGCGAAGACATGAGGAGGGAAGATCTTTTATTCTCAATGAATGTGAGTTTCACAATGATGTTTGCATCCGCAATCATCTACAAGACCGCATTGACTATCTTCGCGAACAAAGGCTCAACCCCGAAACTGAAGGAAACTACGTCACCACCCCTATCAACAGAGACAACTACCGTGGGAATAAACCTCTGTGCCCAAGATGTAAGATGCATCACACCGGATATTGCACTGCAATATGCGGGAGGTGCAGGAAAACAGGCCACAAGACGAGTGATTGCAAAGTTATGGAAAGAAATGAGCAGCACTCATCCATAAAATGCCACGGATGTGGTGGAATAAGGCATTATAAGAGTCATTGCCCAAACTACAATGCCAACTGGAAGGCCAAGATGGATGCAAGGGAATGAAGACTCGTTAAAAGATCTCAGTAGTACAAAAGAATGACCTCTATGTTCAGCAGATGTATGGATCCCTGTTGTAAAATAAATAAACTCTAGTTTAGGACTATCTAAGTTGTATTTCCGTTTGTATTTACCTTAGGTACGATGGATGTAACCTAAGTGTAACAGTTATTTTTCTACCGTGTGAGAAATCTATCCTGTAATATTTCCATGATAATAAAAATCTACGTTTATTTTCATCTCCGTTACACTTCTCTACTCATAATCGTTATGTAACAATACACTAATAGTACCTCAAGGATTTAATAAATTTTATCATGATCAAACCCTAAATTGTTACCATATTGCAATGAAACCTCACTTAAAACCTAAGTTTATGCCCAGAATGTCCGAATACTATCTTAGAAAATTCTGACTTATCTTCGAAAAATGAACAAAAACTTTATATATTTTCTTATCAGAGAAGGTCCGACTCTGTGACAGAATCAGTATAACTGATCCATACAAAATTCCTTGACGAAACATAAATGCTGAACCAAGAGTTACATCATTTGGTCCTCAATTATGCATAGCCTAGCTACCTATGTATAATTTAGGAAGAATCATGTTATAAATGGAACAGTCATCCTTTCGAAGTTTAATAACAATTTTCATTCCAAAAACAGAATCTTGAGACAAAATAATTTGTTCATAAACTTTACTTTTTAAACAACCCCAGTCAGATCTACACTCATCACTCATTTCACCATTATACGAAGACAAGGAAATTATAAAAATTAGAAACTTTAAAAATTTACAACAGTCTATGGAAAACACAAATAACATAAAACTCATGGAAGTTAATACATAACGAGATGATTAACATCAAAAGTGCTAACAGTACATAAAACACAACATAAAACATACAACCTTCAATCGGTTGGCCTACTATAGAAACAAAAACCACCACCAACCCAACAATAGCAAGACCCACCATAGGATGAAGTACCCCGATTATTCTGAAGACACACAAAAGCGAACCATTAAACATAACAACTTAACATAAACATAAACGAGAATTTATTCCACATTACATCGACACACAACAAAGCTACATTCTAAACACCTACGCGCGACCCTCACTTCCAAAAATTATCCGCAAAAATTGCTAGGATTGTGAGGGGTACGATAACCAACAAGTATCCGATCCAACCGCTGGTATCTTCGCCGGGAAGAAGAGCCAAACCAGCAACGACGAAAATGATGAACATGGCTGCAAATACTATGGCGATCGGTGGCATATTTTTGGAGGAGAAGTCGACCGGAAGAGATGGAGTTGAGTGGGATGAATAATTGAAAAGGTGAAAAGGGAATAAAGTGGAGGAAAAAGGGGAAAGATGGATAGGTAATGTAGGTAGAGAAAGTACCCGTTATTTTACTATTCACTATCATTAAATTTCAAACCGTTACCATTAAAAATCCACTAGTTTCGACCGTTAGAACACTAAACACTTCCTACTCTCGACCGTTATTTTCACTATTTGTAGTCTATGAATTCAATTATTGACCAAACATTCGAATTTATTTAGTCTAGTACTAATAAATCTAGATGAAATCTCGCTTTTGGTAGCCAACTAAGAAAATCATTCGACAACATCTTCCATAAACTCTCACCTCAGAATCCCACATTTCCTCAACACCTATCACGGACTGAACTTCGGGACGAAGTTCAAAATTGAGGGGTAGATACTGTAAGATCCTACAAAAATTCGTCCTGATAATCTTTGTTAATTAATAATAACCTCGACTTACCGTTTAACCAAACCCATTTTTATGGGGAAATTTAAACTTTTATTTACTTACTACATTATTCTACCACAACACAACATTTCAACAAGTAACAATTATCGACACTAGTTCTCAACGTACTTTATGAAACATATTTACTTAGTAACGACTACTAGTCACATACCGCAAATCTCACCAATTACAGATTATAGATAAAACCACTAAGTCATAACAGGATTACAACTATGCATTAACCACATTTTAGCCACTAATTACAATTATATTTAACTAACTCTAAATATATTTACTTCTCTCATTAAAACCAACTACAAACCATACCGGACTTTAAATCCATTTGGCCCAACACTACCCGAACCCACACGTCTTTAGCCCAAAGCCACAATGCAACCAGACCCTTAATATGTTTAAGCCCATTTCACAGCCGAAGTTCAAGCCCACCTCCATTAAAATGTTAACCTTGTAATTTCATTTTAGAACTCGACAGATACAACCTCTCCAAAACCGCATTCGACCTCTTGAGTTCCAAATACCACATGTTATTATTTTTAACCATTCTCATTCATCACCCAATGGATTATCTGTATGCCAACTTTCAGAAACACAAGTCGAGTGTTAATGTTGTTTTGAAGACTCATTTGATTCGCTCTATATCAACTACACCCGCATAAATAAAAATCACTAGAGCTCGACTGCTTTATTTTTAGTTTTTCCTACATTCCCTAATGCTCTTTCCAACATATGAGGATGTTTAGAAAAAGACTAAGACATCAATAAGTGGATTAAACTTACTAGTTTCAAATCTTGAAGTACCATAATATACAAACCAAGTACATGCACAATACCAAAACAAAGATAGAAACTATCCACGTTTCACATCCATCAAGTGTCTTATTATGTCGGTAGAACTAGCCTAGGTGTCCCATACACTACAGTAACTCTCAATCATTGAGGATGGAGTCTTATAGTCCACAAAAACGTGATTGAATCTTTCTATAAAACCCACCCTCCATTCGGCCATTCTCACCACTTGTTTCACCTTTCTTTCGCTCTCCTCAGTCACTTTAGAATGCCCAACCACTTTGTCCCAACCCAGGAAACAACCATAAATTCCCAGTAGCCCTTGCCTCGAAGACTCGAACCTTTCCAGAAAAGAACATGCGTAGGAATATAGCTCGAATCTAGCTAGCAAGGTTTCTGCCCATCTTTGTGTTTCAGTCGACTTCCACACAAGTCTCCACCACCTTTCTAGAGGTGTAGTAAGTATCCTAACCCTCTCTTAGTATCACTTCTCACATTCCGCATAGCACGTATACGAGTCACATGCACATTTCATTTACCATCGAACGTATACATTAACTGGGTAAACTATATAAAATTCACAACCCTCACTGTGAACAAGATAGAAATTACTCACACCTAAAAACTACTAGTACATGTTTAATATATCACGCATGCATATTCATTTTATACTCGAACGTATAGTAATCTATTATGTTGAAAACACAACATCATATGTTGAAGCATATACATATACTGTTAAACTCACTTTGTGGAGTCTTAAACATCACCTCATACAGTTCTTGTGTTTAGATAGCATGCATGCATCCATTCATTCGAACGTATAGTACATCTCTACTGGAACATATCGAGTGCATAAACTTACTGTGAATTGTGTAAAAAGTCGAGCGCCTATCTTGTGAAGATTTATCCACCACTCACACAATTCTTATAAAATTGCATGGCATGACTCTTGCATATAACCAAAATGGTAAAACACTTAGAAATATCTCAAAACTTGGTATACATAAACAGCCCCCAAGTAGCTCCAAACACGACCTCATATCTCACGAATTGACTTATTAATCATACGTTATTTTTACCCAACTTATTAAACAACGCAACAAGCTTCATCTCTTAGTTTAACAACTCGTAATAATAATAATACTTCGACCCTTAAAATCATCAAAAGTATATCGACCACATATATGAACACAACTGTCTACACACTTAGAGAATATAGACTAGTATTTTCCCAAGATAAACTATACGACCCGGTTACAAAATATAATTATAATGTCGACATTTTAAATATAAAGCTTAGATGTTTTCACATGGATCGAATAACCGCCTAACAAACTAATTGTTTCATATTTTAAGTTTGTCCTCAAAAGCTCATTTAGACAGTCAAAACCTTCCAAATTATACCGGTAATACTAAACTTAAATTTCATAAGTTTTCCTAAATACATTAAAGATTAGTTGGGCTAGAAATCGAGCCCAATAAGATTTTGTGTGTAGCCGGTCCAGTGGGCCCATGAAATATATTTTCAGAATCACAAAAATAATCCGATGACAGGCCCAAAACAATTTTACATGCCCTCGCCTCTAAAATATTAAATGGGCTTGAGTTAAGTTCGTTAATTGGCCCATTGATATGAAAATAAGCTCTTTTTCAGAATAAGCAGTTGGAATAAGTTAAAATAAACTTAATAAAGTTATAGAAATTTTCAGAATATTTTTCCCGTTATTTTTATGCAAAAAGGACTAAAAATGTAACGCGATCTAACCGAAAGGACCAAAACTGCCAAACCGTAAAACCCATGGACTGAAGCTGTGAAAACAGTTTATAAGGGACTTAAATTGATATACCATTGAACTCCGAGCCTTATATGGACATATGGACAAGATTTGGACTACTATGGACTTTGGACTTAACCAGGGACTAACGACGTAACGCAACCACAGTTAGACTAAGAAGGATGAAATCTGAAAAGAACAAGGATCTATTTAATTTCACTTGACATTCTTAGTTTATTTTTCATTTTGCACCCTGCATTTCATATGCATGTTTCATTTTAGTATGCATTATTTAAAGTTTCGCTATTAGAAAGTTAGTAACTTCATTTGTATATCATTTTAGCATATTTTGAGAAAGTAATATTTTTGGAATCAAGATAACGTTATAAATATATCATATTTTTAACTTGAGGCATTTTAAGCATATCACTCACTCACATCACTGATAAAATCGTTATACGATTTATCCTTTCCACATTCGTTATTAGTAGTAAATTAGACCCTTAGACTCCGCTTATATTCAGGTCTAATATTGAAGAAGTTTTCGCGATCGTTTACTTGGTCTTATAATTTCGGCTTGTCAAATACGCTCCAGGTGAGTCGTGGCCCCTACTCTTTTAATACTTGTTTTTAATAACTCTTTTGGGGGAGATACATGCTTTAACTGTTTTAAGTTACTTATATAAAACTCTCATGATTTACTCAAAATCATCCACTATGCTTACATGTTTGAATCATACTTGAAAAGAAATACATGCTCATTATAAGTGCAAATTGTCTGTTAGCTTAAACACGGAACTTGAAACATAACATCTCTAAACTACTTGATGTAACATGATACTGAGGCTTACTGTATGCATTCATGTGACAAATGAATGAACTGTTACTTATTTTAATATTTCTATATTCCACTGGAAATAATTGCCAAGATCAGAATGCGTGTATTTTATGAACCTTTAGACCTATATTGCCTAAGCACACCTTATTGCCAAAAAGACCCTTTATCATGAGCCATTAATCACTGCGGTGAGCGCGAATATAGCAACAGCTTCGAAACCTGTTGGAGGACTGACAACCTATCCCACTAATACTAGGACGGAATGCTTAATCGCTAGTCGTATTAGTCGCGATGCGCTATATTTGAGAAAAATAGGAAGTGGCAAATCACCTATTACACGAGGGCATAAACTTTCGTCATTAATTTGGTGAACACTCCGTTTTACGGTACTCTGTTAACGTTTTGCGTGTCATGAGGCTTAGGGCAATATAACTTTATGAATATATGAATGTTTCATATATATCCTAGGATACAGCTGTATTTAGAAGACCACCACTTTACACTGATAGACTTCAGATTCTAGATTATCATTCTCACTATATGATATGATTGTAAATCTTGTACTTGAACTTTAACTGTTACCATATGTGACTTAAATAAGAATTCTGCAAGGCAACCCAAAATGCTTGGTATATCATTACATTTAAAGGCTGACTCAACATCCCATTTCGAGCATATAACAACGTAGCTCAACTTCATTTATAATATGAAACTTATGATTTTGAAGATCATACATTATTCACTTGTGGATTTTTATACAACGCAACTCTTTATTTATTTCATAAAGAACTATTATCAATATACACCTTTCAAAGAGAGATATTTTCTATCAAACTCCACGAACTCACCAACCATTGTGTTGACATTTTAAGCATGTTTATCTCAGGTAATTAACGGAGCAGGACAAGACACGGAGCGGGCATCTTTTACTCTGATAATTTAAATGGTGTAAAATCGAATATGTCATTCCTTTCAAATTTTCACATCTTTTTATGGGATTTTCAAATAAATTATTTCACTTTGTATCAAGGATATTATTTTGAATGACATATAACTTTCAAAACGCCCCTTCCGGGCCGTTTTCTGGAATTTTAACTTTGATCCTCACCGTAACACCCTAATTACTTTTTCGCTGCCACAAACCAAATTAGGGGGTGTTACAATTTACTTATCGTTTAATAAGAGTCCGTCTTCTGCTTCATCCCATTATGTCTGTATTTTTTTCTTTAAATACTGTTAATTTTATTATTGTTTATTGTAATATAATTTTATTAATACAAATGTAAGCGTTTCCCTACACTCACTAGTTACTCTTTGGGGAGTGATACTCACACCACATAAATTGATGCACATACCACAATTATGCACATATCATGTTGTAACATATGCATTAGTGATGTGATATTGTGGTGTGTGCATCAATTTTTGTGATGTGAGTATCAATTCCCTCACTTTTTGATGCTTTCATGTTCCCTTTTAGCAAGATTAAGTATAAGCACTTATGTAGAACTAAACCAACAAATTTATTTAAAAATGTAATCTTATTTGAGCAACGTTAAAATTTGACATATCTTTATGTTCAAAAGGATGATGAGGTCATGAGGGTGACTTGGCAAAAGGGTGCATGTGATGAAGTAGGCCAATACCAGATGGACATCCCTTTGATATGAGTTGTCTAGCATTATAACAAACGTTTGTATAAATCCACATATCGAGATAAGTACTAATCTAGGACAAAATCTTTTTTTTTGTCTTCACTATGGTCAGTTTTTAAGTAAATTCCTTAAATAGTCATGCGCATCTGCGTAACTCCGCAACCTATCTCAGAACGTGACACGTGTACATATTCTGGGGCCCACACCAACTACTAGAATTACTCAACCGCCGGCTACTCAACCAGCGGCTACTCAACCCAACAGCTAAAATTTTTGCATCGTTAGTCATTTGTTACGTTTTCGTCAGTTTTTTTACGTTTTAGTCTGATTTTTTTTACGTTTTCGTCTGTTTTTTTTACGTTTTCGTCCGATTTTTTTACGTTTTCGTCCGATTTTTTACGTTTTCGTCTGTTTTTTTACGTTTTCGTCCGATTTTTTACGTTTTCGTTCGATTTTTTTCGTTTTCGTCCGATTTTTTACGTTTTCATCTGTTTTTTTACGTTTTCGTTTGTTTTTTTACGTTTTCGTCAGACTTTTTACATTTTCGTCTGTCTTTTTATGTTTTCATCCATTTTTATACGTTTTCGTCCACTTTTTTACGTTTTCGTCTTATTTTTTATGTTTTCGTCTGATTTTTTATGTTTTCGTTGATTTTTTATTTTGTCTATTTTTTTACGTTTTCGTTTTTTTTTTACGTTTTCTCTTTTTTCTTTTGTCGTTTTTTTTCTTTTTTTTTTTTTTCTTTTTCGTTTTATTTTTTACGTTTTCGTCCATTTTTTATTTTCGTTTTTTTTTACGTTTTCTCATTTTTTTTTTTCGTTTATTTTTATTTTTCTGTTTTCTTTTTTTTTCTTTTTATTTTTACGTTTTCGTCCAATTTTTTAATTTTCGTCTGTTTTTTTACGTTTTCATCCATTTTTTTACGTTTCGTCCGATTTTTTAATTTTAACGTCTGATACGTTAAACAAATAAAACGTTTCGATAATTAATCGGACGTATAATCAATTATACGTCGACGAAGTAAAAAAAACGGACGAAAACGTAAAAAAACAGATGAAAAACGTAAAAAATCGGACGAAAACGAAAAAATATGGACGAAACGTAAAAAATCGGACGAAAACGTAAAAAAATCAGACGAAAACTAAAAAAGTCGGACGAAAACGTAAAAAAAGCATATGAAAACGATAAAAAATCGGACGAAAACGTAAAATATCGGACGAAAACGTAAAAAAAATGGACAAAACGTATAAAAATGGATGAAAACATAAAAAATCAGACGAAAACGTAAATATCGGACGAAAAGTAAAAAAACATATGGAAAACGTAAAAAATCGACGAAAACGAAAAAAATCGGACGAAAACGTAAAAAATCGGACGAAAACGTAAAAAAACAGACGAAAACGTAAAAAATAGGACGAAAACGTAAAAAAATCGGACGAAAACGTAAAAAAACAGATGAAAACGTAAAAAATCGGACGAAAACGTAAAAAATCGGACGAAAACGTAAAAAAACAGACGAAAACGTAAAAAAGCGGACGAAAACGTAACAAAGGACTAACGATGCAAAAATTTTAGCTATTGGGTTGAGTAGCCGCCGGTTGAGTAGCCGGCGGTTGAGTAATTCTAGTAGTTGGTGTGGGCCCCAGAATATGTACACGTGTCACGTTCTGAGATAGGTTGCGGAGTTGCGCAGATGCGCATGACTATTTAGGGAATTACTCAAAAACTGACCATGGTGGGGACCAAAAAAAAAGATTTTGTACTAGATTAGTACTTATCTTTTGTATAAATCCACATATCAATGATAAAGTTAGAAAATCATATTTATTTCTTAACCAAAAAATATAGATAGATTTATAAAGTTATCAGGTTCATTTTGAAAAAAATTCATACTGAGTGGAAGAGATTCATCGGGTTCCAGTAAACTTTCGAAAACCCTTCTCAGTCCGCCCTTAGCAAAAAAACTAACCATAAATTGTTTTTTATTTTCTTTACGAGTAGTCTAATTATGAATATCGATACATAGTGTTACTTTGGTGTACTTGTGTACTTGTTTTCGTTTTTTACTTTCATTTGTAACGATGCATTATGATTGATTTAATGTTGGGCCCTCTACACCAAGTTTGGAACAATAAAATTACAAAATATATTTTTTTGGAAATGTTCCAATTTAGAAAATAATTTCAAATAAATGGTACATAGTTGATTCTTCTCGTTTTGACCTTAACAACATGCAAAATATGCTTATTAAACCAAATTCATTTGTACGCTTTGGAGGTATTGGTTTAGGTTTATATATGGTCTCAATAAGATTATATAATTTTGGTGTATTTTTAGTTTATGAACTTATTTGTCACATTTAAAACGTATCAAGTTTATGAATTACCAATTATGTGCAACTTACAGTTGAGACGAGTATTCTTTCTTTTCTTTTTGAATTATGGTTTTCGACTTTTTGTCCAACTAATTTACATGATTTGAGTTCATCGCCACACATACTCAAATCTAGGGTTGAGCAAATCCACCCAAAAAACCGACCCGAACTGACAAACCGACTGAAACCGGACCGAACCGAACTGACCTTTTTCAGTTCGGTTTCGGTTTCTATATTTATTTCGGTTTTTGTCCGTTTTTTTGGTTCGAATCCCGAAAACCGACCCGAACTGAGTTATTCAGTTTCGGTTTTGATATCTATTTCTCGGTTTGAGTTTTTTCTTTTGTCGGTTCTCGATTCGGGTCGATTTTTGTTGGTTCGGGTCGGGTTTGACCCAATGCTCACCCCTACTCAAATCGGGTAAAGTCTTCCCCTCAACCTTTCTGAAGGGGAGGGCTTTAGCCGGTTTGAGTATCTGTTGTGATAGGCTCAAATCTCGTTGATTAGTTTGTTAAAAGATTAGAAACGATAGTTATCAAAAAAAAATAAAAAAATAAAAACTTATCTAAATTGTAAGTTTATAAATTGCTTTTTAATATAACTATAATATTTGATTGTTTAACTCTGAGTAATTCACATGATTTGTTATGTTGGAATTTATCAACCTTTTTTTGTAACAATGTGATGATATAAAAATCTTTGTTTTTGTACAAGGGATGTGTTATCCTAACATCCTCTATTAGTCTATGGTATAACCCGTGAATCATACAGTACAACCGGCCGTGAATCATACAGTACATATGGGGTTTCAGGATAAACTGACCCGTAGTACAAATACAAAAGAAGTTAAATAAACTGCCTTTAATGATTAAAAAGTTTAAAGTAAATGGAAGTCGCTTTCGACAACGGTCGGATAGAAAATGAAAAAAACCGGCCACTTCTCTCCAGCCATTCATTCTTTTCCCGTTGTGGGCCCTACTGCTTAAAATAACAACCTACACCCTCATCCATATTTTTAAACTACTAACTCAAGGCAATTAAGTACATCAACAAAGTATTCAACTATATGTTACTACTTGCTTATTATTTAGGTCGAGTATAATGGTCATCTCACAACTAACTCCACTTTGACATTACAATAGTTTTTTAACACACCATTTTACCATAAACTTTAAAGGCGTATTGGCCATCTCATAACCAAACACATAAAATATCCAATTTATATAAATATACCTCATAATATGTCTAACACTACCAAAAAAAAAACCCCGAGTGTTTCGTTAGGCGGTCTGCACCACCTGACGCGCGAACATAGCAGGGTGTCATTGACTCATGTAGGGCTGAGCAAAGTTCCAAAACCGAACCGAACCGACCCGAAAGAACCGATTTCGTGAAAAAACAGGAACCGAAACCGAACCAAATATGGTCGGTTTGATTCGGTTTAGGTGTGTTTTTGTCAGTTTTTGGTCGAACCGAACCGACCCAAAACTGAAAATAGGAAAAACATGAAACCGAGACCGAACTGAAGGGCGTCGGGTCGGCTAGGTTTTTGTCGGTTCGGTCGGTTTTGTCGATCCGGTTCGGTTTTGGGTCGTCCATGCTCATCCCTAGACTCATGTACCGCGTGTGGAGATGGTTCTTCGCGAGTGTAGGGAGCATGCATAACGCTTAGTAGGGGTGTTCAAAAAATCCGAGAAATCGTCAAATCGAGCAGATTCGCTCAATTTGAAACCGAAAAAAAAAAACTGATAACCGAAGAAACCGAAACCGAGAAAATCCGAAACTGAAAAAAATCGTTTATCACGGTTCGATTTCGGTTTTCATTTTTAGTTATTTGCGGTTACCCGAACCGAACCACGTATAAATGTATAATACACTTGTAGGTTTTAACTAATTTTTCATAATATTGCACAAGTATTGATTATATTATTATACCAATTTATAGTGTAACAAAGTTTTATTATCTAATGCGAACATTTACTAACGTTTATGTATTACATATAATTAAAGTAGACGTAACCAATAAATGTCGAATAAATAATCTTAGTTAATTTGTTATATATGATGATTTGAATATTTTTATTGTGATAGAACAACTTTAGTATAATTTTTAATGTTAAATAATATATAGTTAGCTTTGTTTTACTTCATTTTGGAACTACACGTACTCACAAATTGTTGTTTGCGTTAAAATTCAATTATTTATTTATTTATTTATTTTTTGAGGGTCACATTGATACCACTAGGCTAAAACACGTAACAACAATTTTGATGATTTATATATATGATAAATTATCTAATCCAAACATATAATTAAGAAAAGTAATCATATTAGGTAAATTAAACACCTCATCAAAGGTTTACAGATAACATTAACAATTATAAAGCCATGATGTAGATAAGAACACAACATATAAACAAACAAAACATTCAGAATCTGTCAACATCCTTTACAGAACACATACTCCCTCCGTCCCAATTTTATAGTCCCACTTTCTTTTTTCGTCTGTCCCAATTTTATTGTCCCATACCAAATATAGAAAGTGAATAGGTAGTGAGTTTGGTAAAGTTTACTATATTACCCTTGGTTGAAATTAATATTACAAACTTTAATGAAGTGTTAATTAATTGGTTAAGGGTAAACTTGTCATTTGACAAAAAAGTAAGAGAGAGAAAGTAGTGATAGTGACATTTTTCTAAAAGAATGTGTTTTTTGTCGTGGGACAATAATTTTGGGACGGAGGGAGTACTACTTTCTAACAACTAAACTTACGTGTAATGTTTAACCATGCAACATTTTCTCTAAACAACTTTTCATCTATGAATTATTCACATGTGCATGATCAACAAAAACTCATATGTTCAAACAATCAGAGTTTGTAAAGGGAGTATGTTAAAAAAAACTAGTTTGAACCATAAAAAAAATTAGTATGTACTAGTATATGTTTAGGGAAACCAGCTATGATAAAAGCTTAGGCCGAGTGTAATGGTAACTTGACCATCACCTCCACCACAACGCCATATCAGCTTTTAAAGTCATCACCTTACCACCACCTTTAGAGACGTACTAATTACCATCCAACCAAACACATTAAAGTACTTCACTTTATACAAACATACCACACAATATAACTACACGCTCACAAACAAAAAAAGTAAATAGTAAAATAGTGTGTTTCTGTTAGATGGTGTGCACTTCCCAACCAACACAAAAAACACACCTTCGCGCGCTATGATAGAGGGCCGTCATGGCCTTCGCGTATAATGATGCACAAACATAACAGCCGGTCTTATAGGATGACGAGGAACTCGAAATATTTACAATTGAACATGTAACTTAGTCATGTTATCATAGTTATGAAAGTGTTACAACTCATTTTCATTATACTCCATGATTAAAACAGGTTAGACAACAAGTAGTGCAATATTACCAAATGTTTACTCAAAACCCCAATGATTAGAAACTAAAAATATACTGTAATTTAAGGGGCAAGTTATTTGGACCCTCCCATAGCGCGAGAGTTTTCAATTATTGAACGCATCGTCGGTTTGTATGGTGTGTATCGCGAGTTGTATGATTTGACCAAACCCTTTTGATGTGACAATATAAGGGGCAAAGGGGTTGTGTTGTACAAACACTCCCTATGTTGTCACGTCAAAAGAGGTTTGATTACACCATACAACCCGCGATGTACATCGTACAACTCGATGATGCGTGCAATAATTGAAAACCTCGGGGTCCAAATAACTTGCAAACTAGACATTAAAGCAACCAAAAGTCTTGAACTCAAATGAACACTCCCCCATTATAAAACCCCACTGAACCTATCCTCTCAACACACACAAACTCCACTCACATTCTAAAAAAAAAGCTAGTGAGGTCAGAAATAAGCAAAAGCAATGGAGGGTAAGGAAGAAGATGTTAAGTTGGGAGCAAACAAGTACTCAGAGAGGCAACCAATTGGTACCTCAGCTCAAACTGACAAAGACTACAAAGAGCCACCACCAGCTCCTTTGTTTGAGCCAGGTGAGTTGTCATCATGGTCTTTCTACAGAGCTGGTATTGCAGAGTTCATAGCCACTTTCTTGTTCTTGTACATCTCTGTGTTGACTGTTATGGGTGTGGTTAACTCTCCTACAAAGTGTGGTACTGTTGGTATTCAAGGGATTGCTTGGGCTTTTGGTGGTATGATCTTTGCACTTGTCTACTGTACTGCTGGTATCTCAGGTATATATATATTCTCTTCTTGTAATTATACTCTTTTGTTATACATATACTTATGTACTTGTTCAAAATTTTAAATATAAATTAGATAATTGTTTAGTTACTATAGATCTATGTAATATATACATGTTTTTAGTGATGAAATTCACATATAACTAGGTAACTTCTATTATTTGTTTATTTTTCTTAGCCTCCTAGTGTATATGTTACCTATCACTAGTATGTGAATTATGTCAAGAAAAGTTGGTTATCATGTTCATCTTTTTAATTTTTATCATAGGTTTACATGTTGAGTAAGAAGAAATAATAGTATTGAGGTAGTAGAAATTTACTTCTAGAAGTTAAGAAGTGTGTTTCTTCTATACTTTTGTTAGAAATTAACATGTTTACATAATAAAGGTTTTGTTACTCTAGATCTATGTGAAATTCAACTAAGTTTTTTTAGTTTTTTTTTTTTTTTTTTTTTTTTAAAACATATAGTTTTGATTTGAAATGATATATGGGTTCTCCAAGAATTTATTTAGTTTGTTAAACATGTTTTTGGTTTTGTGTTATAACAGGAGGACACATCAACCCAGCAGTGACTTTCGGTTTGCTACTGGCTAGAAAACTATCCCTAACAAGGGCAATATTCTACATGGTTATGCAGTGTCTTGGAGCCATCTGTGGTGCAGGTGTGGTCAAAGGGTTCCAAGGTGATAAACAATTCACCACTTTGGGTGGTGGAGCCAATGTTGTAGCCCATGGTTACACCAAAGGTGATGGTCTTGGTGCTGAGATTGTTGGGACCTTTGTGCTTGTCTACACTGTTTTCTCTGCCACTGATTCCAAAAGAAGTGCCAGAGACTCACATGTTCCTGTATGTGTCCTCTTCCCTCTTGTCTATTCAGTATTTACTCTTGGGTTAAATTTGCTAGAGTGACAAAGTGAAAATAATAGAGTATAATCATTTAAGTAACTTTATTACATTACGTATTAGCTAGTGAATGATACAAAAGAGTAGGTACGGTTAGGTTATATGTCTCTATCTTGTTTTGATGTCTTTGGTATATGGCTATATGATATGCATGTGGAGCTTATTATTTGGTTCCATGTGCAATGTAATATAGTGCTTTTTATGGCCGTAGTTTGTCAGATTTATGATTAGGGTATTTTGGTAATTTTACTTGGAGTATTCATTGGAAATTGTAGTACTTTATAGTGGGCCAAAAATAACAGCTTTAGTAAGAACTAGTGATGATGGGTATCCCACGCGGTAAAAGTGAAACTAGTACATTGGATTTACCTTGTGTTTGACTACCTTTACTATGCAGATTTTGGCACCTCTCCCCATCGGGTTTGCGGTTTTCTTGGTTCATTTGGCCACCATCCCAATCACCGGAACTGGTATTAACCCCGCAAGAAGTCTTGGAGCCGCGATTATCTACAACAAGGACCATGCATGGGATGACCAAGTGAGTCCTAGCTTTGTTTCATTACATTTTATGTCTAAGAATATATTAGTAGTACTAAATGACTGATTATGTTTTATGTCTTTCTGCAGTGGATCTTCTGGGTCGGTCCCTTCATTGGAGCTGCACTCGCCGCATTTTACCACGTGATTGTCATCCGAGCCATTCCTTTCAAGAGCAGATCTTAAATTTGTATTGCTTAATTTATTGTCTATGGATTGTTGTTGTTATCTACCCGAATGTTTTCTTTTTAGTGTTGGTTGACCAATGTGTACATTATCTATCTGCCCTACCCTGAGTTCGTGTTGTATTGAAGTTAAATTAAAAACTCTTGTGGTCACTTTTTATCTATGGAATGAGCATGTTTGAACTGAAAAAGGTTTCTTCTCCAAGGTGTCCATGGATATACTCATTATTACTGTGAGCATATTACCTTTTTAATAAAATGGATAACAATAGAAACATATTACCTTAGGGTGTGTTAGCACTCCCAACAGGAGCATTAATGGTGCGTTAAAGCTTTGAATTCATGTGTTAAAGTGGCGTTAGGGTTGGAGGGTGCAGCATTAAGGTGTTGAGTTAAACCCTTAACGCTGCGTTAAGGGTATTTCTTGTAAAAGCAAAAAAAAAAAAAAAAAAAAAAAAAAAAATTCACTTTCGCCCTCTGTTATAGCCGTTGAATTAAAAAAAAAAAAAAAAAAAAAAAAAAAAAAAAATCACTTTTACCCCTTGCGTTAAGGTGGGTTAAGGTGAGTTATGGTTGTGTATGTTAAAGTTGAGTTAAAGGTGAGTGTGTTAAAGTTTAAACCTGAGTTATGGTTGGGAGTGCCCTTAGAGTCTCTAGTTTTGTTACAACTACACCACTTAATCCTGAGAAAGATGCAAGTATTGAAGGATGTAAAAGGGATTGTAATCACTTTTAACGGATATTGAGATTTTAGATCACGGACTCGTCAATTGTCCTTTAGTGAAATCGTTTTGGGCTAAGGTAGGGAGCTGGTGGGGTGTGGAGTTGTCGGGATTTTCTTTGGATGACTTTAATAATGGGTCCAGTCCAGGGTCTCTTTCGCTAACAAGTGAGCTGCTAAAGCTTTCGGTGGGGTTACTTGGTACCTTGTTTGGTTTATCTGGAAGTGACGGAATGAAGTGATGATCGCGTCTCGGCGTCTCCTGATAAAGTGCCTTCTATTATCCGTAAATATATTTTTACTCATCTCCAACGGATGGCTCGATTACGGGTTTCAATAGGTGCTCTAAATTGGTGTTGATTGGTCCATGCATATATCTTCTCTCACCTTTTGTTTTAGTTCGCTTGGGAACTAGTAGGGTATTAATCTCGGTGTTTTTTTTTAGCCGTTTGACTTTTATTTTCTTTTCTTGTATTATTTTTTCTTTTGTCTCTTGCTTGGACTCTTGGAGGTTTTGATGTATATCTCTTTTTCTTCTTTTTAGCTGGGTTTCTTAAATTATTCGCCCCCCACCCCCCCCAAAAAAAAAAAAAAAAAAAAAAAAAAAAGACTTGAACTCTAAATTATGTCCCTAATGTGCAGTGTTGCACAGAAGTTTTTACTAGTAGTGTTCTTGGTTCTAGTTGGGCTATAAACTTGTCCCTAGTGGGCTTTTTCTTGGTTCTAGTTGGGCTATAAACTTGAACGGTTCAAGTTTGATTGGCTCTATATATTTTTATTTAAAAGATGACCAAGTTCTTTAAATACTTTAGTTATCTTATACTAGAAAAACATTACTTTTTTCTTGTTTATTACTAGTAGTGTCTTTAAAGTTTATTATATAACCCAAAACTTGATGAAACCGTAAAGTGAACTTGTTGATTAAAATACATAAAGAAAAAGTAAAATAAAGAACTTATATTTCTTGCATCCCAAGAGAGAACAATTTCATAGATAAGATTAGTAATATTTGTGACATACAATAATTTCGTTATTACTTGATAATGACAATTTGATATTTTATTTTCATGTTTTATAACAGTTTGGTAGGCCTAGGCCTTTTTATGCGTGGGCTTGATTCTTTCTTCTTGGGCTTAATGAACATCACATGATATGATTCAAACTTTCAAAGTGGATTAAGATTGAAAGGGTAATGATGAATCATTTTAACTTGATATGAATATAATCGGTAATGTTCTTTTATAATTAAAAATAAAACTGGGTCCTTCAGTTAGTTAAAAAAAAAGATGGTAATTAGCGGGACCACCTCATGCCCGTGTACCTTTTTGGTACCGAGCCCCCCACCCAACAAGGGAGGCATACCCCGGTAAATTACCTAGGCAACACTGGCTGACCAAGCCCAGGGTCGAACCCTCGCCGTTTTGATGGCTTTGACTTGGTCAACTGCGCGCTTTTGCGGTAGTTGGTGGCCAACTGCCCTAAAGCTTCCATTATTTTGTTTTTGATAAAGAAAAATGATTGGCATGCCTAACTTTATACCTAAACCACTCAACATATGACAAGTGGAGTATGATATTTTTCTCTCCTCATGATAGTCTTTGATTATTACAAGTGTTGTAATCTAATTGTTAAACATGAAATTAAGCATGCCAATCAGTAATGTTTAACTTAAGAGAATATAAATCCATTGACAAAACCATAGCTTGATAATGGTTAAAAATAATAGAAAAGTTATTCACGTAATTAAATATGAGAAGTTATTCATGAAGAATCATGTCATATTAAGTGATTGCTTCGAACTCACTCTAACAAATCATAAATTACCCACAATGGAATTAGGTATTCCATCAAACATTAGCATAAAATACATATTTTTCAATTGGATTGGGTCGGGTCGAGTCATGGCTTAAAACATGTCATAGGTCGAACGAGTCAAATTCGTAACAAGTTAGCCTACATAGGCCATTGTTCATATGATTTTCTCTTTAACTTAAAGAAACGTCGAAAAGAGGAACCAAGATCCCATATACGAAAACATAACTATGTTGATTAACATCTATAAGAACCTGTTTTCACATAAGGTACATTCACAGAATACCAAACATGCGGAGTAGCAGATCAAGGATACCAATAACGCTGAAACGAACAAAATTTCATTCATCGTAAAAAGTTAAAAACAATTACATAAAACATTCGGGACTCTTGTTACAACATATATCTTTACTACATAGAACATACATTATTATTGTGTTTATAAAGATTGCAAAAGATAGCGATTCACAACCAGATTACTTTGATTGGGTCAACTTCACAGTGAAATCCCAAAGTTTCTTAGCTAATTCAGGGTCTTGAGCGTATCCACTTGCTTTCGACAAGTTGCTGTCAGCAAAATATTGGCCACTGATGCCCTTTAACTGTGGGTGCAGTGTTACGTAACATGTAGTTGCAGCTCCCTGAATTCACAAAAAACGGACCTGATTAGTCTTGCATTATCATTAACCAAAGAAAAAACGATAAAAAATTGCACAAGTATCTTATTAAACAAACCTGTGGAATGTTCTTCAAGAAGCTCTTGGCCGCATTTACAAACATAGCGAAGAAGCCACCATGACGTGCGAGGTTTGTGTTAATAACTCCAGGGTGCAGCGAATTTGCAGTAATATTGACTCCCTCTTCCTGCAAAATGGGCCGAAAATAAAAAGTTAAACAAAAAGGCCAAAAGTCTGTATTATGACTCAAGAACCATGTTAGATGATTAGTTAAGATTACCTGTAGCCGTTTTGTTAGCTCATTGACGTACAATATAGCAGCAAGCTTTGATTGGCCATAAGCCTTCAAGGCGCTATAGCTGAAAAACCACAACACAAATTAGTTGGGTCCTATTAATTACCGGTGTATAATTGAATATTTATTGCAATAAGTTCAAGGTTTAGTACCTCTTGTCGTCATTGATTTTATCAAACCAAATTCCTCCTGTGTATGTCACCTTATGAACCTCGGACGAAAGCATAACTATCCTTCCTTCTTTCCCACTTTCGCTTGCAGTCTTTTTCATCGTATCCAACAACGAGTTTGTCAAAACAAAGTTACCTAACAAAATAAAGATTTTACCTTTTGTCAATAACATGTTTGTCAAGAGTGTGAAAACAACATAAAACCTTAGGAAAAGATGACATACCAACATAATTGGTTGCAAATTGCAATTCGATGTTGTCTTTGCTTAATGAGAAGGGAGGAGTCATGATTCCTGCGTTGAGACTTTTGACACAAACGATTCACAAAATTAGTCCATTTATAACATCCCGAGTTTAAACTAACAATAAACGAGTAGTGTTTATATTTTCAAATGAGTTAGTCTTACATCAAGATGTTCAATGGAAGTCCCTTCGCGCAATATTGCGATACAAATTTTCGTACAGATTCCAACGAGCTGATATCCAACTCCATAACATCAATTTTAGCATTGGGAATTTTCTCAACAATGCTGTCTTTCACTTTATTACCAGATTCGACATTTCTGACTGCGATAACCACATGTACCCCACGTAACGCAAGCACACGGGCTGTTTCTAATCCGATGCCACTTGTTGCTCCTGAAATTTCACATACACATCTTTTTTAGTATTTACTAACCTAACAACTAGTATATGAGTAGTTTATTGAATATCACTCAACATACATATATGGTCCATATATATGGACATCACTTATAAATAAATAGTTTATAGAAACAAGCTGCTAAAATCATTTATATATGTTTAGAACGGCGCCACACTTGAAATCCGACCCCCAAGTTAAACCATCCAAACGGGCAGGCCCGGGACCCGAACCACTAGGAGAGACCCGCAAAGGGTAACCCCTATAACTCACGGCGGCTTCGCACTAAGAGGAAAATCCGGATTTTCTTTGTCTCTTGCGAGACTCGAACCCGGAAAATCATTTATATATAATTCAATATAAATCATGTTAGACAATTATCCAAAAAAAACTTGAGAGCATATCCCTTTGAACTTTGTAAAGTACTAATCTATATAACTTTAAGATATAGTATTCTAACTATTTGATCTGTATAAGAAAAAACAATGAATCTATATATTAACAGTTGACTTTCTTTCTTATCTACTGATTAAGATCTGTTCTAAAACAATCAATGAATAGTAAACATTTGCAGATCATGAACATAAACAGAAACATATAAAAAAAAGTAGCAAGTAAGAAATATAATATACCAGTAACAATGGCAGTGAGACCAGTTCCATCAACACCTTTTGTAACATCTTCAGCAGTTGATGAAGCTGCATATCCAGACTTACCGGTAAATATTGATATCCATGTCATGTTTTCTAACTTTTTTTTTTTTTAGTTTGTGTGTGTGGATTCTAAGAACACTTGAAACAATGCTTTGTAAGTTGGTGAATATAATATTTTGTGATGATGAACTTGAATGAAACAACTATTTATATAAGTGAAAGTCGTGGGATTCGACATTTAATATATCATGGTATTCTCGGTCTTTCAGGCATGCTAAGAAAAAAATAATACCTATAAAAATGATTACTACCTCTTCCAAAATAAATGTCAGGTTTGACTTTGTAGAGTCCTTTTTATTCAACTTTGATCGTAAATATTTTTATTTGTGTTATATAATAATTTATGCAAAATATATGTATGGATTGACTTTCAAATGTATTTTCATTGTTATAATTTTCATAAAGTATTATATAACGTAAATAAAAATATTTAAAGTTAAAGTTTAACAAAAAAATCTCAAGAAATCAAACCTGATATTTATTTTGAGGCTGAGGGAGTATTTAAGTAGGATTATATTGTTCATTATTTGGTCAAGATTGGTTGCTAAAGTAGATTATTATTTTCTCCTAGGAATACGACAACCGAACATGTGCACATAATTTTACTAGAATTACAAGCGTCGACATATCTTATTGCCAAATGGCGAAAGATGCTCAAGTTAGGGGTGATTTTTAATTAAAGTACATTTTTTTTACTAGAATTACAAGCGTCGACATATCTTATTAGGGCATGCTTCTGGAGCTATTTCCAAGCGTTGTGCGGTGGATAATGGTAGGTGCCAAAAAACACCCGAAATCAGGATGTTCCCGTCATTTCAAACCTTTTTGTGGATTCATGTACATGTTTTTTTTTTTTTTTTTTTTTTTTTATTTTTTTTTTTTTTTTAACAAAATCAAAAATAATCCTTAAGGTTACTAACTAAACAAAACATATTTTTAACTTTATAACTTTATATATTAATGTTGGTCCATGAAATTGAGTAAATCTTGATAAAAATAAAGAACAAATTCATTAATAATGTTGAACAATAGTTACAAGATTACTCAATATACACTTGACTACATGATAACATCTTCAGCTTCTTCAAGGAGATAATTGTGGTATATTATCCTCTTTGAGTGACAAATAAACTCTCATTGATCCAAGTTATGCTTGAGATTCAATGAGAGGATGATCCTATCAACTAATACTAAGTATTTTTGTTTGTTTAGAATCCATACTATCTCTATTACAAAGCAAACATATATATAGCAGAAAATAAAACAAAGACATGTGGGGTTGGTGTGAGTTGTCATCCACTAGAAGTGGTCCCCCTTCTTTTTCTTCTTTTGGATATGCAGCCACTATTCTTTAGGAGTGATGTCAACTTATTCCCACTTATATGGCAAGTCCTTATACTTTGCTTGACTTCCCTTTTGGAAGTTCCCGCCCATATTTTTCAGTCGGTTTGTAGAGATAACGTCTTCATGAGACATTTGTCAAATCTCAGTGACACTGGAGTTGTTTGTAGCTCATATACTTTACTCACTGACACCGCATCAGTAAGTAAAGTATTTCTTCAGTTCAAGGAGCATTATATAACACTCACTGAATTTGTATCAGTGAGTGACCCACTATTTTCATGAAAACCACACTTCTTAATAACATTTTATCAGTCACCCTTTTATCATCATACCTCACAAATAATAAATAGCAACTTCAGCTATCTAAACCCATCATATTAACACATAATCAAAACCACAAATCCTTTTAATCACTTATACTACAAATCCGATTCAAAACCCTCTCACATCTCAGTTGCCCACTTTTCGAGACCCACTGTGCTATTGTTGGAGATACCATCGTCTCTTTTGAGTTCTCGGTGTAAAGGTTGTCCTTTGATGATATGGGTTATGAATTTGTTTTGGTTATAAATATTTTTGATCGAGAGTTTTATCAACTCTTTGAGATGATTTTTTGATCGGTCATAGTTGAAAAAGGATTTGGTTTTATGTTTTGATGGGATCTCTTTTTTTTAGATAGATCGGATCTGAGATGTGTGTTTTGTGATTAGGATAAGGATGTGGGTATTTGTGTGGTGGGGTGTGTTATTTTGGGGTTCAGGGAGAGTTTAAGATATGTTTTCAGTCTCCAATAATTGTGTTTCTCCCCGTAAAAAATTGCTATAGCAGTAGCAATTTTTGAAGTTCTCACATTTATTTTTTGACTTTGAAGAATGTTATCAGTAGTCATGAACGGATTTGGATCATAAGAATAATCAACCTATGATATGTGTTAAATTACACATACCTTTTACCTAATAAATCGGACAAAATAGACCAAAAATTAACCAAATATGCCAAATATATTGTGTTTTTGTGTTTATGCATGTGCAGGTACGGATATGTAAGGAAAGGACAAAAAGAAAGAAAAAAAGACAAAAACGGGCACGAGATTTGGAAAGAGCACGGAATTGCGAGTCTATCGTTAATTTTATTTGGAGCATCGAGGCAAAAGAAGAGAAATTTAAAGAATTATTTATTTTTTAAGGAACAATGAATTAAACATAAAGAACGATGAGGGACCAAAGGTGTTTAATTCATATGAAGTTTAAAGAAGATAAAGACTAAAAGTGAAGCCAGGGGTGTAAAGTGACAAGTGAGGCCGAACTTGAAATTAATTTCATGACTTTTAGTGGTGGGTCCCACTCCATTTGATAAAATTTGATTCTTACGAAATGGAAGACATGCATGTGAAGTCAAAGACAAAAAAAAAAAAAAAAAAAAAAAAAAAAAAAAAAAAAAAAAAAAAAAAAAAAAAAAAGATGCAATATTTGCATGTGTGATGTCCACTTCCCTAAATTAAATCACATAGGCGCGTGGGTTTGCTTCATCCCCACTCTCGCTCATCAAATAATGCTGCAACCAGTCTTCAAGCGCCACATGGCTTGTTGGTTGAGATAGGTGTCCACATTCAATGAATGGGAGTGTACCATATTACCTATAAAAGCACCTGTTTGAGCAATTATTCAGAATTCAAGCATTATTTTTCATAGATAACATGCATTAAATGTTGTTCACACATTAACTCACACATTTTTTTCTTTATTTGTAGCATTTGTAGCAGTTCGTGTTTTTTAAAGAGTATTATTTAGTTTGAGCTCATTGTTAAGTGGTATTGTAATTTATTTTTTTAACTATCTTTTTCAAGAGTTTATTTTGTAACCAACTTTTTATCAATCAATAAAGTTAATGTTGTCTTTTTTTTTAACTTATTCCTTTTAGCTTATTATTTCTTATTCTAATCCTCTCTTTACTTTATTTTTCTTTATCTTTTCTTATCTATTAAGTTATATTAGCTTAATAGCTTATTGTAGCTTCTTAGATTAGCTTATTAATTAGATCTAGTTAGTTTTATTAATTTTTTTTCATATAAAGTTTGCAACTTTTTAAGTTTTTCTTCAACAATAAGCTATTTAATAGCTTGTTCATTTAGATCTAGTCCTTAAACATACCCGATTCGCGTCTATTCTTTGTAGTGGGCAACTTAGCTTCGGGTGGACTTACAGTAGAAACTCTATAAAATAATACACTTGGGACCACCAAAATTTATTAATTAAAAGAGTTATTAATTAATCGATAAATTAATAATTATTAATTTATATATTAATTAATATTTTATTAATTTATAGTAGAATACTTAGTTTACAAACACCTTTCAAGCTTCCACTTAATTATTGTATACAATGCATGTATATCAAATGAACGACCCAATTTGAAAGAAACCTTCAATCTCCCACCTTATTATGCTTCTTGTGTTCAATGTATCACTTTATGGACATTAAAAATATTTTTTATATAAATACAAGATCAAAATAGGTTAACACAAACAAATCATACACACAACATGGCTTCCCATCTTAAAGGTGTAAAAAAAACAACAATGACAGACGAGATTCGAAGAGCATTATGCAAGCACAACAAGGATAATCCAAGTCTCACTCAAAAGCAATTGCAAGAATGGGTTCATAGTAACTATGGTTTGCAGGTGAGTCAAGCGACAATATCGATGATATCGGAATTAATAAAGATGATATCGATGAAGAAGATGATGAAAGTTCTACAATGGAGCCCCCTTCGCGAAACGAAGCTATTAAAGCGGCAATCACATTGAACAATTTCTTGTTGAGCTATGAGAAAACAACACCAGAAGTTCTTACCATGCTATGGAAAATTAGAGACGAGATTCAAGGGGAAATTGATTTCAACAAAAAACAAAAGACAATTGAGTCATTTTTCAAGAAACCTTCATAAATCATTCATGTAATATGCTATATATAAGGAATTATTAATTTATATTTTATATGGGGTCTAAAGAAATTATAAAAAATGTATTATCTTATAATTTTAGCGAATTATTAATTTAGCACCCTATCCCCGAGTCGGGACCGGCAAAAAATATTATCTTAGAGAGTTTATTAAATAATCGAGTATTAATTTATCGAGTTTCTACTGTAGATCTAATAGTTTTTAGTTATAAAGTTTAAATCTTTTTAATTTTTAGATCACTTTTAGCTTATTTATATTTAGTAGCAGTGCTTATTATTGTTCACTAACCTTTGATAAAGTTTGTATTTTTTTCTTTGTTTCTCATCATCTCTACCGCTAAGGCCGGAGCTTAAGGGTCTTTAAGCATTTTTTATACATAAAGTTTGAAACTTTAGTAATTTTTAAGTTTTTTAGTAAATAAAGTTTTAAACTTTACTTACTAATTAGTGGATAAGATTAATAAAGTTGTAGACTTTTGTGTTAATTTGTGCTTATTAGATCGGGTGGTTTTATTCATCTCGTTTCTTCATCCGGGTTCTACTTTCTTTACTTTTTAAATCTTTAGTAGTTATTAATTTTAGTATAATAATTATGTTTATGGAAATATTTGCTAAGTGTTTTTTTGCATTTGCTTAAACAAGTATATATATTTTTATCATACATTTCTTATTTACTTGCTTAGTATAATCTAGTTTATTATTTTTAGTTGTTATCGTTAACTTTAGATTATTTACTTTCTGCTAGTTTTATTTTTATCTTTGCTTAGCATAATTTAGTTGTTATCATATATTTCTAGGATTAGTTTTTTTAGTTTTCACTTTTTAAGCTCGGGGATCTTTGCTTATTTGTTTTAATTGCTTTATTACTTGTTTTATTTTATATTTTCAAATTTGTAGCTTAAAAATCCAAACTCCCACTTTGTTCACTATTCATGACACGTTTCAGGAATTCAAAATCACAAAATTCCATTCATGCCTTCGTTGGGAAAACGACTCGGGTTACACATATTTCTTTTGTGTTTCCTTTGAAGAAATATATACTATAATTGATGGATCAATTTTTGGCGCCGCTGCCGGGGAAGGTTTGCAGTGAATTTTTGATTCCCGTTCATCGATTCGTGTTCTGAAGACCCTTCCTCGAGAAGTTATCGTTTTCTTTGTGAATATTTTTCTAAAAACCAAAAATCATAAAAAAAAAAAAAAAAAAAAAAAAAAAAAAAAAAAAAAAAAAAAAAAACACCACAAACACTTTTCCTAAAGTGTTTACAACACCAAAAAAATTAAAAAACAACAAAACAAATCGAGAAATCGATTGTGTTCGGATTATTTTTGGACTACAACCTATAAAAGGGGTTTAAGGGGGTTTTGACATTAAATTGATAACCGAAAAGAGATCCATTCTTCTCTTCCATCACTCTACGAGTAGTCTAAAAGGAAACGAAATCTGTTGATGAATCGATTGCAAAAATATTGTTTTTCTTAAATATAAAAACCCAAAAAGATTTTCTTTTCAAATTTATTTTATTCAATGTTTCTAAATTTTAAAAATTCCAAAAATATTCTTCTTATTCCTCTTATTCGTTTAATTCTTTATCTCTCACCCTCTTATCCGTTTAATTCTTATGTAGTCACTCGACTATCGTTGTTTTCATTGTAAAAGTTTAGTGGGTGATGATCATCGTTGTTACAAGTGTTTGTGTGAATGGTGAGGAGGTAATTGTAGGGATGGATTTTGTAATTTGTGTAAATTACCCATTAATCCAAATCCAAATTCCTTCAATAATTCTCTAGGTTTTACCGACTACCCTTCACAATCCCAGCCATCTCCAATCAATCAGCAAAATTGCTTTAATTGTGGAGATCTGTTGGGAAATAATTCACTTTGTGAACGATGTTTTTGCAAAGAATGTGGGTTTACTCATGGGCTTTGTACATGTTGCACTTCTGAAATCGGAAATACATTTACTTATCCAAATTTTCAAAACGATTTCAACTACCCTCCTCATAATTCATTTGGGCAAGAACCGTGCTATCAAAACTTCAATGATATATCATTTCAAAATGTACCAAATGATCTTTGTGCTAATTGTGGAGGTCCTCACCAAAGTTTTGATTGTCAAGCAAGTAATATGCTTGTCTATGAGCAGGTTTCGTGTAACAATCAAAATTTCGGTTATGACCAATATCCATACACTTCACTGAATCAATCACAACAAGCATATTGTTGTGAGTACTGTGGAGGTCCGCATTATAACTCTGATTGTCAAACGAGGAACTCGCTTGTCTATGAGCATGGCCTTTGTAACAATTTTGACTATTCTTATCATGACCAACCTCCACAGTGTCAAACGATTCAAGCACAACCTCAGCCATTTCCTCAAGAATTATTCCAAGAAATTCATGATGTAAGGCATAAACTTAAGGATTTGGCTCTTAAAAAAATAGCCCAAGAAATTCATGATGTAAGGAATAGACTTACTGATCTGGCTATTAAACATACCCAAGAAGATTGTCATGGAAAATCTATGGAAGATTTACTCGCCGAAGAACGAGCAGCACAAAGGCGTTCCCTATTTCTCAAGGCTGCCATTCTCGATGACGATGAGGAGGACGACGAGGAGAGTGTTATTCTTATGAATGATACCATTTCTCAACTCCCTCAGTCTATTGCAACCACATCCATCTTACCGACTTTGGACTCCGAGGACTCTCTCATTATGGGGGATGAGCATCTTAGCACTATTCCTGAAAAGGAATCGGACGAATTCATAAAGTCCAGTGTTGAGAACCTTTTCCCAATCCCAAGTGAGTCTAAGGATATATCTGACGGTGAAAGTGATGGGTCTTTTCGTAGTGATCATCCTCTTGACATTACGGATGATTTTTCCGGGATTTTCTCTAACCCTTTTTTCAATTCAAACGATGATTTTTCCTCTAGTGATGACGAATCACTTTCTGATGAGGACGTTCCAAATGAAAGTCTCAAAGTCTATTCGAACTCTCTTTTTGAATTTGATGACGAGTACCTTTCTAGCAACGTAAATCCCCTTTTTGATGAAGTGTTAGAGAACGATGAGGTCATGGACTCTATTATTCCTAAACTTGATGATATGACTTCAATCCTTAATCCCGAGATTCACAAGGACATTCTTTCTCCGACATATGTGACATTTCCTTCTGAGGATCGCCAATATATTGACTTCACATATGTCGCTCGAGTTTTTCTATCTTTCTTCACCTATAAGGTAGATTGTCCTTTCCTTCACTCGTTTGGGAGTGAAGACACCATCTTTGACCCCGGCATCTCAATTTATCATTCTTTAGAGCCGGGTGTATCTCATCGGAGTGGAACTTTCAAGAACTTCAATGTTTACCCAAACATCTTGAATGAAAGTCCGATGGAGATTTCTCTTTTCCACTTGCTTCCCCAAGAACAATTAAATTCGGGGTGAGTCAAGCTATACGACTCGATAAAAAAACAAGCGCTTCGTGGGAGGCACCCCATGCTTATCCTTCTATTTTCTTTCTAATAAGTGTAACGTGAAGAGGTTCTCCTCTTCCATGTGTCGTGTTTCGTGGTTGTTTGTGATGTGCCCAGGATTCGCCCGAATAATGAAGACTCTCGTGCTCGTGGTTTATGTAGGAAAACCCTTACCTTTAAGACATTGGGGATAATGTCTCATTTTAGTCTGGGGAGGGGGGGGTAATCTTTCGATTTGATTTTTGCCTTGCATTTTTTGCCGTGACTCATGCTACTCCGTTTTCCTCCAAAATGAATGAAAAAATTGAAAAAATGAGAAAATTTAAAAAATTTTGCAAAAATATCATAAGTGTTTTGACACAATGTTGACTTTCCGCTGGTGAGAGTAGGAATAAAATTTTGACTTGACCGGGCGTGTTGAGCTCTAGCTTGTCCCCTTAACTTTTTTAATTGAAAGTTGTGCTAGTCTTTTATACCAGAAGCTATAAAACGCGAATTCTTTTAAGAATTTGCAAGTTTCCATAATTGACTTTAAATATGCGCATCTTGATTATTGACTAAGCATTCGCGGATCTTATTACTTAAGATTTTAAATTTGCGAAGAACGAGAAATGATAGAGTTAATTTATAAGTTAGATGCTAAGCGTGGAGTAGTTGGATCTCTTTAGAGCTCATCGAAGTTATTTGTGGCTTTTTGTTCCCTCAAAATTGTTTCACCAAAAAAATAGTACTCTAGGAATAATTAAAGGTGCACGGTTTTGACGAAACTTAGTTTTTAGTTCTTGTCAAAGGGATCATTGCTTATGAAAGTTGGGTACACATCAAGGTACTGCCAGTATCGTGTGACATAAGCGGCGGTTCATAAAGCGGCCCTTGGATCTCTAATTCAGGAATGTGTGAGGTCTTGGTCTAACACCCTTGGAACCTCATTTCAGGAATGTCTAGAGTCTTGGAATTCTCCGTAAAGTTCTGTTTAGTTTATGGTACACGGGATTTGGAGTGGTGGCAACATAAATAAATAAAAGTAAGTATAAATAAATAAATCATCGCCTTAATTTTTGTGTTATAAGCTACGGTTCGAGAACGGCCCTTGGATCCTTATTTCCAGAAGGCGTTTAGGTCTTGGCTACCCTCTTACACCGGCCCTTAGACCCTTAATTCTGAAAGGCGTTAAGGTCTTGGAACTCTCCGTTGTAACGGCCCTTGGATCTTTTATTCCGAAAGGTGTAAGGTCTTGGAATTTCCCCGTAAAGCTCCGTTAGTTTATGGTGCACGACTTCAATAAAAGGAAATAAATAAATAAATAAAAAATAATAATAAATAAATAAATAAATATATAAATAAGACAAAAATATAAAAATAAAATAAAAAGTTTGCAATAACGAATAAGCCCCATTTTAAATCTGGGATGTAAAAGTCTTAAAATCATGTTAAATCAGAGACCTTGATGTGGACCTCATTTTTGTGGGCAACGGTTCTCTAGAGAAGGATTAGAAACTACTTAGCGTCTAAACTTTGTGCCTTTATCGGACTAAAAATTATCGAAATGAGAAAATATGAAGAAATTCATTTCTCACCAAAAATAAAATAAATAGAGGAAAATAGGAAAATGGGAGCAAGAGGTAATTACACAATTAACTTCTATGGGTAGTGTTGGCATCTAACTTGTAGATAGCTGTGATTTCATTTTTAAGCTTAATTTGGAGACTCGTGAAAAATCAAGGACGACAAATTTTATCCGTATGGTCACTTCTTTATGAGTTGTGTTTCTTACTCCGTGATCCTAAAAGTTATTGAAAAATAATGAAAGTCAACATACCGTCACAAGGAAAGTGGAAAAGTACAAAAATAGTGGCAAGTGGAATAAAATGGGAAAACGGGGCATTTTTAGAACTTTAGATTTCGTAATCTCTTTTGAACGTTTTGCTACTTCTCAAAGTTAGTAAAAAGATGTTTGAAATTTTTGGTTTCAAAAGCGTGAGTTGATAACATTGCGTGAGGACACGGCAATAAATCGGACAAAATAGACCAAAAACTAACCAAATATGCCAAATATATTGTGTTTTTGTGTTTATGCATGTGCAGGTACGGATATGTAAGGAAAGGACAAAAAGAAAGAAAAAAAAGACAAAAACGAGCATGAGATTTGGAAAGAGCACAGAATTGCGAGTCTATCGTTAATTTTATTTGGAGCATCGAGGCAAAAGAAGAGAAATTTAAAGAATTATTTATTTTAAGGACCAATGAATTAAACATAAAGAACGATGAGGGACCAAAGGTGTTTAATTCATATGAAGTTTAAAGAAGATAAGGACTAAAAGCGAAGCCAGGGGTGTAAAGTGACAAGTGAGGCCGAACTTGAAATTAATTCCATGACTTTTAGTGGTGGGTCCCACTCCATTTGATAAAATTTGATTCTTACGAAATGAAAGCCATGCATGTGAAGTCAAAGACAAAAATGAAAAAAAAAAAAAAAAAAAAAAAAAAAAAAGATGCAATATTTGCACGTGTGATGTCCACTTCCCTAAATTAAATCACATAGGCGTGTGGGTTTGCTTCATCCCCACTCTCGCTCATCAAATAATGCTGCAGCCAGTCTTCAAGCGCCACGTGGCCTGTTGGTTGAAATAGGTGTCCACATTCAATGAATGGGAGCGTACCATATTACCTATAAAAGCACCTGTTCGAGCAATTATTCAGAATTCAAGCATTATTTTTCATAGATAACATGCATTAAATGTTGTTCACACATTAACTCACACATTTTTTTCTTTATTTGTAGCATTTTTAGCAGTTCGTATTTTTAAAGAGTATTATTTAGTTTGAGCTCATTGTTAAGTGGTATTGTAATTTATTTTTTTAACAATCTTTTTTCAAGAGTTTATTTTGTAACCAACTTTTTATCAATCAATAAAGTTAATGTTGTCTTTTTTTTAACATATTTCTTTTAGCTTATGATGAACTCAAATAAGTACATTTTATTACTATCATTTATCCTAATTATTTGACTTGTTTTATTATATTATGTATGAGGATTGATACTTAATCGTTTACTTTTGTAATTCTCAGGTAAAAACAAGTATTTGGTGAAACTTGGCGATTTTGGACTAATTATGGAGCAAAACATGCAAGAAGTTAAGAGTCTACTGAAATGTACAAGATCAAGACAAATCTGCTCCAGATGCGCCGCATCTCACTTATTACATACGGCGCATCACTATCCAGATTTCACCAGATACGATCCAAGATACAAGAGGACATGCGCCGCATCTACTTATAGAGTTACGCCGCATCTTCTGGCGGTGTACGAATATTCCTGAATATATTAATCTTGGACCCCACGCGAAGTTAAGTCAATGCGCCGCATCTACTTACTAGATGCGCCGCATCTTACCCTCAGACAGAAACTATAAATACCCCAAGACCAGACGAATTCGAGAGGCATAATATTATATACGAAGTACAGAAACCTAGGGCGAATTCAGTCGAATAGGCAGCACAAGACACACCCAAACAAAGATACAAGAGCTGTAAGAAGGTGCTGCATGTGTTTAATTCATTAAGTAGTTTTGTTTTATTGTGTTAGTAAACTTTAATTCATCAAGATTGTTGGCTTGTGTAATGTGACAACGGAAAGATTGCACTCCCTTAAAACTGCTTTCTCATTAATTAAAGTTTATATGTTGATGTCTTTGGTGACTTTTATTAGTGCATTGATAACCTCTGTGTCTAGCTGAGCGTTGATCGGGTCGCCATGCCTCTGCCCTCGCCTATTTATTAGATCGCCTATGCATTCTATCGTCTGTAGAAAAGTAAGAAGAAAGATAAATAGGATAGTCATAAGTAATCATTAAGGGTTTACTCGCCGATAAGATTAGAACCAACGAGAAAGGACTTAATCTCGGTGCGTTGCATCGAACTATACACTTCATATAAGACTAGCAATAAAACAAGTGACAAACTACTTATCTATCAGGACAGATCTTCTTATTGTCTCGAGTATTTATCTGTGTACGTGTGTGCTATTCGCTGATTCGTGCCTATTGGTTTAGTTTATTATTTAATTGCAACCAAATCGTGCCAGTCTCTCAGGCTGAACCCCCTTGCGTTAGAATAGGTTGTATAGCTAACTTAATATATTAAAATACTGATTAGAATAACTAGATAATACGTTCCACTCTTAGTGATCGACACTCTACTTACCATTATATTCATACTGACCGGGTACACTGCTCGTTAAGTGTGTGTGTTATTGATAAGTCGGCTAAATATAAATTTAAAACTTGAGTAGGCATTAATACTGCTAAACCGCAATGACACAACGCACCGCATCAAGTTTTTGGCGCCGCTGCCGGGGAGTGAATTGTTATTATCTGTTAATTTAATTAGTATTTTAATTAGGTTTTTAATTTTTTTTATCTAACCGCTAATTCTGTTGTGTATTAGATTAATTTGCATTCATTGTACTAGTTTGCATATTTTCTGTTTTTGTGTGTTATTTGTTTGCTTTTATTTGTGTTTGTTTTCGTGTGTTTTATTTATTTTTATTTTTCGTATTTTTTGTGTTCTGCTATCGTTGTACTGAGCTAAATCGAACGATACGGCGCATCTGATCTCTCAGATACGGCGTATTGCGTTTAATTTTTATAAAATACAACGTGTTTAATTAATTCGATACGACGCATCTTTTCCCCAAGATACGGCGTATCTGTTTTTGATAAAAAAAATTTCTAAACATTAACGCCATACGACGCATCTGCTTTAGCAGATACGGCGTATCTATTATTTTAATTAAAAACAGTTTTCGAATTATTAAACAGATACGACGCATCGATATCTGTCGATACGGCGTATCTTCTGAATCAAAAATCTTATATTTTGAAACGTAACGAAAATACGGCGCATTAACTTTTGTTAATACGACGCATTTAATTTTAAATAAATATCGATTTTTGATTATTAAAATTGATACGGCGCATTCTAATTTCTAAGCGGCGTATCTATTTTCTGAATAAAAGTCTGATTTAATTTTAATGATTATAAGATACGGCGTATCCAACTTTTTGGATACGGCGCATCGTCTGCAGATATCAGCAACTTTTATTTTTCTTATCTCCGAACGGAAAATACTCTGACCCTTATACCTGGAAACTTTTACTTTGAAATCAACCTCTCTTTAATTTTCAGGAACAATGTTCGATATTTTCCCCAACTTGTTCGGAAGACCCCAAAGAAATCTTACCATGGAAGAGTTTGCACTACAAATCGCTCAAGCCAATGAAAAAGAACATCATGAAGCAAGAAACTTTATTAATGAATTCAAAGGCAGTCATGAGCTTTTACTAAAGGAACAAAATAACATGATTTATGGATTGGCAATTGAAGTGCACCAATTGTCAACGGTGCTTAACAAAGTTCTTTTGGTAAAACACGATTTGAAAGGGATTACAACTAGAGGCGGAAAGTCAACCTTTCAAATGTGATCGGTATTAAGGAGCTGAACGTGAGTCTAACTTGAAGACTCTGGAATAAAGACAAGTGCTGACCGGGAGACAACCCGGATTTATCTTTTTATTATTCTGTTTTTGTGTCGAGTCAGTCAGGCCGCAGAGGATACGGCGCATCTCAATTATGAGATGCGACGCATCTCCTGCACAGGTCATATCTTTATTTTTCTGCATTTTTTATTTTCGACTTTAAAACTTTTTATCAGTTTATTTTAATGCGGCGCATCCCTGGTTAAGGATGCGACGCATCTTCTATTCTGATCCGTACTTATTCCAGGCTCGATACGGCGTATCTTCTTCCATAAGATACGGCGCATCGACTGACCTGATGATTTTCATTTTTAATTTTTATGTTTTATTTTAACTAACTACTAATGTATTATGCAAGTTTGAACCTTTCTTACCTTAGGTGTGTTTTAAAGCCTTGGTGGTATTATAGATTCCTGCATTTCCTGTGGATACATCAATTATGAAGCTTAAACGTTCTAATCCACAAGAAGATGATTTTTGCTCTTATACTAATGGAGGATCATACCGAGCAAATCTCAGGGGAGTTTTTCTGTTATAATTCTTTTATTTTCCAGTTTTTAACCTTTGATACAAACAACGAGGACGTTGTTTAACTTAAGTGAGGGGATTGGAGAATTAGAACACTTAACACTTACTTGTCCTAAACTTTTCAAAATATGCTTAAAATGTGCTTAATATATCAAAACTTATTTTTTTATTTTTTTTTTAGCATGTTTTTGTTTAAAGTCTAAGTTGCATAGCTGCACACATGACGTTATTTTCAAAAATTGTGATTTTTCAAAATTCACAAATCTATGAGTGTGCCGGTGACTTGTAAACTTTAGAACTTGGCTTGTATACTATTCGAGACCACCATAATAAGTATTATTTATATAATTGGAATGACTTGTCTAAATTGGTAAAATTTCTAGGATTACACCCAAATAGCCTTATATGTTATGTGTTATTAGCTAACTACACTGGTTAGTTAACCCCCGTATAAACCCTTTTGTTACTCTCACTTTTAGAGTAAGATACCCCAAGAAAAACACTAAGAGCCATTCCTTTCGTTTCTTACACCTTTGTTAAAATGTTTCGTTACACCCTTACACCTTAGCCTACCCTATAGATTAAAATCCGTGGTTGGTTAATTGCTTTAGGCAAAGTGTGTTTCCTTACATTACCTGTGTTCGCGTGCGTAATTCATTATCTATGGTTAGGTCGGGAAATTGCACAATGCAATTGGAGTGAAAGTAAATATTGTATATCTTTGAGTTTATTTTTCGTGTGTTTACTACTTTCACTATTACCGTTATTTCTGAAGTCATGAAAAGTATGAAAAAATTATCCAGAGTTATCGTTTTGGTGATGTGGTAAAATTTTACACATCTTTGTTTCAAGTTAAAAAAAAAAAAAAAAAAAAAAAAAAAAAAAAAAAAAAAAAAAAAAAGAAGAAAGTTGGATGTTTGTTTTAACCAACGATGTAAAGTTATGTAAGTGGTCGATATCACCACTAATTTTTGTATATTATATCTATGGATTGAATGGGAGTTGGCAGTTATGGGAACGCCAACTAAGGATATTCTTTGATTAAGATCTTGTTGAGTATAATTCGTGTCTACCTAAAGCGTGTGTTTCAAGTGTTAAAGCGTGAGTTATTCAATGATATGAGTCTTATTCATGGGATGGTTGGGATAGTGATTAACCACACTTAGGATTTTAATTTATCTGTTTTGTTTATTTTTTTTTTTATTTTACACTAATTTGTATCCCAAATATTATCCATACCCTATATTATTCTTGATCCAAACCTTTGATTTATTGAGATTAGGGATTTGAGCAATCTTAAGTATCGTAGTCGTGGATTCGACTATGTATTTATGATTTTGTCGCCCTTTTTGATATAATATTATTGGTAAAGATTACTTGGTCCTATCTTTAGCCTATTCGAGTTAAGGATTGGAGCAATTGCAAGTATCGTGTTCGTGGATTCGATCATGTATTTGTGATTTTGTCGCCTTTTCTGGAATTTGAGATCGATAGAGATTAAGGAGAATAATTAACCCTTTAAGCCTAAAAACCCTTTTTACCGCTTTAGACTTGTTATTCCTTGGCTTTAGTGGGGAGATGTGTATACTTGCCAAGCTTATGATAGAATATTCGTCACGACTGGACAGTTAAACGATTAGATTTGCTTTTATCAAATTATTTTATTTAACTTCTAATTCGTTAAGTGTTTAGTTGTGTGATTATGACAAAAACGAATACATGCTTAAATATAAAAATAAATCCTAATATCTCTTAGGATACATTTTCATAAGATTAATTCTAAGGTTTACTTGGGGACAAGTAAAGCACAAGTGGGGGGATATTTGATGAACTCAAATAAGTACATTTTATTACTATCATTTATCCTAATTATTTGACTTGTTTTATTATATTATGTATGAGGATAGATACTTAATCGTTTACTTTTGTAATTCTCAGGTAAAAACAAGCATTTGGTGAAACTTGGGGATTTTGGACTAATTATGGAGCAAAACATGCAAGAAGTTAAGAGTCTACTGAAATGTACAAGATCAAGACAAATCTGCTCCAGATGCGCCGCATCTCACTTATTACATACGGCGCATCACTATCCAGATTTCACCAGATACGATCCAAGATACAAGAGGACATGCGCCGCATCTACTTATGGAGTTACGCCGCATCTTCTGGCGGTGTACGAATATTCCTGAATATATTAATCTTGGACCCCACGCGAAGTTAAGTCAATGCGCCGCATCTACTTACTAGATGCGCCGCATCTTACCCTCAGACAGAAACTATAAATACCCCAAGACCAGACGAATTCGAGAGGCATAATATTATATACGAAGTACGAAGTACAGAAACCTAGGGCGAATTCAGTCGAATAGGCAGCACAAGACACACCCAAACAAAGATACAAGAGCTGTAAGATGGTGTTGCATGTGTTTAATTCATTAAGTAGTTTTGTTTTATTGTGTTAGTAAACTTTAATTCATCAAGATTGGTGGCTTGTGTAATGTGACAACGGAAAGATTGCACTCCCTTAAAACTGCTTTCTCATTAATTAAAGTTTATATGTTGATGTCTTTGGTGACTTTTATTAGTGCAATGATAACCTCTGTGTCTAGCTGAGCGTTGATCGGGTCGCCATGCCTCTGCTCTCGCCTATTTATTAGATCGCCTATGCATTCTATCGTCTGTAGAAAAGTAGGAAGAAAGATAAATAGGATAGTCATAAGTAATCATTAAGGGTTTACTCGCCGATAAGATTAGAACCAACGAGAAAGGACTTAATCTCGGTGCGTTGCATCGAACTATACACTTCATATAAGACTAGCAATAAAACAAGTGACAAACTACTTATCTATCAGGACAGATCTTCTTATTGTCTCGAGTATTTATCTGTGTACGTGTGTGCTATTCGCTGATTCGTGCCTATTGGTTTAGTTTATTATTTAATTGCAACCAAATCGTGCCAGTCTCTCAGGCTGAACCCCCTTGCGTTAGAATTGGTTGTATAGCTAACTTAATATATTAAAATACTGATTAGAATAACTAGATAATACGTTCCACTCTTAGTGATCGACACTCTACTTACCATTATATTCATACTGACCGGGTACACTGCTCGTTAAGTGTGTGTGTTATTGATAAGTCGGCTAAATATAAATTTAAAACTTGAGTAGGCATTAATACTGCTAAACCGCAACGACACAACGCACCGCATCAACTTATTATTTCTTATTCTAATCCTCTCTTTACATTATTTTTCTGTATCTTTTTTTATCTATTAAGTTATATTAGCTTAATAGCTTATTGTAGCTTCTTAGATTAGTTTATTAATTAGATCTAGTTAGTTTTATTAATTTTTTTTCATATAAAGTTTGCAACTTTTTAATTTTTTCTTGAACAATAAGCTATTTAATAGCTTGTTCATTTAGATCTAGTCCTTAAACATACCCGATTCGCGTCTATTCTTTGTAGTGGGCAACTTAGCTTCGGGTGGACTTAGATCTAATAGTTTTTAGTTATAAAGTTTAAATCTTTTTAATTTTTAGATCACTTTTAGCTTATTTATATTTAGTAGCAGTGCTTATTATTGTTCACTAACCTTTGATAAAGTTTGTTGATGCGTGCGATGTGTCGTTGCGGTTTAGCAGTATTAATGCCTACTCAAGTTTTAAATTTATATTTAGCCGACTTATCAATAACACACACACTTAACGAGCAGTGTACCCGGTCAGTATGAATATAATGGTAAGTAGAGTGTCGATCACTAAGAGTGGAACGTATTATCTAGTTATTCTAATCAGTATTTTAATATTCTAAGTTAGCTATACAACCTAATCTAACGCAAGGGGGTTCAGCCTGAGAGACTGGCACGATTGGTTGCAATTAAATAATAAACTAAACTAATAGGCACGAATCAGCAAGTAGCACACACGTACACAGATAAATACTTGAGACAATAAGAAGACCTGTCCTGATAGATAAGTAGTTTGTCACTTGTTTTATTGCTAGTTTTATATGAAGTGTATAGTTCGATGCAACGAACCGAGATTAAGTCCTTTATCGTTGGTTCTAATCTTATCGGCGAGTAAACCCTTAATGATTACTTATGACTATCCTATTTATCTTTCTTCCTACTTTTCTACAGACGATAGAATGCATAGGCGATCTAATAAATAGGCAAGGGCAGAGGCATGGCGACCCGATCAACGCTCAGCTAGACACAGAGGTTATCAATGCACTAATAAAAGTCACCAAAGACATCAACATATAAACTTTAATTAATGGGAAAGCAGTTTTAAGGGAGTGCAATCTTTCCGTTGTCACATTACACAAGCCACCAATCCTGATGAATTAAAGTTTACTAACACAATAAAACAAAACTACTTAATGAATTAAATACATGCAGGACCTTCTTACAGCTCTTGTATCTTCGTTCAAGGTGTGTCTTGTGCTGCTATCACGACTGAATTCGGCCTAGGGCTTCTGTCCTTTGAATATCGTACGTCACAAAAGTCTCTTAAAGTCGTCTGACTTTGGGGTATTTATAGTTTCTGTCTGAGGTAAGATGCGGCGCATCTAATAAGTAGATGCGGCGCATTGACTTAACTTCGCGTGGGGTCCAAGATTAATATATTCAGGAATATTCGTACACCGCCAGAAGATGCGGCGTATCTCCATAAATAGATGCGGCGCATGTCCTCTTGTATCTTGGATCGTATCTGGTGAAATCTTGATAGTGATGCGCCGTATGTAATAAGCAAGATGCGGCGCATCTGGAGCAGAATTGTCTTGATCTTGTACATTTCGGTAGACTCTTAACTTCTTGCTTGTTTTGCTCCATAATTAGTCCAAAATCGCCAAGTTTCACCAAATGCTTGTTTTTACCTGAGAATTACAAAAGTAAACGATTAAGTATCAATCCTCATACATAATATAATAAAACAAGTCAAATTAATAGGATAAATGATGGTAATAAAATGTACTTATTTGAGTTCATCAAATATCCCCTCACTTGAACTTTACTTGTCCCCAACTAAACCTTAGAATTAATCTTATGAAAATGTATCCTAAAAGATATTAGGATTTATTTTTATATTTAAGCATGTATTCATTTTTGTCATAATCATACAACCAAACATTTAACGAATTAGAAGTAAAATAAAATAATTTGATAAAAGCAAATCTAATCGTTTAACTGTCCAGTCGTGACGAATATTCTATCATAAGCTTGGCAAGTATACACATCTCCCCCACTAAAGCCAAGGAATAACAAGTCTAAAGCGGCAAAAAGGGTTTTGAGGTTTAAGGGTTAATCATTCTTTTTAAACTCTATCGATCTCAAATTTCAGAAAAGGCGACAAAATCACAAATACATGATCGAATCCACGAACACGATACTTGCAATTGCTCAAATCCTTAACTCGAATAGGCTAAAGATAGGTCCAAACTTTACCAATAATATTATATCAAAAAGGGCGACAAAATCATAAATACATAGCCGAATCCACGACTACGATACTTAAGATTGCTCAAATCCCTAATCTCAATAAATCAAATGTTTGGTTGGATAAAGAATAATACAGGGTATGAATAATATTTGGGATATAAATTGGTGTAAAATGAAAAATAAACGAAACAAATAAATTAAAATCCTAAGTGTGGTTAATCACTATCCCAACCATCCCATGAATAAGACTCATATCATAGAATAACTCACGCTTTAACACTTGAAACACACGCTTTAGGTAGACACGAATTATACTCAACAAGATCTCAATCAAAGAATAAACCTTAGTTGGTGTTCCCATAACTGTCAACTCCCATTCAATCCATAGATATAATATACAACAAATAGTGGTGATATCGACCACTTAATACAAAACTTTACATAAGTTGGTTAAAACAAACATCCAACTTTTCTTTTTTCTTTTTCTTTTCTATTTTTTCGATTTTTTTTAAAAAAAAAAAAAAAAAAAAAAAAAAAAAAAAAAAAAAAAAAAAAAAAAAAAAAAGATGTGTAAAATTTCACCACATCACTATAATGATAATTATGGATAATTTTTCCATACTTTTCATGACTTCAGAAATAACGGTAATAGTGAAAGTAGTAAACACACGAAAAATAAACTCAAAGATATACAATATTTACTTTCACTCCAATTGCATTGTGCAATTTCCCGACCTAACCATAGATAATGAATTACGCACGCAAACACAGGTAATATAAGGAAACACACTTTGCCTAAAGTAATTAACCAACCACGGATTTTAATCTACAGGGTAGGCTAAGGTGTAAGGGTGTAACGAAACATTTTAACAAAGGTGTAAGAAACGAAAGGAATGGCTCTGATGTTTTTTCTAGGGGTATCTTACTCTAAAAGTGAGAGTAACAAAAGGGTTTATACGGGGGTTAACTAACCAATGTAGTTAGCTAATAACACATAACATATAAAGGCTATTTGGGTGTAATCCTAGAAATTTACCAATTTAGACAAGTCATTCCAATTATGTAAATAATACTTATTATGGTGGTCTCGAGTAGTATACAAGCCAAGTTCTAAAGTTTACAAGTCACCGGCACACTCATAGATTTGTGAATTTTGAAAAAATCACAATTTTTGAAAATAACGTCATGTGTGCAGCTATGCAACTTAGATCTTAAACAAAAACATGCTAAAAATTTTAAATTTTGATATATTAAGCACATTTTAAGCATATTTTGAAAAGTTTAGGACAAGTAAGTGCTAAGTGTTCTAATTCTCCAATCCCCCCACTTAAGTTAAACAACGTCCTCGTTGTTTGTATAAAAGGTTAAAAACTGGAAAATAAAAGAATTAGAACAGAAAAACTCCCCTGAGATTTGCTCGGTATGATCCTCCATTTGTATAAGAGCAAAAATCATCTTTCTTGTGGATGAGAACGTTTAAGCTTCATAATAGATGTATCCACAGGAAATGCAGGAATCTATAATACCACCAAGACTTTAACACACCTAAGTTAAGAAGGTTCAAACTTGCATAATACATTAGTAGTTAGGAAAAAATAAAACTTAAAAATTAAAATGAAAATCATCAGGTCAGTCGATGCGCCGTATCTTATGGAAGAAGATACGCCGTATCGAGCCTGGAATAAATACGAATTAAAAATAAATAAAGGATAGGATGCGGCGCATCTGTTGTACCAGATGCGGCGCATGTGTTCACCAGACAGACTGTTAACAGTCTGTTGTAAAATGGCTCGTTCCATGGTTTTCTCTCACGTCCTCTCGTATTATCATGCTGAACTTAATGCCAGTCTTTGTCAAGCATATTAAGAAATATAAACTGAAACATCAAATGCATAAATGATAATATCGATTAATACAATCCAAAAAGAATAATAATAATATGCATGGAACAATGTCAATAAACACGTGAAATCAAGAGATCAAGGGTCAGTGTGGTCGTGTGGGTGGGTCCCCGAAGTGCTGGCATCATCAGTCCTAGCCCGGACTCTGCGAGTGTATGCAAGTGTCACTCCTGCAACATGAGTACCATCTGGACGAGTGTGGGTAATACCCTGCTGCTCCAAAAGTCGGCTCACACTCGTAACCAGCCACTCTGAGTCCCTCCTCATACCATCTACAACGCCTCTCAAGGCTCTCAGCTCTCCCTCGACTGCCTCAACTCTCTGACTCACCGTGCGTACAGGTACTGGTGGGGGTACTGGTGCCTGTGGCTCCTCCTGATGGGCTGGAGCAGCAGCCGGAGCTCCCTGATCAAAGTGTAAGAGGGGGTAGAAGCAATGATGTCACCCCCCGAAGAAATCCTGTCCCAGTAATCACCGAATAATGCCCTGTCAGGGACCGCTCTCAAACTATCATCCCAATATCTGGCAAACCCATCTGACTCAAGCTCCTCAACCGTGTGCAAACCCATAGCCAAAATGAACTGTCTCATAGACATCTGCCTCGGCACCCCACCCAGTCTAAACACAAGGGTGTCAGCAATATCCAATCCAGTATCCGTCTCTCTGTAGTAGACCGTACTGAAAAACTCCATCAAGAGCTCCTTTACCAAGGGCTCGTCAATCCTGAACAATCTCTCCCAAGCAAAGGATCTGAATACCACCTCCTCATCATCACCAGTAACTACCATCTCCATCCTACGTCGTAAGCTCTCAGCAGCATGTCCTCCCCCAATAAATCCCACATCAGCAAAATCCAAAACCTGGACCCTAAATATTCTCTTAAAGTAAATCGACTATAGTCTCCGCAAGTAATCATCCAAAGTGCCAGGAGTCAGTCCCATATTCTCGAAACGTAGCCGCTGATGTCTTTGTGCAGCCTCTGGTAATGCCATCTGAAATAAATTTTAAAAGTTAGTAAACAGTCTGCAAATAAGGTAGATACGGCGCATCTGATTTAATCAGTGCGGCGTATCTGCACAAAATATAAGAGATGCGGAGCAAGAAATGAGATACGGCGTATGGAGATGCGCCGTATCTAGATTAAGTAATACGGCGTATTTAAAATTTTATTAATTTGGAAATAGGTCGTTACGCCGCATCAATTGACCTAGATGCGCCGCATCTAAAAGCATATCAGTATAAAATAAAGGGGATCAGGCAGGCTTTTCAAGAATCCGTATCCGTGACGTAAACTCCCACTTAATATCACAGTATCATTTACCCATTATAACAGTTCTAAAGGCTCATTACACTACCACTAATCCATTTTCCCACTAAAATTCAAAATCGAATTTAAAATCCAAATTTTCGTTCAAATCAAACTAGGCCAGAAATTCGATGATTTACGCAAATTAAATACGGGGGAGATCATCTAATACAAGTCCTAATCATATCTCTATATCATTTATGCCCTAATCGAATTAATCTCATAAACCCTAATTTTCATATTAAACAAGATTAAATCGAAATAGAATAATTACCTTAATTGTATGATTAGGTGTAGGATTATAGATCGGATTAGAGGGTGGATTTTAGAAAAATTGCTCGGAATTAGAGTATAATTTTACTGTGTGTACGTTCTTAACTGTGTGAGGATTTTGTGGTAAAATTTTTAGATCCGGCGCATTCCCGTCGTATTTATAGGGCAAAACGATGCGCCGTATTGAAAAATTGGGATGCGCCGTATCTATTTAATCTCGTTGACTAGTCAATGAGTCCTAGTTGGTCAGAGATACGGCTCTTGGGATAATTAGATCCGTCGTATCGCTATGTAAGTGAACGAAATTTAAATGAGGAACGTACCTTGGCCTCCGCAACACAATTCTTTATACATCAAATCGGGGTTAAACGGTCATACCATATGATATAAATGAGTTCAAAATAAGAGCAAGAGGCATAAACGTTTTATTAATATTTGCAATCTTATTGTTTAGTGGATAAGGATTTATTCCGTGGTTAGGAACAAATATCGTTTTTAAGCATACAAAATTAAGATTACAATTTTAATCAGATGTATTATATGGATAATAAAATTGGGATTATATTGTAGAGAACTTTCCTTTGGGCAGGTTGAATTATCGTAGAGGTTACCTGGAGTTCTATTTCAAGAATTTAAGACGTTCAATGTTACTGGTACCGAGTTTTCCTCCACTCTTGCTGTCTTATGTTCGATCACTCCAGCTAGCTTCTCTTGGTTTGGTTCAGAATGTAATCTTTCATGGTGATGTTTGAGTCATCATTTATCCTGAAAATAATCAACTTGCACACGAGAGTAGCCGACCGATCAAAGTAAATATCAAAAATCAACTATATTTATCAAACTATATTCGTCGTATTAACAAAGGTTAATGCGCCGTATTTTCGTTACGTTTCAAAATATAAGATTTTTGATTCAGAAGATACGCCGTATCGACAGAGATCGATGCGTCGTATCTGTTTAATAATTCGAAAACTGTTTTTAATTAAAATAATAGATACGCCGTATCTGCAAGGGCAGATGCGTCGTATCGCGTTAACGTTTAGAAAAATTTTTCCTTAAAAACAGATACGCCGTATCTTGGGGAAAGATGCGTCGTATCGAATTAATTAAACGCGTTGTATTTTATAAAAATTAAACGCAATACGCTGTATCTAAGAAAATAGATGCGCCGTATCGTTTAAATAAGCTCAGAACAACGATAGCAGAACACAGAAAATACGAAAAATAAAAACAAATAAAAACACAAACGAAAATAAACAAAAATAAAAGAAAACAAATAACACAAAAAAACAGAAAATATGCAAAATAATACAATGAATGCAAACTAACCTAATATACAACACAGTTAGCGGTTAGATTAAAAAAATTAAAAACCTAATTAAAATACTAATCAAATTAACAGATAATAACAATTCAATCCCCGGCAGCGGCGCCAAAAACTTGATGCGTGCGATGTGTCGTTGCGGTTTAGCAGTATTAATGCCTACTCAAGTTTTAAATTTATATTTAGCCGACTTATCAATAACACACACACTTAACGAGCAGTGTACCCGGTCAGTATGAATATAATGGTAAGTAGAGTGTCGATCACTAAGAGTGGAATGTATTATCTAGTTATTCTAATCAGTATTTTAATATTCTAAGTTAGCTATACAACCTAATCTAACGCAAGGGGGTTCAGCCTGAGAGACTGGCACGATTGGTTGCAATTAAATAATAAACTAAACTAATAGGCACGAATCAGCAAGTAGCACACACGTACACAGATAAATACTTGAGACAATAAGAAGACCTGTCCTGATAGATAAGTAGTTTGTCACTTGTTTTATTGCTAGTTTTATATGAAGTGTATAGTTCGATGCAACGCACCGAGATTAAGTCCTTTCTCGTTGGTTCTAATCTTATCGGCGAGTAAACCCTTAATGATTACTTATGACTATCCTATTTATCTTTCTTCCTATTTTTCTACAAACGATAGAATGCGTAGGCGATCTAATAAATAGGCGAGGGCAGAGGCATGGCGACCCGATCAACGCTCAGCTAGACACAGAGGTTATCAATGCACTAATAAAAGTCACCAAAGACATCAACATATAAACTTTAATTAATGGGAAAGCAGTTTTAAGGGAGTGCAATCTTTCCGTTGTCACATTACACAAGCCACCAATCCTGATGAATTAAAGTTTACTAACACAATAAAACAAAACTACTTAATGAATTAAATACATGCAGGACCTTCTTACAGCTCTTGTATCTTCGTTCAAGGTGTGTCTTGTGCTGCTACCTTGACTGAATTCGTCCTAGGGCTTCTGTCCTTTGAATATCGTACGTCACAAAAGTCTCTTAAAGTCGTCTGACTTTGGGGTATTTATAGTTTCTGTCTGAGGTAAGATGCGGCGCATCTAATAAGTAGATGCGGCGCATTGACTTAACTTCGCGTGGGGTCCAAGATTAATATATTCAGGAATATTCGTACACCGCCAGAAGATGCGGCGTAACTCCATAAATAGATGCGGCGCATGTCCTTTTGTATCTTGGATCGTATCTGGTGAAATCTTGATAGTGATGCGCCGTATGTAATAAGTGAGATGCGGCGCATCTGGAGCAGATTTGTCTTGATCTTGTACATTTCAGTAGACTCTTAACTTCTTGCTTGTTTTGCTCCATAATTAGTCCAAAATCGCCAAGTTTCACCAAATGCTTGTTTTTACCTGAGAATTACAAAAGTAAACGATTAATTATCAATCCTCATACATAATATAATAAAACAAGTAAAATTAATAGGATAAATGATGGTAATAAAATGTACTTATTTGAGTTCATCATTTGTATTTTTTTTCTTTGTTTCTCATCATCTCTACCGCTAAGGCCGGAGCTTAACGGCCTTTAAGCAGTTTTTATACATAAAGTTTGAAACTTTAGTAATTTTTAAGTTTTTTTTGTAAATAAAGTTTTAAACTTTACTTACTAATTAGTGGATATGAATAATAAAGTTTTAGACTTTTGTGTTAATTTGTGCTTATTAGATCGGGTGGTTTTATTCATCTCGTTTCTTCATCCGGGTTCTACTTTCTTTACTTTTTAAATCTTTAGTAGTTATTAATTTTAGTATAATAATTATGTTTATGGAAATATTTGCTAAGTGTTTTTTTGCATTTGCTTAAACAAGTATATATATTTTTATCATACATTTCTTATTTGCTTGCTTAGTATAATCTAGTTGATTATTTTTAGTTGTTATCGTTAACTTTAGATTATTTACTTTCTACTAGTTTAATTTTTATCTTTGCTTAGCATAATTTAGTTGTTATCATATATTTCTAGGATTAGTTTTTTTAGTTTTCACTTTTTAAGCTCGGGGATCTTTGCTTATTTGTTTTAATTGCTTTATTACTTGTTTTATTTTATATTTTCAAATTTGTAGCTTAAAAATCCAAACTCCCACCTTGTTCACTATTCATGACACGTTTCACGAATTCAAAATCACAAAATTCCATTCATGCCTTCGTTAGGAAAACGACTCGGGTTACACATATTTCCTTTGTGTTTCCTTTGAAGAAATATATACTATAATTGATGAATCAACCTGGCTCTGATACCACTTGTTGGTCCATGAAATTGAGTAAATCTTGATAAAAATAAAGAACAAATTCATTAATAATGTCGAACAATAGTTACAAGATTACTCAATATACATTTGATTACATTATAAAATCTTCTGCTTCTTCAAGGGGATAATTGCGGTATACTATCCCATTTGTGTGACAAATAAACTCTCATTGATCCAAGCTATGCTTGAGATTCAATGAGAGGATGATCCTATTAACTATTACTAAGTATTTTCGTTTGTTTAGAATCCATATTATCTCTATTGCAAAGGAAACATATATATAGCAAAAAATAAAACAAATACATGTGGGGTTGGTGTGAGTTGTCATCCACTACAAGTGGTCCCTCTTCCTTTTCTTCTTTTGGATATGTAGCCACTATTCTTTAGGAGTGATGTCAACTTATTCCCACTTATATGGCAAGTCCTTGTACTTTGCTTGACCTCCCTTTTGGAAGTTCCCACCCATATTTTTTAGTCTGTTTGTAGAGATAGTGTCTTCAGTGTCAATGAGACATTTGTCAAATCCCAGTGACACTGGAGTTGTTTGTAGCTCATATAGTTTACTCACTGACACCGCATCAGTAAGTAAAGTGTTTCTTCAGTTCAAGGAGCATTATATAACACTCACTGAATTTGTGTCAGTGAGTGACCCACTTTTTTATTTAGTGAGTTAAGCTATTTTATTTTCAAATCCTTGTCAGGGTAATTCGGTCAAATTCTTGACCCAACAATCTCCCCCTATTTGAATATACAAATAGCGTAGGTGAAACATGTTGTGCTTTTTGGTTATCAGGTTATGGTTTTTGGTTATACAGGTTCATACCTGTTCATGGGTTCAGGAACAGAGGTTCACGAACTGGGTTCAGTGAGTTGGGTTTAGGGGGTTCAGTGAGTGAGGGTTCATGGGGTTCAGTGAGTGAGGGTTCAGGGGTTCAGGGACTGAGGGTTCAGGGACCTTATGTACTGGTCAGTGACCAGGGGTTTAGTCACCAGGGGGTTCAATTCAGGGGTTCAGTAAGCATGGGTTCGTTTTCAGTGACCTAGGTTTACATTGACAGATTCAGTGTTTGTTTGTCCACTGATACATCAGTGCCTACCCTCTTTTTTACTCCCTGATGATCAACCTTCTCGTTTCTTATCAATCACTGATTCTCATCCCCCCTTTTTAAGGTCATAGCTCGTATAGCTGACTTTTTGTCAGCTTCATCAGTCCCTGATTCAATCCCCATCAGGTTCATCCACTTCTGTCCCTGATACATCAGGAGCTAGAATTTTTATCAGCTAATGTCCCTGATGACGCATTTGCCACCTTTACATACCTAGATTCAGGTTCTCGCTGAAAAAACACATTAACACTCTCTGATGAGCAAAAGCTCAGTCCGAAAAAAAATAACACCCCCTGATGTTGCAACTTCTCATCCTGAGTTTTAGCAACCTAAAGGACCCTGAATTTTCAGGGTTTGTGGGTTATGGGTCAACCACGCTTCCGCTTTGCAATTTTGAGACACCTCTGAATCACTCCCATTTTCAGAAACTCGTGTATTCCACCTCATTCACTGATAATTGCAAACGCCTCCCTTAACACACCCTTCGCCTGATATTTTTATCAGGATAATTTTCATGAAAACCACACTCCCAGATAACATTTTATCAGTCACCCTTTATCATCATACCTTACAAACAATAAATAGCAAATTCAGCTATCTAAACCCATCATATTAACACATAATCAAAATCACAAATCCTTTTAATCACTTATACTACAAATCTGATTCAAAACCCTCTCACATCTCAGTTGCCCACTTTTTGAGACCCACTGTGCTACTGTTGGAGATACCATCGCCTCTTTTGAGTTCTCAGTGTGAAGGTTGTCCTTTGATGATATGGGTTATAATTTTGTTTTGGTTATAAATATTTTTGATCGAGAGTTTTATCAACTCTTTGAGATGATTTTTTGATCGGTAATAGTTGAAAATGGATCTGGTTTTATGTTTTGATGGGATCAGTTTTTTTAGATAGATCGGATCTGAGATGTGTATTTTGTGATTAGGATAAGGATGTGGGTATTTGTGTGGTGGGGTGTGTTAGTTTGGGGTTCAGGGAGAGTTTAGGATATGTTTTCAGTCTCTAATAAATGTGTTTCTCCCCCTAAAAAATTGCTATAGCAATAGCAGTTTTTGAAGTTCTCACATTTATTTTTTGACTTTGAAGAATGTTATCAGCAGTCATGAGCGGATCTGGATCACAAGAATAATCAACCTGTCTCTAATACCACTTGTTGGTCCATGAAATTGAGTAAATCTTGATAAAAATAAAGAACAAATTCATTAATAATGTCGAACAATAGTTACAAGATTACTCAATATACACTTGACTACATGATAACATCTTCAGCTTCTTCAAGGGGATAATTGCGGTATACTATCCCCTTTGGGTGACAAATAAACTCTCATTGATCCAAGCTATGCTTGAGATTCAATGAGATGATGATCCTATCAACTAATACTAAGTATTTTCATTTGTTTAGAATCCATATTATCTCTATCACAAAGCAAACATATATATAGCAGAAAATAAAACAAAGACATGTGGGGTTGGTGTGAGTTGTCATCCACTACAAGTGGTCCCCCTTCTTTTTCTTCTTTTGGATATGCAGCCACTATTCTTTAGGAGTGATGTCAACTTATTCCCACTTATATGGCAAGTTCTTGTACTTTGCTTGACTTCCTTTTTGGCAGTTCCCGCCCATATTTTTCAGTCTGTTTGTAGAGATAGCGTCTTTAGTGTCACTGAGACATTTGTCAAATCTCAGTGACACTGGAGTTTTTTGTAGCTCATATACTTTACTCACTGACACCGCATCAGTAAGTAAAGTGTTTCTTCAGTTCAAGGAGCATTATATAACACTCACGGAATCTGTATCAGTGACTGACCCACTATTTTATTTAGTGAGTTAGGCTATTTTTTTCAAATCCTTGTCAGGGTAATTGGGTCAAAATTTTGACCCATCAATTAACACATCCAATAATAATATCTAAAGACACCCCTTAAACTTACTAATAATATAGAATAGTTTCAAAACTCATTAACTTTTGTATTATAACGGGTCAGGATTCAGTGAAAAGAAAACTTAAAATGAGAAAAATGAGAAATAACTATAACCGCATATTTGAGATGTATCGACTTGAATTAGATGTATCTCTATTCATCTAGATTGTAACACCCCCAAAATCGGGTCCAGCGAAAGCGTACATGTCACTGGGGTGCTACTCAATTGGTATCACAACATAAGGTACAAAGAACGGTTTTACCTCAACCGTTTAGAATAAAATTTCATTATCAAAACATTAAGTTTACATCATTCAAAATATAGTGCGGAATACAGGCCCATAATAATAAAGCGGTGCAAAATATATATATATCAGAGTCGTCTATGACCGTGCCCCTTGCCAAGCGCCTCAAAAAATAAGCTATCGCCTTAACCTGAAAATACATGCTAAAAGTGTCAACACGAGGTTGGTGAGCTCATAGGTTTTAGTTTAAAACAGTATACTTGAACCACAAAGTTTTCAAGTTCAAACTGTCATTCCCAACAGATCAAATATAATGTAGGCTCACACTGCCAAATTCATAATTCCCAAAACAAAATCCGCAACAGAACCATAATCAAACAACTTGAACCATAATCAATCATACAGATACTACACTCATATAGTGTCACGCAAAGTTAACTGTTACGCTGGCTAAGTCATGAACCAACACATGAACCGCGCTCAAGGAGTGTCTCATAATATAACAATAATCCGTTATAGGTGCACCATATAGTAATACCCTGCACTATTGCAGCACGCATAATAATAATCCTACACAATTGCAGCTCATAACAATAACCCTGCACTATTGCAGCACGTATAACACAAATCTTAGCCAGCTCGCGTAACAGTTTCATAACCACAAACACAATTTCAGGTCTAATCAATAAACAGGTTTTGCATATATCTTGCCCCAAAACATATCAGGTCCATGAGGAAATAATCACATAAGCAACAGATAATCACTTAACGCATTCAAATAACCAAATCAAATATTTCAACCAAGCAGTCAAGTCTTGAGTAAACAATTCACGTATCTAAATAAACAATCATCAAGTTTAGTTAAAAACGAGCATGTATTCTCCCCCAAAACAGTTATAAAACCAGTAAAAGTAGGGGCCATGAACTCACCTTAGCCACAACAATGCAACTATTCACAACTGACACAACCGGTATCTAGCTAATCACAATGGTATCCAGAAGACAGTCACAACGGTACGGGATCGGCATGACCTAATACGCATACGGTTATCGAAAAATACGTCTCGTGCAATAATTAAGTCTACAAGAGACAACGTGTCGTAGTTTTCGTGGATTACTCAAATTCAATACTTTTAAAAGTTTAGTATTAACGTTTTGTGTGATGGTAAGAAAACATAGACTCAAATTACAACTCACGTAAAAGAGGAATGGACATCGACATAGTCGAGAAAAGGTGTGGAAACCGTAGAGGGGGGTGAATACCTGTCCATTTAAAAACTTAAATTTTTTTTTATCAAACAATCGATCAAGTGTGACGTAATATGAAAAGTGTCAACTATGGTCATATAACATCTAGAGATGAATGTAGTAAACTACAACACAAGCACAATCAAACCATGACACATATTTAATCAACATAACATAAGTAACTAGCCACACAAACATAAACGCAATGCAAATATAAATATAAAGCGATAAAGAATGAAATGAAAGTAAAGAGATAAGTAAGAAGGCGCAAACCGAAAACGGTGATTTATAGTGGTTCGGTCACGAAGCTCCTCTTCGCCCTACTCTACTCCCCGAGTACCCAACTCGAGAGTGACTTCACTAATCAACAAGCTCCCTTCAGGCGGAGAAAACCGTACACGTCGCTTATCCAATTTCTGACACTAAGCTAAATGTCGAGTGCTAATCTTAGCTAGCACCAATCTACCACGATCTACCCGATCTACCCTTGATCCACTTGATCAATACACAAGCCTAATGGCTTCAAGAGATCTCCAAGATCTCAACAAGATCACAATGATCTACTCCCACTTGACTCAATCTACCCAATCTACTCTTGATCTTCTTGATCAATCACACAAGCCCACAAGCTTCAAGAGATCTCCAAGATCTCGACAAGATCATCATGATCAACCCTCACTTGACTCAATCTACCCTATCTACCTTTGATCAATTTGATCAACACACTAGCCCAATGGCTACTAGAGATATTCAATATCTCTATAAGATCACAATGATCTTCCCTCACGAACTCTCAAAAGAAAAATGATCTTGATGTATGCTATGATACAATCAAGAGTGTAAAAAATGTTATAAGTGCTTCTACCTACAACTATAACACTTTGTATCTACTTGGATACCTTGTGTTCTTCTCTTGCACTTGAAGAGGAATGACAACACTTTGTATCTACTTAGATACCTTGTGTTCTTCTCTTGCACTTGAAGAGGATCTCTTGGTGGGATGAAAGGATCACTCTTAAACAAACTAAGACTCTCTAAATGATCAAAGAAATTATTCTAAGTGAGGAGGGATTAGACCAGAGAAAACTGACTGAAAAAATCAAGTTGAAAGTGTAAAATGGTCCACTATTTATAGGCAAGGGGAAAACTAGCCGTTATAGAGGTACGACTCCACTAATTGTCAGACGACTCCACTAAATTTAGTGGAGCCGTCGGTACTTTAGTGGTACCGTAGACGCTTCTCCGTTTGTTTTTAGCGGGGAAGGTTCATTTGGGAATGTTTGAAGCTGTTTTGGGAGGGAAATTGACTATTGGGATTTTTAAACTTATTTTTCAAAATAAAATATTTCTTTTTAATTCAAAAATAATTTGTAAAATATATTTTTGAAAACGTGTTTTGTCACATTAAAAATGTGAAGTTTAGAAAAATATAATCCTTTGACCATTTTTCAAGTAGTAGATTTGTTTGTCCATGCCTTGAGTGATTTACGTCGGGATGGAAATCTACGACTTCGTTGAAGCATACTTGAGACGTCGGGAGGTGTTGATGTAAGTATGCATTGATGATTTGTGTTTACAAGTAACTTGCACATTTTACGTTATGTATTACAAGTTACATGTTTTTCATTATTAAAACCGAAGAAACCGTTTAGTTTAAATATCGTAATATTTGCATGATGAGTGTGTAAATACTCATCATTTTTGTCCCATCTGAACTGCAAAAACATTTAAAAACACTCAAAAATGCTTCAAAATACAGAAAATATCCTTGGATTATGTTTTTATTTGTTTCATGTGCAAAAGGATTGAAAACAGATGAAAAATGAGCAAAGTTTCATAAATGGCAAAAATAGTCCTTGGAAATAGTTTTGATTTTTGGCAGTTATGGTCCTTGGAGATGATTTTCAGAAAATACATCAATGGTCCTTGGATTTTCAGATTTGACAATATTGGTCCCTTAAAGTTAAAACTATCCCATTTCTATCCAAACCCAGACCAAACAAATACCCAATCCACCAAATAAAAAACCCAACCCAAAATCCTAATTCTAACAACCCAGCCCAACAACTCCAAATAACCCATATAATAACCCGACCCCTTTTCTCTTTATTTAGCCAAACCAGTCAAACCCAAGTCAAACCTTCCTTCCTCAATACCATAAACTGCCAAACCATACCACCATCTCCACCGCCCTTATCCCTGCAATTCCACCACACTTAACCCTTTCTCCTATCCCACTCCACCTAACAAGCCAAAAGCAATTAATGCCTATCTCCTATTTTCAAGATTATCAGAGATAGTGGATTTTTCCACTATCTCCTTTTTGGTGCCAAAATCCATTTGGACGGCTGTGATCACCTCAAGCTTAACCAACAGGTGGGATTTGATCAGAAGAAAGAAAAGAAGCTAAGTGGATGTCTATTTAAAGAAATGAAGACACAGAGAGAAGATTGTCAATGTTTTAGGCCATTCGTAGTGTAACTTACTTTTATGTCAATTTAGAATAAGCTTTAGGTTTAATCAATCTCATGTTATTGTAATTTAATATTTCAGTTTCAAAAACCTTGTACCAATTCAGTGTTAATTCAAGTTCAAGTTCCTGTTAATTTAGTGCTTCGAATTAGTTGTTACTCAAAGTTAAAAGCTTCTTTCCAGTTTAATAAGCTAACATAAGCTTGTGACAGCTTTTTGTGAGTTTATTATTGCTCAGTTCTGTTTAATTTCAAGAAAAGTAGAAAAAGTCAAAAAAGTCAACTATAAGCCATAATAAGCAGTTGAGTGGAATAAGCTGTTCTGGAAGGTTTGATTGGGTTGATAGCTTGGTTATGACAAGCTAGGCTTGTCTCTGATCACTTTTCTTGGTTTCATATTCCAATTCAGTTGTAAGCCATTTTCTAGTTTTGCTTTATTTTCTATCTTTACTGTGCTATATCTTAATTCTAGCTTATTATTGTCATTTTCTGCTTATTAATAGTTCTTAAGTATATTTAATCTTTATTATCAGTTTTTAATAGCCTTTGTTTCATTTTACTTAAAAAACACTAAAAAAGCCAAAAATAGCAATAAGTAGTCTAGCTTATAGGAGTACTTAATTTCTGTTTAAAAGCTCTTAATTTACTTTAACTTAGTTACTTAAACCTTGGTGGTCTCATTCCCTGGCTTAAATCATCCTCTCCTAGTGTTAAAGGTTTGACAACCTCACATTAAGGAGTGTTTGGTTCAAAGACTGAAAATGGGTCATTTGGGTTAGCCACTGTTCACTTGCACATTTGTCAACTTTAAACCTGCTTAAGTTAGTAGAAATAAGCTGTCTGTATCATTTTTAGAGTCAATTTGATAGTTTTCATGGTTTTGGATTGACTATGTCAATGCTAGGCCATGGACTGTCATAATAAGCCATAAGCAGCCACAAGCTCATTTGGACCTTGTCTCTAGCATTTCTGTAGTCCCTTAAGTCCATTTAGTGAACACAAAAGAGTTGGTTAAGTTCCCTTAGGCCTAGGCTAGTTTTGGTTCAAAACTTGCATAGCAGCTACATTTTTCGAATTTTATGATCTGCATCAAATTTCTTTTATTTTTCATTTCTTTATATTAAGTAGTTATTAGCTGAAATTTGGCACGCATATAGTTGGGTAGCTTGTCTATCTAGTAATATTTTTTTTATAGATTTTTAAGAATTTTATTTTACAGCTTTTTAGGGGCTTGAAAACTGCCCTTTTTGCCCTGCTCTCTTTGCAAATCAGCAGACCTAGTTTTGGTTTTGGGCTTATTTAGAGCTTATCAGCTTAAGCCATAGCTTCTTCTTGGATTATTTAGCTTATTTGTCAACCTATCAGTCCCTTTTAGCTTATTCCATTAGTATATAGCTTATAAATAAGCCCTTAGCTTATTTCTTAAATCTTAGTTCTAAAATCCTTAAAACACTAAACTGTTAAGCTTTTGAGCTTATTAGAAGCTTATTCAGCCATATTTAAAATAAGTTCCTTTTTAAAAGTTGTCATTATATAGCTTAATAATAAGTTAGTAAAAAGAAAATTAGAAAAAAAATAAGTCAGCAAAAAAGTCAGTGCTGGGATTCGAACCCTGGCCACCCAGCTCACCACACACACTCACTACCGTTTTGCCCTTGGGTATTTTTCGTTTATATTTGCATTCTAGTTATATTTAAGCTTCCTTGTCTGTTTTGCTTATTCGAACTAATTAGCTTATTTGTAGTTTATTCCAGTAAGCTGGCGCCACCTTTTTATTTTTCTTAGCTCTGTATTCATATAAGGTATTTTAGAAAAAAGTTTCATAATTTTCTTAACAGTTTTAATATTTTTAATCAATTAATTAGTTTAAAATAGTTTTTAATTCATAGTAAATTAAATATTAGTCAGAAAAATATAAATCTTTTTTCTAAAATTTTCTTTTATTATTTAGGATTTAAGAAAAATAATTTTGCACTTGTAGGATTAGTTTTCTAATATTTCACTTTTTAATCCCGTTTTTAGATTTTCAGTTTCGCGTTTTTAAATATAATTCTTTATCCTTAATTTTATTTTGAGAATTTGTTTCTCATTTATCTATTAGAATTAAACAAGCAAAAATTTCATATCATCAGTCACTTTAATCTCGAACCTTTAACGGTTGTCCATTCACTCCTCGTTGGAAAACGACCCGGGTAATCACACACAAACGTGAGTTTTTGGAAGTTAGCCTTTTTCCTAAAGGGTTGATTTGTCTTTATTCACGTGTATCCGTCTGCATATTATTTATATATACGTTTTCAGACGAATCATTGCACTAACAATCTCCCCCTTTTTGATGATGACAAATATGTAAACCGTAACACATAGTAAAATGTAAAAGTTACATGTTTACACTCCCTTCTCCCCCTTTTGTTAAATCAAAAAGGTAGTTGCCTCGAGCGCTCCCTTGAATTCACTCCCTACTCCCCCTTATTGCACTACTTTCCTTTCTCCCCAGAAAGGCGAGCTTGCATCATCCCAGTGAAGTCTTCTATCACCACCATTAGAAAGACTCCGTGCTATGTATTCAAATACTCCGGAGCTCCCCCTAGCTCAATGCTCCCCTATGGTGACTTAATCCCCTTGTTTATTTACCTTAGTATCTAGCGGATCCATGGATCAAATTTTACAAAGGCTTTTTCTACATCAAGGGTTAGCTTCGTGTAACATAATATATAAAAGAATTGGAGCAGCATTATAGGGATAGAATGCACATAGCAAGACATGCAAGGGTTAAACTATGTTAACACGTAAGTGTCACAATCTGACCGACAACCTAAGGTGTAATTGTTCAATCAATCACACTAACAAGAACGAGATTCGTTCGTTGACTGACACACAAAATGACTTCTTCCAAGTTGTCATTAGAAAGGCAAGTTCTAACAAACCTTTTGAACAACATAATCATCTACCTAAGATGATTGGTGTTGGGATAGTTTAGATTAATATATCATTTGCACTGACAATGAGATGCATGATATATTTCATTAAAAAAAATGTGCATGTGATCCTAACAGGATTGGGGGTGGATATCTCTAACGGGGTTGAGGTAACGAAGTTCTAGATTTCTAGTTTGAATGATCCTAGGTGTGTGTTAAAGATAATTTGATGTATGAAGGGTTTCGTGTGATTGTGAGGATTGAAGGTTAGTGGAATAACTATCACTTATCCAAAGTGAGGAATAGTTGTAAGGTTTGAGTGTGATGATCGATGGGTTGAAGGTTCTTTAGACTAACTATCACTGTCAAGAGTGAAGTGTAGCTAAAAGGTTTGAGTGTGATTGATATAAGGGTTGAAGGTTTTTAGACTAACTATCACTGTCAAGAGTGAAGTTTAGTTATATGGGTTGAGTGTGATGAGGAATGATGTTAATGTGAGGTTTGAAGATGAGATGCAAGGTAAGCTTGCAATGGTGATGCCTTATATATACAAGAGTTGTGGGATTCGAATTAAAGTTGGTGGTAGAGACCTATGGTGTAGTGAGGGAATCCTAGGGTGTATGTGAGTTTGCAAAATTTTGCAGGTTTGAGGTTATGGATGCAGGGATCTGGAAGGAACAGTGAAAATTCGTCAAACATAGGCACGGTACCACTAAATACTACACGGTACCGTTAAATTTAGCGGTACCGTGGCCTATTTAACGGTACCGTGACCTGGAAGTCAAGAATTTTCCTGTGCAGCCTCGTTTTGTGCAGCTAAAGGAAAGTTTCCTAGAGAATAAGAACCATATTTGTGTGTTCTTGAGAGTGTTTGGTGAAAGACTATATTAGTGTGTTTTCGCTCCCCCTTAATCTATGACCATCCGGACAAGATGTAAAAGACAAAGAGGAAAACAAACGGTGACGGAAGCGATGAGCTTAGTAAAGTCATGACAAGTGGTGGATAGCATACGATAAACTTCACCTTTGAAGTCACGTAGCTCTTCTCAATCATTGTAAATATTCATAGAATATTTATATGATGAGGCATATGATCACTTGGAGATATCCTAAGGGTTAAGAAGATAAAATCTTCAGGGTTGTAAGGTTAGTGATAAGGTTCTAGTGGGGTTATCTCAACTTATCCTAGCGGTTTTTCGCTTGAAGTGTGTGAAAGGTGAGTGGGATACGGAAGCATTGGTAGTGTAGAACTAAGGTTGAAAAGTGTAGATAAGTTGGGAAGATAATGGATATGGAAGTAACCATACATATGGTGTGTTAAGTACCATGCGGAAGTGAAAGGAGAAAAATCTAAGGAATCAGAAGATAGACAGGATCTATTCTGATATGAGACGGTTCTGGTTCAAGACTACATCGAGTGGGTTTTGATGGTGTTGGTGAGAATTGAAACCAAGATAAACTGTCTCAGGAGACAACGGTCCGACAGTACCGTCCCCTATTTAAGGGTAACGTAACCTGCTGAGGTCAGTTTTGACCCAGAATTAGATTTTTAACAAAGAAATTTCACATATGTTGTGATTTTTCTGGACCTTAGATTAAAGGAATTTATACCGAATAAATTCTTTTATGAATGAATCCAACGAGATTCGATGAACGTTAATCGAGAACGAGAAATGATATTTAATTGCATTTTGCAAATTAAATATACTTTAAATATTTCGGATGAAATGTTTAAGTTGTCATTAGAATTTAAGAGGATTTTACGAATAAAACTCGCTGATTTAGTGAGACTTTTCGACACGAGGAGAGAATTTATACCTAATAAATTCTTTGAACGGCATTGGACGAGAAGAGATGACTTTTATATTTCCGAGGAAATACATAGGTAGTCATTAGAGCGATGTGAAGGATGACTTAATATTTCCAGTGGAATATTTAAAAAGTCATGAGACGAGACGCAGGATATGACTTGACATTTCCAGTGAAATATCTGTCAGTCATGGGACGAGATAGAGAGAATGACTTGATATTTTCAGTGAAATATCTAAAAGTCATGACACGAAATAGAAGAGATGATCTCAATATTTCTAGTAAAATATTCAAGTGATCATACGAGGAACGTGAGAGATGACTTAATATTTCCAGTGAAATATTTTAGAAGTCATGAGATGAGACACAAGGAATGACTTGATACTTCCACTGAAATATCTAAAAGTCATGGGACGAGATAGAGGGAATGACTTGATATTTCCATTGAAATATCTAAAAGTCATGAAACGAAATAGAAGAGATGATCTCAATATTTCCAGTGAAATATTCAAGTGATCATATGAGGAACGTGAGGGATGACTTAATATTTCCAGTGAAATATTTAGAAGTCATGAGATGAGACGTAAGGAATGACTTAATATTTCCAGTGAAATATTTAGAAAGTCATGAGATTTATGGAATATGTTCCATCATTCCTAGACCTAGAGGGTTGATGTTAGCTTTTAGCTTTTGGATGAGCGTTTTAACATATGTTGTTAAAAGGCTTGAATATGATGTTTCGGATATGACATTTAACAATTGCGATCGCAAGTTAAACTTACTTGAATATTTCGGATGAAATATTTAAGTTGTCAAACCTACTCCGAGTTCTACTGGGTTTGTATCTAACCTTCCCATAACAAAAGGGTGTATTACTTGGAAGAAGGCGAAGTGATGACCAGGGAATTAGGACAACTTCGCGACTACTTTAACTTATAGGTTTTGACACTAGTGTATGACTATATGACTTCTAAGGGTTCATAGTGATAGACATACCTAATTCCTAATGTGTCAAAAGGACATAGTGTGGGTGCAAAATTTACAATCAAATCATGTAAAATGCACATAAGGAATAAATGCAAACATCATGCAAAACATGATAATCATTTAGCATTTAAGATCATGAAGACATTTAATCATATCTTATGAGAACATGTTATCATTTTGAAACACATATGTGGGGTGCAAGTAATCTAGGTTTACTAAGGAAGATCCTAATTACTGCTTGTTCAAAATGAAATCCTAACGGGAGATAAAGTTCACCAATGTAAACTATCTCTAGTCAAATGTAGGTATGAAAAATTTTCAAGTTAGAGAATGAGTATGAGACTATCACTAGTGGTGCTCAATTCAGGCTAAACACGACCATTTTTACGGGTTGTACCACGAACCCAACTTCTCTTCTGGAAGCAATTCAACCGTTAGGTCAAATTGAATTTCTAGTGTGATAGGTTCTCCGGTAGTCATTCTCATGTTAGAAAAATTCAAATTCCTATATTTACCTATCGAAGTATAGCAAAGATGATATTAGCTTATTTCGCTAATACATGGCTTAATATGACTCAACTAACCATACTTTGAAAGTCGGTTAAGAGAATGACATGTCTTACACAACTCCTAACAAAGGCAAGCGAAATGTTTTAATTTTGTGTTTTAGATTTAGAGGTTATTTGATAGAGATGGTGTATTTTATGATCTCTTGGACAATATCTTTGTTTGTTGAGTTGTTGCATGTTATTTTAACATGACTTGGTTTCCTAGAACCAAAAGACACTCTAATGTGATACAATGTAGAATCTACTACATCGTGTGTGTTTCAAGAATGCTCCTTTGCATATCTTGAGAAAAGAATCTAGTAAAGGTTATTTACCTCAATAGATCTTGTGAGTATTATATTTGAAATGAGACATATTGTATATTTCAACAAATATGATTTTCTAAGAGAAAACTTATCACTCTTACGAATGCTTAGTGAAACAAGTATTTTAGTGTATGACCAATTTTACTTGTTTATGCAATGACACATGTTGTATTAGGTTATTATTCAACTCTAATATCCTATATTTGCTAACAGGATGCAATGTATTCTCTTGTAACATAGCCATTCATGTTACAAAGAAAATAAGATGCATAAGATATAAGGTATCTTTTGTCAATCTTTTGATAAGAGAAATACATGTGATATTCTCAAAGATTGATGACTTACATAATAGTTAATAACATATTATGTGTGACACTTTCACTAGACATGTGACTTTGAGTGTTGAGTTGTTCATGAGCAAAGTTTACATATGCTGTTTGTTTGCTCGTGTTTGGTTTTTTGGAAATGACACATTTACTAATTGCATTGCAATGTAAATTACTTGTATATTTCGGATGAAACATCCAAGTTGTCAATCCTACTTAGTTGTGTATTTTATGCATCTTTTAAACATATTCGTTTAAAGTTTAAAACACATCCATTGGACAAGAAGACTCAATATGACATCTTCAACACAAGTGTGAGTTATGATCCAATGCATATTATTTTCATCTTGAGAGGATGTCATTATTTTCATAACAATCGAGTGTGATTGAGTATGTAGATTCAAGATAATATATTTCATCATATTTTGATGTTATCTTGAAGCTAGACAAGTAATGACTCCAATTTCATGTCCATACTCGAAAACTTGTCAATTAGATTCGATAATGATATCAATCATGATTTGAATAATGAATTGATATATACTCGAAATCTTTCTTGACCCTCACAATCACTCATTTTAAAAAGAAAATAAAAATTTAAGGAATGTATTCCATTTATTCTAATATTAGTTGTATGTGTGAGGTTAATGACATATTAAGTTACTACTTTGATATTGTCATTTATTTTTATTTGAGAAAAACTATTTATATTATTAAGTATAATATTCTTAGTTTTTCGACACCTCATTAGTATAAAAATAATTATCTTAATTATTTTTATACAACATACGTAAAATACTAAATGTTTAAAACATTTTGTATGTGTGTTAGATCAATGCAAGTTTAATACATTTTCTTTTACTTAAATACTAATGTATTAATATGATCTTTTATCTTGTTTAGACAACCCATGGTCAAGTAAGACAAAATGATATAATGTTTTAGAGATCATATTACAGATCTTATGAAAGTGTTAAGTATTTTGGGGTGATATACTTTTTACACTTAAACCTTTGAAAAAATAATTGTGTAAGACAATATCTTTCAACACACATGATCTACCAACTTAGTTTCTATTCCTAAGAAGGTTACTAAACCATTTAAAAAACTTGCAACACATGCAAGAGAAATGGGCTATGCCTATATGCAATGCAAACTAATTAGTTAATATAGTGCACGTAATTTAGCATGAGCCTTATAAACGCATAAACCGGAAAACTATAATAAACAAATAGCAACAAGACATGAAAGACACTTATGCTTATAGATAAAATTAGCTTAACTAAAAATAACAATAAGCATACAAAAATATTAACTAACAATACTAAGACACAAATAAAAACAAATAGCCATTTAGGTTAACACACAAAAATACTTATCGTCATTTTGTGTATTAAGTATAACAATGTATACTTAGCTTGATTTTATTTGACAATGAATTGGTGTCCTCCCCATTAAAAAGATTTTTACCAAATCACTTTGTGAACACGTCAAAGTTCAAAAGTTGAAACGCCCTTTTTCAGTTTAACCAAAAATTTATGCAAACGGCATAACCAAAAGGACCTTTAGTTGAAAATCAAGGACCTTAACATACTTTCATTTAGAACTAATTCATAAAAGTATTTTTCAAATGAAAGTAGACTCAACATTGTTTAAAATGATGGGTGACATGACTCCTACGGACTTATGGTTGATTTTATAAGAATTTCTGAAAATGACCCAATACTGAAAACTGACAGACAGAGGCACGGTACCATTTAATACCCCACAGTACCGTTAAATATAACGGTACCGTCCTATATTTAGTGGTACCGTGTTCTGAATTCTTTTCAAAACTTCATGACTTAATGACTCGTTCTGAAAACATGACTGGACACTTAAAATTATATTCTTTTAGTGATTTAAGAAAACCTTCAAGCTAGTATGGCAAACTATACTTATCAACAAAACTTGTAAGTATTAAGCAACTAAATACTTTTCATATTTTATCACCTTCATAGGTAATTTGATACTTGGATCGTAATCAATTTTGAAAACCATTTGTTTTAAAATTTTGAGCGACGTGGCTCTGGTACCAATTGTGGAAACCGTAAGGGGGGGGGTGAATACGTTTTCATTTAAAAACTTAAAAACTTTTTGTATCAAACACCCGATCAAGTGTGACGTAATATGAAAAGTGTCAACTATGGTCATATAACATCTAGAGATGAATATAGTAAACTACAACACAAGCACAATCAAACCATGACACATACTTAATCAACATAACATAAGCAACTAGCCACACAAACATAAACGCAATTCAAATATAAATATAAAGCGATAAAGAATGAAAATGTAAGTAAAGAGATAAGTAAGAAGGCGCAAACCGGACACGGTGATTTATAGTGGTTCGGTCATGAAGCTCCTCTTCGCCATACTCCACTCCCCGAGTACCCAACTCGAGAGTGACTTCACTAATCAACAAGCTCCCTTCAGGCGGAGAAAACCGTACACGTCGCTTATCCAATTTTCGACACTAAGCTAAATGTCGAGTGCTAATCTTAGCTGGCACTAATCTACCATGATCTACCCGATCTACCCTTGATCCAATTGATCAATACACAAACCTAATGGCTTCAAGAGATCTCCAAGATCTCAACAAGATCACAATGATCTACTCCCACTTGACTCAATCTACCCAATCTACCCTTGATCTTCTTGATCAATCACACAAGCCCACAAGCTTCAAGAGATCTCCAAGATCTCGACAAGATCACAATGATCAACCCTCACTTGACTCAATCTACCCCATCTACCTTTGATCAACTTGATCAACACACTAGCCCAATGGCTACTATAGATATTCAATATCTCTATAAGATCACAATGATCTTCCCTCACGAACTCTCAAAAGAAAAATGATCTTAATGTATGCTATGATACAATCAAGAGTGTAACAAATGTTACAAGTGCTTCTACCTACAATTATAACACTTTGTATCTACTTGGATACCTTGTGTTCTTCTCTTGGACTTGAAGAGGAATGACAACACTTTGTATCTAGTTGGATACTTTGTGTTCTTCTCTTGCACTTGAAGAGGAATGAAGAGGATCTCTTGGTGGGATGAAAAGATCACTCTTAAACAAACTAAGACTCTCTAAATGATCAAAGAAAGTATTCTAAGTGAGGAGGGATTAGACCAGAGAAAACTGACTCGAAAAATCAAGTTGGAAGTGTAAAATGGTCCACTATTTATAGGCAAGGAAAAAATTAGCCGTTACAGAGGTACGGCTCCAGTAAATTTAGTGGAGCCACCGGTACTTTAGTGGTACTGTGGACGCTCCTCTGTTTGTTTTTAGTGGGGAAGGTTTATTTGAGAATGTTTAAAGCTGTTTTGGGGGGGAAATTGACTATTGGGATTTTTAAACTTATTTTTCAAAATAAAATATTTCTTTTAATTCAAAAATAATTTGTAAAATATATTTTTGAAAAAATGTTTTGTCACATTAAAAATGTGAAGTTTAGAAAAATATAATCCTTTGATCATTTTTCAAGTAGTAGATTTGTTTGTCCATACCTTGAGTGATTTACGTCGGGATGAAAATCTACGACTTCGTTGAATCATACTTGAGATGTCGGGAGGTGTTGATGTAAGTATGCATTGATGATTTATGTTTACAAGTAACTTGCACATTTTATGTTATGTATTACAAGTTATATATTTGTCATTATTAAAACCGAAGAAACCGTTTAGTTTAAATATCGTAATATTTGCACAAACAAAAGGATACTGACGGGAACTCAAACCAACAAAGAAAAATCCAGAAAAATGACGACAAATGAACATGTCAATATAAATGGGTCAATTGGTAGTTTCGGTATTTTCCCCATAATCCCAAATAGTTTATAAAAGTCATTTAGATTTTATAATAAAAGTCATTTAAAATAAATACTTTAGGTTGGAAGGTTTTATAAATTTCGGCTTTACGCGTCCGTTTATACAGCGTTCCCAAATTACCGTGACTTCAAATAAAATTTTCTCAAAACAATTTAATCGAAGTATCCATTGATTATTGGTCATTATTTACTTATTGTATATTTGTTGCGAATCAAATATATTAAATTCTTTACGAGTCTAATATATTGTATTTGTTTCAATTCCAATAAGTCTAAAATGTCCAATGTCCAATGTCTAGTATTTCAAATCTCAGTTCAATATTTTTAATCCAATACGTATCCGTGTTATCCAAATCCAAGTCACAAATCCTAAGTCCAAATTATATCCGAAACGTACCAACGATTGCCAAAACAAAACAAACACGTTAGTTGAATAATCAAATACTAAACACATGTTATTTATATTTTGACAGCTAAATCTCACACCTTAAATAAATTTTTAACCAAATGCACCTTATATCTTTTATGTGGGCTTCGGCCCAGACACCAAACAAACAAACTCACCCTTAGGTTAATTGGGCTCGGCCTAATCAACCAACTAAACACACCCAAAAATGGGCTGATAACACACGCACGCCCAAACACATATTCACTCATACACTTTTAACTTTGCAAAAGAAAATACAATTTAGTTATGTGGCACAAACTCATAATCATACATAAACTTTTACACCCCTTCACAAACAAATCTGACTCACCCTCTCATTGTTTTTGTTTACACGAACCAAACAAACACCTCGTGCCGTTTGTGGTTGAACCGGAGTAATCACGCACCCTAGTGGTGTCTTGAGTCGAGTTACACGCAAACACATCACACAAACTCACTATCATTTTAACCCTTTTGGTTTACCTTCTTTGTGTCGAGACTCAAAACTAACAAAATAAACTATAAAACCAAAATAAGCCACGAGTTGCAAAACTGTTCCATGACATGACATAATCCAAACACGACCAAATAAGCCACAAGCTTCAAAATAAGCTAATATAAGTAATCCAATCACAACCGCAACAAAGATGGGCCACGACCCAAAACCCAAACGGGTTTCCTGTTGAAAACCCGACCAAGATAACTAATAAGCATGGAAATAAGCTAGGACAAAAACACACCGAGTGCTTAACATTAAGCACTTTGCACGAAAACCAAAATAATCACCATTTTCAGACTCTTACCACACGAACCGTATATCAAAACGTTTATAGATCCGGTTTTAATCCATGCTTAGATCCACGAAAACAACACAAATCCTTCCATATACAAATTATAAACGACAAAATAAGAAATGTAACGGGATGAGAATAAGAATAACCGACAAAATAAGAAATACTTCCTTCATCTTGATCTACACGCTCGGCTAATAAAATGGGTGGCCGGAAATTTACCCGGAGATGATGACGGCACCGGAATAGTAATTCCGGTTAGGTGGAGTTAGCAAATGAAAGGGAAACCCTAAAATGGGTTTTTATATGCTAGGAGGGACCAAAGGTGTAAATAGGGAAGTTTAGGGGGCGGCGGTGTTACATTAACACATGGACCATTTGTGTAATTTGTGCTATCTTTCTCAAAATAAGGTTCGGTGCTCATTTAGACAAGTAGACGGTAGATTCAAGACACGAGAATTTCACCATCACGCTCAGAATAATTTTTCCAATCAAAATGGCTGCTAATACGTCTAGTTTCTCGTACATATCGTCAAAATCAAATCAAATTGTTGGTTGTGCCAGTATGCGTTGTGTGCAAATTCCACGTTTCGCGAGATAATCTTCACGCTTTAGAGTCAAATCAGTTAAGGAAGGTTCGTAAATGAAAAACAGAGATAATCTAGTATAAAAATACGTTTGGAAAATTACGAGGTATTACATAGATGCATCACAATTAGTTTCAAAAGTGATTTTGAAGTGAAAACGATGTAAAATAGTATTAGCAACAAATTTGACCCGCAAAAGACGAAAAATACATAGGATTCGTCTAACTTGATGAAATGCATCTACTATATGTTTATGCATCTAATTTTTAGCTAGAAATATATTATGATGCATCTAAAAGTTCAGGGATGCATATAATTCAAATTGATGCATCTCTAATGTGTATTTATAATTATTTCTCATCCTTCTTATTTTAAGGATTCTTATCATTTGATCCTTATATTATAACCCTTAAACAAATTTAACTATATATTTCTGCTCGCAATGACGGTGATTAGCATGTGCAAGTCGGGCAGCCGCACAGGGCCACCGTTTGTGAGGGGCATTCAATTTAATATATGTCCATTAGTATTTATACATGTCTAACTTCAATTTTATAGCCCTTTTTAAATATTTTGTGATGAGGCATCCGATTTATTATATGTCCATTAGTATTTATACATGTATAAGTATAGGGTTTTGGCTGCTAAATAGCTACGTACTTTTTCAAATGTACCGTTTTGGTACGTGTAAATTTTTTCGTTCCACTTTAGGTAGTGTACTTTCATCTTTTGTTCCATTTTGCACTGCTAAACTTGTTTTACCGAAACCATAAACACTACCGCCATGTGTGCACGGCACGTCGGATTTCTACTAACAAAAATAAATTAAATTACATGGATGGTCCCTGTGGTTTGTCAAATGTTGCAACTTTCGTCCCTAATACGTTTTCTTATTTTTTTTATACTTTTTCGTCCGTTTTTATACGTTTTATATGTTTTCTTACGTTGTTATCCGTTTTTATACGTTTTCGTCCGTTTTCGTTTGTTTTTAAACGTTTTCGTCCGTTTTTATACGTCTTTCTTACGTTTTTATACGTTTTTATCCGTTTTTATCCGTTTTTATAGGTTTTCATCCGTTTGTATACGTTTTCGTCCGTTTTTATACGTCTTTCTTAAGTTTTCATACGTTTTTACCCGTTTTTATACATTTTCTTACGTTTTTATCCGTTTTTATAGGTTTTCATCCGTTTTATACGTAAGTTACTTAAATAAATTGCAGAAACAAGCATTTAAAATCATTCGAACAATTATAAAAAAACAAATAACATTATTTTGTTCTGATTTAGATTTTCTAGCCACCTCTTACTGATAATATGTGATAATCAGATTCGGACCTAAAACATCTTAATAAAACAAACACACCTTTATACAACAAGTTTTACCGAAAGTTTGGCAAAAACAATCACTTTAAAATAATTTATGTTGGACATTTGGTCTCATACAAACGACTATTGACAATAGTTCATGACATGTCAAAATTATACAGACAACAAAGGAGATTTTTGCAGTTTTTTCTAAAACTTATTTATTTTTCTTTTTCACATCTTTTATATAATAAAGACTTTTGCATTTAAAAAAAATCAAATCATTCTTTATTAGGAAATAACTGAATTATTATTTTTTTTTTAAATATTTTAATGAATATAAATCTAAATCTTTCTTAATTTGACCAAATATTTTAAAAAATCGTTACGATTACTTTAGATTCAGCAAAAACTGCAAATGCACATGTACTTGCCAGGACTTTATTGATAGTTTTGGACTAAATTAAAAAATTTAAAAAGATAAATCTTGAACTCTGAGTTTACTCACATCTACAAACGTAAATTAAAAACCCAAAAAACATAGAAGACGATTTCGATTTATAAGTTTTGATACTAATAGTGCTTTTTGCCACAATGATTTACAATATTGGCAATATAATTATTGAAGATAAAACAAGAACGATCACCTTATCTGTGAGTTATTTGTACTAAAATCTTTGTAATGTTTTACTGTATCTCATTTTGTAACCTTATCAAAAATGCCCTTTTTTTTTTTTTTTTTGTGACTACATGAGCAATGACCCAAATCATTCAGGAGAAATTAGCATTGAATAATTAAATATGCAATCCATTAGTGTATTTATGGGAATTTATATTTTATAGTTTCATGAGTAGTATCTTCTTTTATTTCCATTATAAACATTTAAGTTAGTTTTGAACACTAACATCTGGACAACCCATTTGACAACTACTTTAGAAACACTGTTGTAGTTTATAGTTGCATACATGAACAACTAATTTTAGTTTATTGCAATGGACATTGAGAACAAGGCAATTGTTTACAAAAGGATAATTTAATAGCCATGACAAAAGGTGGATTAGGTAGCGGGTCAACACGGGCAACTTTTTGTATTTTTTGAACTATACTGGGTTGGATCGACTTAAGGCATACTTTAATTTTTAAAATTTAGTTCATTATTGATTTGAAACAAAATAGCCAAGGTTAAGTTCCATTGATTTGTAGTGTATGGTATTTAATATTTGTTTTTTTATGCCTTCTTTCTCAGATGGAACACTATTCAGATGACTTGGGAGACACAACAAGAAGAACATGAATTCAAAACGATCTAGATTTGTGCATTATCTATTGTAAACCAGGTAATTTTGTTGAGGGTAAAAATGTTTACGACTCACGAGCTAAAGACGACACTCTAGCATGAGGCAGATGCATGACCAATAAGTTCCATTGTCAAATATTTGTTTCTTTATTGCATGTGGATGTAAAAAATGGATGTACGCATACTATGGAGACGCGGGCTAAAATGATTCATTATTTTAGTAGAGCTTGATGTGTGAATAGCTGTTTATGTCAATCATATGTTACCTTTCGAGTAAAACGCTTCAGTCCTTTAACACATCTTAATTGTTCTTTCTTGGTTTTTATCAAACGAAACTTTTATCTACGCCATATATTCTGTTAGTTTTGAATTAGACTGATATTGATATTATAACACCTTAATAATTAGTTATAATTGTTTAACCAAACATTAGATATTGTGATAAAAAAGTTTGTTGCAACCAAGATGTGCGAACAAATAATCGACATAAATAATATAAATATATTACAGAGTACTACTCTTTCTATAAATGGTACATAACGTAAATATTTGATTTCTGTCAATTATCTGACGATCTTCAAAATGGATTTGAAGATTGCTATGCTTAAGTGCTATACTATTCATGATGTTACTGAAATTGTTTTTTCTTTTTCTTTTTTTAATTTATTTTATTGTTCAGTTATGTTGATTGATTATGGGAGAATTAAAATTGATTATGATGTTATGTTTGTTTGTTTGCAGATTGTTATCAGGCACATAAGGTTTTGTTGGGATAGTTTAAATTGATTAAGTCTCGATATTCATCTTAAGGTATATGCATTTTTTTTTTTTTTATATATATATATATAAAGATTTATGTATATATTTATGTTACATTGGGACTGAATGTAGAGGAATATAGCTATTCAATTCTAATGATGATTGTCTTAAGGTGCAGGTCAGCTAATTAGTAAGCTTAGGTTTGATTAGTTAGTTGTGACTTGAAACACAACAATGAGATGATAACCTCCAAAACGTAATGCCAAACACCTCTTTGGTAAATTGAAACATTCCTTTTGATTCTTACAAGACATGTAAATTCTGGTTTCATGAATAGAAAATTGAAAAACTGTGTGCTCATGACGACTTGCATAGTATAAAGGTAGATAATTTCAAACTATCGTATGTGTATATTAAATGGAAATATGCATGTTGAGCAATTAGGACAAAAACAGTTTGGGGCAAAATTTGGTTAGCTCACCAACAAATCAAACGGGTTGATTGCTTGAATGAAAATATCTATATTACAGTAAATAAGCAACCCTTAGTTTATGATGTTTAGAATTGGTATTATAATTTATTCCAAAACATCTTTTACCTCCAAACATAAAGCAAGTAGTTTAGACCTGCTTTATGCTCTATTAATTTAACTTATATATATATATATAAAACAAAAAAAAAAAAAAAAAAAAAAAAAAAAAAAAAAAAAAAAAAAAAAAAAAACATTGCGTTGTTGTTAATATTATGTTGAATTCACCCTTTTTAGCTTTTAATCTTTGCCACTGTAATTATGTTATTGCAGTTCCAGGGTTACAGTTTGTGGGTACATCATTCCTCATCCTTCAGAGGCCCGAGTAAACCTAAGAGTCTAGACAACTGGTACATATATGCATAATCTCATTTCTATTTACTTAGTTTTGTTTTTGTCATTGATGTATTATTGTCTACTTCGTAACTACATATATGATTAATGGGGTTGATACATGCGTCTTACCGTTCTTTCTTTTACCGTTGCTATCTATTGTTTCATTCGCGTAGTTTATGTTCCGACGAGTATCCGCTATTCTTAGGCATTTCAGCAATGGGTCAACTTGGACTCATATAAATCATTATGTATAAATTAGAGATAAATCCATAAAAATACACAAAATATGAAACCTGCGCGTGCACGGGTCTTATAACTAGTTATCTATATATATATATGAAAACCAATTGTCGGTTGACTATTTTACTATTTTTTTTATACTAAAATATTAGGCTTCCGATTAAAAAAGTATTAAACGTTTAGCCCGTAAACTTAGCCCGGCCCATCATTTGTCCATGTATTCAGTCGGTCTGTCGTAGATAAGCCAACCGACCAGTCACCGCCCTTTGATATTCATCACCGATTCCAGAACCATCTCAGTCATCTTTCTTCATCTTCTCCAATTACTGATTCACTAAGCTACCAAGATCCATAAGAGTTGATTATAGATGACGAGGTGAACGCCTCAGGTTCATTACCAAGTCGAACATGGAGATTGCTATGATAATAAGCTTCATGTTGAGGAGAGGTGGAGAGAAGTAGAAGTTGTAAATGGTATGCTACAAACGCTTTATACTTTTTTTGGTTTCGATTAAAGTTAATCTTTTTAAGCAAGAAAGGATTTGGCTTCGATTAGGGTTAAATCTTTTCATAAAAGATTTATACTTTTTTTATTGGTGTTTGTTTAATTGCAGTTTCCACCTCCAATTATAAGCGACCTCTTCCTAATTTGATTACGGATGCTGGAATTTGGTAGGCAAAGCCCTTTATTACAGGTACAATTAGATTTGGCAAGTGCTTTTTCTATATGATATCTTTCGATATGGTTTAGTAGTTTTAGGGGTAACTTTAAGCAGAACTTCTTTATGCTTGGTTTCTTTTTTTACTGAACATTTCTTCAGGGCGAAGTTATGACTATGAATGGGTTCCTAAGATTGATGATTTTCGGTTCATTACCAAGTTGTTTTATTTGGTGGTTACCAGCAGGTATGACTCATGTTTTGGAATAGGTTATGCTTTTGATACTTATACGGTTTGGTACTGCTCACCAACCCAGACGGGCTTATTGTCTAAACGTCTTTTTCTCTTTTGTTTGGTTTGGATTAGGGTTTCATAATTCTTCTAAAAAGGAATGGCTTCTGTTATGAGTCGAAATCCTACTTTATCATACCCATAAAACTATAGATCGAATGGCATAAAGAATAGAAGATAATATGATGGAAATAAGAGAAAGAGAATAAGAATAAAGATAGAGGAAGTGGTGGCAGTGGAGAAACCTGGAAATGTGTATATATTAGATTTAGAGAGAAATACAAGAATTACACACACTCTCTCACAAAGCTCACCTTGCTTAATGAGAGAGTGTTTGGTTATATGAGTTGGCTGCCATCCAAAAGGCTTTGGATGGGCTTTTGACTTGGATAACAAGTGGGCTAATATATGCACTACACATATATTTAAACTAACAACACTAATGCTACTAGCCCACTTAACATAGAATACATATTATACATGACACTTAATGTTCAAAGCTATAAATGACCATCACTTCCAAAATAGCATAAAATCAATGCTAACAATCTCCCCCTAAGGGATGGTCATTTCAATGATGCTCCGGTGATTGGTCTTTTGCCTTCAATAACTTGAACTTCGTGTGTCAATGTATAATAGACTTGATTCATTGTTCCTTCATGCTCTGTGATCTTCAAAGTATTGACTTTGAATGCTCTTGCCTTGATCTACTTCTTCTGATCAGATGCGTCTACGTTGTAGATGATGATGGAGAATGGACTTTCGTCAGTACCTGCATAAGACAGTTAGAAATAAATCGTCCAGCGGCCATCATGTCGTGAGGCAAGATCCTTTTAGATCTCATTAAGACTCATACAACTTGTATCCTTTTGAGTGAATACAAGTGTATTGCATAGGAAGTGTTCCTAAGAGATCTTTGATGAATCTCATGTCTCTAGACTCAATTATGTGCGTTTTGGTTTTAGTCGTCGGAGGCATGGAGCAGAGTGCCACCTTTTCAATATCAACACATCTCGGAGTGAGAGGTCGATAGATTATGCATTGATCTCCGTGAGAAATGAAACAAATATCTTTTAAGAGATATCTGAGTGGCAAGGAGGGGTTTGTGCACCGCGTCACTGGGTCCATGACGTCTTGTCTTCAATATCAGTATCACCTTAGTGAGTACTGATAGCATATGTATTGACCCGGTTTCTTTCCTAAGTTTTCATGGAGGGCTATTTCTTTTCACCTTTACAAAAACTTTTCTTTTTCATTCTTCAACCCCTTCTTTCTCCTTTCTCTTTTACTCTTTTTTTTCAATCTTACCTAAGGACTTCTAATTCTAGACTATTGGAATTGTCCTTGGGAAGATCCCTCCGGTTCTGGCGGATCATAGGACATAACCTAACCATAATCACCTTATAACTCCATGATTATCCTAGGTTTGTTGATCACTTGCCATAAAACCATTTGAGAAAATCTCTCAAAGTGTTTATGAATAAACACATTTTGTTAATACTTCGAGAGTTTTGCATTTTCTGAAATACTCCCCCTTCACATGTGCATATGAGATTTAAGAAAGAATTGCACATGATGGGTAGAGTTCGCACTTTTTGAACTGATCGATTTTCAATTAATATGACTATTGCGAGACACGTTTACATCACTAGTTAGACTAGCTTGAAGTTATTACCCGTCCCGGTCATATCAAAAGATCATCTCTCGAATTGGTACATTCTACTCAGACAAGTCCTTTGCGAGACACGTTTACATCGATGGATAACCATCTTGAAATTATTACCCGTCCCGGACTAGTCTTTTCGATTACTGACATTTCTCTTTCGTCAATTCGAGGGTTCATGCTGAGTCTTTTTGGAGAACTCTTTTTGAGATTCCTTTTCGATCACATTTTAATCACATCTTCTCCCCCTCAAAAATAGCATGCAGTGATATTTTTGATATCAACTGATTAAAATGAAACTTTTTGGAGAGATAGACGGATTTGAGCATGAAATAGGAACCTTTTTGTTTTTCTACTCCCCCTTAAACAAAGCATATGGTTAAACATTTTAGTTTAAAAGCAGTTTTAAGGGTTTAGGAGGGAGTTATCTTGAGCACTTTATGAAAGATTTGGAAAAAATCTTATTGAAAAATCTTGAAGAAAATGTGCTTAAGATGGAGAAGATTTTGAAAATCTTTGAAGATATGTTAGGAGAAAATATCTTCATTTGTTTTTAGGATAAGTGTTTGAAAAAGAAATTGGTTTTGCACAACACTTTCCTTTCTTTGAAAAAACGGGTTATGCACTGTCATGTGTGCATAAGCCATAACGTTGAAGCTCGGGTTGTAAGCTGAAATACTTACAAGCCATTTAAGAAAAAAGTTTGAGAAAACGACATGTTTTGAAACATTTAAAGAACTCTCGCTCAAGCATCTGTACATGCCCGTATCATTGTTGAATGATATTTCTAAGTACGTACAGAATATTGATTATACGAGAGACATGTCGGAGAAGAATATTTTTGGATTTTTGTGATTTTATAATGTTTTTGTATTTTTTGAAAATTTTCCATTTTTGTATATTCTTTTTGATGTTTTCAAAAAATGTATATTCACAAAGAATGATTAAGTATGAACAAGTAAAAGTGGAGTTAAGAGTGAATGTAGACCAGGATTTCCAAATGCGATGTTGGCATAAAGGTCTTCTCTTCCACATTCAACGAGTGAACTCTCAACACTTTCACGAGTACCTGCAATCACAGAATCCACAAAAGAAGAATATGCACAAATAATAGTGTTAGAAGAACATGAATCATCACATTGAGGGTGTCCACTATCAACAGTTGTAGTGGTTTCTACATCCTTATCCTGATGATTTTCACTATTACTTGTTGTGGTGCAGCTATCAAGAATCTTTCCTGTGGGAATCCATCTAAGACCAACTGTTTTAAAAACTTTTCCCGTGGGAATCCACCTAGGGCTAGATCTAGGAGTTGTTTCCTTTTCAGATGCAGCGGAAGTCTCATTTTGAGAAACACTACGTCCTGTAGAGATCCACCTAGTTGGTTTCTTAGCCTTTTGCTTCTTAGCAACGGGTTTGTTGCTATTTGGTGTCTTAGAGGATTGTGCCTTAGCACTTGCATTTGCTTTCTTGATATATTGTGCAACACATGCATCATGATTAGCTAAAACGACACATTTTTGACATGTAGGACAAACAAATTCAACATTCTTGTTTAAAATGGCAACCTTAACTTTGTCACTACAGTCATTTGAAGCTTGTTTTTGGTTCGAAGAGGAATTTGAGTTCATAGTGTTAGATTCTACGTTAATAACATTTTCTTTTTCGCAACTACTCTTAGATGCAAGCCAATCCCTAGTCTTTAGTTGAATGATCCTAGGTAGTGGTTTACTACTACTAGCAGTGCTTTGTAATGTTGTAGAATTCATCACTCTAGGTTTTGTTCCTAAAATTCCGTCTTGTCGAACCTGTGCCTTTTGCCTAGCTGTTTCTAGGTAGTGATTGTGGACCATTTTGTTTGAACCAACTGATTCCTTAACTGTTTGAGTGGTCACATTCGGTGAGCAATTCCTAGAAAGGCCAGGTGCTTTCACTTTTGGTGTTTTAGGCAAGGGTGTTGGAGTGACTGGTTTTGTCAAATCAATTGTCACATCAACTGTTGGAACCGTTTGAGAAAGTGACATTTTTTGTTGTTCCAAAGTTGATGGTTTTGCAAACTTAGTTTCCTCACCCTTCCTATTTTGACTTTCAAGCTGAGACTTCAAAAGATCAATTTTTTCTTGCAAACTTTTGTAAGAACGCTCATACGACAATTTGTCATATTTGCATTCTTCCTTTTTCTGATCCAGTTGCTTAAAATATGTTACATTTTGTTTTTCAACCTTTGCGAGCGCATTCTCATATTTTAAAACAAGTTCAGAAGTCTCAGCACGGAGTCTTTCATCATCCTCAACAGAATATGTTTGGAAAATAATGGACATGATGTCGGTCGATAGAGCTTCGAAGCAGAGATTGTCATTATGCTTTTCCAAAACTTTTATGTGTTCCAAGTATTCATTAGCTTCCTTCACTAAGGATTTGTGGTCCTTAACAAATTCGGCTGACTCTTTCAAAAGACATCGTTCAACATTAAGAACTACCGCATAAATTGCAGCAATATGTGGATTAATTTCCGATTCAAAAATCTTTTTAATTTCATCCTGAACACCTGGAAACCATTCAAATTTTTTATTATTTGTTTTGGAAGCCACGACACTTTTAAGTGTTTCAATTCTCTTTTTAAGATCAACCAAATATAGTCTAGCTGCACTTGAATCATAAGTGTTTTTAGATGCCATTTGTTCGATGTTAGGCAGATATTTTGAAACAGCTTTTTGTTTTGTGAAGACCACTGGTCTTTGAAAAAACAATTGTGACTCCTTTTGAACAAGATGAACCCTAGCAAGTTTGTTAGCTTCATTATAGTCAATGGGTTTTATTTCTCTGTTCAATTGTCGCATTTTGTTTCTGCTCTTTTCGGAAAGCTCAATCGTTTCACTAGAATCATAACCCGAAGGAGGGTCATGGATAGCATTTATTAAATTACCATTATAAAGCACATTCTGTTCTTTTTGAGCTTTCTTGAGATTATAAGGGTTTTCATAACCGATAGCCGCCTTTTTTAATGTATGTAAAATTGGGTTTGGATCGTTTATCAACAAGTTAACTGTTTGTGCAGAATGACCCGTTTTTACAAGCAAATCATCCAACTTTGCAATGGTTTCCTTTTTGTCATTGATCTCTTTAAGAAGATCCTTTTCACGTTTTGAAAACCTTTCATTCAACTCGTTCTTTTCTTTTTCAAGATTAGAATAAGTTGATTTTTGTTTTGAAAGCTGGTTGGTTAGTTCAGAAATTTCCTTGTTTAAAGATTTTATTTTGTTGTTCAAATTGACATCTAGAGTGTCAAATTTGATTTGCAAACGTTTTTCTCTTAAAACAGAATCTCTTAAACTATTTTCAAGTTCTGACTGTCGATTGTTGTGAAAATCATAAGCTCGTGCATTCACCTTATAACTCTCAAGCTCAGTGGTCAATTTCACATTCGCGGTTTTTACCTCGCGATTGATCTTTTTGACCTTTTCAATCTCAATTTGACAATTATGAAGTAATGATTCAAAGAGAGAACGGGTTTCCTCATCATTAGCAACATTTTGTGCAACTTGAACTTCATTAGGATCCATATCTGGATTTGTCAAATTAGTATTGCTACAACTTGGCGTGTCCATGTATGTATCATAATTAGGTTCGAGAGGCACAGAATGTGGCTTTTCATGAGCAAACAATGATGGTACCTCATGGAGTGGTTCTGTGTTATAGGACGGAGGAGTTTCAGAATCACTGCATGATGTTGTTTGTTGCAGATCAGGCATAGGATCGGAGACTCCTGTGACTTCTGTGGAATTATCATTGATTCTGGTTGAAAGCAAGAAGTCAGATTCCTCAGCAGTCAAAGGTATTCCCGAATGTTCTTTGTTGGCTAGCATCAGCATGTACTGAAGCTTTTCTACCTTCGTCATTGCAGGAACATTACCTATTCTGCCTATATCACTCCTTTGGCTTTTAGATGAAGTCATGAAACAATAGTACTCATTCGGATTGACCCCATTCTGAAGCATTTGATTCCCCGTCTGTATACCCATAGCATTTCCTTGCTGATTCCCGATAACCTCAACCATTTGACCTTTTTGTCCCATATTTAACTGCATGGTGTCAGTGTATGATGAAGTCCATTGGTTGTTGTTATGTGGTTTGATGCTTAATGCCCTGTATACCGAAGCAAAACCATTTGCCAAAGCAGTTGTGATATCGTCTTGTTGATTTGCCATTGATGATGATTGTATGATAAAGATGATACAGGATCTTTGCAACAAAGTAGGAGATGTTGTTGTTGACGGTTAAACTTGATTGTTGTTGTTGTGAAGCTTTGTTATGGTGGAAATTTTGGTTTGGAAACTTAAAACCTCAATAACTTCATTTTGGAGCGTTTTCAGGCCTCGAAACTTGGGTTGAATGAATAAATTTATTCAATGTGTCCTTCTCCTCGGTCTCACGGTCGTTTTGACAGGTCGTGGACTGAAAACGGAGTTACGGTTCAAAAGTTATAACCGTTTGAAGTTTCACAGAAGTACGAGGGCCAAAACTGCCAATTCTGGAAGTTCCCAAAGGCTGCTGAAAAGTACAGGGACTGAAAATGCAAATTTTGAAAATTGCTGAAAATTCTTCTTTGTCCGATATCGCAATTCCTTCTTTGTCCGATATCGCAATTGAGATAAGATATCGGACAAGCTTGAAATGCGATATCTGATGGTGAACTGCGATAGTTTCCTTTTACGCCCAAATGCGATAAAGATATCGCAGTTTGAATTGCGATAAGACACTCAGGTTGAAATGCGATAGAATTCAGACACTGAATTGCGATAGAGCTTCAGGCTTCAATTGCGATAAACGACACCAAATGCGATAAAACGCAGAATTCACTGAATTGCGATAATACGCAACTTTTGAAGCCAAATGCGATAAATTGCACTTTTCAACCACTTTTTGACCTTATCCCTTACACACCCACTTGCAACCTTATCTTGGAAGATTTTCACTGATAACTTTTCACCCACTTGCCCACTTTCCTGACAACTTTCACTAGCTTCTTTCAAATCAATAATTCACAAAACTAACCAAAAACACAAATCTTTATACAAGATTTTGATTCTAGTCGATTTGAAGTAGCTAAAAACAAACCAATATCCAAACTTCCAAGTCAATATTCGAATGAAATACAAGAAAACTTCACAGCCCAAGTCGATTTACTCATAAAGCAAACACAACTTAACTTGATTTTTTGTATGGATCGAAAAAAATAAAAACACAAGTTGTAACTTTTCTAGTTAAAGAAAAATAACAAAGGGTGTTTTAATCTTTAGGATCAAACACAAAAAATACTACCTTTGGTCTTGAGCTAGTGTTGTTGTGCCACGATTCACAGAAAAACAAGAACACTTGAACACGAATCGAACACAAAAAAAACTTCCTACCTCGAAGCTAGGCTCGTTGATACCACTTGTTATGAGTCAAAATCCTACTTTATCATACCCATAAAACTATAGATCGAATGGCATAAAGAATAGAAGATAATATGATGGAAATAAGAGAAAGAGAATAAGAATAAAGATAGAGGAAGTGGTGGCAGTGGAGAAACCTGGAAATGTATATATATTAGATTTAGAGAGAAATACAAGAATTACACACACTCTCTCACAAAGCACACCTTGCTTAATGAGAGAGTGTTTGGTTATATGAGTTGGCTGCCATCCAAAAGGCTTTGGATGGGCTTTTGACTTGGATAACAAGTGGGCTAATATATGCACTACACATATATTTAAACTAACAACACTAATGCTACTAGCCCACTTAACATAGAATACAAATTATACATGACACTTAATGTTCAAAGCTATAAATGACCATCACTTCCAAAATAGCATAAAATCAATGCTAACAAGGAATGGCTTCAAATGGGTTAAGTTTCTTCGGTTGATGGAGGCGGCGGGCGGTTTTGGTGACTGTGCGGCTGTATGTGTAGCGGAATGGCATCCAAGACGGGAGCGGATCCTAACCTCCAAGATGGGTATGAACCACGGTACTATTTGTTATATCGTTACGGTTTAATTTTATAAAAGACTTTAATAACTAATTAGCTTAGTAATGTTTGATACAGAAAAAATGAATAATTTAGTATATGAGTTGTAAAGTTGTTAACTGCGTTTGGTGATTTGCTTGGTTATGGTATTCTTTTTGGGCACCTAACTGGACATAACACCCTCTAAGACAGTCATACCCAATCCCAAACACCTAGATTCTGAAAACTTATGTGCATGAGATACTTATTATATTTGCTTATGTTGTTGTGAAATGAAATGATAAATATTTGTTAGGTTATAAAGTACTATGATCTGATAAGTCGTCTCAAACTATTTCACCATTGCAGCCTATAACAAAAAACAGGTAATATATGTTTGTGTGCGTTGACTAAACTATTACAAATATTCTTTTTTTAATTTCTGTATCATTGACTATAAGTTTGTTGCAATGAAAATAAGAAGTGCGAAGAAAGGACGAGGAAGAGAAGGAGGCGGCTGAGGATTTTCACACAATGATGAGGAACACGAGTCCGAAAGTGGAGGAGGTATGTTGCTGAAAGTTTTAAGTGCATTTCTATTTTTTTCATGAATGAACCAAAAACATTTGTCACTGGTCGATCTAGCAGAAAGCATGGCTGCTTTTACAGCCCAAATGATGTATGTTCATTATCCCTCCTCATTTGGGAAATCTTTCTGCTTACAAACTTTTGAACTCCCATTCTCTTCCCTCGAGTTGAGAAACACATAGTAGCTTTACAAACTTTTGAACTCCCATTCTCTTCCCTCGAGTTGAGAAACACATAGTAGCTTTATAAACTTTTTTATGCGCTTATTTTATTAGGCAAAGATGAAGTGAAGGAGGAGAAAGAGTGTTTTAAAGGAGGCGCTAAACGTAAAGGTGTTGTTGACCGTGACCAGAAGTTAAAGATTGGTAAGACCAAAGACGATAATAAAAACAATGAATTGGACGTATATTCACAGCCGTAGCTATTATGTCAGTGTGGAAACATAAAAACAGACAATATTTATACAAGACATTACCTAAGACAAATAATGAATTCGACATATAAATTGTTGTTGTTATTGTTTTTGATATTTCCAGTATTCAATCGTGTCGTGAAAGCAGGTGGGAGTTGAACTCACCAGTTTGAATAAAGAACTAGACGCCCGTCGTACGAGCTTGCACACGCAGGCTGCCAGCCTGTCCTGTTACCCTGTCACTACCACGGTTATGGAACAAAATATGCGACATCCTTTCTTATTAGAAGGTAATTGTCTTGCCGTTTCAGTCTTTCCTTTCGTGAGGTCACTCCTGCAGGTTGTCCACATACAAATTGCACATATGTTCACAGCCGTAGTTATTATATCCTGTATTGAAGCTCGGACTCGGCTAACATCCCCGGCGTACCGGTGTCGACCCGGTGCGACGCGGGTACCGGTGCGGAATCCGGACGGGACGCGGGGAGGAGAAAGTGGACGCGGCTGTTCAAGATTTTACAAGTTTGATTCAAAAACCCATCATAGATCCGAAACAAAAAAGACAACAAGACCTCAAAATTTTCTTTCGTGTTTCACAAGATTTGTCGACCTAAACAGATCTTAATCACACGAAAAGAAAAAAACATCATCGATCTGTTTCAAGCCTATCATTTATATCCGAAATTAAAGAATGACTAATAACAAATCTGTTATAATCAATCTTTGTTTCGTTGGATGAAAAACAAAACGAAAATCACCTTACCCGAGACCCTTAAAGGATCTTGAAGCCTTGATAGAGTCATAGGATCTTGAAGCCTTGCTTCAATTAAATTTAAAACAAGTGTCTTGGGTATGTTTGTTACTCGATTACACCAAGAGAAATATAGGGACTCGAAGGAGTTATCAAGATGAAATGATAACTTACTTTTTTTATTGGTGACTGCAAATACAGGTGAAGAAAAGAGGATGGGGGCGTGAGTTTTGGAGTGAGGATATTAGGGTTGGAAATATAGAGTCATTTATATATCCTTGAAATTAGGTTTATTGGGTTTAATAAAGTTGGGCTGGTTCACAAAATAAAGTTGGGCTTGTGTTTTTGGACTTTCAATTTTTTTTTTATAACATATAATTATAAATTATAATACCCCGTGTCCCCGAGTCCATATTCAAAATTTGGACTCTTTCAAAACGAGTCCACGGATCCTCGAAATCATATCTTGAAAGGTCCGACCCTGGACACGTACCCGAGTCCGACACCCGTACCCGAGTCCGAGCATCCTAGTTATTATATCAGTGTATTTAAGAATTTTTTTTGGCTACCATGAGTGTCATTCATGGTATGCACATTTAGTTACTGCCAACGTTCTTCTACCACTGTATTCGAAAGTCGGTTCATTTTATCAATGACATTTGTATATTGTATGAAGGTTGCGTACCAGTAGTATTGGATTTTGAGGCCACAACCGTACGGAGGGATATTGCGTCTTCTGTTTCCAATGGTCAATTCCCAAATGCAGCTATCATTACAATCACAAGACAATGTTCCAACGGTACTCGCAAAAGGAGATTAACGGGTATGTTAAGAGGTTGGTCAATATGCCTCACACAAGCTTTATAATATTTTGTGAAAGTATTACTTTTCGAATGCTTTGTTCGCGGAATGCTTTGTTCGCATACCCATTAATGGTTCTATATTTGCATATTTTCAGAGTCAAATGAATCCCTACGTGTACATTCCCCTGGCAATAAAGAGACAGGTGCAACTACGAGAGTACGCAGATGTGAGTAACCAATCTTACCATTCTCTGTCATACCACTTTCTAGACTGCATTATCACTAATTTCTCAACGTTTTTGTACATGCAGGTATGTCAGAACCGGAAATTTCTGTATCAACAACAGATGGTATGCATACGACAATACCAGGAATCGTCACTCGAGATTCTGCAACAGCAAATGTGGGTCCGTCAGTGCAGGATCCAAACGTTGGTTACAGACATGTATTAGGGAGATCGGATCTAAGGACATGTATGTTATGCATTTTCCTTTTCCAGATGGTATTTATATGGACGGTTCCATGCATAGTTTTTACTATACATGTTTACGAGTATTTTATGATACTCTCCTTATAACAGCTACGGCGAGTGCACCTGCTCCAACACCACTGACAGGGCCGTGTAGTATCAGCCAGAATATACGCACAACAAGGCACTCACGCCTGCCACGAGCAACAGCCAGAGAAGAACAAGTATCTCCAAAGCCGGCCTCGAAGTGCTGCGTCGCACAGGAGTCGGCACCAGCAACTTTTAGAGGAATTTTTGAGGTACTGTTTTGAAATTTGCTTTTGTAGTTGCTTGAAAGTGTTTGTTAATTGAAGGTTTTGGGTATGTATGGTGTGTTTGTGACTATTGACATTATGTCCAATTAAATGAAACACTTTGCTTAATTAAGGTTTTGTTGCGTTTGTGTACTTATCAATTGCTTCTTTGAGAATTTTTTTTGTTAAATTTACGGTCCTGAGAAAAGTTTACAGTTTTCTTACATTCTTAGGATAGCTTAAAGGTTCATTTTATGAATGACGTTTGTACATTGTATGAAGGTTGCTATTTGAAAGTCGGTTCATTTTTTGGCCCAAAATGTTGGAGCAGAATAGATTTATTTCTCTGTTTTTTTTTTTGGCATCACCGGATGGACAGTTCAGGTGTCCCGTTAGGTTAAGGTATTATGAACATGGTCTATTACAATTTACAAATGGAGGTTACTTTGATATGTATTATGGTGGTTTGTTGTGGTTAAGTTGTTAACGGAGTCTTTGGGATCGGCCGGTCATAGTTTCTTATTAACTTTGTACCAGCGATCTGTAATATGCAAGTTATAGTGGTTCGTGTTACTTTGCTGAACATCGACTACGGCGGCGACGATGTACCTTAAACCTTAAGGTAAACCTATAGCATTATATTGCCAAGAAATGATGATTCTTTTTATTACTTATGATTTCATCATTTCAATTTTACGTTCTCGCGTTTGTGAAGATGGTTACATATATCGTGATTTAGTTTTTAGATTATATTGGAAAGATGGACAATGTGACAGATATGATCGTACAAAAATATATTCAGTAGGCGAAATATCAGACTTAAAAATTCAAGGTATTTAGCCTATTTCTATTTCATGGGACACTCTAAACAAATATTTTTAAACCACCCAATTGCTTTTAATGACATGATAATTAAGTAGCAGAAATTTTGTGCACGCCAACAACCTTAAATAAAACCCAGATTTTTTAGTCGTAAAAGCTGTATACGCTATTGGATGGTCAGCTTTCTTTCAAACAACTGTTACGAGGTTACAAAGACAATAAAAAGCTTATCACACAATGTGTTGCAGATGGAGATGAAAAAAAGGTGCTACCGGGAGGTTTGTGATGAAATGAAAATTTAATCAATTGATATGTTATTATGACAGCAATAACTCTTTTGTAGGAATGCCGCAGTTCGTTTTGTGGGAGCCCCCAAGCAGAGGAAAGATCTGTAGAAAGATCTGTAGGTGATGGCGCAAGGAAAGTCCTAGCATTAGTTTCACATGGTTGTAATAGTTGTATCATGTGTTTTAAAAATGATATGTTCGCTATTCGTCGTAAAGATAGCCTTTTTGTGTGATAAGATGTGCACTTTAAGTGCTTATGAATTATGTCATTTTTCTTTCGAAACGGGTCAAACAATTTTTTTTTAACGTAAAAAAACAGATACAAAAAGCAGCCTTAGATTAAAACAGAGTTCTCTATTCTGATTATATAATGACAGCATCAACGCTAACAAAATATGGTAACAAAGCAACATAAAATGTTTTTTATAAACTTAACGAATTGCCCCCGCAACGCGGGGGTTTCGCTTTCCTCGTTGATGATAAAACAATATTCAAACATATTATTTTACATTTTTATATTAAAAAAAGCTCGAATACAATACAATGGTCATGGGAAAAAAAAAATAGTTGGACCAAAAACTTGTTTGACCGGAAACTTTCCGTTGACTTGTATACGCTGAGTCATCAATGACGTGTGCTATAGTTACACTTTTGGCCCTTTAACTATTACCAAATGTTCACATGTACTTTAAAAGAGTACTACATTATTTGATCCTAACAAACAAAAAATAAGCTCATTTGTGACAAACGGCTGAGTGAAATTCAATGTGTTGGTACCAAGAGAATTAGGTGTGATGAGGAGCTCAAGCTCCTCACTCCGACCCCACGGGGTGCCACGTCATCACAACAAACCACAACAAACAACCCCCTCTTACAACAACAAGCCACAAACTACTCATTCCGGCCCCACATACACATTTATTCCACACACAAACCTTTATAAATAAATAATTAAAAAAAAAAAAAAAGGATAGGTTTTACCTCCTCGTGCAAACGAGGAGGAGTTCATGAGGAGCCACGGTAAGGGGGCGGTGTGGCAAATAGGCACGGTAAGCAAAGTGGGGCCCGAATGGTAAGGCACGGTAAGCACCACACCTTCCCCTCTAATTTGTTTTGCATGCGCTCGTGAGATACTGTAAACAAATATATAATTATGACCGTAAATCGCAAGCTAAACCAATATTTGTGAAACGTTGATAACAATGAACAAGACGAATTAATATTAACAAAAAAAATTTCAATCCATTGAAAGTATAACAATTTTTACCAAATACATAAGCTTTAATTTTCAATCATAACTTGTGTAGTTAAAGAAACGAACTATTTCTAGTTACGGTGTTTTGAATTACAAAGTTTAAAGGGCTGAACTGATAATATGTAATAGTTAGTGGCATAAAGCATAAAAGTTTATTCTTCTAGATTTTTAACAAGTTGAGATTATTCTTAATATTCTAGTCTCACTTTCCCACGAATCATCCTTTTTTTTCCATAATTGTGACTTGTGACTTTAATTATTGTCATTACATTATTCTTTGAGACTAGCTACGACTTCATTTACGGAGTATATAAGTAGCTGTTGGTTATTGATCAAGTTCATCACATTCTGAAAGATATAATATCATCTTTACAAACTACAAAGTATTCTTTCAAGTACTGTAGTTCTTAGAATTCACAAACACAAATTAAGTAAAAAAATAAAAAAGAGCTAGAAAAAATGACATGGATATCAATATTTACTGGTAAGTCAGGATATGCAGCTTCATCAACAGCTGAAGATGTTACTAAAGGAGTTGATGGAACTGGTCTCACTGCCATTGTTACTGGTATGGTCTAGTTTCTTACAGTACTACTTTTCAAATGCTTATGCTTACTATTCATTATCTGTATACGGGTAAACGGATGAGGTTTTCTTTGTTGAGGTTACCGCGGCGAGTTTTGAAAATTTCGAGTGGAATATTACGTTTTGTTCATTTTTTTATATACTACGTTAAACAAAAAGTAATATTCCACTCGAAATTTTGAAAATTTTAGTACGTTTCATAAAAAAATTATGCACCCTGTCTTTTTGTAGTCCTAGTTCCGTCACTTATTTAAGTTATGTGTGTTTTTTATACTCATTGATTTATTTTAGTATTGCATGCTTGCTAAAATTGTTATTTATGTGACTTTTAGGAGCAACAAGTGGTATCGGCACTGAAACAGCACGCGTACTTGCCTTACGTGGTGTACATGTCGTTATGCCGGTTAGAAATATCGAATCTGGAAATCAAGTGAAGCAAAGCATAGCCGAAAATATCCCTAATGCAAAGATTGAGGTGATGGAGCTAGATATTAGCTCATTGGACTCTGTACGTAAATTCGCTACACAGTATAGTTCAAAGGGACTTCCATTGAACATCTTAGTGTAAGGCTAGTTCATTTTAGCATATATGGTTTTAACTTTTAAACAGTCTTTTGTTGTTATAAGTGGACTAACTTTATCGATAATTTGTATCGAAAAGTCTCAATGCAGGGATTATGACTCCTCCTTTCACTCTAAGCAAAGACAACATTGAATTGCAATTTGCGACTAATCATGTTGGTATGTTATCTTTTACTAACTTTCTTTTAGCCGTTTTTCGTTAGTGATTGGTAAAGAGCATATTGATGACAAAACCTTCTTTTTTTTTTTGCTAGGTAACTTCCATTTGACAAACTTGTTGTTGGATACAATGAAAAAGACCGCAAACGAAAGCGGGAAAGAAGGAAGGGTTGTTATCGTTTCATCTGAGGCTCATAGGGTGACATACAAAGAAGGAATTAGATTCGATAAAATTAATGACGAGAAAAGGTAAACATTCAATACTACAATGCGAATTGACACTAGCTAGGATTCAGCTAACATGGTTTTGCATTATTTGTGATGTGCTTTTCAGCTATACCGCGATGTATGCTTATGGGCAATCAAAGCTTGCCACTATATTATACGCTAATGAACTCACAAGGCGGTTACAGGTAACCTTAATTAATCACCTAGCATTCTACTTGATTCATAATACAGACGTTAGACTTTTTGTTTAACTTTTATTCTCGGGCTATTTTGCAGGCTGAGGGAGTGAATATAACTGCAAACTCGCTGCACCCTGGAATTATTAAAACAAATCTCGCACGTCATGGTGGCTTCTTCTGTAAGTCTCAACCCGTCGCATTTCTATATCTCAAATATTGACTTGAAATCTTTTTCAATGCTGCTGATAATTTTAAACTTTTGTTGACACAGCGGTATTTTTAAACGCGACTCAATTTTTCTTGAAAAACATCCCACAGGTATGTTTAGTTTGTTTTAGATCAAATCTTTAACTAATGGTTCAAGATAATTTTAAGAATCAAGACTAATGAACACGGTCATTTGTGAATTTAGGGAGCTGCAACTACATGTTATGCCGCGTTGCACCCACAACTCAAGGGCATTAGTGGCCAATATTTCGCTGACAGCAACTTGTCAAAAGCAAGCGGGTTTGCTCGAGACCCTGAATTGGCTAAGAAACTCTGGGATTTCACTTCCAAGTTGACCCATACAAAGTAATCTGGTGGTGAAATGGTTTAAATGCGGAATAATAATGTATGGTTATGTGGGAAAGATATGTAATATAATCTTGTAACTTTTTTTTTTTTTTTATGATGTATGAAATTTACTTTGACAACATATTATTCTTGATTAGTTACTTAGCCTATTTGTTAATTTAGTGATTGAATCATATATTGCTATCGTACATCGCATACATCACAATGTACGTGGTGTGCTATGATGCATCCGTAAATGTTCAATCCGAAACTGGAATCCAAGTAGTACTCATAAAAACATGCAGTTTTGTTATATCTAAAAAAAGCCGCGTTCACTATGACATAACTAAGGTTAACATAGTAGCAAAGATTTATGTTTGTTTGTTCAAAGTAATGCCATAAAATAGTTAGTTAAAGCATAGAAAATGTGTTAAAATAGTTAGTTAAAGAAGTCATGATCTTTCACAGTAAGTCAGTAAACTTTGTTGGCGATTTTCCGGAATATTGTTTTGTAAAAAATTGAGCCACAAGTAACTTGTTTTCTGACAAAAGGCTAAAACAAAATTCTTGTTTAGATCAGTTTTAGGTTCTATGATTTGTTTGTACAAGGTCGTATGCATCTGTTAGTCATGCTTGTTAAGATATGTGTGTTGTGTATAACATGAAAACTAAACAAATAAAGGACAAATAACAACATTAATAAATCGATAAAACACATGAAATTGCTCGCACATTTTCATTGTTACCACTTTCATTCATCTTATATTGAAAGTCAACAGTTTAATTCCATCATTATAGGCATGTAATGCAAAACTCAATAATGACAAAAAAGACATTGAGGTGAAAAAAATGTTCAAACAAAAATACCCAAATAAGTCTAAATATAAAGTGTACCAATTACAAGAAAGTTAGTTGTTTTAAATAGAGAACTTCTAATATTAATCTCACATGCATATTTGGTTATGTTGACCGACAAGATAAAAATAAATGAAATACTCCGGAGATTTTCAAGTAAAATATAACTCATTAATCTCCTGCCTCACACAACATTTTAATATGAGAAAAACTTAAGAAAGTTGAACATCTGCATTTGCCTTTTATATAAGTTTTTTTTTTTTTTTTTTTTTTTTAGAAACTGTGCTTTGTATCGCTTGTTTTTCAGGCTAGGCACAATGGGTCGGTCGACTAGTCGGTCGCCTCTCCACCTACCGGGTCATCACCACTGTGGGGTAAAGGTCATACAAGGTCGTCGAGTGGTTTTTTTGAGACCAAGGTCGGGAACTCGATCGAAGTCTTGTGCTTGTTTGTGTGTGTTTTAATTAATTAAAATGTATTTGTGTGGGGTATATTTTTTGTAATGTAGGTCGTCTTAATATGCCTAAAAGGTCGGTTGTAGGTCGCAGGAGAAAGAAAGTTGATATGACAAAAAAAAGGAAGGTCGCTAAGGGTCACTACTGAGGGTAACTTAATCAGTTTTATTATTATTTTTTAACCACAAAAACCAATATTATTCTTCCCATATTGATTTGTCATAAATTGTGATGTTAATTATGCTTAATGCTTAAAAATAAATTATATTTAGGGTAAATTACACCATTCATCCCTAAAGTTAACCTCGTTTTCCCGTTTGGTCCCCCGTTTCGGTTTACTGACGAACGGGGTACCTGAAGTTCCAGAACGGAGCGCAAATGGTCCCTGGAGCCCCGTTCTGGCTAACGAGCATTATCTTTCCTCGTTAGCTGACTAGTCAACTGGTTTTTTCGTCTTTTCACATTTTACTTTTGTCGCGTTTGGTCCCTTTTCCCGCCTAAAGTATTGGGAACCGTTTATCTACCTCTCAAGCCTATTTATAACTCTCGATTGTATACCAAAGAACACACACAAACACAAATATCCCTTTCAAAGAAAACTACAAACAATGGCAGCAAATGGAAACTTTCAAAATGATGCAGAAGAGTACGAGAGAGTCTTAAACAACTATTTGTTGTTTGACGCAGTGGTTGATGCTTTCGGGGATGAACCCATTGCAGAATATGTGTTGTATAGGCAGGTGGATACGTGGATGAGGACATGAATACTGAACTGGCTGCGGACAAAAGACTTCTACTGGGATGAGATTTTGGGATTGAATGAGGAGGAGGAGGAGGAAGAAGATGATGATGAGGAGGAGGAAGATCAAGAGGATGCGGAGGAGGATCAAAGTGAGGTAGTGCAACAAACTGAGGAGGAGCAGAGTCAAAATGTGGTGGAGCAGCAGCAAAATGTGGTGGAGCAGCGAAATGTGGTGGTGCATCAAAACGAGGAGGAGCAGCAAGTGGGTAATGGTATCTATAGCAATCGCGAATTTTCCAACATTTAAAAACTCCATATAATATATTTTAGAAGTCAGATAATTTATTTCACGTATGATTTATATCTAAGCTGCACGAAACGAGAGAACGACACCACACGCATACCGATGTCAAAAAAAGTAAAGTAAAGTAACTCCCAATGCCGTCTTCCACGGGTTATGGGTCCCAATACCGTCTTCCACGGTGTATGGGGGAGGTTGAGACGTAGACAGCCTTACCCCTACATAAGGTAGAGAGGCTGCTTCCGGTTCTACCAAAGGTAGAAAAGGACCTCCGGCCTTGCAATGGGTGAGGATCGAACCCTTGACCTCTGTCTCCAGAGGTAAGGGTGTTAACCACTTGATCCAACCTTGCTCTTACGCATACCGATGTCACAACAATAATAAATTCACAAACTCTAAAATTCATTCAAGTATTATAGAAACGACTCTAAAAATATACACTCTCGAACTAGAAACGGTTTAGGACGAATCCGGATTTGACACAGTTTAACAGGACACGAGTATTAAATATACACACCTTAGCTAAAAACCCACTCATATACTGAAATTAAATCCACCCATCCACTAACACATTATCCCAAATTGCCTGCAACCCTACCTTCACCTTTTTGTCGCCCCCATCTCTTCCCCAAATCATCACCGAACCATCACCATCCCCATTTCAGGCGCCATTAATAGTTTTGACTCAAACCCTTGTCCCCATTATGGTTCACGAGATAACATAGGAAGATGAAGCCTTAGGTATAAGGATAACACACCAAAAAGGGTAGATTATTCACCCAAAAATCCGAAAGTTAATATGGAATTTATCTCCGGTATTCTCCTTAAATCCGCGCCTACTAGATGGGATTCGAATCACACAACTATCAAACACACCGAAAATCTGAGAGGTTCTCAAGATAAGGGTCAAGATCGTGATTCGAATTGGAGGTAGTGGTGGGATAATATTGGAGAAAGTGGGTCTCGGATTGGAGGGTTCTTACTAGTGTTCATACGCCAAGAATATTGTCAAGTTGATTCTTAATCTTAGTTATGCTATATATTTTTTTAGAATCATTTATAAGTAAGAAGGTTAGGTCGAATGAAGAAGTAGGATAGGTGATGATATTGAGGTTTCTGTCAAAATGACACCTAGGAACACCCTTGTTTAATCTTGAAGAAGAATCTTAAGTTTGATATATGTCGAATAGGAAATTGCAAGGAATTGAACTTTTGTTATTGGTTATTGTTTCTGTCGAGTTAATTGCTTAGAAATGGCATTAGGTTGATGAAAGGACTTAGCACTATTCTTAACTAAGTCGAATGAAATTCCCAAGATTAAAATGCTTGAGGTAGTTAAGACATAATGGTGTTATCATAAGAACTAGGTTGGTCATGGTTGTGTTGAATTCGAACCCACCAAAGGAAATGGAGTCATGAGGCTGAATATATTGTGGTTCCAAATAGGCCACAAGACCATGTTTAAGATGCATTCGAGAAGCCTAGATACCAAAGGTTCATGGGTTCGAACCTGTGGTGAAACCTTGACTAAGGTAGTATAGTTAAGAAGCCGACTATAGTTGCTAAGTTGTGATGAAATGGTTAACGAGCCCTAGCATACTATAGGACTATGTATGAAGTAAGGACATAACACTCAAATGACACCAAAAACAACCCCAAAGAACCTTGTATAAGACGAGAATGTTAGTACAAGAGTAACTTGTATAGCCAACAAGAAGGTAGGAGAGTTTAGAACACTTAGGTTTTGAGGTCACTAGTGTAACCATGTCGACCCCAAATGGGTCAAGAACTTAGTATAAACCATCACTTAGACACCCAAGGACTTAAGCTCGAGTAAGCGTTTGAACGTTGGTCACAAGGTGAGACCAAAGCCACGACTAGTGGCACATTATATTCGCAAAGTAAAGGTCTCAAAAGACTTCGCCAAGAACTGGAAACTTGGCGCAAAAACTATATTTCACCATAGTGTTATTACTAGGTGAACCAAAACCCACATAACAGCCACTTAAAGCCCAATTAGGAGCCCACTGTTAGCAATTAAACGGCCTTGGACCCAATTCGAAATATGGGCTTAAGTATAGCCCATCAGCCCACGCAGGAAACCCTTTAGAAACAGCCCATTTAATTAGACTTTTCCCCCATCTCTTCGAACCATTTGGGCCTCAGCCCATTGAGTATTTAACGCCCTTCGAATATCAGTTATATGAACAATATCGAGAGACACACTAAAAAGAAATAATAGCCATTACAAAACAAACTAACGTCTAGAACTTATATGTCGAATAACTTTAAAAATCTTAAGAGCTGACACGAGCTAATGAACATTAACTTATGTCTAAAACTTGTAATAGCCGAAATGATAAGCCGACGCAAACCACTAAACGACTAGATATAAAACATGTATACACATTTACAAGTAATTAACTCCACTTACATTTTTGGAAATTAGGGATATATGTACGACTAGACTAATATAAACATATACGTACACCTTGTCGAACAATTAACCTTACAAACACTTAGGAAATAGATAAATATATATAAAATAGATTAAAATGCGTAGTAAAGTAATATGTCAAAGTAAGTTCACGATAGTTGTAAACCATGACACGTGTCGAAATATATAAAATACGGAAACACTTATATCTGACATATTAATAACAAATAAATTAAAAGGGAACGTCGCTAACTTATATATGTTAACTAGAATAGATTAGTCAAGACCTAAAGCTTTAAACTAAGGTTGTATAAATAAATCATAATTAAGAGACAAATTAAATTATTCAAGTTAGCGGTTAGAAACCATTAGGTGATGAATTTCTCAACTATTAAGTCCTATATTAAAAATCAGCATAGGTGAATCTAACGTACAATATACATATCTCAACTAGGTCTAAATTATACCTTAGGCCGTAGAAGAATCCCGACCACTAGTTGCCATGACTTTAGGACAAATGTAAGATTTCACGTCACCATCCTTTAGGGGAGACTTTAGTAACCACACTCACAGCCACATGAGTAACAAAACATAAGTATACTAAAACATTGAGATTTAAACTTGAAGAGACTTGAATATAATACTTGAAACTAAAACCTGGTTATGTAATTTAGGTTGCGTGTTGGTGCCGTACACTCCTTGATTTCACAGCGTTCACTGTTCAGACCATTAAAGGTGAGTTTTCGTAGCCCTTTTTTCATTATGTTTTCCTTGGGGGAAAATGGTACTCAAATGATATTTTAACTGTTTTCATGTTGTGATTATACTGTTTTCATGTTTTTGGACATTATGTGTGTTGATACGATTATGTGCTACAATTAGTTTGACTGTGTGTACATTGATGCGCAACTGTTAACTCTTTTGAGAGCCGAAACAATTGATAGATCTATCGGGGTAGCTCCCCTCTGTGTGTTCTGTTTATGTGTGCAACCGTGGCAGGTTCAGTTGGCGCGACATTATTTGGTTTCGAAATTATTTGGTTTTGACATTATTTGGTTTCGACATGTACTTATAATTGGTTATCATGCTCACTTTTGTCCTACACTATGATATCACAGCTCAGCGGTTTTACTTTTAAACCTACGAGCTCACCAACATTATGTTGACGTTTTCGAGTACCATTTTCAGGTGTTATTGAGGCTGCTTAGAAGGTAGAGTATTGACTGGCTTAGCAAGACTTAAGACAAGACCCTCCCGGGTTATATCTCGCGGAGTTGCATTTGATAGTTCCTTAGTGACATTGTTTAACTTAGAGACTTATGTTTATTTTGGATCTTTGTACTTATCCCGTTTGTGGGAGTCTGCGACTCTTAGTTGTCGTATGTTATGCATTTAGTGTTTTCTCTATTGTGACACCTTGTGTTCTTAACTATGAAGTCATACCCCGTAAATGCCTTTCCGCTGCGCCATTTTTGGGGTGTGACAGTATCGGGTTGCAAGATGTTTATGCTTTGGAAAGAAGGATTAGTGCTCTTGAAATTTTCTTTCAACAACTCAAGGAAAGGAAGGAAAGCAGGGAAGAGAGCTCTGGTTCTAACAAGTTGGTGTGAAATGGAGTGAAGTAGTTTATGATGATGGCGTTTGTATGTTTTTAGTATGTTTTTAGAATTTAGGTTGGATAATTAGATGTATCGAATGGTTGTAACTTTTTAACCGTATCAATGAAAAATTTGATATTAATTAATTGTTTATGGTTGCTTGTGAATTACCAAATATGTTTGATTTAAGGAAGTCAACAAAAAAAAAATTGCATAAGGGTAAGTGGTGAAAGAGGAATGGTTATCTGTGTTTCCCCTGATGTTAAAGGGGTGTTTGGTTTCTTGGATAACAACAGTCTTTTTTAAAAATTTTGTTGTTATCTTGTTTTGCAGGCCACTCAAATGGAAGAGACCTTGTATCATAAAGTTGTAACTGTATGACTGTACCTATGGTAACCTCATACGTTGTTCCAATTTGGCCTTGGGGGGGGGGGAATTGGACAGCTATGTTTGGCTAAGTAGAAGGTCTAAATAGTATGAATGTACCATAATTTGCAGAAAATATGTAAAATACTAACATGTAAATCTTGAGGACATGATTTGCAGAAATCATGAACCCATAATTTGCAGAAATGCATAACCTAAACACAAATCAATAACACAAATTTTCAAAAGACAATATCACAATTAAACTGCTACCAACAAGTCAAATACATTAGTATCATTCCAAACAAGGCTGTCTGTTAATAGTATTATCATTAATTACATTCATAAAAAGTTAAGACAGTTTTACAACCATTATCAAAAGTTAATAAGTTTTACTAAAGCTTAAGCTAGAGAACCTACAATATCTTCCTTTTGCCTTTGCCTTGGCTGCATTCACCAATATCAGTCCATGTTTTATTTGCTGCCAGCCCAAGGACTATATCCTGGTCAAATTTGAGTTTGTGAGCTAGGATAGGCTTCTCAACTGGGATAGGCAATTTGAATTGCTAAATTCAATTGCAGTTTGACTAATGATGTAATAAATAAGTCCAACCACTCTGCTAACTCTCTTTCTACCAAACTGTGCAGACATCCAAACACCCCTAAAGGGCTACACAAGACAAGGGCATTCATTAAGTCAAATACAAAGGCCCTTAATTGCTAAAGTCAAACACCATTTGCATTTTGAGTAATGCAGTTTGACTTGCTAAAGTCAATTTGGGTAAAGGCCCTTAATTACTAAAGTCAAATTGCAGTTTTAGTAATGCAAATAATAAACTAACCTAAAGGGCATTCATTAGGGCAACAACAAAAAGGCAAATCAAAATCAAAATGGTCTAAACACATGCTCAAGGTTTGCCATTTCAAAAAAAATACCAAAATGCATACCTTTATTCGCCTCTGCTTGGTTTCCCTCCATTGGTTTTTTTGGTCTGACCAAACACAGCTTCAAGGGTTGGAAAAAGGTCACTGGGTCCATTTGAGATTACTGTGAAATAAGATAGGGGCAGATAAGCAACAAAAGGTCAACTCAAGTCATTAAGGCAACATTTAATTCTAAACAAGAACAATGCTACAATGTGCTAACCTTTCACCATAGCATAGTTCCATAAGTCGTCTAACATTTCATCTGACACATCATCTCCTACCTTCCAGCTATTCTTATACTTTTCATAAAGATAATCTGCCATGTCTTCTGTCAATGTAACTTTGCTCCAATCTTTGTTGGCCATTGCAAGAATCACGGTATCAGATGGTTTTGTGTAATCGTTCTAGGGTTTGTAGGGTTGTGTGTGTGACAATGATCGTGTTGCACAGTAACCGTAGGAAGATGATCGGGTTTACACAGTAACAAGTGACCCAATAGGGTTGTGAGAGTCGTTATATACTCAAAGACCAAACACGCCAAAAGTAAAATGTGAAAAGACGAAAAAACCAGTTGACTAGTCAACTAACGAGGAAAGATAACGCTCGTTAGCCATAACGGGGCTCCAGGGACCATTTGCGCACCGTTCTGGAACTTCAGGTATCCCGTTTGCCAGTAAACCGAAACGGGGGACCAAACGGGAAAACGGGGTTAACTTAAGGGACGAATGGTGTAATTTACCCTTATATTTATATTCTTATACTGATGCTTTCCCAAATAGGCCTCTGCCTAATAAGGTATGCGCCAACCCAATAATCTCTGGTTTTAGCAGATATTATCTAATGTGTAGTTAACATGGGCTTGAAAGCAGTAATCTGACGATACTTAAAATCATATACTTGGTAAATATCGAGAATGTTTCGAATACAACGCTAATAATGTTGTGTTGAGGGTAGAGGTGGCCAAAAGCCGGATCCCAAAAAAAGGGGAACCGGATCCAAACCGGATCCGGATAAGAGTCAAAGTCAAGGAACCGGATCCGACCCCCAAAAAACCCGGACCGGTAGCACCGGTTCCGGTTCGGTTCCTAACCGGATCGGATATTAGGATCCGGTCAAATCGGATATTAAGAACCGGTCGACAATATTAGAACAGTGGTCATGTTGAGGTATTCCCAGTAGCCCTTGACCCACCCCTTTCTATATTTGCTTCTTGGATCATCTTCTGCAGGGTTTCTATATATGTTTTGTGACTGGCTTTTGAATCTTGGACCATCATCTTCACTACACGTCCATATTGTGGATGTAGATCTTGATTCTACATTTTTTGTAGATATCTTTGATGGGTCACATTTCTATCATTAATCAACCTCTTTAGGAGTCCAACGTATTGTGGTACTCTGTTTCTACCGCCAACCGACTTGAGATATTCGATAAAGACTGATACTTTCTTCCACAGAGATATTCGATAAAGACAAACGGTAATATTTAGGCTACTGTCCCAATTTGCAGAAAAAAGCCCATATAGCCTTTGGATCCGGTTCGGAACCGGTTCCCAAGAACCGGATCTCGAACCGGTGTGGAAATATCCGGTTCCGAACCGGTTCTAGCGGCAAAAAACACGAACCGGACAGGAACATGCGGATCTTCTAGGAACCGGACCGGATCTTGCAGGAACCGGCTTTGACCGGATTCGGATTCGGATTTTTTTTCAGTTTCGGTTCCGCAACCGGATACGATGGCCACCTCTAATGTTGTGTTGAGGGCATTTCAAAGTATGCACTTTCAGCTAATCCTACAAACAACAAATTCAATAAGTTTCACACGCTCGAGCTCGTTAACATTATACTATTACCTAGAGCCTAACTTGTGACAAATTTCACATGTTCAGACTCAGATCGGTTCGTGATAAGTTTCGAGCCTTACAATACTAAAGTAAACATTAATTTGTTTTCAATAATTTTAAGCTAAAAAGGAAGTTTGCGTTCTACTCGAGCATGTTAGAGCTCGCCTTCAGCTCGTTTATAAATCATAAAGCTTGAGCTCAAACTAGTTTCGAACCTTATATTTTTAGCTAGAGCTCGAGTTGTGACCGATTTCACATGCTCAGGCTCGAATTGTCTCGTGAGAAGTTTCAACCCTTATAATAATAAAGAAAACATTAATTTGTTTTTAACAATTTTAAGCGAAAATGAGAGTTTGAAACTTGAAAGAAATCTTAAAGCTCGAGGCTCGATTCGTGAAAAATTTCACAAGCTTATGCTTTCGAGCTTCATAAACATTGAAGAGAACATTAATTTGTTTTTAACACTTTTGAGCTAAAAAAAGTTTTGAAACAAGGTTTGAGCCTTATAATAGTAAAGACAACAATAATTTGCTTCGAATAATTATAAGTCAAAAAGAGAGTTTGAATGAAGCTTTACACTTAAATATAACAAATCTTAATAATTAAGTGTAAAGCCTTTCGTTTCATACCTCTCTGAATATTTCAAAGTTACTTGTCTTGATATACCCTCTTTCATTTTAGTCACCAATCAATGTGGGATCGATATTTGCACAACACCGTATATTAAATTATTAATTAAGGATCTTGGTAAGTGTTAAAGCAATTTCTTGCAATCACTTCAGACAAATAAAGGGAGCCTCCCGGCTGAACTCAACTTGGGTTCCTCCGGTAGGCTTGGGTGTAAGTCCTTTCGGCTATTTGGGGTCCTCCGGATATCTGCACACAACAACACACGTTAGGCTCGCCCCGGGTGTTATCCCAGGACCCACCTCCGGTGTGAGAATAAGTATTTGATATTCCGAAAGGGCTATCAATTATAGTGAGAAGTATAATGTGAGTAATTCGTTACCTGAGAGTAGCAAATGGGCCGAGTATTTATAGTGCTCAGCCTCGATACCTGTACTGGCGGCGGCGGATATTCAGGAGATGTGTCGCCAACACGATCCCGTAAATCCTGGGAAAGGCGGCGGTGGTGTCATTAGCTGCCATCTGTCTCCTGCCTTAAAACTATTCATGCCGAACGGCCTTTGTACCTTCCGGAATACATAAGGTAGCTTTGAGCCGTCCGGACGACCGAAAGACTCAGACCATCCGGACACATACGTCAACATGTCCCCCCCAGTATCATAATATCGGTCTTGCCGATGTTATGATGCTTGCGAAAATCTTTGAAGTTTAATTTCTAGTTCCGAGAGGACGGAGCCGTTCGGTGATCAGAGTGTTGACCTCTTGCATAAACTGCCAAAAAACATTATTACCTCTTTTCAAGGATTGCCGCCATTTTTACTGGGGCTCTGAAATGTTGACGCGTGTGCATGCGTGTATCGTACGAGTGAGAAGGTGCCACCTCATCTACTGACAACGCGCGTCGTTTCATACTTCCTTTTTTTGCCTATAAATAGCGTCATTTCTGTGGTGTTTTTCATTTTTACCGCTTGTAATTTTCTTTCGCTCTGACAAACTTCCGAAAGGCCTGCTCTTAATTATTTCCGAACGACTTCATTTGCCATTCGGTCAACTATGTCGAACTCTCCCTCGTATGATATTGAAGAAGAAGTCCAAGAGTCCGAAGGGTATCTTCCCAAATTTGACGTTGAAAAATATACTTCTGAAATGAGCGAGAATGATTTATTTATGGTGGTGTCGGATGCGGGTATTCCGGCGGACCTACATCCTCGCCTACCCCCTCCGGATATGACGATGGACCAACTGCCGTCAGATGCCATCGGATTGTACTTGGAGTATTTTTATGAGGGTGGTCTCAGTGTGCCTTTTTCTACTTTTTTGCTGGATGTCATTCGGTACTTCAAGGTGCACATCTCCCAACTGGTTCCGCTGGGCATACACCGTGTTATACTTTTCGAGGTATATAGCCGCAGTTTGGATATTGCTCCCACCACTCCACTATTTCGTGTCTTTTATAAGTTGAGTAAACAAGGTGATTGGTTTTCTTTCGAGAAGCGAACCGGTAGGGATAGGAGGGTTTGTTTCCGGGAGATTTTGACTGGGCTGAAGGGCTGGAAACGCAATTTTTTCTTGATAGATAGACGGGCGATCCCCCATGCTATGCCTTGGAGGCATCATGATTCTGATATTTCAGACCCTTATCCGGACGGTGGCTTCTTCCTTGCGGATGTCGGAAGGCTGGCCGCAAATGTGATTGACTTGATCCAAATTCCCAAGGGCTTCCTCTATGCCGTCGGGTTATCTTCGCACTGGGAGCATTCCGGTTATCGAGCTGTGCTCCAAGATGCCGAAGGGGCAGGTAGATTTCCTATATTTTGCTTATTCTTTTATTAATCGATTCGTGATGGACACACTTTTCTTTCTTGATATATTACTTTACTTATTATCCTTTCCTTTCTGTAGTTGTGCCGATGTCTGATTATTTGATTAATCCGGCGGCCCACCAGGAAACTTCTATGGTCCGGGGTGATGCGTATGGTGAGGGTGAGCATCATGAGCTGTTCTTGACTCTTCCGGCTGCGTCAAATGCCGATATACCTGACCTGACGGCAGAGGAAGAGGAGGTTCAGAGGGCCAATAGTCGGGTTGTCGCGGCTAAACTTAGGAAGCAAAAACAAGCCGCCACACGGCGGGCTTTGAGGGCTGAGAGGCTTGCCGAACAGGGCGAAGGGAGCAGCGGAGTGGCGCAGGCGGCCAAGAGGAGGAGAACGGAGAGGTCCTCCGCAGCGGATCCGCAGCCTGATTCGCCAGATGTTGAGATCATTCCAAACCCTCCCCCTCTTCGTTCTCTTCGACCGGAGGATATAGGTCTTCGACCGGAGGGTGCAGGCTCTGGTAAGTTATCCGATTGTTTACCTTGCGTTGCTCATTTCTTTTCGTTTCTTGGGTAATGACGCCTTGTTCTTTGTAGGGAGTGTTCCTGTGGCCGCTTCTGGTCGCGGCAAGATTAGAGCCATGGCGGTAGGTGATCCGGCAGCTGTGTTTGTTCCGGAGTGGTCGGTCACCAGGGGCGACCGTTTGAATAGATCTGACGTTTGTAGGGATCTGATGTCACATCTCCCCACCCCTTGTGAAGAAGTTCATTTTCAAAGTTTAGCCGATTCGGAAGCCATCCGAAGGGATTGGATTTTGTTAGGTCGAGGGGCGATTACTCAAGCGGAAATTTTGGGCCGGCATGAGGTCCTCCTCGAGGAATACCGACAACTACGCAGTGCCCATGCAGAGTGTGAGGATGCGGCCCAAGAGGCGGAGGAGCTTCAAAAATTGAAGCATGAGCATGTGGGCTGTGTAGAAAGGCAATCGGCTTTGAAGAGTCGGGTCTCTCAGTTGGAAAAAGCAAGGGATGAAGGGAGAACGACTTCCTCCGAGCGGATCAGAGCCTTGGAAGGAGAGCTGGCGGACGTTAAAGGTAAACTCGCCGTTGAGAAGGAGGTAGGCACCGAGCTATGCAAGGAAAGGACGGACATAGCTGTTAAGTTGGGCCAAACGGATGTCGAGCGCCAGAAGCTTATAAAGGAGTTCCTTCCGGAAATGGTTCGCCGGCTTCTGGATAGTCACGAGTACAAGCAGCGCTTGGCCGAGCCTTTCAGCTTGTCCTCTCAGTCGGGTTTCTTGGAAGCTATCTCTGTGGATCGAGAGCCGGAGGATATAGCCACTATTGCCGCCGGGGTGGATGATTTGGATTTGCAGGCTGGGGTAAAGCTTGATCCTTCGTTTGATGGTCTTTTTTCTGCGGAGTATCCGTATGTGCTTAAGGTTAGCGATGCTGCGGACAGGTCCTTTTCGGAGATAATGGCTCTGTTTCCTGATCCTGCCCCTAATGATTCATTTGGTGGTCCTTCGTCTTGATCTGGCGGCTTTTGACTGTAAGGCCCTTTAGAGTGTTAGGTTAATTTATGAATTGTTTAGCATTTTTGAACCGATGTAATGATCAACCGGTTGCGCCACTGTTAGCGCTTTTTGTATGCTTGAACATGATGATGTGTCGTATGATTCGTTATAAATTGTTGATATTTAATGTACATTCCGTTTGCATTGTTTCATTTGATTTTTTCTTGTTTATCTTTTGGCCGCATGACCCCTTCCTCTCCGAACACTGATCACAATATCTCCGGAGGGCACGAACCTCTCGGAGGGATCACTTTTTGCTTGTGTTCGGAAGGTGGCAGATGATTGTATAACTTTCCTCCTCTATTTATGTTATCCTCATCTGAACATTGACCACACACTCCCCGGAGGGCGTGACTCTCTCGGGGGGGTCATTTTCCAATTATGTTCAGGAAACAAAGAACATTGATCACTGATCTCCGGAGGGCACGAACCTCTCGGAGGGACCATTTTCTAATTATGTTCGGAATATTACAGATGGTTCAGCCTTTCCGCCAGGATTATGGCAACCCCTTTCCTGGGTATCAACCATCTTTGAACATTGACCACACACTCCCCGGAGGGCGTGACTCTCTCGGGGGGGTCACTTTCTAATTATGTTCAGAAACAAAGAACATTGATCACTGATCTCCGGAGGGCACGAACCTCTCGGAGGGACCATTTTTAATTATGTTCGGAATATTACAGATGGTTCAGCCTTTCCGCCAGGATTATGGCAACCCCTTTCCTGGGTATCAACCATCTTTGAACATTGACCACACACTCCCCGGAGGGCGTGACTCTCTCGGGGGGGTCACTTTCTAATTATGTTCAGAAACGAAGAACATTGATCACTGATCTCCGGAGGGCACGAACCTCTCGGAGGGACCATTTTCTAATTATGTTCGGAATATTACAGATGGTTCAGCCTTTCCGCCAGGATTATGGCAACCCCTTTCCTGGGTATCAACCATCTTTGAACATTGACCACACACTCCCCGGAGGGCGTGACTCTCTCGGGGGGGTCACTTTCTAATTATGTTCAGAAACGAAAAACATTGCGAACGTCATTTATCATTAAAATTAGTTATATGGCTCCTTTTGGAAGCTTACATTGGATATATCTAGTTATTTACAAGAAACATTTTCTAAGGTTAACAGCGTGCCAAGTTCGGGGCACTTCTTTTTCTTCCATTGTTTCCAACTTATAGGATCCCGTCTGGTATGCTTCCACGATTCGGTACGGTCCTTCCCAGTTTGGCCCTAACTTTCCTTGATTCTCCACCCTGCTGGCTTCGTTCCTTCGGTATACAAAATCACCTACCTTGAACGACTCAGGATGGACCCTTCGGTTGTAATACTGCTCGATCCTCCTTTTGTACTTTGCCTCTCGTATTGCGGCCATTTCCCTTCGCTCTTGTAGGAGGTCGAGATTCATGAAGATCTCCTCGCCGTTTTCTTTTTCATTGACCTTCATGGTCCGAAAAGTTGGCATCCCTATCTCTGCCGGTATGACCGCTTCGCTACCATAAGTGAGGCTGAATGGCGTTTCCCCATTGCTTGTTTTTAGTGACGTCCGGTGCGCCCATAGGACATTCGGTAGCTCATCCACCCATCCAGCTCTCTCCCTGCCAAGTCTCGTCTTGAATCCTTTCATCAAACTTTTGTTTGCTGCTTCCACCAGCCCGTTGGCTTGAGCGTGTGCCACGGCCGTGTTTATTTGAGTGATGTTCAATCGTTCGCACCAGCTTTTGAAAGGATCATGGATGAAATTACTTCCATTGTCCGTCACAATCACCTTGGGAAGACCGAATCTGCATACTATGTTCTCCCAAACAAACTTCTTTACTTCCTTCCCCGTCGTGCGGGCCAGCGGCTTGGCCTCTATCCATTTGGTGAAGTAGTCAATGGCCACAATGACGAACTTGACTTTTCCCGGGGCCTCCGGTAGGGGGCCCAAAATGTCCATTCCCCACTGGTAGAAGGGCCAAGGGGCCATTATCGAAGTTAAAACAGTTTTGGGGAGTCTCGGAACGGGTGCGTGTATTTGACAAGAATCACATTTCCGAATTACTTCCCTGGTATCCCGATGCATGGTGGGCCAATAATACCCTTGCCGCATTAATTTTCCTACCACGGATCGTGTCCCGGAGTGCATTCCGCATGCTCCTTCATGCACCTCTCGGATGACATAGTTGGCTTGAAGCGGTCCGACACACCTCAGCATCGGACCTAGATAGGATTTTTTGAAAAGCACATTGTCTACCAAAGTATATTGGTTTATTTTCATTCGGAGAGATCGAGCTTCGTTTTCATCTTCCGGCCAGAGGCCTTCCTGTTTACATCGAATGATGGGGGTCATCCAGTTTTCCCCTTCCTCTTCCACTATTGCGTTGACTATTTCCTCCTCTGTTGATGGCCTTTCTAAAACTTCCACCATGGTTTTCTTTGCCAGATGTTCGAAAGCCAAGGATGCCAATTTGCTGAGTATATCGGCTTTCTGGTTCTGTGCCCTCGGGATACTTCGGATTTTAAACTGATCGAAGTGTGTAACGTATTCCTTGGCTTTGGCTAAGTACGCTATCATGTTATCTTTGGTTGCCACGTACTCCCCATTAATCTGATTTGCTACCAAATTGGAATCTACTCTAACTTCCAACATCCGAATTTCCATTTTCCGAGCGACCCTTAATCCTGCCAACAAAGCTTCGTATTCCGCTTCGTTGTTAGTGCTCTTGAAGTTCAATCGGATGGCATAAGTGTACTCCGTTTGGTCTGGACTAATCAGCACCAGGCCCGCTCCGGCACCTGACTTGCTGGAGGCCCCATCGGTGTACAGTACCCATGGTTCTTGGTCGGAGATATCGCATATTTCTTTGCCCATCTCTCTTGTGTTTCGGCTCAACGCTTCCACGGGTATTTCCGTTATGAAATCCGCGAGGACTTGCCCCTTAATGGCACTCCGAGGTATGTAAGTGATATCGTAGGCTCCCAACTCCACGGAGTACTTGACCATTCTCCCGGAAGCTTCTGCTTTGTTTAATATTTGCTTGATGGGTTGGTCAGTGATGACTTTTATCGGATGAGCTTCGAAGTATCTTCGTAGCCTTCTGGCCATGTGTAGTAGGGCTAGAGCTAGCTTCTCGACGGGGGCGTAGTTTTGTTCGGCCTCGTGTAATGTCCGGCTAACATAATGTATCGGGGTCTGCTTTCCCTCTCTTTCTACTAACAATACTCCACTCATTGCCCCCTTTGATGCCGAGAGATATATGTATAAGTCTTCCTTCAGCCTTGGCGTTGCCAGATAGGGTAATTCAAGGATCATCTTCTTCATCTCTTGGAAGGCTGCTTCCGCTTGATTTGTCCATCGGTACTCATCCTGGTTCTCCTTTGTGATGTTCCTCAATGTTTCGAAGAAGGGGAGGGCCTTTTCCGCCGATTTGGCTAGAAAACGGTTCAAAGCTGCTAGTTTTCCGCTCAAACTTTGCATCTCCTTGAGTGACTTTGGAGATTGCATATCCACGATAGCCCTCGTCTTCTTTGGATTCGCCCTAATTCCTTCGGAAGTCACCATATATCCCAGAAATGTTCCTTCCTCTACCCCGAAAGAGCACTTCTTCGGGTTTAGTTTCATGTTAATCCGTCGGAGGTTATCGAATGTTTCCGCCATATCGGCAAGTAGCTCCCTTTCGGTTTTACTTTTTATTACCATATCGTCTACATATGCCTCAAGATTTCTCCCTATCTGCGATCGAAAGGCAGAATCCACCAAACATTGGTACGTGGCCCCAGCGTTCTTTAAACCGAACGGCATTTTGGTGTAACAGTATGTCCCGCGCTCAGTATAGAAAGCTGTCTTTTCTTCGTCTTCCTCGGCCATGTGTACTTGGTGGTATCCCTTGTAGGCATCCAAAAAGCATTTATACCTGAATCCCATAACCGATTCTATTTTCTGGTCAATATCCGGCAGCGGGTAATAATCCTTTCGACAGGATGAGTTGAGGTTCTTGAAGTCGATACACATCCGCCAGCTCCCGTCGGATTTCTTTACCAACACCGGGTTTGAGATCCAGGTCGGGTATTGCACCGGCCGAACTATTCCAGCTCTCACCCATTCTTCCACCTCCTTGGCTATGGCGTGATTCTTTTCGGCCGAGTAAGTTCTTCTCTTCTGCGCCACCGGGCGGTCTTGAACATTCACATTTAGCTTGTGTTCGATGATCCGACGGGGCACTCCCGTCATATCGGCCGGTTCCCAGGCAAACACGTCCTGGTTGTCCTTGAGTAGCGCGATTATCTGCTTTCGACATTCTGAGGAGAAGTTTCCTCCTATCGTGACTAATTGGTCCGGAAAAGCCGGATGTACCAAAACTTCTTCCGTTTTCCCTACCACAGTCTCATTCGGTCCGGCCTCATAAAGCTCTTCCTTGATTTCCTTTTTGGCCATCTGTTTCTCCTCGAGCTTGCGACACTCTGAGACAATTACGGAGCGGGTGGTGAGGGTCGCTATGCCCTTCGGTGTGGGGAATTTCACCATCGAGTGGATAGTAGATGGGATGGCTCGTAATTTCTTCAGACCCGAGCGCCCTAGAATGATATTGTACGGAGAAGGGGACCTTACCACGGCGAACTTCATCATTGTCCGGCGAGACAGGCCTTGGTTTCCGAAACGGACTTCCAACTCAATCTTTCCCAGTGGCTTTATGGATTCTCCCGCGAACCCTATCAATGGTGTGCCGGTTTCTTTCAATTTGGCCTTAATAGAAGGGCATAGATGCTCGAAACAGTGTTCATACATCACCTCGACTGAAGCGCCTTGGTCTACATAGACCCTTCTAACTGTGTATCCTTCCACTTCGGCCTCCACTATCAACGGTCCATCCGACACGTCTCCCGGAAGGATAGGTGGAAAACCGATCGGAGCATTCATCCATTCCTCCTCGGCTTCTATGATTTTCCTTTTGTGTGATGTAGGACTAGCCATGTCGAACTGTAGACAGATCGAGAGGTTAAGTCCCACGGATGGCGCCAATTTGTTAAAGCAATTTCTTGCAATCACTTCAGACAAATAAAGGGAGCCTCCCGGCTGAACTCAACTTGGGTTCCTCCGGTAGGCTTGGGTGTAAGTCCTTTCGGCTATTTGGGGTCCTCCGGATATCTGCACACAACAACACACGTTAGGCTCGCCCCGGGTGTTATCCCAGGACCCACCTCCGGTGTGAGAATAAGTATTTGATATTCCGAAAGGGCTATCAATTATAGTGAGAAGTATAATGTGAGTAATTCGTTACCTGAGAGTAGCAAATGGGCCGAGTATTTATAGTGCTCAGCCTCGATACCTGTACTGGCGGCGGCGGATATTCAGGAGATGTGTCGCCAACACGATCCCGTAAATCCTGGGAAAGGCGGCGGTGGTGTCATTAGCTGCCATCTGTCTCCTGCCTTAAAACTATTCATGCCGAACGGCCTTTGTACCTTCCGGAATACATAAGGTAGCTTTGAGCCGTCCGGACGACCGAAAGACTCAGACCATCCGGACACATACGTCAACAGTAAGCATCACAATAATGTTTGTGTAATGAGGTGATCTTGTGTGATCAAACATTTAAAAAGCTATTTCAGAACTCTTAAAATAGTTTATATGTGAATCCTATTTGCGTAGTTGTTACTCACATAGCTAGATGTCCATTGACTTTCAATATAAGATGAATGAAAGTGGCAACAATGAAACGTTTTATTGTACAAGTTTGAGGGTTGCCAATAGTGATCAACCCAGCTGGTTAGAGGCACTTCTGGTTTTACCTAAGGTTTTGAGTTTGATCTTTAAAGATGGCAAGCCTTGGGGTTTCCCAGATGTCGTATCCCGACTGAATATTCGAAAAAAAAAAGTTTCGGGTTATTTATAAAAAAGTTATAATCACGTAAATCTTTCAAATCATTTTGCAAATTATATATACTACATATTTTAAGAAAATGATTTTCCTTAAAGTTTAAAAAAAAATTGTCATAACTAATCAATCATTTATTTTCTCTCTCTTCATTTAATTCAAAATTTATATTTTTTTCTCAAACCTTTCCCCAATCTTTCAAACCATTCCCAAATTCTAATATCATTTTTGAACCAAACGCACCCTAAATCTTAACATTCCATGAATCATTAACTAAAAGCCTCTATTATATGAACCCCTATTATGTGGGGGCCGACTATTTTTGTCAAAATGTACAAGTTTTAAAGCAAGGGGTCAGGATAAGATGGGCCTAACTAAAATATCTCAACTATAAAAAAAAGAGTAAACTACACGGATGGTCCTTGTGGTTGGCGTTGACTTTCACATATGGTCCTTTAACTTTTTTTTTTTGCACTCCCGATCCCTAACTCAGAAACTACTAATACAGATGATCCCTTGACCAAACGTCCGTTTGGTGGTCAAGGCGTTAAGTTGGATAATTGTGAGGGAATTTTCGTCATATGTGAAAATCAGCCAACCCTTTTTTATAACTTTCACAAATCACCTACACCATCATCACCAAACCTCTCTTCTCTCCATTGCTGCCACCTCACCAACCACCACCGCCGCCATCTTCCTCCTCCTCATAACACCATTTCCACACACAAATCCAACCCTACTTCGTGTTATGTGTTGTTGTTGTTGTTTTTTTTTTTTTTTTTTTTTTTTTTTCGTTTTTGGTTGTAACCGCCACCACACACACACCCATCACCAAACCACCATCTGGGTCACACAGAAACCCTTCTTTCACCCCATCAACATCTTCAAAACCCAACCTTGATCAATATTAGAATTGAAGGAGATTGGTAGTTAAAGTGTGTTGATTTAGTTTAAATGTAATTGGTTGTTGATGAACATAGTACTGCATTGTTAGTTGGTGGGTGAAGTTTGTACAATTGAAACAGATAGATGGTTGAAGTTTATTGATTTAGTTTGGATTTAATGTTTTGTTTGACGAATTTCTTGCGAGTGTGAGTAAGTATGATTTAGTTTTTATCGGGATTAAATTAGAAGCTGTTAAACGTTATTTTGAATTGGAGCATATTAAGGGTTAAAGTGTGTTAATTTTTGAATTTAGATGTTTTGTTTGAAGTATCACTTGTTTGTAAACACAACCTAGTTGTTATTGGCATTGGATTAGTAGTTGTTGAGTGAAATTTGTTTGGTAAATAGTATTGAAGTGAAGCTGAGTGATGGTTAAAGTGTGTTCATCTAGTTCGAAACTTTTGAGTTATTTGAAATATCAGTTGTTTACGAAAGTAATATGGTTTTTATTGGCATTGTACGAGTAGTTGTTGAGTGAATCTTGTTTGGTGAGTAGTCCTGACCATTACATTGAAGCGGATTGATTGTATAAGTTTGTTAATTTTGGTTGAACTTATGTTTGCTTGAGAAATGATATGTTTATAGATGTAATTATGTGATGGTTTAAGTGTGTTGACTAATGGCAACTCGAGAGGCTTGACTAATGGTGGTGTGGTGGCGATTTGATGGTAGTGTGGTGGTTTGATAAATCTGAAAAATGGGGTGGTGATGGTGGTTTTCAAATATGGTCCATGTGGGACATTAAAATGACCATAATACCCTCATGTGCAAGTCAAATGAGGGGCTTTAACGGTCAAACTTGACAGACGTTTGGTCAAGGGACCATCTGTGTTAGTAGTTTCTGAGTTAAGGACCGGAAGTGTAAAAAAAAAAATCAAGGGACCATATGTGAAAGTCAACGCCAACCACAAGGACCATCCGTGTAGTTTACTCTAAAAAAAAAATAGTCATGGGAAAAAGAATTAAACTAAAAAAATATCTTTTGTATTTAGTGGAGTCATACAAAGTTGACTTTTCAAGTCATTGCTGAATCATCAATGACGTGTGCTAGTTTGGGTTATACATCTTTAGCCCCTTAACAATCACTATATGGTCACACATATTCTGAAATACTTATGATCCACATCAAAAATACCAAAGTCATCCTTGTGATAAACGATTTCTCATTGTATCCTTTTTTGTCATAGCATTATAAGCGTACCATGCTGACTAGAGATGGATCTAGAAAAACTATTGAGCAAGGTCATGAAAAATCTTATCAAGTGGTTATACGAAAGATAAATCGCAAAAAAGTGTATTCAACTTATACCAAATTTAAATTTGATGTACTTCATTTATTTTTTTATTTTTATTTTATTTATTATTATTATTATTTTTTTTTCAATTTAGCATATACCCTTTTTCTTTTTGTTGCAACTGAAGACACTTAGCAAGTTACGGGTCACTAGCAGTCCACCTTCTCTAACCTGATTTTTTGACGACCCACAACCATGCACCACCTTCATCAATCACCGCCATCACCATCAAAACCATCATCAAAACCCACCAACACCACCACCACAACTACCACTATAACCCACTAATACCACCACCATGTTCACCAACACCACCATCATAGCACCACCACAACCACCACCATAACCTACCACAAAATTTTTCAAAAAATTCAAAAATTTTACCCGAAGATAGAGGATGTTGGTACATAAAAATGCTGCTATGGAAAATAAAAATTTTAATGTACAAAAATAATTTTAATGCACAAAATTTTTAACTTGTTGATTGATGCACAATAAATTTTAATACATAAACTAAAAAAAAGTTGGATGCGAAAACCAATTTTTAATGCACAAAATGGCGATTTACAAAGTTTTAATGTACAAACGATTTTTACAATTTTTTTTTTTTTTTATTTTTATTATTATTTTTATTTTATGCATCAACGATATACACTTTCAGAAAATCTCACTTCGCAACTTTTATATCCACCAACGTCCCGTATCTTGTTGAATTTTTGAGAATTTTCTTAAAACTCTTTAATTTATGGAATCCTTTTTACGTTTCTTACGAATATTTGTTGTTGTTGTTTTTTTTTTTTACCCTGCCTAGTTACAAAATACAAAAGATGATTTAGTGGAGTTAATTAAACCTCCGTTTTAGTGACTCGATAACAAAGCAAAGGTTAGAGTTCTTGATAAAACTTGGGGTGTTCTGTGTTCAACTGTAACTTATTGCGTGTAAACTAATGGGATATAACTGAATTCAAAATGAGACTATGTAAAACTTGATGGACTAAAAATAAGTTAGTTAATTCTTGTAAATATTCAAATCATAGTTGTCAGGATCCCGATCCTGATCTTAAAATCTTACGATTTTACGATACAGCAAAACAAAAACGATCCGGATCTTAAATAAGATCTTTGAAAGCTTGAGATCTTATAGGATCCCGATCTTGACCATAGGATCTTAAGATCTAATCCGATCCGATCTTACTTTTCTCTAACCACAAACTAAAAAAATACAAATTTATAGATTGTGTTTTGTAGAATTTAAAAAATAACGTGTTAATCTTCTTAAATATTTCATAATCATAATTTAGGATAACATTTCTATGAAACACTTATATAATTTCGTGTTTATAATATATAATAATTTATAGATTTGTATAATATTATAAAGACTATATTAACAAAATGACATTACGGTAGGATTTCCGATCCGATCTTACGATCTCGATCTTGCAAAGACAAAATCGATCCTAGGATCCCGATCTTGAAAACTTTGATTCAAACCGTTGAACATTTATGTCACCACATGTTCCCACGAATTTCTTGATTCTTTATTGACGTTAATCAAGACCGAGCGAGTATACGTTCAATGGCACCTCATGCAATTTATTATTACAATATTCTTAGTCCCATCAACTTTACTTATATAAATACTAGTTGGTGTTTTAATACAAGTTCATCACAATCTGAAAAATATAATATCATCTTTTCAAACTACAAAGCATTGTTTCAAGTGTTCTTAGAATCCACAAACACAAACTAGAAAACATGACATGGATATCAATATTTACTGGTGAGTCAGGATATGCTGCTTCATCAACTGCTGAAGATGTTACTAAAGGTGTTGATGGAACTGGTCTTACTGCCATTGTTACTGGTAATTGCTACTTCTTTTCATATGTTTCTGTTCTGTTTCTAGTTGATGATGATGTTTCAAGATATGTTTGTAATGGATGGTTTAAGAATAGATCATACTGTCAACTGTTGGATTAGTACTTTTCATACTTGCTACTTCTTTTCCTATGTTTCTGTTTATGTTCATGATTTGAAAACGGTTAAACGGATGAGGTTTTTGCTGTCAAGTTATCCGAGTTTTAGAACAGATCTTAATCAGTAGATAAGAAAGAAAGTCAACTGCTAATATATAGATTGCTTTTTCTTATACAGATCAACTAGTTAGGGTAATTTATCTTAAAGTGTTGGATTAGTACTTTTCAAAGCTCAAAAGTTAACATTGATACTCTTAAATATTTTCGTAGATAAAAAAAAAAAACCTTATATAGTTTAACATGATTTAGCAGCTGGTTTCTATAAACTATTTATTTATAAGTGATGTGCATATATATGGTCCATATGTTATATGTAGAGTGATTTTCAATATATTAGTTAAGTAGTAATTACGTTATATTACATACTAAAGAAGGTGTTCATTTAAATTACAGGAGCAACAAGTGGTATCGGCTTAGAAACAGCCCGTGTGCTTGCCTTACGTAGAGTGCATGTCGTCATCGCAGTCAGAAATGTTGAATCTGGTAATAAAGTGAAAGACGGCATTGTTGAGAAAATTCCCAATGCTAAAATTGATGTTATGGAGTTGGATATCAGCTCGTTGGAATCTGTACGAAAATTTGTATCGCAATATTGCGCGAAGGGACTTCCATTGAACATCTTAATGTAAGACATTACAACCTATAACACTACTCGTTTATTGTTGGTTTAACTCGGGATGTTATAAATGGACTAATTTTGTGAATTCGTTTGTGTGAAAAGTCTCAACGCAGGAATTATGACTCCTCCCTTCTCACTAAGCAAAGACAACATTGAATTGCAATTTGCAACCAATTATGTTGGTATGTCATCTTTTACTAACTTTCTTTTACGCTGTTTTTACTCTAGACAAACATGTTATTGACAAAACATAAAATCTTTCTTTTGTTAGGTAATTTTGTTTTGACAAACTCGTTGTTGGATACAATGAAAAAGACTGCAAGTGAAAGTGGGAAAGAAGGAAGGATAGTGATGCTTTCGTCTGAGGTTCACAAGGTGACATACAAAGGAGGAATTTGGTTCGATAAAATCAATGACGAAAAGAGGTACTAAACCTTGAACTTACTGCAATTAGTATACAGTTACATGAATGTAATTTATAGGATCCACCTAATATGTGTTATGGTTTTTCAGCTATAGCGCGTTGAAGGCTTATGGCCAATCAAAGCTTGCTCCTATATTGTACATCAATGAGCTAACAAGACGGCTACAGGTAATCTTAACTAATCATATAACATGGTTCTTGAGTCATAATAAAGACTTTTGACCTTTTTGTTTAACTTTTTATTTTTGGGACATTTTGCAGGAAGAGGGAGTGAATATAACTGCAAATTCGCTGCACCCTGGAGTTATTAACACAAACCTCGCACGTCATGGTGGCTTCTTCGCTATGTTTGTAAATGCGGCCAAGAGCTTCTTGAAGAACATCCCACAGGTTTGTTTAACAAGATAGTTGCTCAGTTTTTTACTCGTATCATTTTTTCTTTGGTTAATGATAATGCAAGACTAATTATGTCTGTTTTTTGTGAATTCAGGGAGCTGCAACTACATGTTACGTAGCACTGCACCCACAGATAAAGGGCATCAGTGGCCAATATTTTGCTGACAGCAACTTGTCGAAAGCAAGTGGATATGCTCAAGACCCTGAATTAGCTAAGAAACTTTGGGATTTCACCGTGAAATTGACCCAATCAAAGTAATCTGAATCGCTATCTTTGCAATCTTTATAAACACAACAATAATAATGTATGTTCTTTGTAGTAGAGATATATGTTATAACAAGAGTCCCGAATGTTTTATGTAGTTGCTTTGAACTTTTTATGATGAATGATATTTTGTTCTTTTCGACATTTTTTTTAGTACATCATCCACAGTACTATTTCAACAAACAATGCTATAACACGAAATATAGTGACACATAAACATCAAAAAGTGAAACATAAACTCACGAAAGACAATGGTCTATAACATATTCGACCCGTGGCTTGTTTTGAGCCATAATCCAACCCAACCCAACCCAATCGAAAACTATGCATTTTATGCTAATGTTAGATGGAATACGTAATTCCATTGTAGTTATTTGATGATTTCTTAAAGTTAGTTCGAAACATGTTGTGACTTGTGACTTGTGACTTGTGAGATAAGTACATAGATAACTAACCATAATTTCAAGGGACACCTAACACATATAAAAAGTTGTAATATTTCAAGAAGACATCCAAGATCCCTGATACGTGCCATATCTGTTATACGGAGTAAGATGTTTGTAATATTGTTAATTTGGTATAAACTTGAGCTAGTAGTAAAATGCAAGCTGAAGATAAGAAGAAATGTTCTTGTATTATGATGACTTACAAACCGTTGTGTAAATTGGAAAGATACGTTTTAACATTCTTATAGCTTTTTATAACATAGCACAGACTCGACCGTCGTTACATAATTGCTATGAAAGAAATTTATTGTGGCGATGAAGTTAGCTTCTCATTAACCAACTCAACACTAAAATCCCAAAATTTCTTGACAAACTCGGGATCATTAACAAAACTGCTAGTAGTGGATATGTTGTTATCAACCCAATACTCGCCACTAATCCCCTTAACAGCCGGGTTCAGTGCTAGATAGCACGTAGTTGACGCTCCCTAAACACACCAATGAAATCTTTTAGTGAGACCATTGCTACCGTAGAAAAAACACTTATGAGTACAGAAAACAAACCTGTTCCACATTCTTGAGGAATAGCCGTACGACATACCCGAAGACCACTGTTTAAAAGCAGGCAACCAATCACATCAAAAGAAAAGAAAAAAAATAGCTTCAGAAAATGCTACTAAGTCTTAAAAAAAAGTACCTCGAACCAAAAGTGAGCTTCGTGCAATATTTGTTGCTATAATGCCTGGATGGACTGAATTCACAGTTATATTCACACCCTCTTCCTTGAGCCGCCTTGAGAGTTCCTTTGCGTGCAATGCATTAGCAAGCTTAGATTGTCCGTACGCATGTAAAGCATTGTAACTGTCACGTATAACAAGTTGAGATGTTAGTGATGGCTTGTTAACTTTTGTCAACATTTTATGGTAATTTGAGTCCAACACATACCTCTTTTCATCGTTTATTTTATCGAACCTAACTCCTTCTTTATAAGTTGTTGCATGGAGAACAGATGACAAAATGACGATCCTTCCCTGAATACCGGACTTTTCTGTTGTGTTTTTCATTGTTTCCAACAGACTGTTTGTCAAATGGAAGTGACCAATATGATTTGTGGCAAATTGTAGCTCTATGTTGTCCTCCGAGAGGCTGAAAGGTGGAGCCATAATCCCTGCATTCGCACTATAAACGTAATTTCAAATTAGTTTACTTGAAAATATAATCAAGTGTGGAGAGGAAACAAGAGACAAGTATAGTTACATGAGAATATTTAGAGGAAATCCAGAAGACTTGAACTCGGCCACAAATTTATTAACGGATTTGAGTGAGGAAACGTCAAGCTCCATAACATCGATCTTGGCTTTGGGGACTTCATTAATAATATCTTGCTTAACTTTGTGACCCGCGGTGGTGTTTCTAACCGCCATAACCACATGAACGCCGCGTAAAGCCAGAACTCGTGCAGTTTCTAGGCCAATACCACTTGTAGGACCTATATATTCATTTCACAAATTTACATGAGATACACACTTTTGAATGTTTAGAAAAACTGCTTATGATTATTTGCTTCTTTGATGTATGGTTGGTTAACAAACAATTTAAGAGTTGTTTGGGATTGCTTATTTCAAACTGCTTATATGCTACATTTTTATTTTGAAGGCTTACATGTTTTGAAATAAGTAAATAAACAGCTTGTTTCTAACACCCAAAACTGTTTATCTACATAAAAAAGTAAAAAGCACTTAAACAAGCAATTCTAAACACCTTTTCATTTAAACTACTTGCATCTTTTTCTTTAATTAAGGGATTAGGTCGAAGAATAGTGATGTACTTTTTCAAATGTACCGATTTAGTACGTGAACTTTAAAAAAATTGTAGAAATGTAACGAACTTTCATGAGTGTTCCAATTTGGTACATAATGATAACATCTGAAAATCTGACATGTGGCACCATTTATAATGTGACACGTCATCATCACGTACCAAATTGGAACACTTATGAAAGTTCGTTACATTTCTACAACTTTTTTAAAGTTCACGTACCAAATTGGTACATTTGAAAAAGTACGTTACTATTGTACGACCCATAGTTGTCAAAATCGCGATCCTGATCGTACGATCCTACACACAAAAAACGATCAGGATCTTAATAAGATCGTAATTCAAGTAGGATCGTAGAATCGCACGTAGGATCGCACGTAGGATCGCAGGATCGGATCGTAAGATCCTAGGATCCCCTATTATTTTATTTTATTTTTAAAAAATTTTTGCTATATTGACTTATTATGCGTAAGTCCATGTCTTAAAGCCCAATAACTAAGAATTCTTCATGAAAGCTATTATTTTGATGTTGTTAATTGATTGTCTTTTGCAAGATTAATGAGTGTCAAATCATTATACTTTTATGGACTATTTAGAACTAGTTTAGATGTGTCTTTTTAAGTTTATTATGAAAAACGATTTTGTGCTTTGTAATATGTCAGAAACTTGTTTTTGAAGTAAACCATGTAGATACTTGACCCAATTTTGTTCATAAATTATTTTATGTTTCATATAAAAGCATGAATTATATGTTAAAATTTTTCAGAATATCCTAATTTAATTTATTTGATTATAAAGAAAAAAAAATATTGTGTTGCCCTCTATTATAAATTATGTCGTTTCATTTTCAGATACAATCCATTTATCCTTTTGTATTAATCTATATACTGTAAAAAAAAGGTCACAGAATTACTTACCAATAAATTAATACTATATTTTTGCATTAATCTAAATGTTATCATGAAAAACCTATAATAAAAAATATTGAACAAGAAGTAGGTGCACGTATGTAGTAACTTTGTGCAAGTGAGCATTGAAACAAATCTAATATTGTACTACTACTGTACTTGAACATATAAGTTTTTCTTTTATCATCTATTTAGATTCTTTTATCATATGAAATATTATTCCGGCGTGCCCAGAGGCCAGAGGCGAATCCAACCCCTATACAAAAATATATACATTTTCATAGGATCTTACGATCCGATCCTGCGATCACGATCTTGCAAAGGCGAAAACGATCCTAGGTAGGATCCCGATCCTGACAACCTTGTAGACCTAATCCCTTTTCTTTATAAACAAGTTTCGATAAACAATAAGATGATAATGACAGAAGAAGAAACCTGTAATAATCGCGGTAAGGCCATAAGCTTCGATTCCTTGAGTAACTTCTTCAGCTGTAGATGAAGCTGAAAATCCACTCGGTCCCTTCCACGAAAATATCCACATCTTTCTAAAAGCGTTTCGTGTCGACTTGGATATAATGCAAAATTTTGTTGCGAGTAATGCAAAAGTGTTGTGAAGTTAAAAAAGATTTATAATAGATGAGAGAACAACTCAACAACTGCAATTCTTATATATTATGAGAAAAGTGTGTTTGTTAGTTCTTGTAAGGTGATCAACTTTGTGTATGAAATAAACAAATTATATAAGGACAAAAAGGGTGTCGTTAGAGGATTAATAGCGACAAAACACCAAATGGTTGAAAAAAAACACCAAATGGTTGAAAAAGCAAGATTGGAGTGTCAAAATATGTGTGCTTGTATACTCATCAAACGTGGAAAATTCTTTTTTGGCGACTATTTTTTAATATGTTAACTAATATCTACTTGATTCAAATAATGGGATTTTGCTAAACATAAAGTATCATTAGACACTAAAGTAATAAATCTTTAGACTAGAACCAATTTGCAAAAAAGATGTAAGTACAGGGACAGAATTAGAACCAAATATGACCGGGTGCAAAAAAAAAAAAAAAAAAAATTGTAAGTATAATATGTAAATAACACTAGAAATATATTTTGATGGTCCGGGTGCTTTTAAGATTGCATTTAGAAAAAATCGATGTTTTTTTTCAAAAATTAACAATATATCTAAAAAATCCATGGATGTCTCGGGACCCCGCGAGAACCCCTGTTTCAGTCCCTGTGTAAGTACTTAACTAAACTTTGTTGCACTTAATAAAGTTCATACAAATAAGTTTGCATATACTCTCATGCATGCTCCTTAGCCAGTTAGCCAGTTAGCCATGTTCACCCGTCACGACAAAACATTTTTAGTCGTCATGATTTCATTAGTCGTAAACTCAAGAACACATGCCATGTTTTAGATCGCATTGCTCGTATATAGAATACAGCATGTAAGAAACTGCAACATGAAACAAATACAGCAAAATGTAATGTGCATGGTTTGGTGTCCATGAGATAAGTTTATTTACATGGTCCATTGTATACTTTACAGACCAAAAGTTGACCCATTATCTAACATGAACAGTACAATAATTTCTAACTTGTGTAGAATAGAAACTTTAAAAAAAAATGTGGATATTTGGAAAGAAAGGAGAATCAGGGTTTGGAAGTAAATCAACAGCTGAAGATGTTACTCAAGGAATCAATGGATCTGGTCTCACTGCTATTGTTACTGGTTAAATCTTGATCCTTTTGACTTTTTTCTTCAACTTTTTTACCTTTTTATGTTATTTTTGGGTACTAAGAGATATGGTTTAATTTCATTAATCTGTTTCCTTGATCCTGATCTGATATTCTGACACATGTTTTATGGTGAAAATAGATAGTACATATGACTATGAGAATGTCTTTCTAGGTAGATACTTAACATAGGACACATGTTTTATGGTCAAACTAAAAATTTAAACTTTAGAGTTACATATTGATCAAAAGACCAAAAATGGTCTCTATTTGTGGATACAGTTTGAGCATTTAACAAGAACAAAAAAAAAGCTACGTGTTTCGATATATGTTGAATTCCATATCTTTTTTTTAGTCGAAGTTTCTTCGTTTAACCTCAATGAATGAAACTTATTGTTTCATTTGAGTTTATTCTATAATGTTTAGCCATATGGTATTTTCGTGCATTAGGAGCTTCAAGTGGTATTGGCACTGAAACAGCACGAGTCCTTGCCTTGCACGGTGTGCATGTGGTTATGGCAGTAAGAAATACAGAAGCCGGTACAAAAATTAAACAAAATATAGTTAGTGAGGCACCTACTGCTAAAGTTGATGTAATGGAGCTAGATCTCAGCTCTCTTGAATCCGTAAAGAATTTTGCAGCCCAGTATTGCTCTTCAGACTTTCCGTTAAACATTCTCATGTAAGCTATTTTACCTTATATTGTTTATAAGTATCGATCTATATATATTTATAATGACATTAACATGTAATATTAGTACTTTGTGCTGTCAAAAGTAACAATGCAGGGGTCATGGCTACGCCATTCATGCTTTCAAAAGACGGAATAGAACTACAGTTTGCCACAAGCCATTTAGGTATGTAGACAAGTTCGATGGGTCGGGTTGGATTTAATAACGAGTCAGATTGGGTTATTTTGACGCTGGTCAAAATGGGATTGGGTTGGTTAAACCCAGACATTTTTTGTTCAATTTTTTTTTTTTTTTTTTTTTCTTATTCATAAATTGTTTGTGTTTCAGATATGAACATAACTCGAATAGCCCATTCGTAAGTAATATATTTGAAAGCATATCATGATAGAAACTGATATAAAGGTGTCGTCTTTTGTCAGGTCATTTTCTTTTGACGAACCTTTTACTTGAGACCATGAAGAAGACTTCAAATGAGCAAGAAAAAGAAGGAAGGATAGTTAACGTGTCATCCGAGGCTCATCGAATTACATACAGCAAAGGAATTAACTTTGACAAAATAAACGATGAATCAAGGTACACATTTGAAGTTCATTGCACATTTTCACATCATCAGAACATGGGTGAATGCATTGTTTAGTGCATATCTTTAACTTATTTATTCTGTTCCACGTCTCAGTTACAGCTCCATATACGCCTATGGACAGTCAAAGCTGGCCAACATACTGCACGCCAACGAGTTAACAAGGCAGTTTAAGGTAATTTTTATTCAAATTTGTAATATTTATCAGCATATTGCTATTTAGCTTCTTTTTTTTTAGCTAAATTCTTATTTACATAATATTTAAAAACCAGGAAGAGAAGGTGAACTTAACTGCAAACTCGCTGCATCCTGGTGCCATTGCAACCGGTCTTTTACGCCATCACAGCTTTCTTGAGGGTAAATTTCAGATCTTTTTTATAACTTAATCTCTAAGTTTAAAATATTTTCCTCTAACATAGTATTGTCCTTTTAATCTTAAACTGTTCTTTATATAGGCATAGTTGATTGGGTCGGTAAATACTTCCTGAAAACTATCCCGCAGGTTAGTGTTAGGCCACTTAACTGAGTAGCTTTTCTGGAGACTGACTCACTTACGAGCCCTTTTCAAAATTGATTTTCAGGGGGCGGCAACTACATGCTATGTTGCATTGCACCCACAAGTGAAAGGGGTTAGTGGTGAGTATTTTGCGGACAGTAACAAACTGAAGCCCAGTTCTTTTGCTAAAGATTCTGAATTGGCAAAGAAACTGTGGGATTTTAGCCTTGGCATGGTGGCTCCTTGATTAGATTGAATATCGAGAGATAATCAAATTTGTTTGTGTGCTTTTATGTATGAATGTCAACTCATTTGTTCTTAATTTGTACTGTGATACGTGAAAAATAGTTTTAAAGTGTTGTATGTATGTATTTTCTCGCAATTATACACTCGTGAAAAAAAGATATGTGCATTGTGAGCTAATGCAAGGTGGATAGTTTTAATATATTTCTTTGTAAAAATCAACAATCCTGGGTATAACAAGCACTGGTTTAAGCGCGGTTGGGACTAGGGACCAGTTGACGCAGCCCCAAAGGAGAGGAAAAAAAACAAGTCCGCCTAGGAACCGCTTTAGGCAAAGTTGCGGACGCAGAACATATGGACCAAGCCATAAAAAGGTTAGTCATGGGCTCATTGAGCCCGATCCTTGTGAACCATGTCGTGTATTTTTTATACAACTATAGTAAAGAGACACAGACTAGCATATGTATGATCAGAATCTTTTTTCCAAATTAAATAATCAGATCAGATCACAAAAGCTAATAGATTAGTATATAAGTTTTAATCTGTAGGATTCCAGCAGTTGACCTGTCGCACAAACCAATAACTAGTTGATAATTACTATAACTTAAATAAAATATCAGCATTGATATCTATGTTCTCACTGCAAAATCTACATTGAAGGCTTAAAAATGTGGTTTTTTCAAAAGAAAGGGGAATCAGGATTTGGAGGTTATTCAACAGCAGAAGATGTTACTAAAGGAATCGATGGATCCGGTCTTACTGCACTTGTTACAGGTAAAATCTAACTTAAACATTTGGGAATCACTTACTTTTTTCGATAAGTCTTGAGAGTCGTCTCAGATTCTAAGTCAACCATCATTCTTCAGACCTAAAGTGCAATGTAACTAGATATTGTGTTTATATTATATTTGTGTGTGTATTAAGGAGCTTCAAGTGGCATAGGCGCAGAGACAGCACGAGTGCTTGCCTTACACGGAGTACATGTGGTTATGGCAGTAAGAAATACAGAAACCGGTACAAAAGTCAAAGAAAGTATACTTAAAGATACACCTAATGCTAAAATTGACGTAATGGAGCTAGATCTCAGCTCTCTTGAATCCGTAAGGAAATTTGCAACCGAGTATTGCTCGTCTGGTCTTCCTTTAAGCATTCTAATGTAAGAAATACTATTCTTATCTGGCCTCATTATACCTTTCTATATTTGGTTATATTGTCTACTCTAGTTGACAGTAAAAAGTAAGATTAGTTATTTCTGTTGTCAAAAGTAACAATGCAGGGGTCATGGCTCCTCCATTCACACTTTCAAAAGACAATATTGAACTACAGTTTGCCACAAACCACTTAGGTACGAGATCACGTTATTTGAAAGCACTACGTCTGTTTATTTTCATGAAATCAACTTCAAAATGCATATCCAAACACCCCTAAAGGTGTCGTCTTTTATCAGGTCATTTTCTTTTGACGAATCTTTTACTTGAGACCATGAAGAGTACTTCACGTGAACAAGGAAAAGAAGGAAGAATAGTTAATGTGTCATCTATGGGTCATCGATTTGCAAAAGAAGGAATCAACTTTGACAAAATAACCGATAAATCAAGGTACAGAACCCAAGGTGTATGCAATGTTTAGTGTAGATATGGAACTTATATGTTTCATTCTGTAATTTAGTTACGGTCCCATAGAGGCCTATGGACGATCAAAGTTGGCCAACATATTGCACGCCAACGAGCTAGCAAGGCAATTCAAGGTAATCTTAAGATAATTTGTAATAATCTTCAAGAAAATGAATCTTAGCTCTCGTTGCATTGTTACTATAATTTTCACATAATTGTCAAAAACCAGGAAGAAAAGGTGGAGTTAACTGCGAACTCGTTACATCCTGGTGCCATTCAAACCAATCTTTTACGTCATCACTTCTTTATTGAGGGTAAAACTAAAATCTTTTAGCATAACTTAATATCTACTGTTTAACCATTATAGTTACATATTGGCCTTTTGATCTTGTATTATTTATGAATCAGGTGTAATGAATTGGGTCGGTAAATTCTTTCTGAAAACAATCCCACAGGTTAGCGTTACGCTACTTAATCTTTCATGTCTAAACCACATAAGTTTTCAAGGAAAGGACTCACAGACCCTTAAGAAATTTTCAGGGGGCGGCAACTACATGTTATGTGGCATTGCACCCACAAGTCAAAGGGGTTAGCGGGGAGTATTTTGCAGACAGTAATATAGGAGACCGGAATTCTTTTGCCAAAGATCCCGAATTAGCCAAGAAACTATGGGATTTTAGCTTAAGCATGGTAGCTAAATAATCAAGTTTAAGCATGGATGATTAGCAACGCTCGAGTCTTAAGTTGCAGCTGCTAAAACCAATCTTTTTGTGTATCTGTGTTCTTTCTAAATAATTGTAATGTTTTTTTAACATTAATTTTTTGTAATGACACAATAGTTACCACTTACAAACCAAACACAATTTAAGCCTATATGACAGAAAAAGGTTCTTCATTGATAAAGCTTTTGTTGTGCACAAAACATGGTTACATCACTATTTTCATACCCTACTCTAGTCTAAACCAGAGATGAACCACCCTAAACCATGTTCTACATCTAACACAACAATCTAACCATTTTTCAAAATTTGGATTTTAACATGTAACCTTCTTTCTGTATGGCTCCATAACGGAAGCAAGCCCACGAGTCCCTACCCTTTTTTTTCATGCATAACAAGTATCGGTGTACACTTCTTTACATCCACCACGAACCACTGTTAAATGCTGGAGTTTCATAAGCTATCCATCTGCATAACCACAGCAAATGCATATCAGATTGATATCTTTGTCAGCTTCTTCAGATTATAACACGAAATAACTGTACCTATAGTTAATAGCATCCCCCCTCCTTCCATTTAAGCTTCCAAAAGAGATTATGAACATAAAAAAACAAAATAATTATAGATATTATTTATAATTAGTTGGACTATGATGATGGTTGAAATCAAATCCATTCTCTTCGACTAATAACTGGTGAAGTGGGTTTGAGGTCAATGGGAGGGTATTGTTTGACAGGATCTCTCAGGAGTTGCTGAGAAACGCGGTCAGCAAAAACAGACTTTCCACCATATGTTTCCTTTTGGTTCCCTAAAAAATCATTATCCGATGGAACTATCTCGTGATAAAAGGGAGAACCTTGAGGCATTGCACGAAACATATCAGGCTTCCGGTCATGAAAGTGAGGTCCGGTAGTCATTGGGCCAAAAGATCGAGTGGGAGACCTTGAACTCAAACCCATAAACTCTGGAGTATATGGCTTCTGCAAATGGTTGTAATACGAAACGGCCCCACCACCACCGCCTCCTGTCAATGGTGTTGATGCACCCGAGATGATTCGCGGGCTTGAAATTGGTGACGGTGATAATCTCCCATTCATATTTTGACCTGGTTTTGGACCCAAAAGAGGGCTACCCAAGTGGGAAACTGGGCATGACACATTGCGAGGGATATGACCTCTTGAGTGAAGAACCGAGACGCCTTCAGAAGCGTGTCCAATGCCCTGCATCCATCATAATAGTGGATAAATAATCAAACGCAAGCCTTTCAAAAAAAATAATAATAATCAAACGCAAACTTTCTTTAAAAAAAGACAAAAAAAACATACCAAATATCTCATTGAATTTGTAACTGGGCCAAGATTAGGTATCAGTCTCTCAGATGAAGCAATATTTTTAACAAACGGGTGGTCAAGAAGCTGGGAAGCACTAGGTCGACGACATGGTGCCCTCTGCAAGCATTGCAAGATAAAATCTTTTCCATCATCCGAAAGATGATCAGGTATGAACGGAAGTTCTTTGCTGTTTCCAACCTTAAACAAAGCAGCAACCTTTGACATGCATATAAAAAACCAAGAAAATTAATAGTTCGATCAAAAAACCATAAATACAGATAAAAATGCAATACTTTTTCAAAATTTGTAAAATATGTAACCTACTTACCCCTTCGTACTGACTCCACGGTGGTTTAGTTGTAGCCATTTCTAGTACAGTACAGCCAAGGCTCCAGATATCCACCGCAAGATTGCAACCATTTGAGTTATTATTAATAACCTAAAACAGTTTAATTCAATTCAGCACTTATAAGCATATAACTTTTTTATGAAATCCGACATATTAAGTTTGGGAGGTAGGCTAACCTCAGGTGCCATCCAGTACGGGCTTCCCTTAAAAGATAATGGGCATGACGGGCCTGAAATCTGTAAAATTGAAATCATGTCAAGAGACCGAAACACAGGTGACCAAATTTAGATGTTATTCAGCATATTATGTATATCACTTACATGTTTTGCCATCCCAAAATCGGCTAATTTTACACGTCCATTAGGGTCAACCAAGATATTTGCTCCTTTAATATCCCTAAGAGACATAAATTACAGAGTATGTGAGGCTGTGAGTACTGAAATACGAATAATCAAGACGTGACCAAACAGAACTTACCTATGGACTGTATTTTTGGCGTGTAAATACGCAAGTCCTGACAATATTTGATGAGTGTAACTTCGGATCGCGATTTCACCCAGGTGTCCGTACTCCTGAAGAAGTTTATGAATAGAACCGCCCGAAACATACTCCAAGTATATATAAAGTTTGTCATCCACCTGATAAGTTTATACCAAAGCAGCCATGCGTTAAAACAGTATCATAAACCATTACAATATATGTAAAACATAAAAGTAACATGGGTATATATATATAAAAATTCTTACTGTCTCGGATCCATAGTATTGCACAATGTTTGGATGCCGCAAACGACTTAAAAGTGCAATTTCCTGCCGGATTATCACGACAAGTGTTAGGTTTCTAATTTATATATGGTTAAGATTGTAATTTTATAAAAGAGTGATAATTTATTAGAGGGTGTGGTAAAATGACTTACTTGCCCCAACTGTTGAGCACTTTCTTTTGACTTTGCATCATCCGAGAATAAAGTTACCTCCTTCATTGCACACATTTCACCACTCTCACTACAATATAAAAAATAAAAATAAAAAGTCAAGCGGTTTGGTCAATATGAGAAAATGAATATACAATCATTTGACTTTGACCACCAACCTGTTAAAACCAAGATAAACATGACCGAAAGTGCCTCTACCAAGCAATTTACCCTTCTTCCAACGTGAACCATGGCTAGCCAACATATCAGCTCTACCTGGGCTTCTTGGAAACGTTGGTGTAGTCCCCGTTGAATATGAGGGTGAATAAGGACCATTATTTGACATGGTCAATGGAGGCAAAGGTAGCCGGTATGTTTGTTGTTTTCCACTAACTGCGTCTTCTGGCCAGTTTGCAGATGAGTCCATGTTCGACCCACCGGCTCTTGGATGCAACGGTGTGACAGACCCACTTTGTATTCTTGAGCTAGGGCCAGGGCTAGTCATCCTAGGACTAGGTATAGGTGAGCACTCAGGGCTACATCTACTTTGTTGCCAAAACAACATGTCTCCACCGACCGAATTATGACCTGAGTTGTGACCTGACCCTGGACTCGAGCAGTGACCCGATCCAAGAAAACCTGCATCAGCATAAGGCCTTCCGGCCCAGAAAGAGTTCAGGGTTGGGTCAGGCCCAAATGCTCTCATGGGGCTTCTAGAAGGACTGGACCTTGAGCTATCTGGAGCACCAAAGAAAGCACCAGATTGTGGTATCTGTAATTTCGCCATGTGTCGACATACTGGTCGCCGCTTTGGTGAATTTGGCACCGTTTGGTTGTTCAAAGGTGCTTTCACTGGCTTCGGTTTTTCCCTTCTCTTTGGTGTTATAAATGTAACATGGCTAAAGATTAACAAAACAGTGGGTTAATTACCAGCAGTAAAAAAATAATAAATCTGTAAAACATTCAATTGCAAATATGAAAACTCACCAAGGACTATTTGTAGAAGTTTTATTCCCAGTTTCATAATCAGATGCTTGAGGGCTCAGAAGCCGGGAATCAGGCGGATCGTCACTGTCACTATCACTATCAGTAAAAACCGAATCCGTTGCTAAATCCCCTTCAACATCGATATGACCCTGTACATTTTGGGTATTCCTAGGTTTAGGAAGGGGAAAAAGCAATAACGGTGACGACCCATTTCCAATCCCTGAGTTTCTCAGCACCCGCTTCCCAGAATCAGCCCGACCCGTATCTGTATCAGGAAGCGGTAGCGGGTGGGCATGGGGTCTCTGGGAAAAACTTAGTGACCGGGCCACTAGTGTCGATGGAGACGGTGATAGGGACCCAACACGGGAATGAGACCCCTTTTCAGAGGCTGTTTCACTCCGCCTTCGAGACGAGTTTTGTTTTGATTCTGATGTTGGACTTTTCAGCTTTCTTTGAATGGTACCAAAAATACCGCCAGCATTTGTTTTCTTTTTTGGTTCTTTTGATGAGGATTTACTCCACCACGGAGACATGATTGATCAATTAACTATTTTTTACTTGTGGACTGTCAAAAGCAGAATTGGTTCTGCAATTTCTAGGTCACAAATGTGAATTGGTAACAATTTGCTTTGAATTTTTTTCCAAAGATCTGCATGACTAAATAGGACAGTATCTACCTCTGCTGCTTCCGTAATCATGAAATAAATAGCAATTACTTGAATGACTGGTGCACCTATGAAACTGCATTTAAGAATCATATATTATTTTCAAGAAGATGACTATCATATTAAACATAGAGTTCCAATTCATAATTTCATCGACTCAACAAACAATGCAAAAGTCAAACTAGAAACGTGTGTGGTTTTCACTTTGCCGTTCTACTTTTAGTAGTTTGTGATAAAAGGCTTATTTTTAATGCTACTTCTTTTACTATACGACTCTAGTTCACTATATAGTATGGCTCATGCTCAAGCCTCGTATGGCTCAAGCTCACCATCTTGACAAGCCAAAATGAGTCTGGACTTGCGAGCCGTGGTGTCCTTTATATCTAATTGGCTCACTAATCTTAGTTTCTTACACATGCAAAAATATTTACTATAATGCATCGGGAATTTTGTCAAACAATCTATTTTGTATTTGAATGAGTTCATACGAACTAAGACTCAAGCTCACACAAGCATATATGAGCCTATCCTATAGTTAAAACTTAAATAAACTTATAGGAACCAAGCCTGTAAAAGCGGACACGTCGCTCATACCTTAGACAAGCTGAGCCGAAGCTTGAGCCTTCCAAGCCACAAGCCCATATCTTGCCATTTAATCCTCGTTCCATTTTTAGATCGACAAAAGTTTCATATTTAGAACAATGACCTATTGGAAATACACGTATGAAGGGCTCTTACATGTGCCGAGTCTTCAGAGTTAATTTTGAGATATACGATTCCTTCCCATTTCCTATTTTCGAATGAGTAAACTTTCCCCACCGTTGCTTATTTAAGTAAACTGCATTATTTCCATGGAGATGACGAATGAAACATTAAAGTTCATGTAGTTTAAAATAGCAAAACTTTGAGAAAATTGAAATCTATCAAGTAGTGTTTCGTAAGTGTTTTATATTCAATGTTGTGTCTAGTAACTCAATTTGAAAAACATAAATCACAAAACAAAAACATTTGAAGAAATCTTCTATGTGGTTTTAAGATATCCATGTTGTTTGATGACTAGATAAACTCACAAAAGTGAGAAATAAAACTTTAGACAATCCAATTTTACGTGTTCAAATCCTTTCTTAGCGTTTGATATAGAAATAAAAATCCATTCTTGCTAAAAAGCGAGGAATAGTGATTTCCTTTAGACAATCCCAAAATGACCATTTTATGTGTTTGAGTGAGCATATAACCTTTAATTATGACACAACGAACATATATAGCTTAAAAATTACAAATCTCTATCAAATCTTCTATAAAGATATCATACTCGAAAGGATCATTCTTAAAAGTCCATCTCAAACAAGCAAGAAAAAATATATACATTTAAAACTTACTTGTTCGAAATATACACTCCAATCTACGTTCTATGGGCGTGTTTGAGAAAGCTTATTCCGAGTTTATCTATACTACATATAAAGAGAAAACACATTTGATTAAAACATAACATAAAAAATCAGTAATGTTGTTAGACTAAAATACCCCTATTTATAAAAAGAAATGCAATATATTAAACATTTAAATACTTAATTACAATTTAAACCACTAAGTTCCTTCACTCTCAAATTAACGCTACTTTACACCGTCGCCTCTATGCGCGGGTAATCGTCTAGTCTACTATAAAAACAAGTAGGTACCAACCTACTGCTTAATATTTAGGGCTTATTTGCTCTAGAATAAGCAAAAAATAAGTTTTATCTAAACACTTGAATCTACTTATCAACTTCTAAGACATAAGCACTTAAAAAAGCAATTTCAACACCCTCTATATCAAGCTTATAAATTATTCATGACCATTAGTGCCTAGGGGAACAGGGATGGCAACAAGGCAGTGTACATGGAAAGCAAAAGACAAATTTGTTTAACTATAAAATCGGTGAAGTGTAAAAACGTTGAATTACCTTTTGGAGTGTTTACCTATAAGGTTGGTGAAGTTTAGAAAATGCAGTATCAGTATGACAAGTGTAATTTCAGTAAAAAATAAATAAATAAATAATAAAATAAAAATAAAAATAATAATAATAAAAAAAAAAGGTTGCAAGGTTAGCTAAATTAAGACGTTGGACTTTCATCATAATGATTAAAAAAGAAAACATTTGACTTGTGGTCAACAGTAGAAAACTAAAATAAACCACACGGGAGGATGTACCTTACTCCGTAATTTGGTTACTAAAGAAATACAGACATACACCAATCACTGTTCAAATAAAGAAGAGGACTCTAATCTTTTTACAAATGTTAATATTACCATAATATCTACTGATTGTAAACCAAGCGCCTCTTGCTTCTATAGGCCTAAAGTGTTAAACTAACATCATGTAAGTTTTAAGATCAAACGGCCCTCTAATCATTTTTATAGATATTAAATACACTAATGTCTAACAGGTAGAATTTAGAAAGGTTTGATGTGGTTGGGGTGAATGATAAAGTATCTTTTTTCGAAAAGTAAGATTTCAGTAATTAACCTTGCACACGTGCTGGAGTGCGAGGCAACTTAAAGTTTAGATTAAACGATGTCAAGCAATGCAAAATGGAGTAAGTCTAGATTTCAATGCCTATGATAACACCGCTTCCAAATCCCCTTTCATGGATAGGCCTAAAATGTTAAACTAACAACACGTGTGCACCATGTAATCTATTAGTACATTGAAAAAGTCAGGTAAATGAGAAAGGGGATTAACCCTCTAAATTTTTGCTATATATTCACATCTATAAAATGACATGAGATGCAATCACACAAAACCGTATTATCATAGGGAAAAACAGATATAAAAATTTGCATCTTGCATTATTAAAGTAAACTTTCCCCACCGTTGCTTATTTTAGTAAACTGCATTATTTCCATGGAGATGACGAATGAAACATTAAAGTTCATGTAGTTTAAAATAGCAAAACTTTGAGAGTGTTTGGTAAGTGTTTTATATTCAATGTTGTGTCCAGTCACTCAATTTGAAAAACATAAATGACAAAATATAAACATTTGAAGAAATCTTCTAGAGGTATATTGTAAATGAAAAAAAAAAATAAATAAATAAATAAGAATGGCTGGTTCGGGTTATAGCCTTGAAATGCAGGAGCACTGATTTCAAATCATAAGCTTGCAAGTACGTTACAGTGACTATTGAAAATGAATTTATACTAGAGTTACAACTTACAAGACTAATTTGTGCGCTTTAACATTATATTTTGGTTCAAGTGTTCTGGTGCTCAAAGATTCATCAACCAACTCAGCTTATGGCATTTTCACCTTAAAATATTTGATGTACAAACATTTTACAAAACCACTTAATGAACCACAAAATTGCTGATACAAATTTACAATACGTGTGTTTATTTGAACCAATTCGATTTTGCTAGGACACTTTATAAATTGCTTGACTTACAAAGTTGGATTTTCACTTCATTATCACTGAATCAAACTTATTATAATGTCGTGAAGATATAGTCAGAATGTTTTTGACGACGACAGCCAGACACATGTTTGTTAGATAATCCAAATCAAATTTTAATCAGCCTAACCAACCACTGTACCACTATCAACACACATCGTTAAACACTGGTGAAGTAAACGTGTCAAATAACCATTTGCCTAGTCTTGCAAAAATCAGAAATTTCTATAAGAACAGTTATAATTCTGCAGAAAAAGAGACTAGATACTGTGATCTAAAAAGTTGAATCACGATTCATCTAAGGTGAGTTACAACACTAAATGTCTATCTATAAAGACAGAGGAGAGAGGCTGGCCAAAAAAGTGCAAGCAACTCGAAGTTCATGGACCAACCTTCTATGGGGGTGTTTGAGAAAGCTTATTCCGAGTTTATCTACTATAAAAACAAGTAGGTACCAACCTACTGCTTAATATTTAGGGCTTATTTGCTCTAGAATAAGCAAAAAATAAGTTTTATCTAAACACTTGAATCTACTTATCAACTTCTAAGACATAAGCACTTAAAAAAGCAATTTCAACACCCTCTATATCAAGCTTATAAATTATTCATGACCATTAGTGCCTAGGGGAACAGGGATGGCAACAAGGCAGTGTACATGGAAAGCAAAAGACAAATTTGTTTAACTATAAAATCGGTGAAGTGTAAAAACGTTGAATTACCTTTTGGAGTGTTGGTTGGTGAAGTTTAGAAAATGCAGTATCAGTATGACAAATGTAATTTCAATAAAAAAGGTTGGAAGGTTAGCTAAATTAAGAAGTTGGACTTTTAATCCCCGAATATATACTTTTTTACATCATAATGATTAAAAATAAAACATTTGACTTGTGGTCAACAGTAGATAACTAAAATAAACCACACGAGGATGTACCATACTCCGTAATTTGGTACTAAAGAAATACAGACATACATCCATCACTGTTCAAATCAAAAAGAGGACTCGAATCTTTTTTACAGATGTTATATACCATAATATCTACCGATTGTAAACCAAGCGTCTCTTGCTTCTAATGGCCTAAAGTGTTAAACTTCCATCATGTAAGTTTTAAGATCAAAATGGCCAACTAATCATTTTTATAGATATTAAATACACTAATGTCTAACTGACAGAATTTAGAAAGGTTTGAAGTGGTTGGGTGAATGATAAAGTATCTTTTTCAGAAAAGCAAGATTTCAGTAATTAACCTTGCACACGTGCTGGAGCGTGAGGCAACTTAAAGTTTAGATTAAACGATGTCAAGCTATGCAAAATGGAGTAAATCTAGATTTCAATGCCTATGATAACACCGCTTCCTATGATTGCATCACGTGCCATGTTTAAATTTCAAACTAATCCCCTTTCATGGATAGGCCTTAAATGTTAAACTAACATCGAATGTGCACCATGTAATCTATTAGTACATTTAAAAAGTCAGGCAAATGAGAAAGGGGATTAACCCTCTAAATTTTTGCTATGTATTTACAACTATAAAATGACATGAGATGCAATCACACAAAACGGTATTATCATAGGCGAAAACAGATTTAAACATTCCCATCTAGCATCTTGCACGTGCTTGACTTCATTTAATCTAAACTTTAAAATTCCCCTAACCACCCCACCCCGCCCCAAGCTCATGTGCAGGGTAAGTTACATGAGACTTAATTTTTCTCAGAAGGATATTCTATCATACGCTCGAGTAGCTAAATTCTAGTTATCATAACATTGTACTACCACATTTATAACTCTAATCTAACCAAAGTCTAAATCGTTAACTTCCATATCATTTTTTGGTCACTACTAACCCTAACTTCACATGTCGGGTGTTTTGACCAATCATAAATTCCAATAAGCACATGCCCTAATAAGCATATATAATTCAGGGGTCCGGGTTCCACTCTAAAAAGAAAAACATGATTACACTTTACTAGAATTTTCACACACATTTGCTATCATAGCTTGTTAATAACCAAAAGGGAGCTCAAAAAGCACACTTAAGTTCTTTCAGCGCTCATCTAACCTAGCCAATACCCTCTACGAGCAACCGCTCATCTAAACCAACCAATACCCTCTACGAGCAACCGTAAACCAACTCAACATTGAAATAGACCTAATCCTCAAACATCCATCATCTAAAACACATACATTCAGTTCATAGCATCAAATAATTAACCAATACCCTCAAATTCCCACCCTAAGCTAAAAAAACGCATAAGCTAACTTTATCACCAAAACTCAAAATTATCCAAATTCCACAAAAACCCACAAGCAAAACCCAAAAAGGGTATCCAAAAAAACACAATCTTTTGTTGAAATTCACCTGAAAATTCAAAAATCAAACTCAAAGAACATAAAAACCCTAAAATTCAAGAACCCTAAAATAGGCATCAATTCACCAAGAAAAATGATGGGTATTGTAGTCCTAAATGAGCATAAGCATATCCAAATTTTTAAAAAATAAAAAGGTGGTTAAAGTAACGGTTAAAATGGTAAAAAAAAGAAAAACTTACCGGACCGGAAAGTGCAGAAAACCGGCGGGAAATTTACAGAAAAGTGTCAGTTACCGAAGAGACGCTCAAACAATGAAACAAAGAAAGAAGATAGAAAAAGAAATAGAGATTTTGTGTAAATTTAATTATTATTACAATTACAAGTACTAGTAATTACTAATTAGTATTCGTAATAATTATTGTTTTAAACTTGTTTTTTTAATTTGTTTGAGAAGTGAAAGAATATATTAAGTGTGGAAAGGGTGAGTTTAATCAGCTTATTTTATTTCCATTTTGTCAACTAGAGTCAACTCCAGTTTTCCAAAGTACAATTTACTTCCAAGTTTTGGGTTAGTAGCAAGATATAGTCATTTCAAAATAAATAAATAAATAAATAAAGTGCAAAATAGGATTGCAATTTCTAACATCTTACATCCCTGTTAAAAATAATTAGCATCTTACATCCTTCGTTAGTCAAACGTTTAACATCATACATACCTCGTTTACAATGAGGACTAATGGTGCAAATTATTTTTTCGTTATCTCTTAACGAGATAGAAAATATTACACCGTTAGCCTTCAGGACTAATGGTATTTGCACCGTTAGTCCTCTTTTTACGTTTTTATATATTTTTTGTGCGTTTTATCCGTTTTTTGTACGTTTTATCCGTTTTTTTACCCTTTTTTTTTATGTTTTCTCCCGTTTTTTTATGTTTTTATTAGTTTTTTTGTTTTGTCCATTTTTTTGTACGTTGTATGAGTTCTTTTTACGCTTTATCCATTTTTTGTATGTTTTATCTATTTTTTGTACGTTTTATCTGTTTATATCCCTTTTTTACGCTTTCTCTGTTTTTTTACGTTTTTATCAGTTTTTTACGTTTTATTAGTTTTCTACGTTTTATGCGTTTTTTTTGTACGTTTCATTAGTTTTTTATACGTTTTATCCGTTTTTGTTGTGTTTTACCCGTTTTTTGTACGTTTTATCCGTTTTTTTTACTTTTTTTATCCGTTTTTTGTACGTTTTATCCCTTTTTTTACGTTTTAACCATTTTTTGCCCTTAATTTACGATTTTATCCGTTTTTTTGTACGTTTTAACTGTTTTTTTCACGTTTTATCTATTTTTTGTACGTTTTTGTATGCTTTATCCATTTTTTTACGTTGTAACCATTTTTTATACGTTTTTATCCGTAAAAATATGTTTTTTTTTACGTTTTTACGTATAAAACGTACGTTTTTTTTAACTTTTTTTGTACGTTTTAACCGTAACAAAAATAGATAAAACGTAAAAAAACCCTGCTAAAAACATGAAAAAAAAGGGAAAAACATCCAAAAACGGATAAAACCGTACAAGAACGTATAAAACCGTACAAAAACGGATAAAATATTTTATCCGTTTTTTGTACGTTTTGATCATATTTTTTTACGTTTTATCCATTTTTGTACGGTTAAAACGTACCAAAAAATTAAAAAAAGGTACAAAAACCGGATAATAAAACGTAATAAAAACGAAACAAAACAGATAAAGTCGTAAAAAACGGATAAAACGTACAAAAAGTGTTTAAAAGGGATAAAACGTACAGAAAATTGGTTAAAACGTACGAAAAACGGATAAAACATAAAAAATATATATAAAAAAGATTAAAAAATAAATAATTATAAAACGTTCAAAAAACGGATAAAACGTAAAAAAACTGACAAAAAACGAAGAAAACGTAAAAAAGGGACAAAAACGGGTAAAACGTACAAAAAACGGATAAAACTTACAAAAAACGGATAAAACGTAAAAAAAACAGATAAAACGTACAAAAAACGGATAAAATGTAAAAAAAAAACTGATAAAAATGTACAAAAAATGGAGACAACGTAAAAGAAGGGACAAAAACGGATAAAACGTAAAAAACAGATATAACGTATAAAACTGATAAAACGTACAAAAAATGATAAAACGTAAAAAAAATTGATAAAACGTACAAAAAATGGAGAAAACGTGAAAAAACGAACAAAAAATGGAGAAAACGTAAAAAAAAAAGACAAAAACAGATAAAATGTACAAAAAAATGTAAAAAACGGATAAAACGTACAAAAAACTGTTAAAAACGTAAAAAGAGGACTAACGATACAAATACCATTAGTACTGAAGGCTAACGGTGTAATATTTTTTATCTCGTTAAGAGATAATGGACAAATAATTTTCACCGTTGGTACTCATTGTAAACGAGGGATGCATGATGTTAAATGTTTGGCTAACGAATGATGTAAGGTGCCAATTGTTTCTGACAGGGATTTAAGATGTCAGAAATTGCAAATCACATGGATGTATTTTGCAGTTTACTAAAAAAAAATTAAAAAAAAAAATTAAAAAATATATACATATATATATATATATATATATATATATAGTAGAGTTTATATGTCGGTGTTTTTTATAACATTTTTAATACTAGCGTTTAAACAAAATTCAAAACACTATATATTATCAATCAAACAAGTTTTATCTATCAAACAAACTTTATAATCAAATGTTCAAAGTTAAATGCTAGTTGCTCCAAAACGTTGTGTGCCAAAACATATTGGTCTTGTTAGAAAATTTAGTGCACTTGAGAGATCAGTTTACACTTGTTAATGGGTCAGGAGGTACGGAGTGTACACCCATCAGGTCCCTGACTACCCTAACTCAAATAGTGGTTAAGAGTAACTCATCAGGTCCCCGACTACCCATCAGGACACTGAGGTTAGTACTGCTGGTGCTAAGTTAGTACTGTTGGTACTAAGTTAGTACTGCTGAGTTAGTGTTGCTGGGATAAGTATGTAACTGCTTTGACCTATTCAAGTGGCAGTTATAGCTGTCATTATGACCACGTTTAATTGGTCATGTAACCACTATTGGCTATAATGGGGATAATTATGAGGCGATTAATGGGCCGATTAATCCTCATAATTCCCTTTGATTAGCAATGAGTATTCTCCTATACATAGGAAGATCAAATCATGCATGAGATAGATACGAAACAGAAAACATAAACATTTGGATGCGCTAGGGTTATTGATTTGTGCCTAATTCAATAACAAACATTTGGTCTTATCCCAAGTAGATATTCGTGATACCCAGGCAATAGGGTCGAATAGTTTACTTTGGAAAGTGATAACATGATTTCAAGTGATATCCGGTAACCATTCTTTGGTAATTAGCTAAGTCATTGATTATCTTCACCCTGTTCTGGGCTAACCAACATTCTAACAATCAAAGTAAACTATTTTGTGATAATCAATGGCTACTGCTGCTATGAAACACATGGCTTCAAACTTTGCCAAGCTTGATAAGTTTGAAGGGGTGGATTTTAGAAGATGGCAGAAGAAGATGCACTTCTTGCTATCAAGCATGAGTGTGGTGTATGTTCTGACCACTCCTATTCCTGATGATGGTGATGATGCTACTGTGGAACAGATGAGGAAGAAGAGCAAATGGGAGAATGATGATTACATTTGCAGAGGTTTAATCCTCGATGGTATGTCTGATTCTCTCTTTGATATTTATCAGAATGTTGAATCTTCCAAAGAACTATGGGATTCCTTGGATGCCAAATATATGGCTGAGGATGCATCAAGTAAGAAGTTTCTTGTAAGTAATTTCACAAATTACAAAATGACTGATTCAAGACCAGTTATGGAACAATACAATGAACTTCTTGGTATACTTGGAAGGTTTGCACAACACAAAATGAACATGGGTGAGGCTATTTCTGTCTCTTGTATCATTGACAAACTCCCTCCTTCTTGGAAAGACTTCAAGCATACCTTGAAACATAAGAAGGAAGAACTGACTCTTGTTCAGTTGGGCAGTCATCTGCATATTGAGGAATCCCTCAGGGCGCAGGATAATGACAAGCCAAAGAGTAGCAACGCTACTGGTGCATCTGTTGTCAATATGGTGGAACATAACAACTCCACCAGGTACAATGACAACAAGGGCAAACGTAAACATCATGATAACACAAGGGCTGACCCTAACAAGAAGGCAACACCTACTTGTTGGAAATGTGGCAAAACTAGTCACATTAAAAGGGATTGCAAAGGTGTTAAGGTTGGTGGTAAAGCCAATAGTTCAGGCACTAGTGGTTCAAGGAGTGGTGGTTTTACCAACTCACTGAAAGGTCAGAATATGTTTAATAGATCTTTTCAGTTATATTATGTTACATATGTATCTGAATCTAACTATGTGCAGGATGATGATGTTGCGTGGTGGGTTGACTCTGGAGCAACTGTTCATGTGTGCAAAGATAGACGCTGGTTCAAGACTTACGAGTCACTGAATGATGGTTCTATTCTTCACATGGGAAATGAGTCAACAGCCCTGGTGCATGGTCGTGGTTGTGTAGATCTTAGTTTTAGCTCTGGAAAGATTGTAATTTTGTTTAATGTTATTCATGTTCCTGATATAAGGAAGAACTTGGTTTCAAGTAGTGTTTTGAATAATCATGGATATAAACAAGTTATTGAATCTGATAAATTTATATTATCTAAACATGGTGTGTTTATTGGTTTTGGCTATTTGAGTAATCAAATGTTCAGGCTTAATATTGTCACTGATATTGTTAATTCAACCTTTATTTCAACCTCTAAACTAAACGACTCTACCCTCTGGCATGCTATACTTGGCCATGTACACTATAAAAGGATGCAAGATATGTCTAAGGATGGGTTAATCCCAGCATTTGACATGGACACCGAAAAGTGTAAGACTTGCATGTTGACCAAAATAACTAAGAAACCTTTTCAGGATGTAAAACGTGACACTGAGCTCTTGGAGCTAATACACAGTGACCTGTGTGATTTGCATGCCACTCCCTCTTTGGGGAATAAGAAGTACTTTGGGACATTGTCACACCCCAAAAATGGCGCAGCGGAAAGGCATTCACGGGGTATGACCTCATAGTCGAGAACACAAGGTGTCACAATAGAGAAATACTAAATGTATATCATAAGACGGATAATAGTCGCGAAGTCCCACAACCGGGATAAGTACAAACATCTAAAATAAACATAAGTCTTAGAGTTAAACAACATCACTAGGAAATGTCAAAAATGCAACTCCACGGGATATACCCTAGGAGGGTCTTGTCTTAAGTCTTGCTAAGGCAGTCAATACTCAACCTTCTAAGCAACTTCAGTCACACCTGAAAATGGTACTAGAAAACGTCAACATAAAGTTGGTGAGCTCGTAGGTTTAAAAGTTAAACCACGAAGCTGTGAATAATAGCGTAGGACAATAGTGAGCAAGATATACAAATATGAGCACATAGTAAAAAAATCACAAACTATCACAGACGGCAAACACGTATAATTGATCCACACATAGTCTGGGTGCCACTTCCCCAAATGATATACTGGGTGTCACTTCCCCAAAGTTATATACTGGGTGTCACTTTCCCAAAGTTATATATTGGGTGTCACTTTCCCAAAGTTATATACTGGGTGTCACTTCCCCAAAGTTATATACTGGGTGTCACTTTCCCAAAGTTATACTAAGGTTGCTAAATACGGTTGAACAAGGTTGTCAAACACAGGTTGCACAAAACAAAACACGTCACAGCATGTAATCGCATCAACACACATAATGCCCACGCAATATAGAAACCGCACAAATTTAGTTCTATCATCCAAAACATTAAGCTATGTAACAACTTGGATCTAACTTGATTTCACAACTCATCAGACAAGAACTGTCATGAAATTAAGTCAGAAGTTGTTACACAAACTTAATGTCTTAAGTGATAAACAACAAAATAAATCCACACCATGCTAATTACCTAGATATTGTCCACACAAATTTGATTCACACAAAAAGGGCACATATTGCAATCAAACGCACATATTGTCCAAAAACATGAAAACAGTAGATCACAGCATGAAAACATTTAAAGTATCATTTGAGTACCATTTTCCCCCAAGAAAAACATAATGAAAAAGGGGCTACGAGAACTCACCTCAAGCAAGCAAAGCACAACAAGATCTACAGAAGTAAAGTACTCGGCAGCTCTCAAGTATCGGCACTCACGGACTCAGCACAACCTAATAATGTAAATTCGCCTTAACATAATCTCCAAATGTAAAAGTTCCAAAAGTTAACTACCCCGAGTAGATTCCATTTTAAATACAAAAATCTCTTTCTCATATTAGTTACTAGCGTTTGGTATCGACGGGTGTGTAGTGGTGACACGACATGACTCAAGTGTACTCACGCCACATAAAGACTATGACCAAAACGACTCACAAACAAGATCTACAAAACATGAATATTCCTCATAAATAATATTCTTAGATTCGCGTGTCCTCGAAACTTTTAATAACTCATAAAAGTAAACCTTTAGTTATATTTTTAAGTAAACTAGTGATTTATAAAAATAAATTTTAGTTTTGTTTTTAAATAAACCAACAAATATAAAACTTGTTATTATTTATATGAAAACGTTCACGTGATTATCGTTGTTGCACATATATACATTTATACATATGTTTCGAGTTTAGTTTTCTTGAGTTATTATTTGTTTCGAGTCACAAGCCCGAGTCATGACCTCTCGGCTTATTATATCAATCCATATCAAAACAATATACAACAATTTAATCTCATCATCACAACCACTTCAATCCACTCGTGGTCGACTACGACACACGTCTAACCTAATCTCCGTCATCTAGTAATCGTCACACAATCGATTCCCATTTTTCGTCAACCACTCCAACAATATTAACAATCCAATGCCGAGACCCTAATGGTCTCGGCCTATTCCTCCTCGGCACCAAAAGACACCAAATGGACCTAAATCCCATTCGGCAGCAATCCACAACGACAACAACAATACTAATAATAATCCAATAGCCGCAACTATAACTAATAACAACAATACTACCAATAGTTACCAGGTTATCAAATAATAAAAACAACAAAATCAGATCCAGTAACAAGTCAAGACTTAACCTTATTAAACTGATGAAGCCGAGGGTCTTACCATACCCTCGGTTCGAGTGGAAACAGTCCATAACCAAAGTAAATAACGACACCAAGCTACTAGACTCGACCAAACCACAAATAGGTTTCAGCCGTGGGTTTGAACCACCCCCTTGACTCGACACGACCAAACAACAAAAATAATAACAAGAGTAATAGCCATGACCAGAACAGAATCAATAACAGTTTTTAAATAACCATAAGTACTGCCGAGACCATGAGGGTCTCGGCTCAAGCCTTCTCGACGTCTCAAACAACCTGTAGGAAATAACCATCTTGAATGTGTGGTTGATTCGGGTGGTCTTGGTTCATGGAAGATTAGATCCATGGTGAAGTTTTAGAGAGAAGTTAGAGAGAGAGGGAGACTCTTGTTGAGAGAAAATCTGTATATTAGATTAATTGTGTGAAGAGTTCCAACCCTTCCCAAGTGTGGGAAGGGGCTTATATACTACTACATATTGGTGCCCCTAGTGGGCTGTGGAGTGAGCTGACAGTGGGGAAAGCCCCGACCCACTCCACAAATATAAATACGACTAAGATAATACTAATATTACTAATACTACTAAACTAATATATATAAGCCTACGAGCTATATAAATGCTAATTAGATGCTCGAGGTGACCGAACCTTCATATGAATATTTATATTCCTAACAATCTCCCCCTAAGGGAGGTCACCCCGGAAATAATAATTTGAATTCTAGCATTCTATCTTCTGACGTTGTCTTCATAGCTCGTAGTCTTTGATTCTTCATTGTCTTGAAACTTTGTGCATTCAGCAGTGTACGTTAGATGACCTTTCTTTGTCATGGATGATCTTTGAGTATTCTTCGACTTTATCATCCAACATTTGTTTCCAAGTCATCTTTCAGGAGTATGTTTCCTTGTGATGTGATATTCTTCGAGCCGACATGCTCACACTATTTGGTGTCATGATCTTCAGCATCAGAGTTTGCAGAAGCTGTGTTAAAGGTCTTTAGGTTGATCATGACTTCTTTGATTAAGATGATGTAGTGTGAACATGTGGTAGAGGATTGGCATCTTTTCAGCAACCAGCTACAACTGCAACCAGCTACAGCATTCCACAGCTACAACCGCCAACAGCTGCAACAACAATCAGCTGCAACCGCCAGATGTTCCTGCATACGACAGTTAGCAATAAAACGTCCGGTACTTACAGGTTCGAACTTCGAGATTGTTAACAGCATAGTGTGAAAACTCTCTCTAATTCTTACCAAGACCGTTCCTAATCGAAAACCCACAGAGGGCTTTTTAAGATCGAACCGTAGCACATCAACGATTAGGTGAGTCGCTGGAGATCACTCCACGACTGTGGACCGTTTGAAACCGCCGCGACCACTAAGCGTAATCCATAAAGAATTACCGAAGTGACCTGCTTTCAGGGCTGCTTGATGTTGACCCTGGCAGGAATTTCCATTCAATCATTGAGAATTACATTTGTAAATTCCCTCATAAATGTTCTGGCAGATTGCTAAGATCTGCGTAGGACTCTTAAGATTACAACTGGTGTCCTTAATGTTGAACACCCAGTGTAGAAGTAATTTGTGTCCCTATGAGATCTTATTATGCATCTCGTGGCTCTAGACTCTATAGTGCGTTTTGATTTAGTGAGTGGAGGCTGGAGAGGACTGCCACCTTTTCAATATCATCTAACTCGGAGTGAGAAAGACGATAGGAATGTATTAAACTCCGTGACAATTGAAACAAGAATCCTTTGAGGGACCTTGAGTGGCTAGGGAGGGTTGTGCAGCGTATCACTGGGTCCATGATACTTTGTCTTCAATGCCAGCAATCAACTAAGTGATTCTGACAGCATACGTATTGACCCGGTTTCTGCCTAAGTTGTAAGGAGGGCTAATTCTTTTCACCCTTTCTCTTTACAATTCTTTTTCATTCTTCAACCCCTTCAGTGCTAACCGAGACTTCATAACTAACACCTTGTTGGGTTTATTCCAGTGTTAGCTCCATCTCAGTCGGCACTCTTCCCTTATACACATTTCTCCTTTTTAATCATACCTTAGGACTTCTACACTAGCTAGTGGATTGTCCCTGGGTAGATCCCTCCGGCTCTGGCGGGATCGTGGGAACTTGAGCCTAACCTAACCATCCTTATAACTCCATGCATGAATTAAAATGGTCGGTCTTTGGTATTCATCCACGATTGCCAAACCAAATCTTTGAAAAATCTCTCAAGGTGTTCATGATTCTGAAACACATTTTTGCAAACACTTGAGAGTTTTATATTTTTCAAATGCTCCCCCTCAACATGTGCTCAAATGATTGTTTTATAAATTTGCACACGTTAGGTAGAGCTCGCACTTTTTGAATTGATCAACTTTCAGTGAACATGACCGATTCGAGACACGCTTACATCACTAGTTAGACTAGCTTGAAATTATTACCCGGCCTGGTCAAGTCCACAGAAAGTTTCTCGAAACGGTACACTCTACTCAGACACATCCTTTTCGAGACACGCTTACATCACTGGTTAGACCAGCTTGAAATTATTACCCGGCCAGGATATGTCCTTTCGATCAATGACAGTATAGGTTTCGTCAATTCATTGGTGAAGTCTGAGCCTTGCTCACATAAGATGCATGTTATGCCAAATCCTTTTTGTCCATTCGCTCCCCCTCAATATGTGCATCGATATACGAAAGAGTTTAGCACATATGGTAGAGCCTAACGTTTACGTCCAAACATCACATTTTATCAGATTTCATATTTAAATCACATTCTCTCCCCCGATCAAAAATTTCAAACCATTTGAGATTTGTGATCCCAATTGATTTAAATGAGTTAGAAAATGTGGGAGAAAATGTGTCCAATTTTAATGTATTCTGATAATGGAACATACTATGCTCCCCCTTAATCTAAGAGGGAGATTCACTGCTTATTATGCACAATTCGATTATTATGACACAAGTGATATTGACCTTTTTGTGCAGATAATGTAATCACCCACTTTTCTGAGTGAGTCAGTGGTCAACATCGATTATCCATCCACCAACAAATCTTCTCAAGTAATTTCGATCCCCACTTGGCGAGATCCGAGTAAGTACTGCTTTGTTGAAATGATGGTGGTGGAGGTGAAGGTGTTGTTGTTGTTGTTGCTGCCGATGTTGTTGTCGTGGTGAATTTCGAGCCACTCAATAGAGTTTGAACGTCTGATTAAGTGGTTAGAATGGGAACTGGCACATTCATTTTGGCAATGGAATCTGCATAAGAATATCAACACAGATATACATGCATGCAGATACACTATTCCTAGATAGCTACCCTTCAGCAGCTTGCCACATTATAATACCAAGTTCATCTTATATTCAAACCCCAATCAGGAACTACGTCAAACCACTATCTAGCATGAAGAGCAATTAGCAATCATGAACATGGCAATTCACACAGATTTCAATATTTAATTCAGGATCTTAGGAACATGATTCTAACATAATAGCAATCTATCTAAGCAAATCCTGAGAACATATGCACAATATCAACAACAATTAAGCAGCAGAGACAAATAACATTTGAAACTCATTCACTTAGTTCATGCAAATGTCAGTGGAGCATTCAAGAACATCAAACACATCGGGTTTTCTAACTTCTTTCAGATTTTGAGTTTTAATGTATCTAGGGGATTAAACGAGGATTCCAAAGAGATACAAATGAACCTTCTAGTTATATGAAGCTAGGATACTACAAGCAAATTGCACATAATGTCCTAAACTTTTTAGCAACTAACACACTTGGTCATTTGATATATTTAAGCAATATCCTCTTCAACTAATACCCCATTAACTGCAAAACCTTTTCTAAGAGTCATGTATTAATCAAGAAACCCGTTTGATGATATAAAATTTGAATTCACTCTCCCCCTCAATCAATGACCCTAACCCCACAACTCATCAAACAAGAACTGTCATGAGGTTTTGTAGTCGTTGATTGAGTGACAAATTTTATGCATAATCCAAGTATAAACAAATTTCATACAACACATATTCACCAAGTGTCTCACAAATAATTTTCAGAAGAATCATAGAATGAAAACTATTTGTATGCAAAGAAGACTTCTCTTCTTTTTCAAGAAATGATGCACTGAAACGTACATCAGATCAAAGAAACATGGATATAAAGTAATCCATGCCCAGGTGAACATCACCCAGTTGGAGGAACAGCCGTCTTTTTGGCGACGTGCTTTCCCCAGTTTGAAGCGCGGGTTGCTATCTAAAGTAATAGCAAGCCATTTAGACATGTTTTAACCATCCATTTTAACTTCTGCTCGAGCTTCATTTAAAGACCCGTGCCATTATTGAATGACATTTCTAAGTCCGTAAATGTTATCGATAAACAGAAGACATGCCTAGGTGAAACTATTTTTGGTATTTTCTATTTTTCAATTTTTATGGTTTTTCTGGTTTTACGTTTCTCTATTTACAATTAGCATGAATTCTATGTATCTATTTACAAAATGGTATAAGATATGAACAAGTATATATATACAAGGATACGAACCAGAAACCATTACTCCTCAGCATTCTGAGTCTTCACCGCATTCATCACTTGACTTGCTGAAGAGCAATGTGAGCACTTTCAATCAGGGAATGATTCTGGCTCAACACTCTCCCCTAATTAGTGCTCTCCCCCAATCTGACAACCTCTAACGAACACCCATAATAGGAAGAAGAAGAAGTTGGATGAACGCCCGAAAAATGAAGAAGTCTTTTGATAACCAAATGCATGCCGTCTTTAGTCTTATAACACTCCCGTCCTTGAGTAACGCCGTCAGAAACCCTTAGGCATCTTTTCGGTAGTTTAAGTTGAGCCTCAACTGAAATCTAGCTTAACCCCACAACTCATCAAACAAGAACTGTCATGAGGTTAGGTTAACATCAAGTTGGACTTAACCTTCACCTACGGAACAACTTGAACCTAACTTAACTCCACAACTCATCAAACAAGAACTGTCATGGGATTAAGTTGAATATCAAGTTGTAAGAAAAGAGCTCAACATTCTTGAATGTAGAGAAGACTGAAGACTCGACCTTCTTCAAGATTGCCCAATGTGGAGGAACAGAATACCAATCATCTTCATCTCACCAAATGCCTTCCAGTACCCTTACATATATCCCATCAGCCCGCAGCATACACATGAGAAGATAACTCCCAACAGAGAATGTAGAGTAGACTGACGACTCGACCTTCTTCAGTCTTTAGTATAACACCAAAGTAACAAGTTGAACCACTGATCATCTATAGTATGTATCCATCCTTGGATATTAAGCCCTGATCACGTGAACCTGTTGTGCGTCCTTGATGTACACATTCTCTCTCCCTGATGGTTACGATTAATCAGCACATAACGTAGCAGTGAAACGATAATACCCAGGTAACAAGTTGAACCACTGATCATCTACAGTATTTATCCATTCTGGATATTAAGCCCTGATCACGTGAACCTGTTGTGCATCCTAGGTGTACACATTTCTCTCCCCCATGATGTTTACGATTAATCGGAATCATCATCATGATGTGTACATGTAGCCTGATGACGTTTACTTGAAGCATTGACTAGAAACCCATTGTTGCTGATTATACCAACCCGTGAGACTCGATTAGCATTCCATGACCATGTTCTTCAACACCTTGATAGAGGAAGAAGATGTGTTGGAGAACCATGGTTTGCACGACTCCTGAACTGACGTATTCAGGAGTCGTATGACCATTCCTCAATCATCAACCAACATGTAGAATAATATTCACCCTTTCCCCCCCTCAAAAATTGCATATGCCTGGCAACTGCAACTTTTTGATGATTGAACTTGTGAATATGAATACCATCAACGATAAGTGGCTCCGCTTGACGGTTCTTGAATACTGACATGTTGTTTATTCACTCTTTCCCCCCCTCAAAAATTGCATATGCCTGTCAACTGCAATTTTTGGTTGAACAAGTGAATAAGAATATACTCCAATGTGCGCCGATCCACTTGAAGACTGAATAAGCACGGAAAGAGCATGAAATTTGTTGATGAGAATGGCCATAGATAAGAAGACTCCTCTTCTTTTGAAGATAAAGTGCACTCAAGCGTACACTTTTCTTTTCTTTGAAGAACGAGGCCTGAACTGATGTATTCAGACGTCATTATGTTGAAGAGCGAGGCCTGCACTGACGTGTACAGACGTCATTATCTCTCTCTTTACTACTTCTCTCATCTAACTCTTTACCAACCCCATTATCATTTTGTTGGCTTGATGTCGTGACCACTGATGGAGAAAACCCAATATGATGAACTTGATACTGAAGTAATATAACCCGAACTTGTGACTTAAACTTGTACTAATGCGTGACAAAGAGCGGTGTAGAGACTTCGTGCAACATCGAATCCCTAAGTACTCTATACTCTTCAACCAACCAACCATCAAGTATAAGACGTACATCACCTCTTGGATATCCACAACTTCGTGTGACACTGAGCACTACAATGTGACTCCTTAAAGTGATAGTTATTTTGTAATAGGGAGAAAGAAAAAATAACTAGATATCCAAGTCCTTGTCATTGTATTGAAAGTTCGAACAAGGATCTCGAAGAATCTTCATCCAACCTCCCCGATATCTTCAGATACTAAGTACACGCACCCATGAAATTTCACTTCAGCCTCAAATAAATAATAGTGAATTAACGCCGTAGTCACTTCTTTTGGTTAAAGCCCAACTCTAGCCCTTTATGATGTATCGACTGAACTTTGATAATGGTTTTAACCCGATCCTGGTCAAGAGCGCATAGCCCATCATCACGGAATTTTACAAATCTATGGTTTAAACCGAGAAATATGTTCTTTCGCGGGATTTTACAAAACCAAGAAGAAACCGTGAGACAGTAACCGATTGAATGTGGCGTGACTGATTTAGATTTTAGGAGAACATCAGTTTGGGTTAAGCATGTCCCGTGAGAATTACAGATCACATCACAACTTTTAAAACCTTTGACCAACTAACCAAACTTGAACAAAGATTAGTGACCACTCGATGAAGAGAACCCGATATACCAATACTGACAACTCAAGTAGAAGAACCCAAATTTGTTACTTAAGCTTGCACTAATGTTGGAAGAACGGTGTTGAGAATTAATGCTCCAAGCAAATCTCTAAGAGCTCCATACGCAACCAAAGTATGAGACATTAACACCTCTTGCGATTATCGACATCGTCATTGACGTGTGACACTGAGTACTCCTATGACTCTTAAGTGATAGTTACCCCGACTGCTGGTAACTAGATAACCCAAGTCTTCAACTTAAAAATTTTAACGAGCAAGTTATCATTGAAGGTCATGCATCCAACCAACCCCGACTTCAAGATAAAATAAGTAGACGCCTTCGAGAACTACAACTTCAATCACAAATAAAGAATACCAGATTAACTTCGTGGTCATCTTGTGCTGTTGACTAGCCAGAAAGGAAAAGAAACATGCGCAAATTCTTAGAAGAGCCCATGACTCATAGTCAGTCCAATCAAACAAAGCTGTCTGATCCAGCTACTTGGATGTGGAATAGTAGTCGTATTGTGTACAGGATTTTACAGTTCTTGAGATTTATCTGAGAGATTCAAGAACTAACTGCACAACAGTAAGGTTCAAACTGCTGTAGACTGAACCACTGAGTCTTGAATCGTTACGATCTGACCCGCTGTAACCGGAACCGCGACAATTCACATCGCTGCCGCTGTAACCGGAACCGCGACAATTCACATCGCTGGGAACGGAATTTCTAGGAAACTTGCGATAATTCTCCCCCTCAAAAAGGACATGAAATGACCTTTTTGCCAAAGCTGAGAGTCTGTGATGTTTGTGAATTTATCAGGCACAAACATGGAAAGAGACAACTGAAACAACTGCAACGAAGAAGGTGATTAAGACTTTCTTGTAGTAACCTCTTTCTTGTCTCCTCATCAATGGTTTAGCAAATAAAAATTCTTTGAAGCTCATAATATGCCAAAACCGCTTGATGAAATATGATTAGCTATAGAATGAGTAAAAGGTTAAAACACGTCTCTGAACAGATCACCTCTTGTCTTAAAGCCTGACTACCTCTTGAGAAGATCTCGAGCAACAATCCCATTAGAAGCTTGAGAAACAACAATCACTTGATGAAGCTTGATAAAGAACAAGTCCGCGACTTAAACTTGCACTAAATTATGATTGAGAACCTATATTGAGCACAACAACGTAACTCCTTTAAATATAGGTAGTGATATATACCCAACCTTCCATCCTTAATTGTATATATCCACTTCGTGAACATCCAAGTCTAATCACCTTAAATTACAAATTGTGATTTAGAACCTATATTGAGCACAACAACGTAACTCCTTTAAATATAGGTAGTGATATATACCCAACCTTCCATCCTTTATTGTATATATCCACTTCTTGAACATCCAGATCTAATCACCTTAAATACGCTTGAGCAAGGGTCAACAAACATCATGCATCCATCCACCCCAAGATGCTTGTGACACTAAGTACACCAACCCGTGAATTAACAAACCAACCAAGTTACCATAATTTCCCAATTCCTGCTGATCTTGAAGCACAAACTTATCCCAAAAAAAATAGTCAAACCCCGTAAGTTTTCATAATGTCTACATCCAAGTCTAGCCTATTAGTCCAATATTAATTTCACGGGATTTTACAGCTCTTGAGATTTAAACCGAGAAATCGAATCTTTCGCGGGATTTTCTAAAATCTACAAGAGAAACCGTGAAATCTACCAGAATACCCAAGAGTGAGGTGCAATACCAATCGTCGAAAATCAAGTCACAGAGGTCAAATCACAACATGATCAAATTGCAACAGACCAAGTCACAGATTGTCAAATTGCAACAAGTCAGATTGCAATCAACCAAGTCACAGTAAGTCAAATCGCAAGTGTTAACTCACAACGTCATATCGTAACTGGTCAAATAGCAATTCGACAAGTCGTAATAAGCCAAACACGCAACTTGACAAATCACAATTAATCACATTGCAATCTGTCAACTGTAACTCAACTCGTAAACATCAAATTGCAGACTCACTAGAATCGTAGGCACTAATAGGACACTGCAGCCAAATCCACACCTCTGAATTAACGAAGACATTCATAAACCCAAATACTGTCCTTGACGTATGAATCCATGTGAGATTTTGCAGATCCTAACACACCACTCTCTTTTGCCAAATAATAACGGCTAGCAAAACTTTTTTAACACCCAAACGAAATCCGGTAAATGCAATTCATGTGTGTTATGATTTTGGTAACAAATATTATACCCAAATTCAACCCACCAAATAAAACACTTGGTACAATATGAGAGCCCAAGTTCAATCCATCCTCATTATAAAACTCGGTCCATCAATATAGCCCAAATCCAATCAAGGGTACCCAACCCGGTATTAATGTTGAGAAGCCCTAAACACGCGGTATTTAACTCCCACTCAACACAATAACACAACCCTAATCTCATAGCTAATATTAGTCCGCCCCCTTCTCATCACTTCTCTCAATCAGCCACAAACAAAACAAACCCTAATAAACCGGTATTTATAAGCCACTTAGACTCTAATCAATCCAACCCTAATGGTTATCATACGCAGCTAACACAAACTCCACAACTCAAACCCTAATCTTAATCATAATAAAATCCGCCCCCTTCACCTTCATTATGCTCAGCTCTCCAACACCTCAAATCCATCCTCCTATCCATCATATGTACTCATCAAACATCATCACTCAAACTCTTCATATCTCATAACGAATCATCCAATCCGAGCAAAGCTATGTACTCATCTCATTACCGGCATATAATCCGACAAAACAGACCATCTTGGGTCTCAGGTAGGTATCTTTCATCTTGAACGAACCAAAGAAAATTTCTAACGAGAATTGTTATGAGACTTTCTTTATGTTTCGGATATTCAATTGATGCTTAGTCTTCACAAAAATTAAGATCGATGATGATATATCATTTCGTGTGTTTTGATTTTAACGATCTAATAACCTTGTGTTATACACGAAAGATACAATGAGATCCTTTTGATTATATTTTGTGTTCATTCGATGTGATGATAATGATGTTAATAGGGAGTGATGTGTGGATTAATGTTGTGTGTAGTTGTAGGCTTAGAATGGGTTTTGGATTGGTATGTGAACCGGCTGAGGTTGATTTGTTTTCTTAGCAGTCGACTTTATTTTCATTAAGATTTTGATTCTTGGACCGATGATGTTGCAAGACTGAGGTCATGAGATGATGTTGTTTTGTTGTTTGTTAGGTCTGGTTCTGTTTAATTGCTTTCTCCTTCTAATCATTCATTTGGGTAACTGCTTAACTGGACAAACCGAGTTCGTGAAAATTGGACAAACCGAGTTTGTGATTGAATGGACAAACCGAGTATACAATATATACACAAACCGAGTTCATGGTGAAACAGACAAACCGCGTCCAGGACAAACCGCGTTCGTGACTGTATGGACAAACCGAGTCCAGGGTAAAACAGACAAACCGAGTCTGTGAGCCAGTAGACAAACCGCGTCCTGGACAAACCGAGTCCAGGACAAACCGCATTTGACCGGTCAAACCTGTCACATTTGTACTTTCCATAAAATCCGGATCTGTGTTTTTTCTCTTTGACCAGTCAAACAGACAAACCGCATTCAAGAAACTCATTCATAAACACTAGCAGAAACCAAGACAAACCTCATTCAAGAAACTCATTCATAAACACCAGCAGCTAGAACATCATTCCCAGAACCACAAACCCACAAAGAAGTCACTATGAACAAACAAGAACACCCCTTTTTTACACTCGAAACCCAGGAGATTGTTCACCAATACATAACCAAATCAATGATATTCGAGCAAAGTTTTCAACACATAACAGTGAAACCCAAACCACATATTATGATATGATATTTGAACAAGTATATGAGCAACGAAAACAGTTTAAGCAAAAGTGGTTTGACAGCCAAAAACATCACATTTAAAAACCACCATGTTTAAGCAACTAAGGTGAATTCTCAATACAGTTAAGATCCAAGCCCAAATATGTATGATAAGGCCCAAGATGAAAGTCATCAACATAAAACCCAAATAAAATGATTCGAACAAAAAATGTAACCAACACTGTTTAAGCAAAATAGTTCGAACAGCCAAAAACATCAAACCACCACACAATCAATCGACCTACCCATGGACCACAGATCTGACCAAGATGAAACCATGGCTCTTGATACCAATTGTAGGAAATAACCATCTTGAATGTGTGGTTGATTCGGGTGGTCTTGGTTCATGGAAGATTAGATCCATGGTGAAGTTTTAGAGAGAAGTTAGAGAGAGAGGGAGACTCTTGTTGAGAGAAAATCTGTATATTAGATTAATTGTGTGAAGAGTTCCAACCCTTCCCAAGTGTGGGAAGGGGCTTATATACTACTACATATTGGTGCCCCTAGTGGGCTGTGGAGTGAGCTGACAGTGGGGAAAGCCCCGACCCACTCCACAAATATAAATACGACTAAGATAATACTAACATTACTAATACTACTAAACTAATATATATAAGCCTACGAGCTATATAAATGCTAATTAGATGCTCGAGGTGACCGAACCTTCATATGAATATTTATATTCCTAACACAACCAATCGAACCCAAAGGGTCTCGGTTTCACAACTATACCAACCAAACCAGAATATTACAACCAAAACCACTCGGCTTCGAGTAACCATCCGAACCAAAAATAAGATAAATATCTATAACACTCAACAAGAACCACGAGGTACAAAATAAACCCGTACCGTGAGCTTACACTCACGGCTGTACATCGACACCACAAAAGACACGACACACACGACCCTATATCGATACCAAACCATTTTTACTTGTTCAAACATTAAAACCCATTTGTTTTAACCCGAAAAATCAATAAAACCACGAGTTGACTCGGTGGTGAGTCAACCCACGCGTAAAAACGCGTTTCTTACCGTACCTTCAATGGATCTAAAGGTTTTAAGGTGTAGAGATGATGGTGGTGATGTTTAGGTGGCGGCGGTGCGACTAAAAATGGGGTGAAGATAGTGTTGGTGGCGCGTGGATGGTATCACAAGAAAGAGGAGAGTGTGAGGAGTGTTTTGGTGGTGGCGGTGTGGTTATAGAGGTGGCGGTGATGATGGTTTTGTGTTGGCCGGCGGCGGCGTGAATAGGGAGGAGAGAGTGATGTAGGAGATGAAGTGAAAATGAAAATAATAAAATGATAGGTTTAGGGTTTTGGATTTATAAAACCGGATTTTGCACTAGAGTCCTTGTGTAGTTTCTAATTTCACTTGAGGAGTTGGTGCAAGGACTAACGGAATAATTACTATTATTCTCTCCCGAGATTACTTATTTTTATTCCCAAAGAATATTAAACGTCACCCGAATAAATGTTTAATTGACACCATTCACTTTAAATACGATTTTCCATCGATTTTGATAATAAATACGTTTATAAAATAAAGTGTGATCGTTTCTCGTTTAAACTCGACTTATTAGGTTTCCTAGTGCCAGAGTCGGAGTAGTGCCTAAATTAATCGTCACGCAAGAACCTAGAAAATTCACGGTTGCTACAGTCTACCCCCGTTAACAGAATTTTGTCCTCAAAATTCAGTTGACTAAGGGTCTGAGCTTGCTCGGACAGTATTCACCCTTCGATTTGGTTGCACACAGGAAGGTAAGGGTGTGGGTGTCAATCCAAATAGTACCGGGTGCTACTTCCCAATTGGTACTATCAATACTTCCTAACCTCTAGAAGTCACACAAATAAAACCATATAATAATCACACAGTAAGGCAAGCTTTCCCGTCCTTGAGTAAAGCCATCAAAAACCTTAGGCATCTTTTCGGTAGTTTGAGTTGAGCCTCAACTGAAATCTAGCTTAACCCCACAACTCATCAAACAAGAACTGTCATGAGGTTAAACCAAACCACAAATTTAAGCCCAGTAACAACTTGATTTCAGCTTAATCTCACAACTCATCAAACAAGAACTGTCATGAGATTAGGCTAAAATCAAGTTGGACCTAACCTTAAACTACAGAACAACTTGAACCTAACTTAACTCCACAACTCATCAAACAAGAACTGTCATGGGATTAAGTTAAATATCAAGTTGTAAGAAAAGAACTCAACATTTTTGAAGTATTGGCTCAATTATTGGATCGCTTTCAAATAAACAAATCAATAAACCCACAAAGCTTAGATTTAGAAGGTTGAGAAGCTTCAACTAAGAGAGATGGGTATTCATGTTTCCTCCAAAATCGACAGTGCATGCTCTAAGTATATCTCCTAAAGTCGAATAGTATGCTTACCCTGATCATCGGTCTAGGAATGGAAGGTCGTACTCCAATCTAACTGTGTTCCTAATGCGTCCTATAGTGTCAACCATAATCGCGACGTGGACTGTCTTTCACGATTCGATATAATAGGTAAGGCGCTCCTCATGTATGTCGCTTTAATCGGATTTCTTATCATTGAATACTACGGAGGCATTAATCAAACTACAAGACTTATCCTGTAACTCGAGTTTCCTGTATATCGTTCTCAACGCAGTTTTAGAGTTATCAGTCTCATGCACTCTCAACTAATAATATTTGTGTTCGAAATCTTTCCTCGAGAAATATCACGTATCATGAAATTTGTTCCGCTCCGAGAGTTAAGTTTATAAGAAGCTCAATTCGTCAATGAGAGGTGAATCATGTCAGGTCTTTACGAAGTACTTCACGAAAGTCTTAAGCACACGAGGTATCTCTGGGTTTCTGCTCGTCCTACTAGGTGCACTGGAACAGGCGGTTTTACAGTAACTATCGAGTGATTAGGCTTCATGAAATGCCTCGTCCATTCTTGAGCAAAATCATTTGAAAATTTTAAGCTAAGTAGCAACTTTAAACTTAATCTCACATCTCATCAAACAAGAACTGACATGAAATTAAGTTAAAAGTTGTTAAAAAGCTTTTTTTTTTTTTTTTTTTTTTTTTTTTTTTTTTTTTTTTTTTTTTTCTAAGAAAAAGAAAAATTTTAGTTAAAGTTTGGGGTTGCTCAAAAATGTACGGGTGGCATTTCAGCACTCCAAGATCCTACTACCAGGTGGTGAAGATTTGAACCATCATATCGGTTTCTACCTTTTTGGTCATACACTATATCAATCTCATATCTAAGAGCTAGGACACTAGGCTTCGCCTTTAACAGAGGCATGAACTAAGTGAAAGCAAATCTATAATCGACATCAGAATCAAACAGTATGATAGTCTAACATTCATCTAAAGAGAACATACCCGTCACGAGGTTCGGGTTCTGACGTCCTTCTTCAGCGTTCATCACGAATACCCGCCCACGAGCTGGGTTGCCATTGTTTCCAATGTTCCCATTAGTCAATAAGGCCTGATTCTGGTTATTCTGCACTTGTTCCTGTGCCCTATTCAACTTAGGACACGTGTTTCGAAAATGATCCAGGCTCCCGCACTCATAACATGTCCTTGGGTAAATGAGCTTAATCGGAGTCGCTTGCATGGCTACTGCCCGACAATCCCTTGAAATGTGACCAATCTGATTGCAGTTGAAACACACTAGGCAGGGTTTAGTCTCCAGGTGGTGGTAGTTACATTTGGCACGGCCCGAGCTCGTTGCCACAAATCCTTTTCCCCATTTCGCCTTCTTATCGTCACCGCTTGCATCTTCTTGATTACTCGGCTCACTCACGGTCTTCCTCTTATCACCACTCTTGGACCATGTCCCATTCCTAACCATTTCATCCGTTAACGTTGCAGATTTCAGTATCGCACTCTGAAGGGTAGGGGCTCAGTCGCTTTCACCATTCCGCGAATCTCAGGAACCAAACCATAGATGTACCTCTCAATTCTCTTGGATTCGGGAGTGACCATGTGAGGTACCAGTCTAGCAAGCTCATGAAATCGGTCCGTATAAGCCGTATGATCAGCTCCTACCATGGTATGGTGGTAGAACTCGTGCTCCAATTTCTGCATCTCATTGTCTGGACAATACTCCTCCTTTAACAACGCCATAAATTTATCCCAACTCATCCCTATGGCAGCTTCTCTGCCCTTAGCCTGAATTTGTGTATTCCACCAAGTCAATGCTTTCCCAATCAATGAACAGGCAGCATACTTCACCTTCTGTTGGCTCGCACACTCACTGATGTCAATCGCCGACTCCATCTTCTCGACCCATCGAGTATAAGCTATCGCACCTCCATTGCCATCAAAGTCCAACGGTTTGCACGCGGTAAATTCCTTGTAAGTACATCCCTTGTTACCGTTTTTACGGTTCCCATCATTGACGTGATCACTTCCACCGTCATTGTCCGCTTGATTATTCCCACTCACGTTGTTCCCTTGGTTGCTGACATGGTCACCATCCTGGGTGACGATGGTGGGTAACAGTTCCCGTAGTTGTTGGGCGACAATAGTAGCAACATCAGGAGTCTCGTTGCCGGCATCGTCGCTTCCCGTGCCGCGACCTCCTGCCATACCTCCTCGTCCACCAGTCCTTCCACCCCTCGGTGGTGGAATGCCTCGGTTAACTCGAGTCGACCTTTTTGGAGGCATGATTCTACAAAGCAGGACATTGGTAAACGTTAGATAGGAGATAGGTAGGATAGGTCGGCATATGTGTCGTGCTACTACACTCAACTTCCTATCTAACAGTCCATGAATTTGATAAGTCCATGCCGCATCATGTTATCGTAAAAACGTTGGCCAGGCGTTTTTAGGATAGCATCATGATGCATTTACTTATCATCATCACTTCGTGTCATACTATACGCATAATCGCACACGTAGTTCCTATAATGCAAACTATATGAGGATTCTTAGGTTATAGTCTAGGTTAAACCACCTAATTCTCTATAACCTTGGTCTCTGATACCAATCTGTCACACCCCAAAAATGGCGCAGCGGAAAGGCATTCACGGGGTATGACCTCATAGTCGAGAACACAAGGTGTCACAATAGAGAAATACTAAATGTATATCATAAGACGGATAATAGTCGCGAAGTCCCACAACCGGGATAAGTACAAACATCTAAAATAAACATAAGTCTTAGAGTTAAACAACATCACTAGGAAATGTCAAAAATGCAACTCCACGGGATATACCCTAGGAGGGTCTTGTCTTAAGTCTTGCTAAGGCAGTCAATACTCAACCTTCTAAGCAACTTCAGTCACACCTGAAAATGGTACTAGAAAACGTCAACATAAAGTTGGTGAGCTCGTAGGTTTAAAAGTTAAACCACGAAGCTGTGAATAATAGCGTAGGACAATAGTGAGCAAGATATACAAATATGAGCACATAGTAAAAAAATCACAAACTATCACAGACGGCAAACACGTATAATTGATCCACACATAGTCTGGGTGCCACTTCCCCAAATGATATACTGGGTGTCACTTCCCCAAAGTTATATACTGGGTGTCACTTTCCCAAAGTTATATATTGGGTGTCACTTTCCCAAAGTTATATACTGGGTGTCACTTCCCCAAAGTTATATACTGGGTGTCACTTTCCCAAAGTTATACTAAGGTTGCTAAATACGGTTGAACAAGGTTGTCAAACACAGGTTGCACAAAACAAAACACGTCACAGCATGTAATCGCATCAACACACATAATGCCCACGCAATATAGAAACCGCACAAATTTAGTTCTATCATCCAAAACATTAAGCTATGTAACAACTTGGATCTAACTTGATTTCACAACTCATCAGACAAGAACTGTCATGAAATTAAGTCAGAAGTTGTTACACAAACTTAATGTCTTAAGTGATAAACAACAAAATAAATCCACACCATGCTAATTACCTAGATATTGTCCACACAAATTTGATTCACACAAAAAGGGCACATATTGCAATCAAACGCACATATTGTCCAAAAACATGAAAACAGTAGATCACAGCATGAAAACATTTAAAGTATCATTTGAGTACCATTTTCCCCCAAGAAAAACATAATGAAAAAGGGGCTACGAGAACTCACCTCAAGCAAGCAAAGCACAACAAGATCTACAGAAGTAAAGTACTCGGCAGCTCTCAAGTATCGGCACTCACGGACTCAGCACAACCTAATAATGTAAATTCGCCTTAACATAATCTCCAAATGTAAAAGTTCCAAAAGTTAACTACCCCGAGTAGATTCCATTTTAAATACAAAAATCTCTTTCTCATATTAGTTACTAGCGTTTGGTATCGACGGGTGTGTAGTGGTGACACGACATGACTCAAGTGTACTCACGCCACATAAAGACTATGACCAAAACGACTCACAAACAAGATCTACAAAACATGAATATTCCTCATAAATAATATTCTTAGATTCGCGTGTCCTCGAAACTTTTAATAACTCATAAAAGTAAACCTTTAGTTATATTTTTAAGTAAACTAGTGATTTATAAAAATAAATTTTAGTTTTGTTTTTAAATAAACCAACAAATATAAAACTTGTTATTATTTATATGAAAACGTTCACGTGATTATCGTTGTTGCACATATATACATTTATACATATGTTTCGAGTTTAGTTTTCTTGAGTTATTATTTGTTTCGAGTCACAAGCCCGAGTCATGACCTCTCGGCTTATTATATCAATCCATATCAAAACAATATACAACAATTTAATCTCATCATCACAACCACTTCAATCCACTCGTGGTCGACTACGACACACGTCTAACCTAATCTCCGTCATCTAGTAATCGTCACACAATCGATTCCCATTTTTCGTCAACCACTCCAACAATATTAACAATCCAATGCCGAGACCCTAATGGTCTCGGCCTATTCCTCCTCGGCACCAAAAGACACCAAATGGACCTAAATCCCATTCGGCAGCAATCCACAACGACAACAACAATACTAATAATAATCCAATAGCCGCAACTATAACTAATAACAACAATACTACCAATAGTTACCAGGTTATCAAATAATAAAAACAACAAAATCAGATCCAGTAACAAGTCAAGACTTAACCTTATTAAACTGATGAAGCCGAGGGTCTTACCATACCCTCGGTTCGAGTGGAAACAGTCCATAACCAAAGTAAATAACGACACCAAGCTACTAGACTCGACCAAACCACAAATAGGTTTCAGCCGTGGGTTTGAACCCACCACCTTGACTCGACACGACCAAACAACAAAAATAATAACAAGAGTAATAGCCATGACCAGAACAGAATCAATAACAGTTTTTAAATAACCATAAGTACTGCCGAGACCATGAGGGTCTCGGCTCAAGCCTTCTCGACGCCTCAAACAACCAATCGAACCCAAAGGGTCTCGGTTTCACAACTATACCAACCAAACCAGAATATTACAACCAAAACCACTCGGCTTCGAGTAACCATCCGAACCAAAAATAAGATAAATATCTATAACACTCAACAAGAACCACGAGGTACAAAATAAACCCGTACCGTGAGCTTACACTCACGGCTGTACATCGACACCACAAAAGACACGACACACACGACCCTATATCGATACCAAACCATTTTTACTTGTTCAAACATTAAAACCCATTTGTTTTAACCCGAAAAATCAATAAAACCACGAGTTGACTCGGTGGTGAGTCAACCCACGCGTAAAAACGCGTTTCTTACCGTACCTTCAATGGATCTAAAGGTTTTAAGGTGTAGAGATGATGGTGGTGATGTTTAGGTGGCGGCGGTGCGACTAAAAATGGGGTGAAGATAGTGTTGGTGGCGCGTGGATGGTATCACAAGAAAGAGGAGAGTGTGAGGAGTGTTTTGGTGGTGGCGGTGTGGTTATAGAGGTGGCGGTGATGATGGTTTTGTGTTGGCCGGCGGCGGCGTGAATAGGGAGGAGAGAGTGATGTAGGAGATGAAGTGAAAATGAAAATAATAAAATGATAGGTTTAGGGTTTTGGATTTATAAAACCGGATTTTGCACTAGAGTCCTTGTGTAGTTTCTAATTTCACTTGAGGAGTTGGTGCAAGGACTAACGGAATAATTACTATTATTCTCTCCCGAGATTACTTATTTTTATTCCCAAAGAATATTAAACGTCACCCGAATAAATGTTTAATTGACACCATTCACTTTAAATACGATTTTCCATCGATTTTGATAATAAATACGTTTATAAAATAAAGTGTGATCGTTTCTCGTTTAAACTCGACTTATTAGGTTTCCTAGTGCCAGAGTCGGAGTAGTGCCTAAATTAATCGTCACGCAAGAACCTAGAAAATTCACGGTTGCTACAGACATTTATTGATGATGCTTCTAGGTTTTGTTATTTCTATCTGTTACATACTAAGGATGAAGCATTAGATAAATTCAAAGTATTTAAAACTGAAGTTGAATTACAACTTGGGTCCCTGATCAAAAAATTAAGGACTGATAGGGGAGGTGAGTACATGGATACTCTGTATTTTTCAATCTGTTGGTATAATCCATGAAACGACTACTCCCTATACTCCTCAACAAAATAGTATCTCTGAAAGGAAAAACCGAGTGCTGAAGGAGATGGTTAATTCCATATTGTCCTATTCAGGGCTGAGTCAAGGGTTCTGGTGTGAAGTTATGTTAACAGCTTGCTATTTATTAAATAGGGTTCCTAACAAACGGAACAAGGTTACCCCTTATGAACTCTGGACTAAAAAGAAACCCAGCCTGAACTATCTCCAAGTATAGGGTTGTAGGGCTGTTGTAAGACTCCCTGGTCCAAAATTGAAAACTTTTGGTGAAAGAGGCATTGAATGCATCTTTGTTGGATATGTTGAGCATTCAGGTTCTATGTTATTGAACCTAATGAATATGTTTCAATTAACTCAATAATTGAATCAAGGGATGCACTCTTTGATGAGAATAGATTCTCATCAGTCCCTAGACCAAGTCAGAGGATTCCTAATGGAACTGATGACATTAGTGTATCAGAGGTCTCTGATGAGGTTGTGGTTCAACAACCTGAACCTGAGCTCAGAAAGAGCAAAAGGATCAGGACTCCAAAGTCATTTGGACCTGAGTTTCAATTATATCTAATTGAAGGAACAATGGATAAGGTCTCTGACCAACACTCATATTGCTTTAATGTTAAGGATGATCCCAAAACATTTGATGAAGCAATGAAGTCCCAAGATGTTGCTTTCTGGAAAGAAGCAATAAATGATGAGATAGACTCCATCATGGGCAACAACACTTGGGTGTTGATTGATCTACCACCTGGTTGCAAACCTTTGGGTTGCAAATGGATTTTCAAAAAGAAAATGAAGGGATGGAACTATTGAAAAGTTCAAGGCTAGACTAGTCATTCAGGGCTTTAAACAAAAGTCAGGGATTGACTACTTTGATACTTATGCCCATGTGGCTCGTATCAGTACCATAAGATTGCTGATTGCTTTGGCATTAATTCACAATATGATTATTTATCAGATGGATGTGAAGACAGCTTTCTTAAATGGTGAATTGGATGAGGAGGTTTATATGAACCAACCTCAGGGCTTCATCTTGACTGGCAATGAAAATAAGGTGTGTAAACTGATTAAGTCCTTATATGGACTAAAGCAGGCACCTAAGCAATGACATCAAAAATTTGATGAAGTGTGATGTGGTATTTTTTGAGTTATATAATTTATATCTAGATTTTACCAGAATGTTAAACTAATACACACGTAGGCAAGTGCACCTATCGTATCCTAGTATAGCAATGGTAAGAACCGAGAGTCGTATCCCAAGACGGTATGATTATTCGAATTATAGATCTTGAATGCTAGTTAAACTAATTAATAATAAAAACTAAAAGGCGGGAGATGCTTATAAGATAAAGTATAAGCTACTAGAAAAGAGATTTAAAACTAAATAACAAATAAAAGCGACAAAAGTTGAGTTGTAAACAATTGATGGAAAATGTATTCACTTAGATTCGATTCCCCCTAGACTTTGGATAACAATTTGATTAAATAAAAGATAAGATCATATTATATGGTGATTTCTAATGTAGAAAAGACTCCTCCGTCGACTTGTCTAAACCTACAACTATTGGAAAGTTAATCCGAATGTCTTCGCGACAACCACCTCAAGTTATGCATTAAGCCTATTCAACTGATTAATGAGATTTAATGGGATATGTTTAATGGTTAAAAACATATAATGATAACAATAGTTGTTGTTAGTGCAAATATTACGATATTTAAACTAAACAGTTTCTTCGGTTTTAATGATGACAAACATGTAACTTGTAATACATAACGTAAAATGTGCAAGTTACTTGTGAACACAAATCATCAATGCATACTTCATCAACACCTCCCGACGTCTCAAGTATGCTTCAACGAATTCGTAGATTTCCATCCCGACATAAATCACTCAAGGTATGGACAAACAAATCTACTACTTGACAAATGATCAAAGGATTATATTTTTCTAAACTTCACATTTTTAATGTGACAAAACATTTTTTCAAAAATATATTTTACAAATTATTTTTGAATTAAAAAGAAATGTTTTATTTTGAAAAATAAATTTGAAAACTCCCAACAGCCATTTTTCCCCCCAAAACAGCTCCAACTTCCCCAAATAAACCTTCCCCACTAAAGACAAAAAAGGGAGCGTCCAACGGCACCTTTAAGTATGGACGGCTCCACTAAATTTAGTGGAGCCGTCGGGTATTTAGTGGAGCCGTGGGTCTGTAACGGTCAGATTTTCCCTTGCCTATAAATAGTGGACCATTCCACACTTCCAACTTGATTTTTCCAGTCCTTTTTCTCTGGTCTTATCCCTCTTCACTTAGATAACTTTCTTTGATCATTTGGAGAGTCTTAGGTTGTTTAAGAGTGATCCAATCATCCACTCAAGTGATCCTCTTCATTCCTCTTGATTAGCAAGAGAAGAACACAAAGTATCCTAGATACAAAGTGTTGTCATCCCTCTTGATTAGCAAGAGAAGAACACAAAGTATCCTAGATACAAAGTGTTGTCATCCCTCTTGATTAGCAAGAGAAGAACACAAAGTATCCAAGTAGATACAAAGTGTTGTCATCCCTCTTGATTAGCAAGAGAAGAACACAAAGTATCCAAGTAGATACAAAGTGTTGGAGTTGTTAGGTCTTGTAACATTTGTTACACTCTTGATTGTATCATAGAATACATCAAGATTACTTTTCTTTTGTGAGAGAGTGAGTCAAGATCATTGTGATCTTAAGAGATAGTGAAGATCTCTTGAAGCCATTGGGCTTGTGTGATTGATCATGTAGATCGGGTAGATCGTGGTAGATTGGTGCTAGCTAAGATTAGCACTCGACATCTAGCTTAGTGTCGGAAATAGGATAAGCGACGTGTATGGTGTAGATCGGGTAGATCGTGGTAGATTGGTGCTAGCTAAGATTAGCACTCGACATCTAGCTTAGTGTCGAAAAACAAGTTAAGCGACGTGTACGGTTTTCTCCGCCTAAAGGGAGTTTGTTGATTAGTGAAGTAACTCTCGAGTTGGGTACTCGGGGAGTGGAGTAGGGCGAAGAGGAGCTTCGTGACCGAACCACTATAAATCACCGTGTCCGGTTTGCGCCTTCTAACTTATCTCTTTACTTTCATTTCATTAGTTATCGCTTTATATTTATATTTGCATTGCATATGTGTTTGTGTGGCTTGTTGCTCATGTAGTGATTGATCATGTATGTTCCATGGTTTGATTGTGCATATGTTGTAGTTTACTATAGTCATCTCTAGATGCTATAAACTCATTGTTGACACTTTTCATATTACGTCACACTTGATCGGGTGTTTGATACAAAAAGTTTTAAGTTTTTAAATGGAAACGTATTCACCCCCCCTCTACGGTTTCCACAATTGGTATCAGAGCCACGTCGCTCAAATTTTTAAAACAATTGGTTTTCAAAATTGAGTACGATCCATGTATCAAATTACCCATGAATGTGATAAAATATGAAAAGTATTTAGTTGCTTAATACTTACAAGTTTTGTTGTTAAGTATACTTTGTCATACTAGCTTGAAGGTTTTCTTAAACCACTAAAAGAATAGTGTTTTTAAGTTTCCGGTCATGTTTTCAGAACGAGTCATTATGTCATGCAGTTCTGAATCAGAAAACAGACCACGGTACCACTAAATATGGTACGGTACCGTTAGATTTAATGGTACCGTGAGTCATTTAATGGTGCCGTGCATCTGCTTGTCTGTTTTTCACTTTTGGTTCATTTTCAGAAATCCATATAAAATCAACCATAAGTCTGTACGAGTCGTGTCGCCCATCATTTTAAATGATGTTGAGTCTACTTTCATTTCAGAAACATTTTTATGAATTAGTTCTAAATGAGAGTATGTTAAAGTCCTTGATTTTCAACTAAAGGTCTTCTGGTCATGCAGTTTGCGTAAATTTTTGGTCAAACTGAAAAAGGGCGATTCAACTTTTAAACCTTGACGTGTTTTCAAAGTGTCTTAGCAAAAATCTTTGAAATGGGGAGGAAATCAATTCGTTTTCAAATAAAATCAAGCTTAGTATACATTGTTATACATAATACACAAAATGACGATAAGTATTTTTGTGTGCTAAGCTAAATTGCTATTTGCTTACTAGAGTTTTTCGGTTTATGCATTTATAAGGCTCATGCTAAATCACTTGCACTATATTAAGTAATTAGTTTGCATTGCATATAGGCATCAACCATTTGTCTTGCATTTGTTGCAAGTTCTTAAAATGGTTTAGTAACTTTCTTAGGAATAGAAACTAAGTTGGTAGATCATGTGTGTAGAAAGATATTGTCTTACACAATTATTTTTCCAAAGGTTTAAGTGTAAAAAGTATATCACCCCAAAACACTTAACACTTTCATAAAATCCGTAACATGATCTTTAAAACATTACATCATTTTGTCTTGTTTGACCATGGGTTGTCTAAACAAGATAAAAGGTCTATCTAATACATTAGTACTTAAGTAAAGGAAAATGTATTAAACTTGAATTGATCTAACACACATACAAAATGTTTTAGACATTTAGTATTTTACGTATGTTGTATAAAAATAGTTAAGATAATTATTTTTATACTAATGAGGTGTCGAAAAACTAAAAGTATTATACTTAATAATATAAATAGTTTTTCTCAAATAAAAATAAATGACAATATCAAAGTAGTAACTTAATATGTCATTAACCTCACACATACAACTAGTATTAGAATAAATGGAACACACTCCTTAAATTTTTATTTTCTTTTTAAAAAGGAGTGATCGTGAGGGTCAAGAAAGATTTCGAGTACATATCAAGTCATTATTCAAATTATGATTGATATCATCATCGAATCTAATTGACAAGTTTTCGAGTGTGGACATGAAATTGGAGTCATTATTTGTTTAGCTTCAAGATAACATCAAAACATGATGAAACATATTATCTTGAATCTACATACTCAATCACACTCGATTGTTATGAAAATAATGACGTCCTCTCAAGACTTAAATAATATGCATCGAATCATAACTCACACTTGTGTTGAAGATGCCATGTTAAGTCTTCTTGTCCAAAGGTTGTGTTCCAAACTTTAAACTAACATGTTTAAAAGATACATAAAATACACAACCAAGTAGGATTGACAACTTGGATGTTTCATCCGAAATATACAGGTAATTTACATTGCAATGCAATTAGTAAATGTGTCATTTCCGAAAAACCAAACAAGAGCAAACAAACAACATATGTAAACTTTGCTCATGAACAACTCAACACTCAAAGTCACATGTCTAGTAAAAGTGTCATACATATTATATGTAAGTCATCAATCTTTGAGAATATCACATGTATTTCTCTTATCAAAAGATTGACAAAGGATAACCTATATCCTATGCATTTTATTTTCTTTGTGACATGAATGGTTATGTTACAAGAGAATACATTGCATCCTGTTAACAAATATAGGATATTAGAGTTGAATAATAACCTAATATGACATGTGTCATTTCATAAACAAGTAAAATTGGTCATACACTAAAATACTTGTTTCACAAAGCATTCTTAAGAGTGATAAGTTTCCTCTTAGAAAAGCATACTTGTTGAAATAAACAGTATGTCTCATTTCAAATAAAATGCTCACAAGATCTATTGAGGTAAATAACCTTCACTAGATTCTCACTCAAGATATGCAAAGGAGCATTCTTGAAACACACACGATGTAGTAGGTTCTACATTGTATCACATTAGAGTGTCTCTTGGTTCTAGGAAACCAAATCATGTTAAAATAATATGTAACAACTCAACAAACAAAGATGTTGTCCAAGAGATCATAAAATACACCATCCCCATCAAACAACCTTTAAATCTCAAACACGAAATTAAAACATCTCGCTTGCCTTTGCTAGGAGTTGTGTAAGACATGTCATTTTCTTAACCTACTTTCAAAGTATGGTTAATTGAGTCATATTAGGCCATGTATAGCAAAACAAGATAAAATCATCTTTGCTATACTTCGATAGGCAAATATAGGAATTCAAATTCTTCTAACATGAGAATGACTACTGGAGAACCTATCGCACTAGAAATTCAATTTGACCTAACGGTTGGATTGCTTCCAGGAGAGAAGTTGGGTTGGTGTATAACCCGTAAAAATGGTCGTGTTTAGCCTTAATTGAGCACCACTAGTGATAGTCTCATACTCATTCTCTAACTTGAAAAGTTTTCATTCCTACATTTGACTAGAGATAGTTTACATCGGTAAACTGTATCTCCCGTTAGGATCTCATTTTGAACAAGTAGTAACTAGGATCTTCCTTAGCAAACCTAGATTGCTTACATCCCACATATGTGTTTCAAAATGATAACATGTTTTCATAAGATATGATTAAATGTCTTCGTGATCTTAAATGCTAAATGATTATCATGTTCTGCATGATGTTTGCATTTATTCGTTATTTGCATTCTATATGATTTGCTTGCACCCACATATGTGTTTCAAAATGATAACATGTTTTCATAAGATATGATTAAATGTCTTCGTGATCTTAAATGCTAAATGATTATCATGTTCTGCATGATGTTTGCATTTATTCGTTATTTGCATTCTATATGATTTGCTTGCACCCACACTAGGTCATTTTGACACATTAGGAATTAGGTATGCCTATCACTATGAACCCTTAGAAGTCATAGAGTCATACACTAGTGTCAAAACCCATAAGTTAGAGTAGTCGCGAAGTTGTCCTAATTCCCTAGTCATCCCTTTGCCTTCTTCCAAGCAATACACCCTTTTGTCATGGGTAGGTTAGATACAAACCCAGTAGAACTCGGAGTAGGGTTGACAACTTAAATATTTCATCCGAAATATTCAAGTAAATTTAACTTGCGATCGCAATTGTTAAATGTCATATCTGAAACATCACATTCAAGCCTTTTAACAATGTATGTTAAAACGCTCATCCAAAAGCTAAAAGCTTACGTCTACCCTCGGGTGACAAAGGACTCACGAGTTACTATATAAGTGATTAGTAGTTCCTTTCATCCTCGTGTGTATATACACATCTTTAGATCCCAAACCTTGCTGCAAATCAGCACCATAGGCCTAGCTTTACGTCTTTCAAAACACCGTGAAACACTCGCGTGCGAAGCACCTCGAAATCCGTAAATCAACCAATCCTCTCAACCAAGAATCCCTTAACCGTCTCCGTCTAGGTCTAGGAATGATGGAACTTATTCCATAAATCTTATGACTATTTAAATATTTCACTGGAAATATTGAAGTCATCTCATGTGTCTCGTCTCATGACTCTTTAAATATTTCACTGGAAATATTGAGTCATTCTTCACATCACTTTAATGACTACCTAAATATTTCTTCGGAAATATGAACGTCATCTCTCACGTCTCGTCATATGACTTCTTAAGTCATTCCTATCATCCCGCTCATGACTATTTCAATATTTCTATGGAAATGTTAAAGTCATCCCTCGCGTCATACCTTATAACCTTTCATCCCCTTTATGACCTCTCAAAAGTCTCGCGGGAAACATTGAAGTCATTTCTCTACTAATCACCCATGACTTTTTAAGTCATCTTTCTCATTCGTCTCATGACTTTTAGAATTTTCTCTAAGAAATTCTAAGTCATTCCCTTTCGACTTGTCACATGACTGTGTGAATATTTCACGGGAAATATTAAGTCATTCCTTGCGTTTCGTATTCCGACTAATTAAATATTTCATGGGAAATATTATAGTCATCCTCCAAAACACTACTTATAACTTCTATTTATTTCACGGGAAATATTAGAAGTCAACCCTCATCCAATGACAACTTAGTCAATTTCCTTGGAAACACTAAGGTCATTTCATGTCATCTCTCCTAGTCGTTTTCATCAAAAAGTTTATTAGGTATAAACGATTTCCTCGTGTCAAAAAGTCTTACTAAATAAGTAAGATTAATCAGCCAAAAGTCAAAACAGAAGAAAAATGGCTCAATCAGACACACGGATCCATTAAAGAGACACGGCTCCACTAATGTTTAGTGGAACTGTGGAGCCGTGCATCTAAAAAACGCGCCTATTCACTTTTCTTCTGCACAACTTTTTTTTCAAACAAACCCAAAACCATTTCCTCTTGCCATCAAAACCCACTCAATGTAGTCTTGAACCCAAAACCATCTCCTATCAGAATAGATTGTATCTATCATCTGATTCCTTAGCTTTTTTCCGTCACACTTCCGCATGGTACTAAACACTACCAATGCTTACGCATCCCACTCACCTTCCACACACCTCAAGCGAAGAACCGCTAGGATAAGTTGAGATAACCCTACTAGAACCTTGTCACCAACCTTACAACTCTGAAGATTTTATCTTCTTAACCCTTAGGATATCTCCTAGTAATCGCATGCCTCATCATAATATTCTATGAATATTCACAATGATTGAGAAGAGCTACGTGACTTCAAAGGTGAAGTTTATCGTATGCTATCCACCACTTGTCATGACGTTACTAAGCTCATCGCTTTCGTCAACGTTTGTTTTCCTCTTTATCTTTTACATCTTGTCCGGATGGTCATAGATTAAGGGGGAGTGAAAACACACTCATATAGTCTTTCACCAAACACCCTCAAGAACACACAAATGTGGTTCTTATTCTCTAGGAAACTTCCCTTTAGCTGCCCAGAACTAGGCTACACAGGAAAATTTGTGACTTCCAGGTCACGGTACCGTTAAATAGGCCACGGTACCGTTAAATTTAACGGTACCGTGTGGTATTTAGTGGTACCGTACCTATGTTTGATGAATTTTCACTGTTTCCTTTAGATCCCTACATTCCTAACCTCAAACCTGCAAAATTTTGCAAACTCACATACACCCTAGGATTCCCTCACTACACCATAGGACTCTAACACCAACTTTAGTTCGAATCCCACAACTCTTGCCTATATAAGGCCTCACCATTGCAAGCTTATCTTGCATCTCACCTTCAAACCTCACATTAACATCATCATCACACTCAACCCTTTTAGCTACACTTCACTCTTGACAGTGATAGTTAGTCTAAGAACCTTCAACCCATAGAACATCACACTCAAACCTTATAACCTTCAACTCATCACACTCAAACCTTACAACTACTCGTTACTTTGGATAAGTGATAGTTAGTTCAACAACCTTCAACCCTCACAAACACATGAAACCCTTCATGCACCAAATTATCTCTAACACACAACTAGGATCATCCAACCTAGAAACCTAGAACCTCGTTACCTTAACCACGTTAGAGATATCCACCAACAATCCTGTTAGAATCACATACACCTTTTTCTTTTTCCCTTTTGAATTATATCATGCATCTCATTGTCAGTGCAAACGATATATTAACCTAAACCATCATTTCCCACCTTTCCTCAAAGGGCAAAACCAACACCTCCAACCACATCATCATCATCCTACACCTTTAGGATTCCTACACCCTTACCTCCACCAAGTCCACCACAACCTTTAGCCATCACACTAACCCTATCACCATCAAACCTCTTTGGACTTGGCACCAACACATCATCCTTATCACTATCACCTTCACCACAACCACTAATGGGTCATTCCATTATTTATCCCCTACAACCACATAACCCAAGTTGTCCTTGTTGTCACCACAACCAACACTCTCCCACCTTATGGAATTATTTAAGTATAACCTCTATCGAGTCTACTTTATGGCACGACTTGTCATAATAGTAATCATTTAGAGTATGTCTTATCAACAAACTATCCTTAACATCAATCATCTTAGGTAGATGATTATGTTGTTCAAAAGGTTTGTTAGAACTTTCCTTCCCAATGACAACTTGGAAGAAGTCATTTAGTGCGTCAGTCAATGAACGAATCTCGTTCTTGATTAGTGTGATTGAGTGAACAGTTACACCTTAGGTTTTCGGTCGGGTTGTGACACTTATGTGTTAACATAGTTCAACCCATGCATGTCTTGCTATGTGTATTCTATCCCTATAATGTTGCTCCTATAATGTTATATATTATGTTGCACGAAGCTAACCCTTGATGTAGGAAAAGCCTTTGTAAGAATTTGATCCATGGATCCGCTAGATACTAAGTTAAATAAACAAGGGGATTAAGTCACCATAGGGGAGCATTGAGCTAGGGGGAGCTCGGGAGTATTTGAATACATAGCATGGAGTCATCTTCACAAGTGATGATAGAAGGCTTCACTAGGATGATGCAAACTCGCCTTTCTAGGAAGAAAGGAATGTAGTTCATTAAGGGGGAGTAGGGAATGAATTCAAGGGAGCGCTCGAGGCAACTACCTTTTTGATTCGACAAAAGGGGGAGAAGGGGAGTGTAAACAGGTAACTTTTACATTTTACTATGTGTTACGGTTTACATATTTGTCATCATAAAAAAGGGGGAGATTGTTAGTGCAAATATTACGATATTTAAACTAAACGGTTTCTTCGGTTTTAATGATGACAAACATGTAACTTGTAATACATAACGTAAAATGTGCAAGTTACTTGTGAACACAAATCATCAATGCATACTTCATCAACACCTCCCGACGTCTCAAGTATGCTTCAACGAATTCGTAGATTTCCATCCCGACATAAATCACTCAAGGTATGGACAAACAAATCTACTACTTGACAAATGATCAAAGGATTATATTTTTCTAAACTTCACATTTTTAATGTGACAAAACATTTTTTCAAAAATATATTTTACAAATTATTTTTGAATTAAAAAGAAATGTTTTATTTTGAAAAATAAATTTGAAAACTCACAACAGCCATTTTTCCCCCCAAAACAGCTCCAACTTCCCCAAATAAACCTTCCCCACTAAAGACAAAAAAGGGAGCGTCCAACGGCACCTTTAAGTATGGACGGCTCCACTAAATTTAGTGGAGCCGTCGGGTATTTAGTGGAGCCGTGGGTCTGTAACGGTCAGATTTTCCCTTGCCTATAAATAGTGGACCATTCCACACTTCCAACTTGATTTTTCCAGTCCTTTTTCTCTGGTCTTATCCCTCTTCACTTAGATAACTTTCTTTGATCATTTGGAGAGTCTTAGGTTATTTAAGAGTGATCCAATCATCCACTCAAGTGATCCTCTTCATTCCTCTTGATTAGCAAGAGAAGAACACAAAGTATCCTAGATACAAAGTGTTGTCATCCCTCTTGATTAGCAAGAGAAGAACACAAAGTATCCTAGATACAAAGTGTTGTCATCCCTCTTGATTAGCAAGAGAAGAACACAAAGTATCCAAGTAGATACAAAGTGTTGTCATCCCTCTTGATTAGCAAGAGAAGAACACAAAGTATCCAAGTAGATACAAAGTGTTGGAGTTGTTAGGTCTTGTAACATTTGTTACACTCTTGATTGTATCATAGAATACATCAAGATTACTTTTCTTTTGTAAGAGAGTGAGTCAAGATCATTGTGATCTTAAGAGATAGTGAAGATCTCTTGAAGCCATTGGGCTTGTGTGATTGATCATGTGGATCAAGGGTAGATCGGGTAGATCGTGGTAGATTGGTGCTAGCTAAGATTAGCACTCGACATCTAGCTTAGTGTCGGAAATAGGATAAGCGACGTGTATGGTGTAGATCGGGTAGATCGTGGTAGATTGGTGCTAGCTAAGATTAGCACTCGACATCTAGCTTAGTGTCGAAAAACAAGTTAAGCGACGTGTACGGTTTTCTCCGCCTAAAGGGAGTTTGTTGATTAGTGAAGTAACTCTCGAGTTGGGTACTCGGGGAGTGGAGTAGGGCGAAGAGGAGCTTCGTGACCGAACCACTATAAATCACCGTGTCCGGTTTGCGCCTTCTAACTTATCTCTTTACTTTCATTTCATTAGTTATCGCTTTATATTTATATTTGCATTGCATATGTGTTTGTGTGGCTTGTTGCTCATGTAGTGATTGATCATGTATGTTCCATGGTTTGATTGTGCATATGTTGTAGTTTACTATAGTCATCTCTAGATGCTATAAACTCATTGTTGACACTTTTCATATTACGTCACACTTGATCGGGTGTTTGATACAAAAAGTTTTAAGTTTTTAAATGGAAACGTATTCACCCCCCCTCTACGGTTTCCACAGTTGTCACTACTTGCAATCATGCACACATGTTCGATTTAGATTAATTAACGTCTTAAACCCTATTACTATGTCTAGTCTCAAGCCTTAATCATTTAATTGCTCAAATGATCAAGAATAAATATCTTACACATACGGATTGTCATCATAATACACATACAATACTCACTATAAGAAACAATAAAAATCATAATCAACACATATGGTTCTTTATTAAACTCAATAATCATCCATATAACCAATAATCAAATCACTAAAATATGTTATCCATCATCTTGGGTTCATCTACTCTAAGCAAATACTATGGAATTTAGCCAAGCATAATAAAAAGAACAAACATAACAAGAATTAAATAAAGGTTTAACATGATATTTAAACAATAAAAGTTTAAACCGAATAAAACTTGTGATCCCGTGTTTGCGTTTGATTAAATGCCAAACCAAAGGTGAATTAAATGAAGATTCACGAATTCTCTCTTGCTGTTCTTTTTCCCGCCGTCAAAAAAAGGGTAAAAACTTGTTTTCTTTTTCTTTTTGTCGACAACAGCAGGCAAAGAAAGTGAAATGGCTCTTTTTCTTTAATTGCTTCCTGTCCTCTCTGTGTCCCTTCGAATGGTAGCAGCAAAAAAATACTCATTTTCCTTTTTTCGCTTACCCTCTGTCTGTCTTTTATAATATCAGTATATTCCTTTTTTCCAAATGTGCCTCCTCCAATATATAAGGAGTAAAACCCTTCTTTTCTTGTTCTTTTTCTCCACGTCAAGTTCAAGGGGCCCAAGAAGCCAAACTTCATTAGTTATCAAAATGAGCCCATGTGTTAAATATTTGAGTACTAACTTATTACAAGTCCCACTAAAAAAATAATCACGAGCTGCATTTTTCACCAAATAAAGGCATGAGCCAACTTCAGAATTTCGTGTACTTTATATTTTTAATATATAGAATTCTTTTTCTTCTTTCGGTGGCCTTTTGAATCAACTAAAACGGACTTCGGACGAAAGAGTTATGATCAAAATAGTGCAACAACGTCCAAAGCTTCACTTCTCTTTACTTTACTTCAATTCATGCCAATTTCCGTGTCTTTTCACCAATTGCTCTCTTTTACCTATGATACGAAATAATAAACAATTAAGTATCATTTCTTATATAAAACAAAATAAAAGAACAATAATTATGAGATAAATGATGCATAAGAACACTGCCTATTTGATCACATCAAATATCCCCCCATTTGACTTCTACTTGTCCTCAAGTAGACTCCCGATTTTAACTTTTAAAAACATCTCCCAAAAGGAAATAAATCTTAAATAAATTACTCAATCAAAAGTACGCACAACCAAGCACCTCACGAATAGGAAATGAAAACACTCAAACCACTCAAACTAGTCTATGTGGTAACATTTAGTGAATCGCTCAATTGCTCGGTCGTGGCGAATATTCTATCATAAGCTTGGCAAGGGTACACATCTCCACCACTAGAGTCTAGACGCAACTAATCTAAAAGGTAAATGGGTCAAAACAATTAAGGCTTACGGGTTAAGGGTAGGAATTAGACATGGGATAACATATATGAATTGGTGCAAAAATAAAAGAACAAAACAAATAGATCAAAGTCCAAAAACAAACCAAATGTTGCTAGCTACATTCTTACCACAAACCCAAAGAAGACTCTTATCATGGACTAACTCACGCTTTAACACGGATAAGCATACTTTAGTGACACACGAATTAGACTCAAAGAAATCACGATATCATCATCGACATACCTAATTGGCTCAACCAATCAATCAACTCCCATTCATCCCAAGAAATACAAGAAATAGTGGTTTATAACGACCACTAATACAAACTAAAAAAAACGCATAGTTGGTTTATTGTGACGACCAACTAAAAATAATATTAAGTTGGCTTAAATGACGTACCAACTATCACACAATCTCTCATTTTTTTGGCTTTTTTTTTTTACTTTATTTATTTATTTATTATTATTATTATTATTATTATTATTTTTTAATCTCTCATTTCTTTTGGCTCAAAAATCACAAAAATTAAAAATAGTAATAATGGTACATAACTTTACCATTTCACGAATAATAATCCATCTTGAATAAACTTGGAACAAATAATTAAACTCAGATGACATCATACAAGTGAAAGTAAGACAAACTGATATACATATTAACACATACTTTCACATTTCCATTGCATTTTGCAATTTCCCGACCAAAATCTCTCTCGAGAAAAATCGAACGAAAACTCACACGAAACACAGGAAATACTACCAAATACTAGGGCTGTAAACGAACTGAACGTTCAATGAACATTTCATGAACCGTTCGGTAAAAAGTTCGTTTATGTTCGTTTATTTATTAAATGAACGAACATGAACAATATTTTACGTTCGTTTAGTTAAATGAACGAACATGAACAAAAGCCGCTTCCGTTCATTTATGTTCGTGAACGTCCGATTATGTGTTCGTTTATGTTCATTTATTTATTTATGTTCGTATATCATATCTTTTAATTGTATAATTATAAAATTTGTTTGTTTAAACAATACAACACTTATAAAACAATATATTTTGCATAATTCAATAAAGTTTATTTTTGTTTGTCTATTTCATTTATGTTCGATCGTTTATGTTCGTTTAGCGTTCGTTTAGTGTCTTAATGAACGAACATAAACGAACATGAACAACTCATTTTCTTAATAAACGAACATGAACAAGAAAATTCGTCTGTTAAAACATTCGTGTCCGTTTATTTGTCCGACTAAAATTAAATGAACGAACATGAACAAGGGTCCGTTCGTGTTCGTCTGGTTCGTTTACAGCCCCACCAAATACATACCAGCAACTAGCAACCACCCATAGGACTTAATCTACACGGTAGGCTAAGGTGTAATGGTGTAACGAAACATAAACATATAATGTGAGTAACAAACAAAAGGAAAGGCTCAACAGGTTTTCTAATGTATCTTACTCTAATAATGAGAGTAACAAATGGGTTTATACGGGGGTTAATTAACCAGTGTAGTTAGTTAATATAAACATAAACATGTAAACGACATGGGCTATTTGGGTGAATCCTAATAATTTGCCTTCTAAACTAGTCAACGTCGATTACACTAAGTTTCCTTAATGCAATGCTCATTATTGTGGTCTCGACGCGATATGCCAAGCCAAGTTCTAAAGTCTACTACAAGCCACCGGCACACTCATATTTATGTGGAATTTATGTATGATGGGGAAAACGGAATAGGCTCAAATCCTCACAATATGGTAATAAGGGTAATGTGTGCGGGTTATGCAACTAGTGATAACATGCCAAAAATTTTAAAAATTATAAATTAAGCATTTTTCGTAAAACTAAGGACAAGTAGAATTCGAATTCTATTCCCCTCCCCACACTTAATATGTACAATGCCCTCATTGTACAAATATCAAATAAAATATGGGAAAAATAGAATTAGAAACGGAATACTCACCTGATATTTCTTGATATCGAATGTGTGCTCGGTATGTATCCGTTACATGTTGTTCCAAGAGTTTGAATGTTGGCTAAATCATCCTTAAACAACCTGTATAGATTTCCAACTGCAAAACATAGCTCAAACAACAAATGCGTAAAACGGATAAAACATTATATTATAACCAATCTATCATCTAGAGCACAACATTCAAATATATATTTTATTTTATTATTATTATTATTATTTTTTGCAAACTAAGACAAATTAAAATTCAAACAAAAACCGTAATAAAAACTAAAAATAAAATAAATGCAGATAAATCAACTAAAAATTCAAAATGCAAAATATACAAAATTGCTTTGTTTATAAATGAGCCGTTAGCTCGACTCCACCCCGCATTTAGTTGTTCTTGGGGTGTAGGTCGAGGATTTCCTCGCCATCCTTGTCCAACGGGCTCTCCAAATAATGCTTTACTCGATGCCCGTTAACCTTGAAGCTTCCCCCTCTCGGATTCTCCAACTCCACAGCACCATGTGGAAAGACCTGTTTGATTTTAAATGGTCCACTCCAACGTGACCTAAGCTTTGCCGGGAATAACTTCAATCGTGAATTGAAAAAAAGAACACGATCTTCTTGCTTAAACTCCTTATTAAGCTTAATGTGTTGATCGTTCCATTGTTTTGTTCTTTCCTTATAGATCTTCGAATTTTCATAGGCCTGATTTTGAAATTCATTTAACTCATGAATTTGTTTGAATCGATGATCGCCCGCAAGAAATAGATCCATATTGCATGATTTAATTGCCCAATAAGCTTTATGTTCAAGTTCCACGGGCAAATGACATGCTTTACCGTATACTAGCCGAAAGGGAGTGGTACCAATGGGCGTCTTATAGGCGGTTCGAAATGCCCATAGTGCATCATCTAATTTCTCGGACCACTCTTTCCTATTGTTTCCAACGGTGTTCTCCAAGATCCTTTTAATTCCTCGATTTGTCACTTCCACTTGCCCACTTGTTTGTGGGTGATAAGGTGTTGCAAATCTATGGGTCACCCCATAGCGTTGCAATGCCTTTTCTAATTGGCTATTGCAGAAGTGTGTTCCCCTATCACTAATTAAGGCCTTTGGGGAACCAAATCGAGAGAACAACCGTTTTAAAAACTTAACAACAATCCTAGCATCATTAGTTGGTAGAGCTTGTGCCTCTACCCATTTCGATACGTAGTCTACTGCCACTAGGATATATTTGTTACCTTGGGAATTGGGAAATGGTCCCATGAAGTCGATACCCCACACGTCAAATATTTCACATACTTGAATAATGGATTGGGCATCTCATCTCGCCTTGAGATATTTCCAGCCCTTTGACACGCATCACAAGATTTTACGAAATTGTGCACGTCTTTGAATATGGTGGGCCAATAGAAACCTGCTTCAAAAACTTTTCTCGCAGTGTTAGCTGCAGCATTGTGTCCTCCAGTTGGTCCACTATGACAATGCTTTAAAGTTTGCATAGCTTCCGGTCCATACACACACCTCCTGATAACTTGGTCTGCTCCAACTCGAAAAAGATAGAGATCTTCCCAAAGGTAATACTTAATATCAGCAAAGAATTTCTTCTTTTGTTGATAAGACATTCCCTTTACAAGGGTCCCCCCAGCAAGATAGTTTGCGATATCGGCAAACCATGGGTACTCATCATTTCCATCAACATACATTAAAGACTCGTCGGGGAATCTATCATTAATATCAGATTCGTTAAGCTTTTCTGCATGTGGGTTCTCCAACCTAGATAAATGGTCCGCTGCTACGTTCTCAGCACCACTCTTGTCTTTGATTTCAATATCAAATTCTTGTACCAAAAGTATCCAACGGATCAATCTGGGTTTAGCATCTTGTTTGTTGAACAAGTACCTAAGGGCAGCATGATCGGTGAACACGATGGTCTTAGACAAAACCAAATAGGACCGGAATTTATCAAATGAAAACACGACAGCTAGCAACTCCTTTTCAGTTGTGGTATAATTTTGTTGAGCTTCATATAGAGTTTTGCTAGCGTAGTATATTGGTTGGAACTTCTTCTCTCTTCGTTGGCCCAAGACAGCTCCAACCGCATAGTCACTTGCATCATACATCAATTCGAATGGAAGGTTCCAGTCAGGAGCCACCATAATGGGTGCGTTAACAAGCTTCTCTTTCAACAAGTTGAATGCGTGTATACATTCAGAATAGAAAACAATTGGGGCATCTTTCTCTAATAGTTTTGTCATTGGACGAGAAATTTTAGAGAAGTCTTTAATGAAACGCCTATAGAAACCGGCGTGTCCTAAAAAAATTCGAACAGATTTGACCGATGTGGGTGGAGGTAATCTGGCAATGGTGTCAATCTTTGCCTTATCAACCTCTATTCCCTTCTTAGAGATTTTATGGCCCAATACAATGCCCTCCTTCACCATGAAGTGGCATTTCTCCCAATTTAAGACCAAATTAGACTCCTTACATCTAGCTAACATTTTGTTCAAATTAGAAAGACAATGGTCAAAGGAGTCACAAAAAACAGAGAATTCATCCATAAATACTTCCATGTAGTCCCCTACCATGTCATGAAAAATAGCATGCATGCATCGCTGAAAAGTTCTTGGAGCATTGCACAATCCAAATGGCATTCTCCTATACGCAAATGTACCATAAGGACAGGTGAATGTCATTTTCTCTTGATCCTCAGGTGCTACAGGAGTTTGAAAATAACCTGAAAAACCATCAAGAAAGCAGTAGGACATGTTCCCAGATAATCGTTCAATCATTTGATTAATGAAATGTAGAGGGAAATGATCCTTTCTTGTTGCATCATTTAATCGCCTGTAATCGATACAGACTTTCCAACCAGTCACCGTTCTTGTTGGAATCAACTCATTCTTTTCATTGGTGACAACAGTCATACCCCCCTTCTTGGGGACCACGTGCACGGGACTTACCCACGGACTATCAGAGATTGGGTAAATCATCCCCGCATCTAGAAGCTTAATCATTTCCTTTTTCACCACATCTTGAACCTTTGGATTGATTCTTCGTTGTGGTTGCACCACTGGTTTGTACTCATCTACCAGAAGGATTTTGTGGGTGCAGTAGGAAGGATCTATACCTTTTATATCAGATATTTTCCATGCAATAGCTTCTTTTTTTTCCTTCAATACTTCAATAAGCTTTTCTTTCTCATTTCCTGTTAAATCAGATGATATAATAGCAGGTAGCTTTGATTTGCTTTCGAGAAAAGCATATTCCAAATGTGGCGGAAGGTCCTTGAGCTCCAGATCAGAAGGCTCTTCAAGTGACGTCTTCAGCTTTTCTCCTGTGCCAGTTTTAATCTCCTCTTCCTTGTTTGACCTTGAGGATGGATCATTCTCTAATAAGTATGTTAGTTCTTCAAGAACCTCTTCATTACTCATGTTTGTATCCTCTCCTCCAATAAAATTGGTGTCAAACAAGTCTTCCTCAAAGATTCCTTGAAAATTTTCTTCAACAAGAGGTTCAATTGTATCTATGTAATAAAGAGTGTCGTCTTGTTTTGGAGAATATTTCATGGATTTGTCAATATGAAAGATCACCTCTTGATCATCTACCCGTAGAGTCATTTTCTTCTCATAGACATCTACTAAACAACGAGAGGTGGACAAGAAAGGTCGACCTAGGATGAGAGAAACTTTGCTATCCTCATCCATGTCTAATATGACGAAATCTACCGGAAACACAAATCGATCAACCTTAACCAACATGTTCTCCACGATTCCTCGTGGATATTTAATCGACCTATCTGCGAGTTGAATGGTCATACGTTTCGGTTTTGGTTCACCTAGACCAAGCTTGGCATACATTGAGTAAGGCATCAAATTGATGCTAGCTCCTAAGTCTGCCAAAGCATTATTCACAATTAAATTTCCGATTAGGCATGGAATGGTGAAACTTCCAGGATCAGACATCTTCTTCGGTAATTTGCATCCAAAATGGCAGAACATTCTTCACTCATTATGACAATAGACGAGTCCTCTAACTTCTTTCTGTTAGTTAGGAGGTCCTACAAGAATTTTGCATATTTTGACATTTGCGAAAGGGCCTCAACAAATGGCAAGTTGACATGCAATTACTTGAATAAGTCAAGAAACTTAACATATTGTTCTGCCTCCTTTTCTTTCTTGTACCTTCCAGGATATGGGAGTTTTGGTTCATGCGGTTTGAGAGGAGGTTTGACATGTGTTGTGCTTGGAGAGCTTTGGTGTAACACCCCCGTTTTCGATATACGCAGCGGAATATAAGTTTGGGGTGCTAATTCAAGGTTCACAGTCATGAGAATAGAAAATGACTCGAAAAGAGACGTTTTAAATAAAATTGTTATCATTCATTTATTTAAATCAGAGTTACATATAGAGGTCCCAGCGGGAGGTTTGGAAATACGTTATAAAAGTTACATTATTCGTTTGAATGATAACAAAATGGACACTCTTTAATAAGAAGAAAGTCCACCGCCACTCCGTGCCAAGTTCAGTCTTTTAATTACCTTGATAGCCTGGAAGGAAAACAAAGTTAAATAGAGTTGATAAACGTCTCCGGCACGCAACTTGGATTTTTGATCGAATATGAGATATATGAGACGGATTTGACTTGGTATCAAAACACTAAGGCTCCTACTCCTACTAAGCTCTTCTAGGATCTTCCTCTAACTCTTAAGTGAACTGATTTGATCAGTAATGAGTGAGTGAGGGCTGTGTTTTAGGGGTTTCGAATTATGGTGGAAAGAAAATATGGTTGTGTCATTATATATATATAGAGGAAAAATTCTAGGGTTTTTAGTTATCTTGTTATGAAGATAGGGAACAATGTGATGTGTTTTAGAATTTTTTAGGACAAGTAGGTGGAGGGGGGGGGATGTACGAAGGGTGTTGTGGAAGTGGTGATGTGTTCTTTTTAAAACCATACAAGTTACCTACTTGGAGAAGACATGGTGATGTGGAGGTTGGAGGGACTAGGGGAGGTATATGTGATGTAGTTTAGGTTTAGGAGTTTGTAAAAATTAGTTTGGTTATGGTTTAGTTAGGGATTCGAACTAGGGATTTAGAATAGGGTCGATTGAGCTTTAAATGGTGTTACATTGGCTAGGGTTTTAAGGTAGTAACTAATTAGATTCTAGGGTTTAGTTTAGGTAAATATTAGTTAGAAATAAATTTTAGGGTTTATATATATATATATATATATATATATATATATATATATATATATATATATATATATATATATATATATATATATATATATATATACTAGACTTCAAAGCCCGCCCAATGGGCGGGCATGACTTTTAATTATAATTAGGATGGTATTAGCTAACTTAAAATTCTGTTTTAAGTTTGCTATATTAAATCAATAAAATAGAGCCAATTATATATGATTAAAAAATTGTTATCCGGATTAAAAAAAAAAAAAAAAAAAAAAGGATAAATATACAATTTTGAACTTATAATTTTTGTTACGATATTTGATGTTACTTATATGTTTTACTTATTTAGAATTTATTTTATTTTATGTAAGTGTATTTTTAAGTGAACTTCAAAGCCCGCACGATGGGCGGGCATGAATTGTAATTATAATCTGGATGGTTTTAGTTATTCTAAACTTATTTTTAAGGAAGTTTGTTTTATTGTAATTTTTAATATCACAAATATAAGATGTTAGATGGTGTCAGTTAGTGGGAAATTATTTTTAAGGATGGGTATTTCTTTTTCTTATGGTATTAGTTTACTTGTGAATTGTTTTTTTTTTTAAGTTATTTATAATTAACTGGGTGGGAAATTTTTAGAGAAAGTGAATTATAAGTTTGACGCATGAGTTGTAATTATAATATTATATTTACGGGTGGGTAATCATAAAGAAGTTTTTCCATAAAAAATTATATAACATGTTAGGATCTCTGGGAAATAAGAGTTTCATTGTTGCTGCCGATAGTGTTAAGCTGGTTCCTGCCGATAGCTTTGGTTCCTGCTGAAAGCTCATTGCTGCCGACAGTGTTATCTTGTTCCTGCCGATAGTGTTGTTGCTGCGGATAGTATTATTTGTTATCCGTATATTTAGAATGTTTGTTAAGATTTATTTTTAGAAGAGATTGTTGTTTATCTCTTCACACGTTTTCTTGTAGAACGGGTTAGGGTTAGGTGATCTTGTTAGTATAAAAGAAAAACCCGTCTATGAGTTTATACACACCTTTAACGTTTTCAATATTCAATATCACAATTCCTAGTTCATAGTTTGATCCATAGAGGATCATTGTCGTTTAGAGTTTTCTTCTTTATTATACTTGCTGTTTAGTTTCCGCATAAACGCTTGTATAGCATACAGAGGTTCTTGTTTATACCAAGCTCAATCAAGCTCGAAGTACTCGATCCTACATAACATGTCTAAAAAGTAAAAAACATGTTTACACTGAACCGTAGCAACCCACCCGCAATCCTAAATCATTCGTCACCACATATCTGTACTACTAAAATTAGTTCAATGTGACTATATCCTATGATTAAATGAGAAAGACTACAGTCTACAAAATAAGACGGGATTCTTAGGACTTGATATATCTTTATCATACTTATGAATATACAACAACAATCATAATGAAATTAAAAATATTGATATCATAATCGAGCATATTCTAATCCAATACAATTAAACTTATAACTTTACCACTATTAATCCTTACATTTCATTCAAATTTATGCGATGCTGATAAATCAAAGATCATGTTACAGTTCTCATATTTTTTTTCCTTTCTATAGAAAACTTCCATCACTGCATAAATTTAAAAGTATGTATAGTTTCAGGAACATTATTTTAGTAAAAAACAACAGTGGCAAAGTTTTAGCATGTAACTTATCATTATACTTTTAGTTTTGTTAAGTATCAAGTTATAGTTAATTTCTATGTTTTGAAAATTATTTGCTAAAAATCGAAAACACTCGTATATTTTTTAATTTTGTTAAATATCATTAATTGATAATACAATACAACGGTTCATAGTGTTACATTGTGAATACCTTTTCCATAAATTGACCCTTTCCAAAGAATAAACCACTTTGGTAGAATGATGCTAACATACAATACTTTCTTTACATATCGGCACTAAACATCAATCTAAAAATACTGAACCACAATTTTGTCCAAATGATTGTAGTCCGTAGTGCAGTTACTTCATACACATGGATGTATCAAGATGATATTAAAAATTAGAAAATAGCAAGGAAACCATGACTTGTTGGTTGTAGTTGTGATAACACATCTTGACAGTAAAGACCACATAGCTAAACTGATTCACATCTAACAATGAAGACCAAATAGCTTAGTTGATTCCTTAAAGGACTTCCTGGTAAGGGTTTCGTAGTTCTCTGCCCAATGCCGCACAATTTAACAAAGCATGTCAGTCGCATGTATTAACAAATAATAAAAACAATAGTGTGAAAACAGGTCCCTATTTTTTTATTTTTTTTATTATTTTTTTTGAAACCAAAAAGTTAATATATTGTAGATACAAATGGGTGATGAGATATATGAACAATCATGCCATGATTCTAAATTATTTATTAGTAACGTATGAATTTGAGTATAAAAAAATGATCATCAATAACAGTCGTTGCAATACCCACAAAAATAGAGAACCCATTTTCATATTTCAAATCACTTGAAACGTATGTGATTACAATTTTAATTCTATATTATAGTTATATAATCTACATAAAAAGAAATAATATGTGTGAGTTTTCAGGTCAAACGGGTAAATTTGGTACAGGTTAAGCCATGTACCTCTCAAACAGGTCAAAAAGGGTAAATTACGGCAAGTCCAAGGCCTTACCTGAAATTTGTATATGTTGGCAATGATGCCCTTACTCTTTGAGAAACCCCTTGCATAAGGTTTTCCCGTCATCTCGGTTTCAAACACAATGTTAAACAACTTTTTACCTGCATAAACCTGGAAACAATTACAGTAGATTAACTAATTTTTACACTTAACAATAAAAAAAAAAAAATGCAAACTTATATTGAGAACCACTAATGCAGTCATTGACAAACTATATTTCACTTTAATGAGTTTTTCAACCACAACTTTGATTTTTGATCAGTCAAATTTCTTCACAGGATTACAGCAAGAAAAATTCAGTATTTCCCAAATATGAAGAATTAATTCGGATTTCATCCATTTATTTTATATACAAATTCTGATTCTACCATCCGCTGCTGAAGCATATTCAAATTTCATGTAAAATTCAGTTTCATAAAGATATTCCAAGTACATTTGTTTCTGCCTATAGAAGATAGAAGACAGACCTTTTTTAGATTTTCCATCCGTCCTTCATATGCGAGATATTTCAAACCCTTTTCAATATTTTCTACATCTTTTTGTATGATTTTTAGTTTTTTTTTCTAGAGCAGCAGCTTGATCGCCCTTTGATAATAACTTTTATTTATTCTCTTTAAGCACTTCTTCACGACGGCTTATCCAGAAAATATATCTTGCTTCGCATCAACAATGCACGCCGCAAAAGGACATGGAGAAGAATGACATCTGAATATCGAATTGCCAGCTACCTAACAAACAAAACATTTCAAATAGTCTCATAGTATGCATTTAGATGAAATCAAACTACGAAATAAAAGTCAAATATTACTACAAATCACAACTAAACAAAAATAGAGCGAGTCGTAGTAACAACAATAGAAGACCTTACCATTCTGCGTCCAAAATGATCGGCTATTGACCAAAAAACGGAGTACTGAAATTAACAGTGTGAAAAGTTGATAGAAATAAGGGAGTACATTAGAAAAGATATCATATAGTTTTCAACCATCAGTTTCATGTAGTTATGCAAAAAATATACTGCAAGTGTGCATCAGGATAGTAGATAATAAAATCTACTGGTTGACTTACAACTGACTGATGATTGTCGCCGTTTATTTTGCAGACACAAGTTATCCAGCAAATTTGGCAACGGGTCATTCATACCCACAAAGTTAATCAAATCTTAAAGGTTGCTGCGATATAAATAGTCTTCTAAATAATATACAAAAAGTTTGACTTTCAAAATGAATTAACATACTTACTTCTGGTAATTATGCGTCTGCGCCTGCCGGTGATGGAAGTGCTAGAGCGGGCCTGGCCTGACGTGCAACAGTGTTAATGGAAAGTTTAACAGGACTGCGATTCGTTGGGAGTATATTACTACCTACGAAACTAACGAAAGCACATTCATGGTTGGGGCTAAGTGTGTTTTGGATCCATTGACCACTGTCAAGGCTCGGATCATCTGGAGTGGCAAGTGCACTCATGCAACACCAGTTGCTTCCAAATATCCATTTTACCTCGGGTTTTGATTTTGACTACGTGGGAACAATATTGATCCATATCTTCCTCCTTTTCTTGACGTAACTCATTCTATCCTCGGCGATATGAAACAAATACAGTTAATACTGGATGATATATTATAGTAAATGGGTGTTTGGAATAGCTTAGGTCCCAGGAGTATGGGCTTATTTGAGTTTTAAAAAGCTCATAAGCCCACATTTGTTGATTATCAGCTTATCAAGTCGAGCTTATAAGCTTATAAGGTCCAAAAATAGAGCTAATTCATGTAGTAAAAACTGTTGGCAGCAGTATCTTGAGCCGCAATAGGTGACCATGCTTCGAAAATGTAAACTCTTGGTGCAGTTATTTCCAGCTACATTCAAATTTACAGACATAACCTATGAGAATTCGAGTTTCGGTTGCTAAAAACTAAAATTAACAAAGATGAAAAAAGTTACCGACTTTTATTATATCCAGGGTTATAATTTTAGGTCCCTTGGAGGAGAAAATCGCCATTGCTGGTGCTGGTTTAGTATCATAGCTGTCGAATTCCTAGGATTAGAAACATGTTAGATCATTTAGGAACATGTTTTGTTCTTCATTTCTTCAGTGAATAGATCATTTAGGAAGTTAGATAGTGCCAACAGTTATTCTTGGACGTACGTTGCTTCTTAATACATTATTGCTTTCGCGCAATTGGCTGTTCAGTGGGTACGCATGTACCCAATGAACTATTACCAAAAAGCGTGTGGCATTTCTTTTTAGCATTTTCAAATGCCTGTATGGAACGACTACAACAGATGCTTGAATTTTATGTCATCATATGATTACCGGTTGCAAAACATGTAAAACTGTAACGATAAGCAAGCAGAAAAACACTTAAATAAGCAATCCCAAACACCCTCTTAACCTGCTTTTTAGAATGTGACCTGTTATAACCCACTTAACGCCCTACTTGCTTGCATATACATATCAATAAATATAAAAAAATACTGGTAATCTATTGACATAAGAGAACAAATCTAACGAAGCTGCAAATACCTGAATACACCAAGAATTGGTAATCCCTTCTACAGAGCAGTACTTCTCTTCATCAGAAGGACAGCTCCAGCAGCGTCACTCATCTGGCTGGAAGTTCCTGTTACGATAACAACAAAATAGTAAGATCACGTGCCAAGAAATACCACTTGTGGCTAATGAAGAAAGCTTTGTTATGTACCAGAAGTGGTTGACCCGTCTTTCTTAAATACTGGCTTAAGTTTCGCAAGATCTGCCAAAGTAGTTCCTGGACAGATGCCATCATCAAATTCAAAAATCAAATCAAAATCGGTTCAACTTTGACCTTGGTAAATTGCATCCATCAGGCTGCCATTTCCAGTTTTGATATGATGAATCAGGCCTCCCATTTTTCTGACAAGTCACTTGTTTGACCAAAAGTGGACAACTTGCCTCTGTATATAATGGGTGAGACTCATTGTCCCAGACCCATTTTCCTTCAAAAACATTGCATCCATTATCTATGACTTCATCATCTGAAACGCGAATAGGTGGTCTTTTAACCACTCGGTGGACCAAAATACTCATGGATATGGTAGTTATTTTTCAAATTATCTAAGGCTATTCGTAGAGACCTGAAGTATCAGCAATTTAGTTTGATCAGGGTACAAAGCTAAAGAGCGACCAAACTCATAAAGTTGTCGAGACCCCAACCCCTATCCAATATATAAGTGACCAACTTATGCTTTTTAAACATAACCTGCTTCACTACAATGTGTAGTACTGTATCTCCTAAAATTCTCATTCAGAATTTTAGTTTAGATTACATCTCTCAAATAGCAGGTCATCGAGTGTATCACCAGTCATGTCCTCTATAATATTCCTAGATGCCATACCTTCTAATGTCTCAACCTGGTATGAACTTCTTTATATGCGCTCCAAGGAGACCACTTTGTGCCACAATCTCAGCTCTCAATCCACGTTTTCTGGTTTCGCATTTAATACTTTCTAAATTTTTGTTAGGAAGCATGTAACCTGAATAAACACAAAGTGGTGATACATTTGATCCCTATGATTAAAACGCCCATACTAATTAGAAATTGGTTAATGATTTTGAAGTCTATATATTAGGGTGTTAAATCCATATGCTAATTAGAAATCAATACAGTAGATTTAGGAGGTTTAAAGTACACCTGTGACTGGAGTTACTAGACTCTGATGCAGTAGATAAAACACTACTGAAATTAATTTATGTGTGAACAGCGGAGGAGCTGCTAGCGCGAACAATTGCATACATGTGTTTATTCAACTCTCCATCCTCCTCTTTGATCTCATTCATCAACCAAAATGACGACATATGCAATGAGAAATCTGTAATAATGAGATCCAAATCAGCAAGACGCATATTTGAATGATTGAAGCAATGAACAATCACGGAGTACATACCGTTTGTTTGTGGTGGCAGGTGGTGGGTTGGTGAAGATTGACGTTTCAAAAATATAGGGTCGTGATTTGGTGGGTTGGTGAACATTAGGCTTTATCATTATAAAAATTAAAAATAAAAACATACCCCAGAGATATCTAAACCAACAGAGTATCAAATGTGCACTTTGTTCACAAAGCTGGCAGTACTAACAATATATCCGATAAAGCTAACAGTATTAACTTTTTTGAGCCAGCAGTATTAATGAAACAAATAAATAACAATAATCCAAATAAGAAGAGGAGTACCCAATAACCTGTTCACAATCAAACAAATGAATCAATTTATTTTCTATAAAATAACAACTCACAAACCTGGCAAATTATAATTAATTGGCTCTAATACATGAACACCTAAAAAAGTCAGTAGATGAGCATTAGAGAAAAGAAAAAAAAATATTAGGGTTTTTGAGAAAAAATATATTATGAATGAAGTGCAGATTTTTTTTTACCTGTATGTTTTGATTAGGGTTGGCTAACTTGTAGGGATTCTCCTAATTATCTAATATAATTAATATTGCAGAACTATATTTAAGGAAAAGATATGCTTGATAATTTAAATTGCTCTTTTGTCTAGTATATCTTTTTTGTTTTAGGTGCTTCATCACAATCAATGGCTTGGTTCCATTGGTTGAGACGTTTCCATGTTTACCTAAAGATGCATGTTCGAATCTCACTATGGTCATTTTTTAAAATTTCGGATTTGAAGGTCAAACCTTCGAAAATTTGGTCAAATCTTGCTTAGGTGGACTGCTTAGGTGGAATAAGAGCATGATTACTCATCAATCCAACGCTTATTCATCAATCCTGCATTTGATGACGTCATACGCATCCTGTTATATATAATATGTATATATATATATATATATATATATATATATATATATATATATATATATATATATATATATATATATATATATATATATATAGTGATCGATTTATATGAAAATGGAAAAGAAAATGGTTTGTGCTTATAGGGGTTGTATCATTAGCTTAATAGGGTTGTACTAGGGGTTTAGAAATATAGAAAATATATTTTTAGTGTTTGGTTAAATTATATTAATTATATATAAATTTTTATTAGGTAAAAAAGTATATAAATTAGATTTTTGTACACTAGGTTTAGAGACTTGTATTTATATTTAGTGAGTTTAGAAAAAATTATTTTTATGGCTTGTGTATGAAAGACTTGTATATTGTGCTTTAGAATAAATATATTTAGGGTTTTAATAGATTTTTTATAAATATTTAGTTTTATGCATAAAAGACTCGTACATTGCCTTGGGAGACTTGTACTATTATATTTTGTAGAAATTATATGGTTATTAATTAGAGTTTTGTGATTTTAGTAGATAAAATCACAGTTTAATGAAATTAGGGTTTGTATCGGGAGTTTAAGTGGAGTTAGGGTTTCTATGCTTTGGTGGCTTGTACATTAGTATTTTAGGGTTTAGTTTTTCATAAATGTTGTTATAATAGTTTAGGGTTTCATAGAAACTTTATTTGTTAAGAAACGTTTAGTTTTATACGTATGTTAACGAATTAACATAAAGTGACAAATGAGATATCGTAAAGTTTCATATAAAAATGTTTATATAAAGTAAACATTAAGTACGTGAAGGTTGAGTTGCGTGTGAGCACGTTTATCAAGGATGTGAGCTACGTCACATGAGATAGTAGTTATGATCAGATAGTAATAAATAAATAAATAAATTTATACGTAGAAAAAGGATAAGTACAGTTTATTACAAGGTGAAATTTTACCAGTGGTTACAGTATCCCCCGTTGAGGGAATCTCGTCCCGAAATTCAGTCTGTGTTGGTTGAGTGATTGGGAAAAGTGAAGTATAGAGAGAGTTGGGGTTAGACTTCTAACCTATTCAGATAGGGAGTGTGAAAATGGAAAATCGTACAACGATTTGATTTATAATGTGAGTTTGATATGCTTAAAATGCCTCAAGTTTAAAAATAATATTATATATAATATTATCTTATTTTTATGTCCTATAATTCCAGTAATATCGTCTCGCTATTATCCCTTGGTCATATCTTTGGCCTAAAAAGGGGTTGTCTAGGAATTTTCATTTGGTACTTAAGGGAACGCAATTTTTGTCAGTTTTATTCCTACTAGATGAAATAAATTTGAATGTCTTGCCACCTAATAAATCCAAGGGCTGTGAATAGTATTGTGCAAAGGTCAGGAATAGTGATTCTTAACGGTTGTGAACAGTAGAATTTAACGGTCAGGAATAGTGTTCTAACGGCTAGTTTTTTTCCTTTAAATACCCTATTTTTAATCCTCATTCTTTTACCACTAAATTCTCTCATAAAAACCTCAAAATGCCGCACCTTATTACATTCCTAGCAATCGTTTACGTGGTTTTTGCGGTTACTTATTTGGCTTACGTTCCTAACGAAGATTATGCATTCTTGGTTTGTGTCCTATCGGTCCTTGTGACTATTGTGGTTCTCGTTATTGGTGTAGACAAGATATGGGGGTAATGGTTGTTTTTCTATGAAATCCTTAGTGAAATAAAACTTATTTATTCTTATGCCTAATATCAAGTCTCGCAATCGTGCGCAGGATAATAAGGGTGATTCATCCTGTCGTGGCTCTAGCTATCGTTGGTTTGGTGGTGGTCTTTGTTGCTATGGCGGGTCAACCTATTGAAGATTCTATGCCTTTTATTGTAATCATTGTAACATTAGCATTTCCGATGCTAATTATATCCCTATGTATTAATTTTCGTGGTTTTTAATAAAATTTGTTCTATTTGTGTTTGCCATAAATCCTTAGGAGCTCTTAGGGTTTTTCTATCCATAATTTTTGTCGAATTCCTATCTTAGAGGTATTGGGTAGTAGGTGTAGACTTCTATTGTATTAAATCAAAAGTGATATTTTATGAACAATTTATTTTGTTTCAATATTTTGCTTTTGAATGAAAATTGTTATTAGAAAATCTGAAAAGATAACTGTTCCGTTTATAAGATGATTCTTCCTAAATTATACATAGTTGATCAGGCTATGTATAATTGAGGATCAAACGAGGTGATATTTGGCTCAGTTATAATGGTACTTATATGTCTTCAAGAAGTTATAGATGGTGTTCAATGTTTTGTTTCTGTAAAATAACTTCATAATTATTTTTCAAAGAGATAAGAAAATTTTAGTCCACACTACAGTGATAAGTTAGGGATTTCCTAGGGTATTAATGAGATATCCTCGAAATAAATCTTAGGGTTCGTCTAAGGGTCCTACAGGGCAGTGATAGTCTACTGTTCGGTCAGAAATAGTATTCACCAAATTTCCTAATGGTATAACAGTGTATTGCTATTTAATGTCTATGAACAGGGTAGAGAGGAATAGAATAGGTATTGAAACTAAACGCAGATCGTGATTATTACGGAAATATTACAGGATGAAAGCTTCATACGGTAGAAAGGTAGTACACTTAGATTACATCCATTGTAACTAAGGTAAAGATTTGAAAGGAAATACAACTTAAGGAGTTCTATACCTCAATTTATTTATCTACTACAGGGATTTATCTTCTGCTTAAATTCTAAAGTCATCCTTTGACATGGTTGGGATCTTAATGAGTTCTTATTCTTTTGCACTAGGCATGGCTTTCCATTTGGTATTGTAGTTTTCCTATCATCAAGTTTTCGCTTTTGGTTATTTTGCTTAATTTCTTGGGTTAGGGTGATGGTAGGTTTAGTCAGGGAGATTCATAAATTTATGATGTGTCTGGTTAATATCGTAAATAAATGACTAACTCTTGGTAATAACTGCTAAGGAATAACAATTTGTTTACAAAAACTGAAGTTCAGCAACTTTCTCTTCATTCATCAAGTTTCCTTCCGAAATTTATCTTAGAGGGTTCTATGGTTATAGCCTAGTTATAGCAGGTATAAGGAGTAATAATCTTAAGTAATGTCTTTTGTAAGTCTGGTTGGAATATCATGAAATTAATAACTTGATTGATTGTTTTTATAAAACAATTAATACAAGATCTTTTATTAATGTTCCATGTGGTAGGTTAAGGATTCTATGTTTCTAGTATGAATATTTGGGTTCCTTGTTGTCAATAGTGGTCCTAGTTTCTGTCACTTGCTATGTTATCAGTTGGTCGGTTATCTATGTTCGGAGGTAGGGAAGGTGACTGTTGTCTAGAGTGTGGTTTGGGTTGCGGGAAATCATTTGTCTACTATGGAGAGTAATAAATGGTGAGATTTTTGTATAAGGTCATGGGTAGTCATTACATGTATGCACAACATCATAGTAAGACATAATAGAATGAGTTGTTCACAACGGAAAATATATAACAAAAATAGATTGTTATAGATTTATAGGTTGATTACAACTCTGGAAGCTTCAGGCTTATTTAGAAAATACAGGAAATACTAACCAAATACTATTTAGTTTAGTGGACACAACATCGATACATGTGAATTTAAGATCAGTTACGTTCTTGACGTAAATGCTTAACTTCAGTCTCGAGTTTCAGTTGTGCAATTTCCATTTCTAATAAGCGTTCCTGAAGTTCCTGGTACATCCTTATTTGATTGTCCAAAATGGCTTCTAGGGCGAAAATCTTCTGATCATGGTTTCTTGCCGTTTCTTCGGCCATCCACAGGGTTCTTTCAATGTCCTCCACTCTACAATGCATTTGACCATGCTCTCTTCTTGAACAGCGGATCCGGGAATCTAAGCTTCTAAATTTATGGTTGTAAGTGTTTTTCATCTTGTCGATCTATACTCCCAAATCAAACACTGCTCGTCTTTCGGCGTCGGCCCTTCTAAATAGAGTGTCGATATTATGGTCGTACCATTCAAAATGTAATGGTTGTAATCCGTCCAACTGTTTAGTGTGAGCGTCGAGAGTGTTGGCTTGTTGATAAAGAAAGGTCCATATTGACTCACTAGGGTTTAAACTAAATTCGGGGGAATTAGATGAAGACTCATCGTCTGGGTTGTCTGGTATTGGGGATTTTGGGATGTCAGGTAATGGAGAGTTTGGGCCTTCATCTTTCTGAATTGTTTCTTGGTGTATATCGTGTCCAACCTCAAATGTTGTTGGACAACCAATCAACTTTTCATGAGATTCAGTTATTCCCTTAAGTTTCTGACGTGGGGACGAGTGAGTATGTGATAATGGGAGTGGTTTTGGGGTAGTTTCGTTAGCATTAGGTGTTTCGGGGGACATTGTTCTGTAATAATCCGCAAATAGCAATTATAAGTAATTAATATCCTTAAGGAAATAAAGGTAGAATAATTAAGTGCGTAGGAATAACTATTAAAAGAGCGAGGTTTAGTATAAAATTAATCCTAATAGGTATTGTACTAAGTACGGTACCATCTTGATGTCCGAGTCTGGACATGAGAGGAATAGAATAGATAAGGGAAATCATGATTCTGTAACCACCCGGTAGTTATAAATAATTCACAATGTAACTTAAATGATTAACAATAAATTGTGTATAAATAACGTTTCAGTAGCGTCGTGGCATGGAGGACTTTGGTTAAGTTTTTGTGGAAAACGGTTATAGTCCAATGTTTGAAAACATTTGGTTCTCTATAACCATGAGCTCTGATACCAATCTGTAACACCACCGTTCTCGATATACGCAGCGGAATATAAGTTTGGGGTGCTACTTCAAGGTTCACAGTCATGAGAATAGAAAACGACTCGAAAAGAGATGTTTTAAATAAAATTGTTATCATTCATTTATTTAAATCAGAGTTACATATAGAGGTCCCAACGGGAGGTTTGGAAATACGTTATAAAAGTTACATTATTCGTTTGAATGATAACAAAATAGACACTCTTTAAAAAGAAGAAAGTCCACCGCCACTCCATGCCAAGTTCAGTCTTTTAATTACCTTGATAGTCTGGATGGAAAACAAAGTTAAACAGAGTTGATAAATGTCTCCAGCACGCAACTTGGATTTTTGATCGAATATGAGATATATGAGACGGATTTGACTTGGTATCTAAACACTAAGGCTCCTACTCCTACTAAGCTCTTCTAGGATCTTCCTCTAACTCTTAAGTGAACTGATTTGATCAGTAATGAGTGAGTAAGGGCTGTGTTTTAGGGGTTTCGAATTATGGTGGAAAGAAAATATGGTTGTTTCGTTATATATATATAGAGGAAAAATTCTAGGGTTTTTAGTTATCTTGTTATGAAGATAGGGAACAATGTGATGTGTTTGAGGATTTTTGAGGACAAGTGGGTGGAGGAAGGGGGATGTACGAAGGGTGTTGTGGAAGTGGTGATGTGTTCTTTTTAAAACCATACAAGTTACCTACTTGGAGAAGACATGGTGATGTGGAGGTTGGAGGGACTAGGGGAGGTATATGTGATGTAGTTTAGGTTTAGGAGTTTGTAAAAATTATTTTGGTTATGGTTTAGTTAGGGATTCGAACTAGGGATTTAGAATAGGGTCGATTGGGCTTTAAATGGTGGTACATTGGCTAGAAAATATTGTACCTAGGGTTTTAAGGTAGTAACTAATTAGATTCTAGGGTTTAGTTTAGGTAAATATTAGTTAGAAATAAATTTTAGGGTTTATATATATATATATATATATATATATATATATATATATATATATATATATATATATATATATATATATATATATAGTGATCGATTTATATGGAAATGGAAAAGAAAATGGTTTGTGCTTATAAGGGTTGTATCATTAGCTTAATAGGGTTGTACTAGGGGTTTAGAAATATAGAAAAAATATTTTTAGTGTTTGGTTAAATTATATTAATTATATATAAATTTTTATTAGGTCAAAAAGTATATAAATGAGATTTTTGGATTTTATGCATTAGACATTTGTACACTAGGTTTAGAGACTTGTACTTATATTTAATGAGTTTAGGAAATAATTTTTAAGGCTTGTGTATGAAAGACTTGTATATTGTGCTTTAGAATAAATATATTTAGGGTTTTAATAGGATTTTTATAAATATTTAGTTTTATGCATAAAAGACTTGTACATTGCCTTGGGAGACTTGTACTATTATATTTTGTAGAAATTATATGGTTATTAATTAGAGTTTTGTGATTTTAGTACATAAAATCATAGTTTAATGAAATTAGGGTTTGTACCGGGAGTTTAAGTGGAGTTAGGGTTTCTGTGCTTTGGTGGCTTGTACATTAGTATTTTAGGGTTTAGTGTTTCATAAATGTTGTTATAATAGTTTAGGGTGTCATAGAAACTTTATTTGATAAGAAACGTTTAGTTTTATACGTATGTTAACGAATTAACATAAAGTGACAAATGAGATATCGTAAAGTTTCATATAAAAATGTTTATATAAAGTAAACATTAAGTACGTTAAGGTTGAGTTACGTGTGAGCACGTTTATCAAGGATGTGAGCTACGTCACATGAGATAGTAGTTATGATCAGATAATAATAAATAAATAAATAAATTTATACGTAGAAAAATGATAAGTATAGTTTATTACAAGGTGAAATTTTACCAGTGGTTATATTTGGGGTTGCACCTTGTCATTAACCTCTTCGTTTACCGGTTTGACAACATTTTCATTAGATGGGAAACGAGGATCTGTAGTTTGCTTACCACTTCTAGTAGTAACAGCATTCACATGTGCATTCGGATTAGCTTTCGTGTTACTTGGTAAGCTTCCTGGTTGCCTTTGAGACAACATCTTTTACATTTGACTCATTTGGGTTTTCAATTCTTGAATTGAGGCTTGTTGTTCTTTCATGATAGCATTTTGTCCAGCGACGTATTGAGTCATCAATTCCTCAAAATTGGACTTCTTTTCGTTGTTTTGTTATTGAGGTTGTTGGAATGGTGTGCGGTTAGTCTGGTAGAATCCCGGAGGACCTTGCTTGTATGACAATGTGTTACCGTGCGACCCACCAGCTTGAAAATTTCCTTGTCTTTGGTTTACCCAACAAGCATCCTCAGACAAGCTCATTGGTTTGTCATCACAATCCTTTGTCAAATGAGGACCACCACAACACTCACATCCTACTTGCATAGCGACGACGGTAGCATTTAGCTTATCAAACTTCTTATTAAACATAGCCATCTGATTAGTTAAAGCGGCTATCTCGCTCACTTCATCAGCTTCAACAGCCTTAACTATATCTTTTCTGCTCACTCCAACTGGTGGTGCATACCACTCATGAGTATGTAACGCGATGTCTTCAATCAATTCATAAGCCTGATTGGGGGTCTTATGCATGATTGTCCCTCCAGCTGAGTTGTCAATCGTGTTTTGTGTAGGTCTATCGATACCTTTATAGAAAGTTTGCACGATCTTGTGTTTACTGAGACCATGCTGAGGACATTGACGAAGATACTTCTTCAGTCGTTCCCAAGCCTCATAAATAGTTTCACTCGGCATCTGAACAAAATTAGTGATTTCACTAAGAAGCTTTTCGGATAAAGCGGGTGGGAAGAATCGGGCTAATAATTTCTCTTGCATTTGGTCCCAAGTGGTGACGTAACCTGGCGCAATCGACTTGAGCCATTCTTTAGTAGTGCCCGTGAGAGTGAATGGGAATACGCGAAGCATAATTGCGTCTCCATCTACATCTTTGATTTTGAAAAGCTCGAAAATTCCTAAGAATGTGTCGATGTGATCGTTCACGTCTTCTCCTAAAGCGCCACTGAATTGGCAATGATTAAGGATCATGTGCATGAACTGACCCTTAATTTCGAAGTTGTCAACCTTGAGTTCGGGACGAGCGATTGCGGAACTCGCCCCCGTTCGAATAGTTTTGGCCAGTTCGGCCATCGTGCGGGTATCGTCTCCCATCTCTTTCTCCTTTTCTTTTTGAAATTCGGTATCTAAGTCGGACTCAAATTCGGAATCCTTTTGAGAGGTTCCAACAGAATCAACTACTTGCTCCTTCTTACGAAGTTTGCGAAATGCTCGCTCGGGATTGGAAAGTGGTGATACGATTTCAGATGAATCTTTTCTGGTCATCCACTGCACAAATGTGCAAGAATGACGAGAAACAAAGAGAAATGAAAAATAACGTTACGCGGAAAACACTTAAAATGAAGGAAGAAAATAAAAAGAACTTTCAAAGAAATAAATTCCAAAGAAAGGATCGATTAACTAACAACTTAATCTATAACTCAAAATGAATACACCGTCCCCGGCAGCGGCGCCAAAAACTTGATGTGGTATTTTTCGAGTTATATAATTTATATCTAGATTTTACCAGAATGTTAAACTAATACACACGTAGGCAAGTGCACCTATCGTATGCTAGTATAGCAATGGTAAGAACCGAGAGTCGTATCCCAAGACGGTATGATTATTCGAATTATAGATCTTGAATGCTAGTTAAACTAATTAACAATAAAAACTAAAAGGGGGGAGATGCTTATAAGATACTAGAAAAGAGATTTAAAACTAAATAACAAATAAAAGCGACAAAAGTTGAGTTGTAAACAATTGATGGAAAATGTATTCACTTAGATTCGATTCCCCCTAGACTTTGGCTAACAATTTGATTAAATAAAAGATAAGATCATATTATATGGTTATTTCTAATGTAGAAAAGACTCCTCCGTCGACTTGTCTAAACCTACAACTATTGGAAAGTTAATCCGAATGTCTTCGCGACAACCACCTCAAGTTATGCTTTAAGACTATTCAACTAATTAATGAGATTTAATTGGATATGTTTAATGGTTAAAAACATATAATGATAACAATAGTTGTCACTACTTGCAATCATGCACACATGTTCGATTTAGATTAATTAACGTCTCAAACCCTATTACTATGTCTAGTCTCAAGCCTTAATCATTTAATTGCTCAAATGATCAAGAATAAATATCATACACATACGGATTGTCATCATAATACGCATACAATACTCACGATAAGAAACAATAAAAATCATAATCAACACATATGGTTCTTTATTAAACTCAATAATCATCCATATAACCAATAATCAAATCACTAAAATATGTTATCCATCATCTAGGGTTCATCTACTCTAAGCAAATACTATGAAATTTAGCCAAGCATAATAAAAAGAACAAACATAACAAGAATTAAATAAAGGTTCAACATGATATTTAAACAATAAAAGTTTAAACCAAATAAAACTTGTGATCCCGTGTTTGCGTCTGATTAAATGCCAAGCCAAAGGTGAATTAAATGAAGATTCACGAATTCTCTCTTGTTGTTCATTTTGTCGCCGTCAAAAAAAGGGTAAAAACTTGTTTTTTTTTTTCTTTTCGTCGACAACAGCAGGCAAAGAAAGTGAAATGGCTCTTTTTCTTTAATTGCTTCCTGTCCTCTCTGTGTCCCTTCAAATGGTAGCAGCAAAAAAAATACTCCTTTTCCTTTTTTCGCTTACCCTCTGTCTGTCTTTTATAATATCCGTATATTCCTTTTTTCCAAATGTGCCTCCTCCAATATATAAGGAGTAAAACCCTTCTTTTCTTGTTCTTTTTCTCCACGTCAAGGCCAAGGGGCCCAAGAAGCCAAACTTCATTAGTTATCAAAATGAGCCCATGTGTTAAATATTTGAGTAACAATTTATTACAAGTCCCACTAAAAAAATAATCACGAGCTGCATTTTTCACCAAATAAATGCATGAGCCAACTTCAGAAATTCGTGCACTTTATATTTTTAATATATAGAATTCTTTTTCTTCTTTCGGTGGCCTTTTGAATCAACTAAAACGGACTTCGGAAGAAAGAGTTATGATCAAAATAGTGCAACAACATCCAAAGCTTCACTTCTCTTTACTTTACTTCAATTCATGCCAATTTCCGTGTCTTTTCACCAATTGATCTCTTTTACCTATGATACGAAATAATAAACAATTAAGTATCATTTCTTATATAAAACAAAATAAAAGAACAATAATTATGAGATAAATGATGCATAAGAACACTGCCTATTTGATCACATCAAAGTGGTTTTGTCTAGTTGTTATTTACTTAATCAGTCTGACAAATGTGTATATAACAAATTTGATGAATCTGGTAAAGGAGTCATCATTTGTCTATATGTTGATGACATGCTGATCTTTGGCATTGACCAAAATTAGGTTGACCTGACAAAGAAATTTTTGTCATCAAGGTTCTCATTGAAAGATGATGAAGCGAAAAGTGTACCGCTTTTAGGGGGTCATTTAAGCCCTAAATCGTATTTATTTGATCAAATATTGCCCTAAATCGTTCCTTTTGTCATTTTAGGTACTTTGGAGAAGAAATCTGGAAAAGGAAGCATTTTGGACGTTTTTGGAGCATAAAAGTGAAGAAAACGACAAAGTCTCAAAAATCTGCTAGAAAAGTACCTGTGACGGCTTCAAGCCCCAGTGTGACGCCGTCAACCCTTGACGTGCCAGAGAGGATTTTGAAGGATTAAAAGGGGACGGCGTCAAGGAGGCCATCAAGAAACCCTAACCGTGGCGAGGTGACGGCGTCAAGCTCTATAACGTGACGCCGTCAGATCTGTTTTCCTATATATATTTTCATAATTTTTAGTCATTAGTGTGCAACTTTGTGAGGAGAAACCCTAAGACGATTTTTCTGCCATTTTTAAGGGTTTTATACCCTTGGATCTCCCATGTTCAATTGAAGATAAATAATCAATTAATCATTCAATATGTCTATGTGTTGTTTGATTATATCTTGTTCTTGTCTTTTATTTAACATGCTAGGCTAGATTTATCTTGTGTTTGCTTAGATCTAATGAAACCTAACTATTGATTATTGGTTGTTGGTGTGTTATTAATTGTATTGGATGATTGTTTATCGATGTTAGGCTTAAGAAAACTGGCTAACCTTCTATACGGTAACTTGCTTGAACGTCTTAAGAAACATGAACCAATGCGTACTAAGGTTATTATGGTTGTATTTAATGCATGAGCGAATTCTAGTGATCCCATGTTAGGAGCTTCTTAGCCGGCTCGACATAGGAGTGAAGTAGGAGCTTATAGAGTTGGGGAAGTACGTACGCCACCCCACGATTGGTATTAAGGAATACACCCGTCATCCACGCAATTAATACACACTAATCAACCGGTAAAAGATAGTTAGGGAGTAAGGAAATCTAAGTAAACACATTTCTCTCCATATAAGTTCCACAACCTTTTTATTTTCAGTTATTTTATTTTATTTGCATTTGTAGTTATTTGGGTTAGTTGACTAGCAACTAATTCCGCCCACTCCTTCAAACCCGAGATTTTACTTGCTTTTATAAAAAATATAAAAAAATACAAAAAGAATCTTCCCTCACCCTTAGACCTATTAGAGTAGTTTTTCAATCCTAACGACACTATTCCCCTAGAGAACGATCAATCCCCCGGTACTTGCCACTACACTATACTACATCAGTCAGGTACACTGCCTGGTGGGGATTGCAAGCCTCTTGAGATCCCTCGAGAGGTAAAACCTGTTGTAAGGTCGCAAAACCACGCATCAAGTTTTTGGCGCCGTTGCCGGGGAATAGTTATTGCTTAGGTTGAATTTTTATTTTATTAGGTCTACTCACTAGATTCCTTTCTAGTGAGATTTTTTATTTTATTTTTCTAGGATTTCTTGTAGTCTATCTTTTTCTTTGTGCCATTTGTTTGTAAAACCATTTTCATTTGTCACTATGATGGATGAAATTCCATTTAGATCATTGACAATAGAGGAACAATTATATTTCACCAATAGATTTGTTTCCTATCATTCTTATGAATTTTTGTGTGATCTTTGTGATTTCCAAAAGGAGTTAGGGGTAAGGTTAGATGGGTTTAATGAATTCTATGCATGTGAGATTTCTATTAGACGAGCATTATCTGGATCAATTCCTTTTAGTCAGGCCCTTTGGATGAATTTTGAGGAAAGCTTCCTAACCATGACCCATAAGTGGAACGAATTGGTGGATTCGTATGAGCAAAGAGACCTAGTTTCTAAGAACATGGACTTAGAATCAAACCAAGATTCTGAGACGGTTAGAGTTGAGCCACCTAGCTGCATGTCATGGTTAGGCACTACCATAATACAGGGTGAACACTTAGGTGATCTTGATGTGATGGAGGATTTAGCCGAACATGATCACATTGATCAAAAAGACCTAGGTTTTATGATTGATGACGTTGAATCTCAAGAAACACATGATGAATCTTTTAGGCAATTTGAATATAGCAGTCAGAATATTGAGGATGATCCTTATGATTCGGACATAGAAGTTGAGATGCCTAGAGAAGCACTTGAGATATTAGGGAAAATGTTAGGTTTAAATTCTACCAAAACCCATGATGAGGATATAGGTGATCTTGACACAAGGAATGATGAGGTAAGTAACATAAGCCCACCAAGTACCCCACAAGTCCTACCATCATTTGAGGCACACACACCGCCCGTGACTTACCCGGAAAAAGTAGAGGAGACTTTAGGAATCCCGATAGAGATAGAACCCTTGGACCAAGCACAACTAGAGGACATAGGTTTGAATGCTCATAGTGATCACAACCTTACTCTTAGTTCTAGGGAATTTCCTAGTTTTGATGAACCGGAGCCTCAACCAAAACCGTTACCTAATCTTCCATCTTTAGATGTGAATTTAGGAATTGAAAAAGGTCCCGATCCACCCATCAAACCATGTAGTCCGGGTAATGTTAAGATTAAGGTAGTAGACTCTAGGCCATGTGGAGTGGAAGCTAATATAGGAGTGAACCATGACCTTACATACTTACATCACCCATTCATGATTGATCATAAGAAACATTATGGGTTTAAACCGGGTTTATTAGGTCAAGATAGATTCCTAACTAGGAGTCTCTCGAAATTGATAGAAGATGATCCCTTTCTAGGAGAAAACTTCAATTCACCCATTAAAACAATTGAGCTAGGTAAGGTTATGATGATTGGATCCCGCGTCTTTGAGCATATAATTCATCCAACACTCTTTCTTCACGTGGCATACTCCTACCGAGTTGGTGTGTATCGTGTGATGAAACTTATTTGGGTTCGAACTTACAACTACAAATAAGTTTACTTGGACGTTTATGAGCTCTAGGCTGTTAAGCCTTTGATCTAGGAATTCTACGTTTAAAGAACAATGATAATATTGGCGGAATATTCTAATGAAGAACACAATACTATCAATAAGGTTTTGTGGTGTTTCAATGTTTGTTTATTGCACTTTCACAGCCTCAATGCTTGGTGATCAACTAAGCACGATTACACTCTAATCAGGGATCGAAGATCCTTGAGGCTAAACAAACCTAACAACATTAGACCCCATGTCTAACGTTCCCACACACACTCTTTAAGTGCTCTTACATTTTAACACAACTTTGTGTTGTTGTAATTTGAGAGTACGAAGCACTTTGGTTGATCACTAATCTCACAGTGACACACTCACTGTCCACAGTGACCCACACATTTATCTAAGGGGTATGATCTTCCTTTTATAACATAAGGAGATCATTTACAAATTGATAAGCTCTTAGTCATCCACTTGCTTTAACATGTGTCAAGTTGAGTGTTCAACTTGATGACTTGATAAATATCTAGATATTATATTTGTATAAACATGACTCATACAAAATAATATCTTCTTCGTTCTTATCTTCTGTAGCAGCAGAGTGACTCATTGATTCAGCAGTTACTTCATTTGAACTATCAGCAGAGTTGTAATACTATCAGCAGAGTGTTCTGTCTTAACAGCAGAGTTCTCAGCAGGAACAGTACTTTGCTCTTGAATCAGCAGTACCTTGTTGGTCTAGCAGTACTTTGTTTTTGAACTAACAGTACCTTGCTTTTTGGACCAGCAGTACCTTAAATACACTAGCAGTACCTTGTTGGTCTAGCAGTACCTTGCTCTTTGGACCAGCAGTACCTTGTATTTTGCTTATCATTCAGTATTCTATATGTTTCATTCTTCTTGTTTGTGATCATCAAATCTATGGAATATTTAATTCCTTACAATCTTCCCCTATTTGATGATTACAAAACAAACACATTCTTGTATGAATTTCTCTAGACGAAGTAGAGAAATTGAGATAATGAAATCTCACCATGAATGAAACTTCCCCTTAATCTATGCTATCCACCACGTCTCTTCCCCTTTTTGTTATCAACAAATAGAGAATATTACAAATATGATTTTTACAACTTCAAATTAATTATTACACATCTAATCTATCCTTCTAACATCTCAAATTACCCTCCATTAAGCTTTCCGCACTAAAAATGAACTTGAGATATCAAAAATCAAAACTATCAGTAGCAATACGAATCAAAAAGTAAGAATCAATAACTTTCTCTTGTGATGATGCACATATATAATGAATGGTTATACATCTAAACATTCAAGCTTCCCCTGAAACCCATATGTTAACCATTCGAATCTCCAATTCTGTAGGCTTTTATGACTGATGAAGAAAAACCAATCATTACCAACTTGTTGATGAAGCTGAATAACCCAATCTTGTGTCCTATATCTTGTACTAAAACAGATTTTGAATCTTGACTAAATCCTCATTTCCTATGAGACACTGAGCGCGACAAAGCAACTCCTTTAAGTGATAGTTAACTAGGTCTTCGTCCATCCTCCCCTTGACCTATGAAAACTAGATTTAACAAGTCATCACCATAATTATTTAAGCACAAACAAGTTATCTTTTCTTCCAAAGATATGACAAAACACAATCTTGAAAAACTCAACCTCAACTTCAAATAAGCAACAAATAACCTTTTTCACCAATAATAAATTGATAAACAAGCCTTTTTATCTTTTAAGAACCAACTCTTCTTCTGTGTGTGATTCTTCCCCTATGTGTGTGTAAACCAAGAAAGAGAAACCAAAAAATTCGACCATACCTCAACTGTTTCTGCAGCAGTTTTCAACGATGCATATCTTGCAACCTAAGGCTCAGATTGAAGATCCCTCCGGTGAGAATCTACCTTGATATACCAAGAACCTTCAACAAAAATTTCAGCCCGATCCAACGGTTAACGAAGGAGTTATCGCCTTTTGAAAACAGCTCTGCAACAGTTTTGTAAAATATAAGCAATACGAATTTTTCTTCTTTCTTAGCTAAAACCTTTTCTTTTCCTAAATCCAGAGCCCCCCGCTCTGATACCACTTTGATGAAACTTATTTTGGGTTCGAACTTACAACTACAAATAAGTTTACTTGGACGTTTATGAGCTCTAGGCTGTTAAGCCTTTGATCTAGGAATTCTACGTTTAAAGAACAATGATAATATTGGCGGAATATTCTAATGAAGAACACAATACTATCAATAAGGTTTTGTGGTGTTTCAATGTTTGTTTATTGCACTTTCACAGCCTCAATGCTTGGTGATCAACTAAGCACGATTACACTCTAATCAGGGATCGAAGATCCTTGAGGCTAAACAAACCTAACAACATTAGACCCCATGTCTAACGTTCCCACACACACTCTTTAAGTGCTCTTACATTTTAACACAACTTTGTGTTGTTGTAATTTGAGAGTACGAAGCACTTTGGTTGATCACTAATCTCACAGTGACACACTCACTGTCCACAGTGACCCACACATTTATCTAAGGGGTATGATCTTCCTTTTATAACATAAGGAGATCATTTACAAATTGATAAGCTCTTAGTCATCCACTTGCTTTAACATGTGTCAAGTTGAGTGTTCAACTTGATGACTTGATAAATATCTAGATATTATATTTGTATAAACATGACTCATACAAAATAATATCTTCTTCGTTCTTATCTTCTGTAGCAGCAGAGTGACTCATTGATTCAGCAGTTACTTCATTTGAACTATCAGCAGAGTTGTAATACTATCAGCAGAGTGTTCTGTCTTAACAGCAGAGTTCTCAGCAGGAACAGTACTTTGCTCTTGAATCAGCAGTACCTTGTTGGTCTAGCAGTACTTTGTTTTTGAACTAACAGTACCTTGCTTTTTGGACCAGCAGTACCTTAAATACACTAGCAGTACCTTGTTGGTCTAGCAGTACCTTGCTCTTTGGACCAGCAGTACCTTGTATTTTGCTTATCATTCAGTATTCTATATGTTTCATTCTTCTTGTTTGTGATCATCAAATCTATGGAATATTTAATTCCTTACATATCGCTACTATCACCCACACTTAATCCTAAGTGTAAGGAAAACCTCCCCTATTTCCGTTAAATAAGGGTAGAGTCAGGCTCGTGACTCGAACAAAAACAAGCGCTTCTTGGGAGGCAACCCAAGCTTTATTTGTTTGTTTGTTTGTTTGTTTGTTTGTTTGATTTTATTTGTTTCCGTATGCAAGTTTAATTGTTATTGTTTGTGCTCATGTTTCAAAGTAAATTGTGAAAATGCTTTATTTTGTTTTTAACTTCGTCTTAACTACATATAAAGGTATTTTGCAAAAGATAAGTGTAAGGGAATCCAAATTTGTTTACAAGAACAAGATTGAACATGAATCACAACAATATTAAATGAACATACATATTAGTATTTGTTTGAGTCAAATGCTTGTATCGAGTCATAATGATATTTTGCAGGAATTCCAGGAAGTAAAGTATAGGTTTTTCCAGAAATTTTTCGGAAACTTAACATGAGAATTCTGTCAGATCATTTCTGAAGGCGTCAGGCTTTACAACCTGACGGCGTCAGGTTTTAATTTTGTGAAATTTTTGAAAGTTTTGTTTTTCTTCCGGAATCATAAAATGCTTTATTAAATCTCTAACTTATAAACTCCAGGAATCTGCAAAATAATCATTCCACAAGCATTATATCCTTATATAGATTTATCCCGCCGATGTTATGCAGGTTTTCGTGTTTGTTTTCTCAGGTTTAACAGGTTATTTTGGACAAGGAAATGTATGTGGAATCTAGCTTTTGGCGCTGCTTTAATCTTGAAGTTTCAACATTACCTTGGAAGAAGATCTAACCATGTTACCCCTTTATCCACCGAGCGAATCAGGGGAGTATTTGATTTCAGTCTTTTACCTTATTTACTTTTACATCTTGTTACTTGAACATTGGGGACAATGTTCGTCTTAAGTGTAAGGGGGGGGGGGTAAAGTACGATACTTTAGAGAATGCTATTATGCTTGATTTTTCGTTTGTTTAATGGTAGATGTGTAATAAAACTGAGAGAAATACCTGTTAAGGCAATTTTAATGCCAAATTTAAAAATTTTTACAACATTTAGGAGTGAAACTTTGGTCTTAATGAGCGTCTCACGGATAGGAGTTATATGACTAGCACAAAACCGTACCACTAAAAAATTTTCCACCCCCAAATATGTGAGGTTCGCCCCTAGAATTGGTAGGAAAAGCATTTATGCTATGATGTGTGTACCGGTAGCACTTAGATTCTAGAACTTGCGTTAGGACCATTCCGAGGCCACAAGTGAGACTACATTCGTGTAGTTAGATTTACTACATGATAAGAGGCATTAGGATTAACCCATTGTTTTACACCTGTGTTTTTGTTATAATTACGTTGGCTACATTGGTCAAGTAATTCTCCCACACCCTTTGCGTTGTACTCATTTTTAGTACACGATACCCCTAGTACACCCCTCAGAGCCTATCTTTTCGTTTCTAACTTTAAGCATTTTACTTAAAGTAAGAATTTGTTTGCACCCCACTTAAATGTACACCCAAATCGCCTTAGCCTACCTTGTATGCACTCATTTTTAGTGCATTATTGTGACAACATTTGTTTAAACCCCAAGTTAATTATCTAATTGATTACATGGTTGCTAAGTCGAGTCATATCCTTGTACATATTGTTTTGGGACGATTGGGACTCATGGGTAAAGTACTAGTGTAATGGAGTAATGGGGAAGAACAACATTATTACCCCCATATGTGCTAAATATTTTAAAAGTACTCCAAGTGTTTCAATTATCTTAATTCGAGTCATTAGAATAGTTAATTGTAAAGTTATGTAAAAGTTCAAGTGTAAGGGGGATACAACCCCCCTACGATGTATTATTTTGGATGGTAGGGCAAGAGTGTATGCAAAAAAAAAAAAAAAAAAAAATAGAAAAAAAAACATACGGACTACCATCCCGTTTATTTTATCTTTTTGTTATTTTTTTCATTAGCTTAAGTCGAGTCTAGTCTTGGCTTAGCAACGCCATATTGTACATGTAATTAATCAAGATCTTTAACTCGCCACCAGTAAAATATCCTTTATCCAACAAAACCGTGTTTATCATATCCCTACACCTAACGTTATAACCCGTTTAAAAGCCCTCTTTGATAGTTTATCTTAGGTGCTTACGCCTAGTGGAGGAGGTTTTTGATCCTTTCCCAAGCCTATGGTAATCTATTTGCTATGACAGGTAGTGAGAGATATTATCCATTTTCATTTATGAGATATACTTTTATGACACCTGAGAGATGTGAGTATCTAAACACTACTTGTGAGGTGCTAGTCTGTAATCTCCGTGCTTATTATGATTAAAGTGGAACGACTATTTGTTGTAATTACTTTTATATTAGCGTTAAATGACCCCTAACTTGTATTTTGATTAGAATAAAAGCGCATTTGCTTGAGGACAAACAAATCTCAAGTGTAAGGGTATTTGATGAAGCGAAAAGTGTACCACTTTTAGGGGGTCATTTAAGCCCTAAATCGTATTTATTTGATCAAATATTGCCCTAAATCGTTCCTTTTGTCATTTTAGGTACTTTGGAGAAGAAATCTGGAAAAGGAAGCATTTTGGACGTTTTTGGAGCATAAAAGTGAAGAAAACGACAAAGTCTCAAAAATCTGTTGGAAAAGTACCTGTGACGGCGTCAAGCCCCAGTGTGACGCCGTCAACCCTTGACGCGCCAGAGAGGATTTTGGAGGATTAAAAGGGGACGGCGTCAAGAAGGCCATCAAGAAACCCTAACCGCGGCGAGGTGACGGCGTTAAGCTCTATAACGTGACGCCGTCAGATCTGTTTTCCTATATATATTTTCATAATTTTTAGTCATTAGTGTGCAACTTTGTGAGGAGAAACCCTAAGACGATTTTTCTGCCATTTTTAAGGGTTTTATACCCTTGGATCTCCCATGTTCAATTGAAGATAAATAATCAATTAATCATTCAATATGTCTATGTGTTGTTTGATTATATCTTGTTCTTGTCTTTTATTTAACATGCTAGGCTAGATTTATCTTGTGTTTGCTTAGATCTAATGAAACCTAACTATTGATTATTGGTTGTTGGTGTGTTATTAATTGTATTGGATGATTGTTTATCGATGTTAGGCTTAAGAAAACTGGCTAACCTTCTATACGGTAACTTGCTTGAACGTCTTAAGAAACATGAACCAATGCGTACTAAGGTTATTATGGTTGTATTTAATGCATGAGCGAATTCTAGTGATCCCATGTTAGGAGCTTCTTAGCCGGCTCGACATAGGAGTGAAGTAGGAGCTTATAGAGTTGGGGAAGTACGTACGCCACCCCACGATTGGTATTAAGGAATACACCCGTCATCCACGTAATTAATACACACTAATCAACCGGTAAAAGATAGTTAGGGAGTAAGGAAATCTAAGTAAACACATTTCTCTCCATATAAGTTCCACAACCTTTTTATTTTCAGTTATTTTATTTTATTTGCATTTGTAGTTATTTGGGTTAGTTGACTAGCAACTAATTCCGCCCACTCCTTCAAACCCGAGATTTTACTTGCTTTTATAAAAAATATAAAAAAATACAAAAAGAATCTTCCCTCACCCTTAGACCTATTAGAGTAGTTTTTCAATCCTAACGACACTATTCCCCAAGAGAACGATCAATCCCCCGGTACTTGCCACTACACTATACTACATCGGTCAGGTACACTGCCTGGTGGGGATTGCAAGCCTCTTGAGATCCCTCGAGAGGTAAAACCTGTTGTAAGGTCGCAAAACCACGCATCAAAAGACTTGGTGGAGGCTGATGTTATCCTTGGTATAAGGATCAAACATGAGAGTAAGGGAATTTCTATCATTCAGTCTCATTATATTGAGAAGGTACTGAGAAAATTCAACCACTCTGATTGTACTCCAGTGAGTACACCTATGGATACAACTGAGAAGCTGATGCCTAATACTGGTAAAGTTGTATCTCAACTTGAGTATTCTAGGGTGATTGGCTGCCTAATGTATGCCATGACTTGTACAAGACCTGATATTGCATTTGCAGTGGGAAAACTGAGCAGGTATACTAGTAATCCTAGTGCTCAGCACTGGCAATCAATTCAGAGGGTACTGAAGTATTTGAAGAAAACTATGGATTATAGTCTCTCATATACTGGTTATCCTTCAGTATTAGAAGGGTACACTGATGCAAGTTGGATCAGTAACACTGAAGACAATTCGTCTACCAGTGGCTGGGTATTCCTACTTGGTGGAGATGCAATTTCTTGGGCATCCAAGAAGCAAACTTGCATCACTAGTTCAACAATGGAATATGAATTTGTGGCTTTAGCAGCTGCTGGTAAAGAAGCTGAATGGTTGAAAATTTTGCTTTTTGAGATTCCATTGTGGCCTAAACCTATATCACCTATTTCTATCCGTTGTGATAGTGCAGCTACATTGGCAAAGGCTTATAGCCAAATGTACAATGGGAAGTCTAGACACTTAGGTGTCAGGAATAGCATGATTCGTGAGCTTATCATGAATGGGGTGGTATCTATAGAGTTTGTTAGATCTCAACAAAACTTAGCTGATTACTTGACGAAGGGATTGGCTAGAGACTTGGTTATAAAGTCTGCTAAAGGGATGGGTTTAAAGTTCAACTTAGTCATTGAATGCTAAGACACCCAACTCCCTCCTGAGGAAACTTGGGAGCTGAGTTTATTAATACAAATATAGTACTAAAAATGTTATTTATATTTTACGATCTTTGCTTATGTTTTGTTCATGACAAACACAAAGTATATTCCTTAAGCAAATTATAAATACTAGTTAAAGTCTTTTTCAAAACACATCTTTCATTTAACATGATCACTAACATTATATTACATATACATGTGTATTTCCTTTAATGGAAACTTTAATTTAAAAGTTACAAAGTGACATCATGGTATACATCACAAATACAATCTTGGTAAGATTGTGTGATATCTTGATTAGATACTCAAGTTATATAGTTGACATTGGAAGATATTGATTTGACAACACAAGGATATGGAAAGATTTAAGGAGATCTCATGTGCAACATTAGCTGTCATAACCGCGGATCCAAGTCCATACAAAGACGGATCCCTTCTGAGGGATCCGCCGGATCCGTAGGATCCTTGCCTTGTTTGCCTATAAATAGCAGGCTTGGCATTTGATCTAATCATCCACTTAGAAAAGAAAAACACATACATTCACTTTAGTTACTAACCACGATAGTTATATATATATCATTGATGTTTCTTTTGTAGCAAAGAAGATCAAGTTAACAAGCTTCAAACAAGCAGACTGTTTGGAAGTTGTAGTATAGGTTCTGTGTAAACACTTTAAGTGTGTCTTATCATTTGTATCAGTTAGATCAGTAAGTGTGGTTAGTGCTTTAGTCCTCAAAGCACAAAGAGAGTAGGGAGTGGTTGTACCCGTGTAAAGAACTCGACATCTAGCTTAGTGTCGGTAAAGTAATTAGGCGACGTCAGGTTGGTTCTACCTTGTGAAAGAACCCGGTGTTTAGCTTAGTACCGGAAAAGGAAGTAAGCGACGTGTAAAGGTTTTCTCCACCTTGAAGGGAGTTTGTTTCTTAGTGAAAGATATCTCTCGAGTAAGCAACTCAAGGAAGTGGAGTAGGGCAAGGATAAGGATCTCTTGCAAACCGAACCACTATAAACACTTGTGTTATGTGGTTTGATCTTTCATCTCTTTATCTTTAGTTTATATTGTGTGATAACTTAATTTGTGATTGTTTCCTTTAAACTAACAAATTAAACAAAAGAAACGGTAAAAACTATTCAACCCCCTTCTAGTTTTCCACAATTGGCATCAGAGCTACGTTACTCAAGATTTTTAAAATAAACTGTATTTTAAAACTTGAAACGATCAAATCGATTTTGAAAACTTTAAAGAAGGGAAATCCTTGCAAAGATCACCAGCCCTCAAAAACAGTTTTTATAGTTCGGAAAAACCATTTTTGAAATGTCAAAAGACTCAGATCTAGCTAGACACAATATTTCACCTAAAGCTCTTGATGAATCCATTTCTAGTAAGTATTTTGACAGGAAAGATCTTGACCCAAAATGGAAAGTTAAAGCAACAAATATTGAAGATTCTAAGGATCATTCAAGGATGACATTGGACGAGCTCATAGGATACCTCAAAGCTCATCTAGCAATAATGGAAAAAGATTCGGAGATACCTAAAGGCAAAAAGGAGTTGATAGCCTCTAGCACTATAGCCAGATCTAGTTTCAACAGTGAAGATATGCTAAAAGACAACAAAGTGGATAGTACGGCTAACAAAACAGAAAAGGTATCCTCTGACTCTTCATATATATTTAATGACTACGACACATTAGATATAGAACACAATAGATTAAGTAAGCTCATTATAAACGTCATAAGTAAAAATAAGATCTTGAAAACCAAAGAGGAATACTTGATGAATAAAATACATAAGTTGAAAGAAAAAGTTAAAAGCTTGGAAGAAAATATGGAAACTGAATGTTGTGCATCATGTCAAGAAATAAAACTTGAATTAGAGTCACATAAACTCACACTAAGCAAATACATAAAACAAAATCTCAAGTTTCAAAGATTCAATAAACACATAAACTGTGCAGATGACACTATGAGAATTCTTAAATCATCTCATGGTAGCTTCAAGCCTGATTTTATGGAAAATGGTCATTTAAGTGATTTTGAAAGTCAAACGATAAATGAAAAATCAATATTTAAGTAAGACTAATTCAAAAACGATCAAAGACAGGGATGTAGTTAAAACAACAGTAAAATCATGTTCATACATAGGAAATGAGCTTAGTAGACAAATACCATTTGACTATCTCGGAGATATTAGTGAACCATGGTAATATGTTGTTTAACCCAATAAGGACCCATGAGATATTGGGGACCAAACACTCAAGTTTTCTTTAGGTATGCTTAAAAGGATTTGGTCTTTATGATCTTACTTAATCCCAAGATACATTGATGAATACAAAGGTATCTTCTCTAATCACTAAAGTGCTCATCCCGATCAATAGCACTTTTGGTATTAATCATCAAAAAGGTATGAACTCTCATAACCCTACTCATAATAATTATTCTCATAGATAATTCATGATTTCATAACTATTTCTTTGTGGTATGATTAATTATTACTACATATGTAATAATAGAGATTCTATGTGTATAAGATAGGATGATTACTAGGAAAAGGTTTTTAAAATCTTTGCTAAAACCGGATATAACACCTCAAGACAAATGTTGTCTCATATTCTTATGTTATATCTCAACACTTAGGTAATACCCATACATGGATAAGTTCTTAGAACTTGCAAGAACTCTAACCAAGATAAGATTTAACCAACACATTTGTGATTATCACATCCATGAATGTTCCTAAGTAAGTTCTAACTTAATTATTCATAACCTTAAAAAGTACTTGGAAGAAAATTAATTTTAGGATAATCTCACCATATTATAAAGATTTATCTCTCCATAACTCATAATGATAATACATAGGTCTAAACAATATTGTTTGTAATAATCCCATCCATTAGAAAACATTGAGATTTAAATAATTTAGTTTTTCTCTAGAATCTAAGTAAGATTGATAACTCTAGAAATAAGAGCATAAATCAAAGCTATCTAATTAAAATTTGAACATATAGGAAAAACATATTCTCCTATTTTCGCATACACTAGCTTTAGCTAAATGTCTTAAAGTTATGGAAACACAAACGAGCTTAGTAGAACCTCATCTCCTTATCAAGATATGCTATGACCAAAAATCATGCATGATAAGTAAAACTTCAAGTGCCAAACAACTAGGAATAAAAAATGTTTTCACTCAATCATGATAATTTAGGATAAAAATCATTCGCATTAAGGATCAAAATAGTTAATTCATTGGATAAACTTAAAAGTAGTAATACATTAGTAGAACACTAAACCTTGTGTATAACTATCATTCTTAGATCATAAATAATGAAATCATAACAATTAGGTAGATCTCTAAACATGTTGTGTACCAATGTGAGACATTGTACCACAAGTCACTAAGAAACTAACGTTCCTTGATACTTAAGTGGTTAAGGAGAAGTGTGGAGAAAATACCCGTAGCTTATGTCTTTAGTCTCTATTGCCAATCCTCTCCTGTTTCGTCAACCTTGCAATCATTCATCTCAACAATTACTTAGCTCGACTGTTTTATCTTTATTCCCAATTTAAACAGTGAATACAATATGCTGAGAAAGTCTCTCAAAAAGGATTACAGTGGTAAATCCTCTTACAAACATCTCAAGAAAGAAATCTCCGTTCCTTATAAAACATACTAATATTTAGAAGTAATTAAAACATTCGTCCAAATCTTAATTTAACCAAAAACAAAAATACCACAACCTTGTTCTGATCCTGCGGATCCAATTGACAACAAGGGCGGAACCCTTTGGAAGGATCCGCCGAATCTGTGAGTTGTCAAATTCGACTATGAATTACCAAACACTCCTTACTGCACTACACACTTAATTAAACCCTCAATATCAACTCATAATCGACTCTCATCATCCCTAACTCAAAAATTAGATCTTTCATCTCATATCAATTCGTGCTTGATCACTCACTGTAAGTTCACTAATTCATTTCAATTCAAAATTAGGGTTCATGAAATTTCAATAATACATTTCAGATTACTATTCTTAATTAGACACTACAGATAATTCTTTTGTCAAAAATTAATAGGAATTCCATTTTGTTAAACACTTTAACAAAATTCAATAAAACCTAAGAAACCTCTATTCTAATCTTTTAAAAAATTAGAATAAATTTTCTTTCAAAAACCCCATAAGAAATCTTTTCATAATTAGATAAAATGAATTTAAAACATTGCTAATACAAAATCAAAGAAAACGTCAAACAGGAATGTTTGGGGTATAAAGTGTTTTGTCACAAAACTTATATTTTCAAATAGGTCAAAGATAACCACATCTCTATATTTGTCCACATTTCATGTATTTTAGATTAGTGTAACTAAAACTATAAAATTGTTTATGACTAGGAAAATCATGCCTCCTGCCACTAATTACGATCACAAGAAAACAAAGAAGTACCTACCCAAACATCATCAAACAAAAGGACTCACAGAAGCGCAAGTCCAACTTTTCAAAGCTTTAGAAAGTCGGTATGTTCATGAGGGTAGAACCATAGACTCTTCATTTTTAGAAGAAACAAACATTCGTGAACAAATGGCCACCATTCAATTTGATTCACTTCTCGACATAGATGAACCTATCATTCCTCGATTCATTCTCGAATTTTATGCCTCAGTAAAACTTATTTCTGATGACAATGGATCATTTAGCATCAACTTCAATGTAAACCAAAACTCCTTCAATTTTCCTTTAGACCATCTTGGGAAAGTGTTACACATCCCAAGTAAAGGAACATGCTTCTACTCTGACAAATGGTCCTTAACCATTCTAAATTCAAATCTAGGACGGGAACATCCATATGACACTCCTCTAACTCCTAAAGAAATTATCCGAGATCATCTTTTTAACACTAGAACCAATCCAATTAAGAAACTTCGGGGCAAAGATGTCAATCGAGATCCATTTGCCATGGAACTCAATGAACTCAAACCTGAGTTCAAGAGACTCGAAGAAATTCTAAGATCTAATGTCATTAGTACTATTGGTAACAAAGATCACGTGAATGCTGGACTGTGCTATATGCTCTATTGTATTTCGACTCATCAAAGATTCAATCTTGCTTACTATATCGCCAAGAGGATGGTTGATATACGTGTCCTAGGGAAAACCACATTGCCATATGGAATGCTACTCACTCGTTTGTTCAAAGCTTCCACTCCTATCCTTCCAAATTCTGTTGGTTTTGTCCCAGATTACCCCGAAATCAAACACACCTTTGTTCCTCTTAGTGACCATAGAGTGAAAGTAGGAAAAGGGAAACGAGCTTGTCTCTCATCTTCATCTTCATCATCTTCATCAGCTAGTGACGAAGATGGATTACCTAACTCAAAGCTCCCGCTATTAGATTACTTGAGTCAACTTCCATCTCTCAATAATGAATCTGCGGAAAGCCGACAAACAAAGGGAGTTCTAAAGTGTGCAGGACGATGGATGATGAAACTCCGAAAAGATCAAAAGAAAATACTCAAAGTATTAAAAGAAAAGCGAGAATAAATGAACGTTTGGAACAGTTGTCCTTTAGATCCTATATGATCATATTTCTATGTTTGTTAAGACATGTCTTTAGTACTTTATGCTTATGTGTTCTAGCTCAACTTTAACTGATGATAATGCACATGGTTATCAATTTCCCAAACTTATGCCACTGTTTGGCTTAAACATCGTTCATGATGAAGTTTAATGATAAGGTCTATTTTCATACTTGGTTGTGTTTTATTTTGTGTATGAGAACTAACTGATTATTTCAGATTGATAACACTCGGGGTTATCAATTTACCAAGTCTAAACCTATGTTTGGCTTAACTCCTACTACGGTAAGTTTCTAAGAACGGATTAACCTATGATCAATCGTGCGTTAATATTATCACACTTAGTTGTTTTGCTATACATATTAGATGTTAAGTAAGGTCTAGATGAATTTTCAGGTTTTCGTCGAATAACGCATAATATGACAAGTCTTCTGTTTAGTTTTAGAAAATTAAGATACGGATCCGACGGATCCTTAAAGTTGGATCCGCCAAGGCTTATCGTTGGTTCCGCCATCCTCCAACCTGCGGATTTGGCGGACCCCTCACTTTGGTTCCGCACTTGATACTACTTGGATCCGCAGATTTCTAAGTAAGTCTAAAACTTTTTCGACTCATCTCGATTCTTAAATCTTAGTGTTTAGTATCATTTAGGATTCATTCACTGATCATAATTCATCTTAGAATCATAGAGGAATTCTTAGAAACTTAGGAACAAAATTTCCCACCAAAATTGAAATTTTTGAACTTTAGGTGTGAGTTACCAAACCAATACAAATAAGGAACCCTTTTTAAGGATCCGTCAAATCCGTGGAAATATTAAATCATAAGATTTTCCAATATCTTCTTGTATTTACTGCAAATCCACAACACATCACTCAACCCAAGCTCAATGGATTGACTTCCTTGATATGACATGCACAAATCTCTGTTCCAAACCATTAGAAACCATTATGAAATTCAAAGAATATTTTCTTGCAAAAATTTGATTTATCTGTTCTATCCCATCACACACAGACTGAACTTACTCCTATTAATCAATCAAATTTAATCTTTTTGAGTCATTTCTCTACACACTCTTATGTCAACTCCATTTCTATGGTTTGACTTTGTCAATAGGACAAACAACTTTATCTTGTTTCAAGTCATAGATATTCACACTCATTTAATCCAAACACCAATTTTCATACAATTAGGAAGTATAAATTAGAACCTTAGAGATGATCATAGCACACTAAACCTCCACAAAATTCACATATCATCTCCAGAAAGTTTACATGTCTAGACCATACAGACAAACGGCTAGAATTAGTGTCAGACCTTATTGGTATGCAAACCCACTTCGTAATGTAACCTTTCCTGTTAGATCCACAAACACCACAACAACTCCTATTATGACTCCCATAGTCAACATATACTCTTCTTCAAATTCACCCACTACAAACTCATCCAATACAACAACATCACCTCCTACCATTACTCCTGTAGCAACCACACCACCACTCGCTCCCGCTCCACCACAAACTGAGAAGTCTGCATCCTCACCAAAACTCCAACCCATGAAACTATTTAGGTGATGAAGCGAAAAGTGTACCGCTTTTAGGGGGTCATTTAAGCCCTAAACCGTATTTATTTGATCAAATATTGCCCTAAATCGTTCCTTTTGTCATTTTAGGTACTTTGGAGAAGAAATCTGGAAAGGGAAGCATTTTGGACGTTTTTGGAGCATAAAAGTGAAGAAAACGACAAAGTCTCAAAATCGGCTGGAAAAGTACCTTTGACGGCGTCAAGGATTGCTCCTGACGGCGTCATGGCTTGGCAAAAGAGGTGGATATGAAAAATACACGTGACGCGCCAGAGAGTTTTGCAATGGAAAGTCTGACGGCGTCACCCTTTGAAGTGATCAAGGTCGTCACGGTTTAAGCTAAAGAGAGACGGCGTCAAGCTTTATTCTGACGGCGTCAAGCCTTGATAAGCCAGAGAGGATTTTGGAGGACTAAAGAGGGACGGCGTCAGGAAGGCCATCCGGGAACCCTAGACACGGCGAGGTGACGGCGTCAAGATCTACAACGTGACGCCGTCAGCCACTAAGTTCTATATATAGTTTTGCAATTTTTTGTCATTAGTGTGCAACTTTGTGAGGAGAAACCCTAAGACGAATTTCTGCCATTTTTAAGGGTTTTTATACCCTTGGATCTCCCATGTTTAATTGAAGATAAGTAATCATTTAATCAATCAATATGTCTATGTGTTGTTTGATTATATCTTGTTCTTGTCTTTTGATTAACATGCTAGGCTAGATTTATCTTGTGTTTGCTTAGATCTAATGAAACCTAACTATTGATTATTGGTTATTAGTGTGTTATTAATTGTATTGGATGATTGTTTATCGATGTTAGGCTTAAGAAAACTGGCTAACTTCCTATACGGTAACTTGCTTGAACGTCTTAAGAAACATGAACCAATGCGTACTAAGTTTTTTATGGTTGTATTTAATGCATGAGCGAATTCTAGTGATCCCATGTTAGGAGCTTCTTAGCCGGCTCGACATAGGAGTGAAGTAGGAGCTTGTAGAGTTGGGGAAGTACGTACGCCACCCAAGATTGGTATTAAGGAATACACCCGTCATCCACGCAATTAATACACACTAATCAACCGGTAAAAGATAGTTAGGGAGTAAGGAAATCTAAGTAAACACATTTCTCTCCACATAAGTTTCACAACCTTTTCATTTTCAGTTATTTTATTTTATTTGCATTTGTAGTTATTTGGGTTAGTTGACTAGCAACTAATTCCGCCCATTCCTTCAAACCCGAGATTTTACTTGCTTTCATAAAAATATAAAAGTACAAAAAGAATCTTCCCTCACCCTTAGACCTATTAGAATAGTTTTTCAATCCTAACGACACTATTCCCCTAGAGAACGATCAATCCCTCGGTACTTGCCACTTCACTATACTACATCGGTCAGGTACACTGCGTGGTGGGGATTGCAAACTTCTCAAGATCCCTTGAGAGGTAAAACCTGTTGTAAGGTCGCAAAACCACACATCATTAGGACACCACCAACATCTCCACAACCACATCTTGTAGAATTAGAAGATCCTCCACTTACATCAACCAATTCTTCACAAATAAGTCTTGAAAACTTAGAACCCATGCTATTCCATCCTCTCCATCCGAAGATTCATGAACCTCAATACCATATCACATCAATTATCAACACAACAATTGCCACACCAATTGTCACTTCACCAAGTGTTTCCACAACAATTGACCCCTCACCACAATCATCACCACCTAAAGAAAGAATCTCATCCCCATCTTCAAGCTTAATAATAGACCCATCACATGACATAATTACCACTCTTCAACACTTGGATGAATCAATGTGGATCAATAAAACAAACACTCAAGATGACAACAATATTGTCTCTAACCTCTACAACACTAGTAATTTAGAAACTAAATGGCTTGCCTCTATCATGTCATCATCAAAACAAGCAAAATAGAAGTTTGTAGTATCATTGCAATAATTACTTTTAGATTTTATCGTCTCTAGGAACCTTCATGTGTAATCTTATTTTCAATGTATGATTATGCTTTAAAATAACGAGGATTTGAACCCGCGCGTTGCTGCGGGAGGTTTGCATATGCATTTTTCTTTGTTGTTTTGCACTGTGTGGACATGTTTTTGCAAAATATAGATTGTAAAAGGTAGAAATATATGTTTTGACACATAAAGGGAAGACATGCAAATGAGTGATGTTAAAAAGAGGCACGTATGGAATAACAAATAAGTAGCAATTGCTTATTGTGGAAAATAATGTTTGACTGTATACAGTCTTAGTTATTAGGTAAGAATCCATTCATGCAAACAGGCATATGCATACATAGTACAACAAACAACACTGCAGTTCACTTAACAATTTGGGACCAAAAAAAATGGTTAACTGCTGAAAAATTAAACGTACCTCCCGTTACACGGCTAAACATTTTTTTGTTTTTTAGAAACTTGATCAGCGCTTTAATTATGAAGGCTTGGCATTTTAAAATTCTAATCACTCCGATCTTGCCTCTGCTACCCTATTAGAGTCGTTGTGGTTGGTGGGGCTTGTGCAGGTGCTGCTGAAACATTAACGTAACGGGTTGCATTAGTCATATTCGAATACAGTCTAAATATCGATTAATTGGGTCCAACCAATATTAAGGCAGAACAAAATTTGTTTCTAGCATAAAACCTTAAAACACTATATCTTCTAAGAATAGCGACCGTTTTGGCCAACTGAGGCAACCAATCAGAGACATAAGGTATTTTGACACGTTAATCGACCCACCCAATTTGTCACGTTGTCTTTCCATCGAAGTGAAAATATGTACATGTTAGCACCAAGACTAATTGGTCACAAACAAATGATTCGAGTTGGACCGTTGGACAAAGTTTGTAGACATTTGCAATTGAAACACACCAACTGTTATGTTAACTACAATAATTAGCAAGCGAAATAAGTGAAAATTCATTTCAAACATCTTAACCCAACTCACTACACATGTGTACGTTGACATAAATACACATTCACCTTATACCATTTTCAAAAAGACCATTTTAAGAAATGTTATCCTGATATTCTCAAAGAAAGGCAACTTCGTATCAATCTCGCATTCGAAACCCGAAGAAATTTTGAATATTGTTTTGTAACTTTAAGGCCTAAAAAAGAATGTCCTCAAACCTATATCAGGCGCGAACTGTTTATGTATTTCTACCTAACTGGTTTAAGGTACACTTAAGTTCAATTTAATTACAAAACATGTTACATCAGTATAATGGGAAATAATATCTTTTGTCAGTAGTGAGCTTGTTCGTAAACATGCTCGATTTTCTTAAGTACTTTTCGTTTATCTTTTAGAAAAGATGTGACGAAGATCCTATAATCAACAGTAAATTTGCAACAGTATATTGACATATTTAGAGTATTACCTCTTTGAGTTCTAACAATTGGTCTCTAGTGTATTGTCAATGGACTGTATCCCATCTGCTCCAACCGACCATGCTCTATCCATACTGAACTGAACAGGTGTATGGTGATATACTTCCCACATGTTATTGAATGTTCTGCTGCGTGAAACTGGAAAATAATTCAACATAAATGCAATAAGTATAGATATATGAAACTTATAACATGCGCACAAAATTCCTACTACTTGCAAAATATAGTATATATTAAACAAAGTGTCGTTTTTGAAATATATAGGGAATATTAAATAATTATATAGCCTTTGCAAAAGAATATACTCATAAAACTGTTTTTACCAAGATATTGAGAAAAAATTGAGATAGCAAGTTACCACCTTTATTTTGAATACACTGTCTTGCAATGAAAACAACGCAGATACATCAAGTTGTATGACAATATTTAGTCAGCGGCGCATAACATATCTTCAGCAGAGCAGCGTCAAGGCAAGCAATCCAATTGCAATATAAAATCCACATCAAGCCAACCTGATTCAGCATCGCCACGTACACCTGCTGGTGTGACCATTGAAAGTTAGGAAACTTATTTATCCGTTTGTCAACCTAAAAGGTTAAGTAATGAGCAACAAACTGTAGTTTCTTACCCTCTTTCGCATTAGAAGTGGAGATTTCGAAACTGGCAGTAACCCTTGCCCTAAATTGGTCTGTAAATTATTCATCCCAGCCTGGCTTTGGACATCACATGTAGCAGCATCAGATGGCGGTCTCCTCGTTCGTTTTTTCTGTTGTGCAGGTCTTTTGGTCCTCCTAGAACGTGATTCAGCAGCACCACATGCACCTACTGGTGTGACCAGTTAAAGGTAGGTAAGTTATTTCTTCATCTGCCTACACAGACGTACGGTTACATTATGCGTTAATGTATTTCTATTTAGCAAAAGTCCTGCACATGCAAATAAAAGAAAAGGAAGCTATAAAATAGATGATGAAACACTATTTACAAACCGCTGTAGAAATCAGCATTTGGATGACCTGGAATTTTCTACAAAAAAGACAACAACCTCAACAGCAACGCATCGTTTGCCTGAACATGATCAGTTCTTTATTACCCTTTCATACGTATGTCCTGCAACCGACAACCAAATTCAAATCATTAAAAAGGAAAACAACAAATTATGGAATTTTTTATACCGCTTTATATTTGAAGATAACCTAATTCAGTAATCCCAAAATCATCAGCAGTTAAAACGGTTTCTAACGTATCTGCAATAGCAGCTCAACCTTCAAGAACATGGAAAATGAGACAAAAATGTTTATGAGGCTCAGACAGGGTGGGAAGCGAAGAAAGCGTAAACATCCGCGAGGGCTGCAAATCTACTGATTTGCCCCGCCAACGCGCGGACATTCACAACTTTAGTCATATGTGCAGAGATCCATCACAGTTTCTAATAATCAGCGGAGTGAAATAATGAGATAGAACATTCGTCATGGCTGTAACTTTAGTAAGTTGTCGGGCCAAATGCAAACGGCCTCATCTATAGTCCTCCCCACCCCTACACTCATCATTGCCTCGTGAAACCGAATGCCACACAGCATCAGCAAACACAAAGAAACATCAACAAAGCAGGTGTCAACCAATCGCACCATAAGCATAGATGCAATCCATGGCAGCAAAACTAATCATTTGCCCCGCCATGGCTGCAAATATAATAATTTGCCCTGCCATGGCTGCAAATATGATCATTTGCAACGCCAATATAAATATCTCCCTGGCCCAATGGAAACAACATCAGTGTTAGCTCTGAACCACAGATAAGTAGGTAAGATATCCCCAATTTAACCACGTACCTAAATTGATTTCGGCTTTAGGTGTCGATGCTTGAAATCGTCTTGTTTTATAGCTTATTTAAAATGCAATAGCCAAAAAAAATAAGCTCATAAGGCCAAAAAATTTACTCTCGTACAACCCCTGGAAAACCTTATCTTTACAATGACGGTAAAAAATTTACTCATAACATAGCCAATAATAGCCAACTCATAAAAACACAAACATGATAAGAATCCTAATCTTGATTTGCAATAAAATTCAAAATTTTAACCAATTTAGAAAACCATACCTACATATTGTAAACACAACTCCTTTTTCCCATTACACATTTCAGTTCCTCACCATTCACATTTCCTGTTACAAAAGAATACTCATATCAAACAAAATTGCTGTAAAAACATAAAATATACATAATCGGGAAAAAAAAAAAAATGAATCTTTATAGTAATAATAAAAAGAAATAAACCTTTAGATAAGAAAAAATTGTTAGCTTTATTAGGGTGTGTATCATCTTTCTTGAACCGGCCGGAATCACTGCTACACCGCCGCCTTAATGACCCCGTCGGAATCCTTGCTACACCGACGCCTAAAAAAACCTAACCTAATTATTAAAGAAATTAGGCTGGTGGGTTTGATGATATTAGATCTTGAAGAGAAGGTTAAGAAAGAAAATAGAGATGATCGACTGAGAAGAGTGTGTTTTGTGTTTGTGTCTTGTGGGTTCTGGAACATCAGGTTTATAACACATATAATTTATTTAAAAATTATTTCCGCAGTTCTGTAGATACACTCACAACTGGTACTGTGGATATAAGCCGGATCGGGGTAATTAGATCCATCGGAGTTTTTTTCCGGTGTCGGATCATGAGGTTAGAGAGGAAGATGTGAGTGAGACCCAAATACTGCGGGTGGCATGTGCCGGGTGTGGGTAAAAAAAAATGGTTCCCTATAAGCCTATGGTGAACAGTACACCATTTTTATACTATCTATATAATTAATGATATCTTGTTTTGACACAAAAATTGATTTAGGCATACAAGATGAACACCCTTTAAGATTAGTCAATACTATCATCATAACACCTTATTAGCTCAACATTATAGTTCTGCACCAAAACCTCATGAAAACACAATCATGTGTTTAACAAACCTCTTAAAAGAGATGTTTTAAGTCTCCTTAAACTTTGATTAGGATTAATAAAACCAAATCAATAATTGTAAGTAAATAAACCTTAGCTTGAACCTTCATTAGATCAAAACGACAAAAATTGACCAAATCAATTTCTGTCACACGGAACCCAAAGATAATAAGGACGGAACCAAAATTTTGGTTCCGCCCAATCCGTGGGTACCTGGTCAGTTTTTAACCATTTAGAAACCAAACAACCTTCTCGTAACCAACGAGTCTAGAATTTTCATCTCACACTTCATTATCTAGAACATCTTCAGTGTCTAGAACGCCATCATAGGATCTCATCATCTTCATTCTTGATTTATATCAAGCAAGTCATTGTCAGTAATAACAGAACCATCATCCTCAACACATTCTTGAGCATCTAAACGTCATATAGGACCTTTTTGTTGGAATATATGAATCATATAAATACTATAAACATATATTTACATCAAGAACACGCAGCGGAAAGATCTAATGAACATGTAATTAATTAAACTAAATAAACACGTACCTTTCTCGCGTAACCACCAAGAACAATATAAACCCTAATTTGGTTTATGAAGATGTCGAACCAACTAAGGGAAAAACACCAAGAATCACAAGCTAAAATAAGCTTGTCACTCGTTCTTGTACACACGCGATAGTAGCGTTCCAATGGGAAAGCTAGGTTCAAGAATCACAAAACAACCAAACACTTTGAAAGCTTTACTTGACACGACCAAATCCTAGTGGATTTAAAAGAGGGTCGTTCGTTGGAGCTTAGAGGGAGAAGAGAAGAAAAAGTTTGGCTAGTTAGGGATTCAAGATTAGTTCAAACCCTAAACACAATGAATTGTATTTATAGGCAAACCATTACTTGGTCCCCAAGCTAGCCCAAACCGAAACCCACATCCCTAAGGATGGATCGGCCTGAATTAAGAACCCAAGGTGGTTCTAGATCCTTCTCTTCCTTTTCAATATTTAGTCCTTTAACGTTCGTTATCTCTAACTCCGTTAAGTACTAATTGTCGTTAAGTATGTTTTGTGAAATGAATAAATACAAATATAAAATATATTTAATCTATTCAAACCATTGGAACTCTCACGTATTGTGTGCAATCCCGAGTCTCGGGTTCGAAACCGGACATACATATATTAATTCATTATACACAAAACCTAACAGCTCCCACTTGGATAATGATTAATATTGTAATGACATGGGCTAGTCTAGCTTTAACAGATCCCAATGCCCCCAGCTTGATCCGAGTATGGTTCTCCTGGAAAAAACCACGTGATGATTAAATCATCATACTTATCCTTTTGTTACTAACACTGCGTTAATTTGGATATGGATCTTTGTCATTCCATAATTAACAGTAGTTTCTCGTTTATACATAATTGAACAAGATTACCAAAACATCTGAACGTCTTCCAGATAGACTTTGGGTGCGGCCGCACAAACATCTTGTCAACCCTACGAGTGGCCAAGCAGTATTAAACTTCAACACAAAGTTGAAGGAACAAATCCTTTGTTGACTACGAGCGTAACCCTCGAACTTCGCATCACCTCCGAAAATAGCCCTTATAACTACCTTTTACGGATAGCGTTAGACTACCTTACAGAAAATGAGCTACATCCTCGGCAGTCACCTGGTATCTCAAGTCTGAGGATAAATATTCATGATTTACTTAATGACGACGATCCATAAAGTATAATCATGTGGTTGGGATAAGTCCTATATTCAATTTATCCAATATTGAATATCATGTGACATTGGTGTCTCAACCTTACAGTACATTCTACCAATCCTCACATTTGTCTTAATTCAATAATACTCCCATATTATTGATTGACAACGGACTATTTAGAATAACATTAGTTATTCATAGATTTAAACATGCAAATATAGGACACAAATATTAATAATGAGAATAAACGTTATCCGCACTTTATTTCATTAAAATAATAATTGTTTACATGTCCCTTATCCAAATACTAACTAGATCAATGCATGATATTTCTCATTAGTGAATTATGCCACAAGTCATGTTCCACATACTTGTTGACAAGGCATAAATCAACTAATGTTGATCTATCGGAATTTTGAGAATACTTATTTCAATAATGAAATACTTGTATGTGTGCATTCATCTATCTAGATATTGCCACATACTTCATAAAATGCGTGACATCCTCATGCACGAATTTATGACAATTAAACTACCAAACCTTTGTAGCTAAAGTATTCTAATTCTTTAGGTATAATGCAACTATGCTCATATTGAGCACAACTAGTATACATGGTCTCCTAATAAGGATGAGCTCTCACCATGACTAGTATTGAGTGTCATCTCAATCTTACTTGCCTCATTGTATCCAAACAACAATATGCTCTTTTAAAGTTCCGTAAACTTTAATATCCATCTTGTAATGTTTTGATATCTTCAAATCCTTCAAGATTTGAGCACAATATCAATCAAGCAATAACTTGCCATATGGTTCATATTTAGAATTTTGGAGCAAATCCAGGCTGAGGATGTAAATTCTAAACCATATCCATTACACTTAACTATCTAATAATTTATAATTAGATATTAATGTTGTCAATCATCTTTCATTCAAGCATGATACAACAAGCAACATGATGTACATGAATAATCATTTCGTCAGCCTTAGATTTATTCATGTCATATCTTTTTCAAGATATGTTTCTATCTAGATCTTCTAATAGAATATCATGTTCTTTTAGAATCAGTTATTTTACCGCTTATGTTTATAATCAAATAAACATATATTTCAAGGTTTTATTTTCTATATGAAGTTTCATTCCAAACTAAAACTTAACATACAAATGTTAACGTTAATGGAATGTTACTTCCTATATGTTATACAACATATATGAAACAAGAAAATAAATACATCACTCCCACTAGCTTTCAGAAATATTAAGAAATATCTTAATTTTAATTATAAATCAAAACTCGATTTAATAACTAAAATAAGTATATCTTTTAGATGCATGCATTAATCCATTTACAAATGATTTGCACTTTTGTATACTATTAAAGATAATTTGAATTCAAACACTTCTTTCAATTACTTTTCGTCCTCGCTCAAGTAATTATTAACGAAAGAGTTTTGATATTCCATTATTAACTTCATATAAATGAAACTAATAATGACAATCATAATCTTTATATATTTAATGTGCTTAGAAAGAATCTCAATCACATTTAATTGCTTAATTGCGATTGATAATCTTTTCACATATTAAATATGTATACAAATTTGTCCATTATGATTTCTACACAAGAATTTAAATCTCTAGGATTTTCATTTCCTTTGTAGAAATTCATTTCCATTCTATAGTGTAACTATAGAGTTTAAGATTAACTACGTTTCCAAACTAGTTATCTTTTTGGACAGCATCTAATTTATTCATAGTATGAGTAATTTGCCAAATAACATTTGCAATTTATTAACAGGCATATCACGATCCTGTAACTCATAACTCTCAACATATTCTACAAATATTTGAGATATCCTTGCGGATTTATGAATAAGAATTCCATCATCTCAAGATTTAACATTAACATGTTTAATCCTCATTATGATCTTGCTAGTGTATTTTAGAAGATTATGTATCTTGTAATTTTATCTTATCAAGATAAAACTCCCACTCGCCTTTTGCAATTTATAGATTACCTATAAATGCTTAGCAAATAGAGCAACACAAAACTTGTTCTCTTTTGGGACTTTGCAAATACAAATTGACAGTTCCTAACCTTAATTTGTTAATAACCTACCCAACAAGTAGTTCAACAAATTCTGAACTTCAATTTTAAGACTTAATGTGATTCAACACATTCCATATTCAATGGTGTCTTATTAATCTTCTAGGTTGGAGTCTAATTGAGTAGTTTCAATCCATACTCAATTTTCTAACCTTGATATCTTTAAGGAAGAATATAGGATATAGTTATCTCTAATCAAACAATGTATCAAGAGTTTAATTTTTCCTAATTGAACATACCATAATCACTATGTATTTCATTAGGATTAATATTGTAAGTTAATCTTACAATATGTAAGATAAATATATTTCGTTTTGGCTTACCTATTTACCAACTAAGTCAATTTAATGGTACAATAGATTTCCAAGCTAATTGCATAATTTATAACATAAGTGCCTTTTAGCCCAAGCCACTTAATTTCTATGTCTTATCAAAAAGACATAACTGTTATAATACCAATGTACGTTATAGATCATTGATCATCTCAATGACTTCTTGTATATGTCTTAATTAAAAAACATAACAAGTTAACATCTTACTTTGTTATAAGTCTTATAGCAATAAAAGACTTCATATTTATATCTTACAATATAAACATGTATAACTAAAGTAATGATGAAACCCATAACTTGGTTTCAATAGTATTTCAAGTTAATTTATTACTTCATATATTTATGTCATTCCAAGAATACATAAACATTCAAATTATGAAGTAGTATAAGATTATTTCATTTATTTATGTCATTACAACAATACATAAATATTTACATTTGAAGTAGTCTTATTATCATATCGACACTTGTTCTAATAATTATCTAATTTTAGAAACTTGTAAATTAACATAGTTTCATTATTTTAGCCGAGGCTGCAATGATGAAAGTATGTAATTTACCTTGTCATTAATATCTAGTAATGAAAGTAGATATTAACTCCAAGTGTTCCATAAATTAGAATGTGTATAAAACACATTAGAACATTGATCTCTTACCTTACAGTCAAGAGAACCCTATAAATCATATTCCTTTATGTTGTTGCTTGCACACAATAAGATTTCTCCCACTTGTGCATGGAACAACATTACGTATCAGATAAACAACACGTCAATAGTTTGCTTATTTGATCAATATGATTGTGTCATAGATATAAGTAGATATAGAATCACCTCGTCTAGTAAGGAACCGTACACGACTATCCTTAATACCACAAGTGTCTATAATTGGAAAGTAATCATCTCAAGAGATTCTAGAGATAATCCGGGTAACTACCAAGACTTGTAGCTCCCACTGAATTTAAGATCACTACATGACTCATTATTCAGTTAATGACAACACAATGCTCCCACTGGATTTGACAACATTTTAAGTGTTGCATCACCAGTAAAAGCAAATAGCGTGCTGTTTACTTTCCTACATCTTTGAGTAATTCCTTACGTAATACATACTAAGGTACTTCAAAGAATGTATTCTACTTTGTAAATGATGGAATATCCATCAATGCAATTAACTTGAAAGAATTGGGTATGCAATTTCTTCCTTAGTTAGGTCTACCATCCCCATCATGGTATGTAGCACCTTTAAATGGCTAAGGCATAATAACTAGATCAAACATTCTAGTTTGCCTTTTACCAATTTTGCGGTAATTAGTCTAGTTTCTAATTTAATAACTCCTAACCATGCAATTTCTGAAGAAATTCGCCATGAGTTATTTCTTAGAATTTAGACGATTCAATTTTCCTATTATACCTTTCTCACTCATGAAAAGGAATAGGATTAAGTCTTACTCTTCACACGGAAAGCAGACTTGGTTTATTCTTTTCAGTAAAAATTGACTCTATCCAAAGACCCCTAAGGGTGCAGATCAATTTACTACTAAAAGAATGTTCCATATTTACGGTTTTAACGTTGCATTAAATACTTTAAAAGAATTTTCAAAATTCAATTTAGTATTATTGATAATAACTTTTCAAGAAAATTAAACACCCACGGTAAAATAAACTTTCACCATTTAGTTTTCATTGAAAATTAGGATCCAAATTGACGTCGTTTCATCACATCAGCTTTGGCTGCTAGCAATGAAAGTACTCAATAAGGTAGAGCTGCACTCAATTGCCAATATACAATTGCAATTCCTAGAATCATGGGACTTACATTATATTGCCAACATCAGTTGCAAAATGTAAGCATGTTTCATCCCCAAATCTTTATGCCTTGACGCCATCCCATCACATTCAGCTTTGGCTGCTAGTGATGAAAGTGCTCAATTAAGTTAACCAACTTAAGAAACTGTAAATTGACGTCGTTCCATCACATTCAGCTTTGGCTGCTAGTGATGAAAGTACTCAATTTACCCTTAGACAACAATCCTTTGAACATCAACATTCAGCTTTGGCTGCTAGTGATGTAGGATGAGGCCTTAGGTGTTCCTTTTTGTAGTTGGTTGGCATATTACTTAAATTTAAGGGTAATAAATTTTGATGTGTTAAATCAAAAAATATGTACAAAGATGTCATGCATTCATCTTTGTATCATATATGTTTTCAAAACTAAAACCGTTTACTCATTCGTAGCTCAAATCATCAAATCTTTTAATTGAGGCGTTGAACAAATTACAACATTGCCTTAAGATGCTTCGTATTTATCGTGGTGTACTTGGTAAGTCTAAAATTGACGCACAGGCGGGCGTAGGGACGACAGCCGCCGAAGCTGGTTAAAACCGTGCCCCTCTAAGGTCACAATTTAATGCATACCAACTAGAACCCACTTTTTAGTTTGTCAATTTTAGGTCCGCCGCTTCGACCACTTAGTACAGTCGCAATCAATCAACTAAAAAAAATATGATTTTCTTGCTAAAACAATTAATGTAGTAAATTTATTATTGCTAGTCTCGCCTGGGAGCAAATTACCGTGCGAAGCGAACCACTGTCGGCACATAAGACTTGGCAATAAATAAAATTACTACAAAGGTTTCATAGTTATTAGTCTTATTTATTTTTATTTTGAAAAATTACCCTCTTTTGTAGTTTACAATCCATCATAATATTAAACACAAAAGATCAAGTAATTACAAAAATAAATAAATAAACACATAATAACAAATATATGATCATCCACGATATCATATAGCCACATGCAAACCTTTTTTCAATAAATCCTAATATTAATTCTATGTGAAATTTTAAATGTATGTAACTAACAAAACTCCCATTGGTTTTCGAGCTCATTGTGCCCAATGGTCCACAGACACCAAATAACTTGGCCGCGTAAGTTTTAGTTAGTTAGATACCACATTGCACATAACTTATTATTAATATATATTGAGGTTTTCCCCAATTTAAGATTTATTTAAATCATGTGACAAATTAAATACAAAACAAAACATACAAATCCAACCATGACAAAATATGCAAGATCTTGTCATGGATACCATATTGATCACATAATCATGTAGTCCATATTATTAATCAATATTAAACTTGTACGTGTTTAATTAATTTTAGTGACATCACATACGGTATTCACAAAATTAATCCCTAAAAATTTCATGCAATCCTAGGGTTTCTATCAAGATTTTAAATCAACCATAAAACCCTAACCAAAATATGTAGGTGTCGACCCACTTTTGGAAAAAAAAAAAATTAGGGTTTAAAAACCCTAAAAAATAATTACATGTATCTATTCAAGATCCAATTTTTAGGTTTTAGTAATTAATTACAAGTTCTTAAACGAGGCTCATGATGCCACTGTTGGAATATATGAATCATATAAATACTATAAACATATATTTACATCAAGAACACGCAGCGGAAAGATCTAATGAACATGTAATTAATTAAACTAAATAAACACGTACCTTTCTCGCGTAACCACCAAGAACAATATAAACCCTAATTTGGTTTATGAAGATGTCGAACCAACTAAGGGAAAAACACCAAGAATCACAAGCTAAAATAAGCTTGTCACTCGTTCTTGTACACACGCGATAGTAGCGTTCCAATGGGAAAGCTAGGTTCAAGAATCACAAAACAACCAAACACTTTGAAAGCTTTACTTGACACGACCAAATCCTAGTGGATTTAAAAGAGGGTCGTTCGTTGGAGCTTAGAGGGAGAAGAGAAGAAGAAGTTTGGCTAGTTAGGGATTCAAGATTAGTTCAAACCCTAAACACAATGAATTGTATTTATAGGCAAACCATTACTTGGTCCCCAAGCTAGCCCAAACCGAAACCCACATCCCTAAGGATGGATCGGCCTGAATTAAGAACCCAAGGTGGTTCTAGATCCTTCTCTTCCTTTTTCATATTTAGTCCTTTAACGTTCGTTATCTCTAACTCCGTTAAGTACTAATTGTCGTTAAGTATGTTTTGTGAAATGAATAAATACAAATATAAAATATATTTAATCTATTCAAACCATTGGAACTCTCACGTATTGTGTGCAATCCCGAGTCTCGGGTTCGAAACCGGACATACATATATTAATTCATTATACACAAAACCTAACACTTTTAAATTGTTGCTTTAGGATTTTTTATTTTCTCTCTAGGATGTCTTTTTATTGTACTTGTAACATCATTTCATCATTGTGACTTTTGTCACAAAATTTTCAATATCTATGAATGTGATGTTTTATGCTTATGAGTGATCAACATATTGCATATTATCATTATCATTGTAAACTAACATCATTATCTAACCTATATTATACCTTGATTATGATTGCTTTAGGTAAAAATAATGATCAGACACTTAGTTTTGACTTTTAAAAAGTCAAAACATATTAAAAGGCTTGTTTGGAAGATTACTTCACAAGCATTCTACTTCTTCATTGAAGTCATTCATTACTAACAATTCATTTGCAGCATATCATACCCTTCAAAGTATACGTTGGTACTCAAGAAGTGAGGAGTATACATCGAGGGGGAGCATTTCATAAATCTTTCATATTCTAACCATTTGTCTTGTAGGTTTATGCATCATTTACTTGTTACTCCATTTAGGGGGAGTATAAAACAAAGGGGAGCTATTAAAGTTCTCAAAATCGCATTCCGCTACGCACCTCTTCTTTTTGTTTCGACAAAAAGGGGGAGAAAGGAAAAAGGATTAAGTTTGCATAATTAGATTCATACTAAGTTATTTCATAATAGTAATCAAAATTTGAATAACTCAAAACTTAATCTATATTTTTAAAAGGACTTAAACTATATTTACTTGTTTGCTTAAAAATATAATTTATGTTTTGTCATCAACAAAAAGGGGGAGATTGTTAATACAAATATCGTACTAAAAACGTTATTTATATTTTACGATCTTTGCTTATGTTTTGTTCATGACAAACACAAAGTATATTCCTTAAGCAAATTATAAATACTAGTTAAAGTCTTTTTCAAAACACATCTTTCATTTAACATGATCACTAACATTATATTACATATACATGTGTATTTCCTTTAATGGAAACTTTAATTTAAAAGTTACAAAGTGACATCATGGTATACATCACAAATACAATCTTGGTAAGATTGTGTGATATCTTGATTAGATACTCAAGTTATATAGTTGACAGTGGAACGCTTTTGTTTATATGTTCTTGAAGTTCAAACACTTGGGATATGAATCTTAGTAATGTGTTTGAGAGATATTTATGTATTGAATGTGTTTAGCATGCGGAATCTACTACAACACACTTTAAAAGAACACAAGGTGGTGAGTTTGAGTATATAAGTGAATGCAATGAACAAATAACACAACTTAGGTTAATACAAAACGATTCAATATTATTGATGAAATAATACGGATGATCTAAGTATCACCGGGATTACAAAGTAATCTTGAATCTATGATTTTCAAAAGGATTTGTGATTCGAAGTAACTAAGTTACTTGAGAGATAGTTTGGTTCGTGGTTATTGTTGTAAAAGATGCATGCATGAAGAAGTGACTAAGATATCCTTTTATAAGATAAGGATATCTTATTACATGTTGTCAAGTAGATGAATATAATACTATACTTTGACTATATTGGCGCCTACAATTAAATACAACTACCCATGTACACTCTGATATATTCTTCTGTCACCACAGAAGACTATTCTACTTCTACATAACGTATAACAATGTACAAAGACTAATAATTCAACTAAATATCTATTACAAAATATCTAATCGACTTGACATAAGCTTGGCAGGTTCTTCATTAGCTAGCAGTACCTTCTACCCAGAAGGTACTGGTAGAACATCTTCGTACATAACAAAATCAACTAGCAGGCTCTTCATCGACTTGGCAGGCTCTTTGACTTTGATCATTTTATTCCCAACAATCCTCCTCTAAACTTGTTATTTCCATTAAAATACACAAGATTCTGATGAATAAAATACATACCTTGAGGATTTGAGAACTCTTCCAAAAACCTTTACTTCCTATCCTTCCTTTTTCTTTCACATTGTTCAAATATGCTCCTTAGCAAACTTTGAACAATTTCTGAGTTTTCATCATCTTTGTCACACCTTAACCTTTTGGAGATCATAGTTGAGAGCACTTCATAACTAAGTGGATACTCTTTCTCAGCCAGCATAAAGAGTTCAATCCCACTTGATGTGTACAAATGATGAACACTGCAATGACTTAGGAATTCCCAGGTTGTAGATGGATCATAATATGGAAACTTCCAATAATCATCTTTGGGATCAGGATCAAACATCCTATTGAATTCAACCCATAATTCCTGTTCCTTAACATCATTGCTAGAATTTGTGGCTAGCCTAATCTGCACTAGATTCCACAATTCTTCCAAATCTGCTCTATCAGATGCTCTAACTAAATTTTCAAAATTCTTGAAGATAGCAGACTGTCCCCCAACCCTTGATACTTTCCATGACTTACCAAATCTATCATGGTGTATTTCCCAATCAATTATAGGGTGTCTAGACCTAATTGGATCAGCATGTATGATAGTAGGTAAAGTTATCAACATTTTACTTACTTGCTCTGTGTCCAATTTTGCTACTTCTTTCATCTGAGCATCTTCCTTCTTCTTTGAAGACCTTTCTTGTGTGTGTTCAGGAGGAGTGCAGTGGTTCTTTTTGTATGCTTCAATGTATAGATGCTGCAACTCTTCAAATGATTTTCTTTTGAGTTGATGATCCTTCCAATTTGCTGACCTTTTCAGATATAACTTGAAGAACTTCATCTGCTCTTTCTGATCATGTGGCAATTTAAACCCTTTCTCCTTATACTGCATGATCTGCTGAAATACATCATTTAAGGCTTCTTCTCTATACTTTTTGGTGATGAATTCTTCAAGCTTGGCTGTCTTTTCTTCTACACTGAGAGACTCATCATCCATATACACAGAGGCTTGACCTCTTACAATTGGATCAATAGAGATAATCCATTGTAGTTGTGCATCAAATATTTGTGCAGCTTGAGAATCAATAAGAGCTTGAGCAGCATCTTCAGCATCTTTCTGCTCTTTCATTACTTCAAGCATTCTTGAAGCTTCAAGTGCTTTTAGCTCTTCTTCATGAACCCTCTTGGCCTCTTCTTCTCCTAAAGCCATCTGAATTTGCTGAGTTCTTTTCAACTTCTTGGACTTTGGCTCATCTTCAATCAGAATACCTTTGCCCTTATCCTTTGGAGGTGAATCTTGTGATGGAGCAGAAGATTGCTCATCAGCAATTAAAACCCTCTTTCTCTTGTACACTCTCTCAGCAGACCCTTTATACCCCATAGCCAATAGCCTTTCTCTCCTAGCAGACTCTTCTTCTGGCCTAGCAGGCTCTTGCCCTGCTCCAACAGGCTCTTGCCCTGCTCCAACAGGCTCTTCATCATAAACTTGAGTTCCATCATGGAATTCAAATTTAGCCTGTTCCTCCTCTTCTTCCTCATCTTCAGACCTATCCTTCCTCCCCTTTTTGGAAGAGTGATCTATCCTATCAGCATCTGACTGTGAAGAGCTAGATAAAACAACCTTTGCAGACTTTTTACCTTTTAACTTCTTCACTTCACCCTCCAATCTCTTAACCCTCTTGACCAATTTGATGTTGATCTGAGAAAACCTTTCATTTTGACTTTTAAGAGCATTCTCTAAGAACTTCACCTTGTCTTTCAACTCCTGCATTGTCTGAGGTGATTGGGTTTGTGATATATGATGTGGGGATGGTGGTGGTGTTGCTGATGGTACTGGAGATGGTGTTGGTGATTTTTGATGTGTTTGTGAAATAAAACCATGTGAAGAACTAGATGATGGTGTATCAGCAGATGGTGTGGGTTCTTCTGGATGTTGTGGTACCATTTCATCAAAAAGTGGAACTTCCTCTCCTCTAAAACCAATTCTCATATTTGAAAATACTTTGTGAGAAAGTTTTGGTGTTTCATAAACCGAGTCTGTGGGAAGCAACACATGTTGTAATTTTCCAATGATGCAACCAATAAATCTTGGATACATCAAAAACTTTGTTTTACTTTTCACATTGTTTATCAATCCTTCAAAAATATATTTAGAAAAGTTGTATTTTCTGTTTGTTGCTAAGCAAATGAGGGCAGAGGCCATGTTGCCACTAAATTGCTCCCAAGAGGTTTTCTTCTGGCTCAAACAGTGAAGGATTGTGTGAATCAAAAATCTCCATTGTGGAGTAAGATGCTTTTTCAGAAAAGTGAGTTTGTTGGACTCAGCATGATACCCCATTCTTGTTAAATTTTCAAAAATTTCAGTATCTGGTAACTGACTAATACCATCAGAATCATCCAAATGAAGATGTCTTCTTATGGATGACTCAGTAAGAGTCAAATGTTTACCATCCACTTTGGCTTTTATTCTTTGTTCCCCATTTTCAGAAGTTTTAATTTTAGCAGATTGCCAAAATTGCAAAATTTGATTTTCATAAATAGTGGGATTGACTAGCAAAGCAAACCTGATGTAGGAGTTGTTTAAAAAGTCCACTACTTGATGAAATGAGGCATTATCCTCTGACTTTTCCAAAAATGCTAACTGATTGTGACGTTGGACAAAATCTAGAACAACTGTGGAAGCCATAATGAAAATTTTGAATATGTTGGTGGGATTTGTTGGTAGTACTGGTAGAAGATGAAAGGTGTATGTGAATTATGATAGTGACTGATGAAAGAAGATATGAGAGAATTACTTTTAACCGACAATAAGAAAGATTAAAATAAGTAAATGAAAAGGCGGTTAAAAAGATATTTTATATGTAAAATATAATATAATATAATCATCAGTGAATTACATAACTACCCCAACGGCTAATTTTAACTACCAGGCCTAATGGCTAAAACTTTTTCTGACAGGCTCAACGGCTATTTAGCAGTACCTTTTTATACTAGCAGTACCAATTTTGAACTACCAGTACCTTTGAAAGTTTTATAAAAATCCCTTATAGTTTTTAGCAAACTACCAGCTATCAACGGATTTGAGTTGTCTTTACCAAAAGCCGTTTGCTTAAGGACTAGCTAACTATTTATAATTAAGTATGGTTAGTTAACAACCATATAGTTTTTGGTAAACTATCAACCATCAACGGATTTGATTTGTCTTTACCAAAAGCCGTTTGCTTAAGGACTAGCCAACTCTTAAGTTTGTGAAAACTTGGTGAGCTGAATACCAAAAGCCATGATGGCCCAAAAGATGGTGCAATTTCCTTGGATGGAGGAAATTTAAATCAGGCAATGATGCTGTGTATCTTGGATGATTTGCTCAACAAGTGAAATCATCTAATAGCATGCCTTTGAGTTGAAAACATTTCTTAGTTTGATCTAGATAGAACTTTCTCCTTGAGAAATGCTTCATCCCTTCTAGATATATGATCTAACTCTCTCTTTTTCAACTCTTCATCATCTTATATGCTCTTGTCTTTTCTTTCTTCCATTCTGGGCTATTAATTCCTCCCCTGAGATTGTTATTTCTCCTGAAATGAATATAACTTTTGTTGCCCCTTTTGTTTGAAAGAACTCTTGTTTTGTTATCAACCTGAAATGTGTTAGTTGCAAACCAAAAGAACAAAGTGTAGAACACTTGATCTATATAATTGTAAACATTCAAGCATTTATATGAACAAAACATAGCAATTTTGTATCAGCAGGACCAATTATGAACTAACAGGACCTTTTGACTAACTAGCAGTACCATGTTTAAAATCCAATACCAGTTAATTTTTATGAACAAAAACACATGTTTTTCAAAGATTTATCATTCCAATACCTCCTACAAGATATTTGAATCTACCTAAATCAAAAGCTTTGGTGAGAAGGTCTGCATAATTCTTTTCAGAATCAATTTTAACTACTTGAATTAACCTCTTCTCATTGCAATCCCTTATGAAATGGTGTCTGATTTCAATATGTTTTGTTTTTGAGTGTTGAACTGGGTTTTTAATGATACAAATAGTACTGCTATTGTCAATATAAATAATGGTGTTAAGAAAATTGTACCCATAGTCAAGCAATTGATTTTGGATCCAAAGAACTTGCCCACAACAACTTGCACCAGCAACATATTCTGCTTCAGTTGTAGAATTGGCCACCATTGTTTGTTTCTTGCATTGCCAAGAGATTAGTCTGCAACCAAGAAATTGACATCCACCAGTTGTGGATTTTCTGTCTAGTGTTGCACCAGCATAGTCACTATCCGAATAAGCCATCAATTCAAAAGATGATTCCCGTGGATACCAAAGACCCAACCTAGGTTGACCCTTAAGATATCTAAAGATTCTTTTGACTGCTGTGAGATGAGAGATCTTGGGATGTATTTGAAACCTTGCACATACACATACTGAGAACATGATATCTGGTCTTGATGATGTAAGATACATCAAGGACCCAATCATAGATCTATAATTGTGCAAATCCATATCTTCTCCTTCAGCATCCTTGAGTAGCCCTTTGTCTGGATCCATTGGTGTACTTGCAACCTTAGAATCAGCAAAATTAAATTTCCTTAAGATCTCAGCTACATATTTATCTTGGCTGATAAATATGCCTTCTTTTGATTGTTTCACTTGGAGACCTAAAAAGAAAGTAAGTTCCCCCATGGAACTCATTTCAAACTTACTGTGCATAAGTTTTTCAAATTCTACACACAAGTCTTGGTTTGTTGATCCAAAGATTATGTCATCAACATAAATCTGCACTAACAAGATGTCTTTCTTTGTCCTTTTGATGAACAAAGTTGGATCAATCCTGCCTCTTTGGAATCCACTTTCTAGTAGAAAACAAGCCAATGTTTCATACCATGCCCTTGGAGCTTGATGTAGACCATACAAAGCCTTGGTAACTTTGTAAACTTTATCTGGATACTCAGCATCAATGAAGCCTGGAGGTTGAGATACATAAACTGGTTCTTCAATTTCACCATACAAAAATGCACTCTTAACATCCATTTGATAGACAGTGAAGCCTATGAATGAAGCATAGGCTAAGAAAAGCCTAATTGCTTCAAGTCTTGCAACTGGAGCAAACACTTCTTCATAATCTACCCCTTCCTCTTGAGTATATCCTTGTGCTACCAATCTAGCCTTGTTTCTGATCACTATACCCCTTTCATCTTTCTTGTTTCTGAAAACCCATTTGGTTCCAATTGCCCTATGACCTCTTGGCAAATCAACCAATATCCAAACCTTCTGAATCTTGAATTGGAGAAGCTCTTCTTGCATAGCTTCCACCCAACTTGCATCATCTAAAGCTTTGTTTATGTTTTTGGGTTCAGCCTGAGATAGAAAACATGAAAACAGTCATATATTGGAATTATCATTATTCTTTTCTTCATACATAGAGGAGATTAACCCTTCTTCATTTGAGGATAAGACTTGAGATAAACCAACTTGAGATCTTGTTCTAACACCAGAAGTCATGCTACCAATCACATCATCAGTTGAGTGATCTTTGAGAATTCTAGTGTTTGGTGTTTTAGGAACTTCATATGTAGTTGGAAGATTGCTAATCCCAACTTCTTCTTGAAAAGAATCATCTATTTGAACATCCAATGGCTCAGCAGTACCAATATTTGTACTAGCAGGACCATCTGAAGAACTGGCAGTACCATTGTCATTAGCACCACTTTCTTGATTCTCTTGATTCTGAGTTCCTTGATCTTCTTCATTGCCTTCAATTGTTGTGTCTGAAGGTCCTTCTTCACTTGAAGATAGATCCATACTTTTCCAAATTGGCATCCAGATGTAATCTTGATTTTTAGGAGAGTCAACATTGTCTTCAGAACCTGCATTTTCATTAGCATTTGTACCTGTAAAAGGCACATAATTCATAGATTCTGAAAGCCTATCAACATCAAACATCCAATCTGGTCCAACTCCTTTCACATTTGCTAGTTTCTCTTGAAACTCTATGTGAAGATTCTCTTCTACTAGCCTAGTGCAAGTGTTGAACACTCTATAGGCCTTACTCTGCAAGGAATACCCTATCAAAAAGCCAACATCTGCTTTTCCATCAAATTTGCCTAAATGATCTTTGGTATTGAGAATAGTGACTTGACAACCAAAAGGTCTCATAAAACTTAAAGATGGTTTTCTACCAAAGAAAAGTTCATAAGGTGTTTTTCTATGTGGTTTTGTCACAAGAACCCTGTTTTGTACATAACAAGCAGTACCAACTGCTTCAGCCCAGAATGAAATAGGCAACTTAGAGTCTACTAACATAGTTCTAGCAGCCTCTATAAGTGTTCTATTCTTTCTTTCTGCTACTCCATTTTGTTGAGGTGTTCTAGCTACACTAAACTCTCTTTTTATGCCTTTTTCCTTGCAAAAGTCATCCATAACTCTATTCTTGAACTCTGTCCCATTGTCACACCTGATGATTTTGACTTTCTTATCAGATTGGTTTTCTACCTCAGTGATATAGGTTTTAAGTATCTCACTAGTTTCATGTTTAGATCTTAAGAAGAAAACCCATGAAAATCTGCTATAGTCATCAGTAACAACCAGACAATATTTCTTTCCATTCAAGCTGCACACATTAGTAGGACCAAAGAGATCCATATGAAGCATATGTAAAGCCTGAGTAATAGAGTTTTGGGTCTTGGGCTTACAAGAAGCTCTATGTTGCTTGCCTTTTAGACAGTCAACACAAGTTTGGTCGTTTTGGAAAATCTTTTTGGGTAAACCTCTTACTAAATCATATTTTGCAATAGTGTTGATTGTTTTAAAGTTTACATGACCAAGCCTTCTATGCCAAATCATAGATTCATCCAATGAGGCTTTTGCTACCAAACAAGTTAACCCTTCCTTGGGATCAATGTTCTTTAAATTGACACTATACATATTGTTCCTTTTTGGAATTTTAAGAAGTATCTGACTCTCATCAGGCATCTTAAAATCAGAAGAAAGAACCATACATCCATTGTCAGTAAATAGAACATTGTTCTTTTTGTCACACATTTGTGAGACACTAAGAAGATTAAACTGAAGTTCTTTCACAAAATACACATTTTCAAAATCTATTTTACTGGTTTTGATAGTACCTTTACCAGTGATCTTTCCTTTTATTCCTCCCCCAAAGGTAACATATCCTCCATCAAATGTTTTGAAATCTGAGAGGAATGACATGTTGCCTGTCATGTGCCTTGAACACCCACTATCAACATATCCTTGATCTTCAATATCAGTTGAATGTTCCTGCACATGAATAAACATATTAGTTTCCTTGGGGTACCCAAGCCATGACAGACTTGGGTTTGCCTCTTGCATCAATGAAGTCAAACCTTTTCAGGATTGTTGATGCACCTTTAGATTGGATTGGTTTCCAAATCCAACATGCTGAGGACTTAACAGCACTTTCCCTTCTAATCCATTGTGTGGTCTTTGGTCTATCAGTACCAATTTTGGCAATACCAACTTTGGCAGTACCATGTGGTCTAGCAGGACCTTTTGGTCTAGCAGGACCTTTGGTTTTTGGACTCCAAACTTTTGTTTTGACCACATTTATCTTTTGAATAGGATTCTTCTCAACTTTTGGTACACTTTTGAAAGTGTTTCTTGTACCCTTTTCAGTTGGTTTTGTAATAACAGGCTTATGTTGTCTAACAGTATGTTTAACATTTGTGGTGTTAGACTTAACAAAACTTTTTCTGGGGTGAGTAACATTTGTTTTAGCTTTTGATTTACTCCCAGAAACCCATTTATTACAATAAGCATGAAGATGATTAAAGCTACCACAATAATAACAAGCCTTATTAAACATAACAAAATCACCACCTAGTTGTTGTGACTTTAGGTTGTTCCAATTTCTTTGGCTTCCCCTAGGTTTGTTATTACAATTTTTACAACTTTCAACTGTCTTCAAAACAGTTTTGGCCTTAGCTTTAAGTTCTACTTTCTTAGGACTGGTTGGTCCTACTTTGATTCCTTTGATAGGAATAGTCTGATCTTCATCATCATCAGATATCCAATCCTCAATAATTAGGACATCTGGTCTCTTATCAGTGAGCACCTTAGAGAGTGGAACATTCTTAGCACTCTCAGAAGGTTCACTTATCACTACAGGTTTATCTAATGGTTTGTTAACAAATTCATGTAAACCTGATACAGCAAGATCACTACCCTGGGGACATGGAATTCCTCTATAAGGAGGTGGACATTCATTATATCCTATCCCTGATTTTATTTTCTTATTCAACTGATTCTCTACTATGTTCTTAGTACACTCAGAAGCATTTTCTAATTTAGTAACAGTCAGTTGAATATTGTCTCTGGCTAATGTCACTTTAGTGCATTCAGTCCTTAACATTTCTATTTCAGTATCTTTCAAATATATTTGTCTATTAAGAGCACCTTTAGCATCAGAAAATGTGAGTTCATTTTCTCTATAGTGAATGATTTGTTTTTCTAGCTTGGACATACCACACTGATGGTTAAATAAGGTTTGTTGGGTTTTTCTATGTTCTAATACTTCTGTATCATAAGCTTTACTTATGATTTTTAATTCTTTAAAAGATTCACAATCATTAGAACATTTGATAATTTGTACCTCAGGTGTGGAGAATGCCATCAAAGCCAATTCATCAGAAGTTGACTCATCTTCACCCATGAAACTCCAATCAAAACCCATGCCATCAATAGCAACCATTGCTTTTGGCTCTGCAACTTCAACAACCTTACTCTTGCTTTCAAAGCTTCCTTTCTTCTCAAAGCTTCCTTTATTTCTGTTGTCAAACCCTCTACCCTTGTCATCCTGCTTCTTAGGTCTTCTACACTCTCTAGAGTAGTGACCTTTCATGTGGCAGTTGTAACACTCCACCTTTGACTTATCATAGCCAGCAGGCTCATTTCCATCTATCAGTATCTTCTTGCCAGTCCTCATCATCAACTTCTTGGCTCTAATGCTTAAAAGTGAAAGTTGCCACTTTATGTCCATTTCTTCAAGATCATCAGGATGAATCTCTTGAAGGTCTTCAAATGATAATACAGACCCATTGTGCTGAGATGTAAGAAAAGCACACCCAATTGTTTCATCTAATATGGATTTGGTACTACCAGAAGTACTAGCAGTACCAAAGGTTGTATTAGCAGTACCTTCTTCTCTGCTACCTTGTTCTTCATTATCAACCTTTGACATGCTTGGGGATGAAACAAAAGCCATATTTCCAGAACTTGACCCAGTAGTCTTCTTTACTTCATGCTCTACTATTTTGAAATTGTTGTAGAGATCATTGAGACTCATCTGGTCAATATCTGACTTGTTCTTCCATACAATGACATGCATAGACCATTCTGAAGGTAAACTTCTAAGAAATTTAGAGTTTAGGTCTTCTTGAGTTATCATCACTTCATGGATGGCTAACTGACTTGCAAGCTTCTGAAGTCTATTGAACATACTGTCCAAAGACTCATTGGTTGTGGCTGTGAAGTTCTCAAATTGTTGTTTGAGAAGGGTTTTCTGTGTTTTCTTGGTAGCATCATTACCACCAAACCTAGCCACAATTGCTTCAAAAAGGGTTTTGGCATCTTTGTATTTGTTGAAGATCAGAAGTTGATCATTTGGAATAGTCATCAGTAACATACTCCTTGCCTTTAGATCATTCCTCTTCTAAACTTTTTCATCTGCATTTGATGGTTGATCTTGTATTCTTGTTACAAGAGCATCATTTACTGTTGTAGTGGTGATTTGGGGTTTGAAGGAATTGCCTTGTTCAATGATCTCCCAAAGTGCATAGTCCTGCACTTGAAAGTATTGTTCAACCCTTAGTCTCCACATTTCAAACTCGTTTTGCTTGAGTAATGGAAGTTTAGCTGCAACATTGGTTTGAATATGTTCAACATCCATTTTTCTTTTAAATTAGTAAATATCAAGCCTAGCTCTGATACCACTTGTGGAACGCTTTTGTTTATATGTTCTTGAAGTTCAAACACTTGGGATATGAATCTTAGTAATGTGTTTGAGAGATATTTATGTATTGAATGTGTTTAGCATGCGGAATCTACTACAACACACTTTAAAAGAACACAAGGTGGTGAGTTTGAGTATATGAGTGAATGCAATGAACAAATAACACAACTTAGGTTAATACAAAACGATTCAATATTATTGATGAAATAATACGGATGATCTAAGTATCACCGGGATTACAAAGTAATCTTGAATCTATGATTGTCAAAAGGATTTGTGATTCGAAGTAACTAAGTTACTTGAGAGATAGTTTGGTTCGTGGTTATTGTTGTAAAAGATGCATGCATGAAGAAGTGACTAAGATATCCTTTTATAAGATAAGGATATCTTATTACATGTTGTCAAGTAGATGAATATAATACTATACTTTGACTATATTGGCGCCTACAATTAAATACAACTACCCATGTACACTCTGATATATTCTTCTGTCACCACAGAAGACTATTCTACTTCTACATAACGTATAACAATGTACAAAGACTAATAATTCAACTAAATATCTATTACAAAATATCTAATCGACTTGACATAAGCTTGACAGGTTCTTCATTAGCTAGCAGTACCTTCTACCCAGAAGGTACTGGTAGAACATCTTCGTACATAACAAAATCAACTAGCAGGCTCTTCATCGACTTGGCAGGCTCTTTGACTTTGATCATTTTATTCCCAACAGATACTCAAGTTATATAGTTGACATTGGAAGATATTGATTTGACAACACAAGGATATTGAAAGATTTAAGGAGATCTCATGTGCAACATTAGCTGTCATAACCGCGGATCCAAGTCCATACAAAGACGGATCCCTTCTGAGGGATCCGCCGGATCCGTAGGAGCCTTGCCTTGTTTGCCTATAAATAGCAGGCTTGGCATTTGATCTAATCATCCACTTAGAAAAGAAAAGCGCATACATTCACTTTAGTTACTAACCACAGTAGTTATATATATATCATTGATGTTTCTTTTGTAGCAAATAAGATCAAGTTAACAAGCTTCAAACAAGCAGACTGTTTGGAAGTTGTAGTATAGGTTCTGTGTAAACACTTTAAGTGTGTCTTATCATTTGTATCAGTTAGATCAGTAAGTGTGGTTAGTGCTTTAGTCCTCAAAGCACAAAGAGAGTAGGGAGTGGTTGTACCCGTGTAAAGAACTCGACATCTAGCTTAGTGTCGGTAAAGTAATTAGGCGACGTCAGGTTGGTTCTACCTTGTGAAAGAACCCGGTGTTTAGCTTAGTACCGGAAAAGGAAGTAAGCGACGTGTAAAGGTTTTCTCCACCTTGAAGGGAGTTTTTTTCTTAGTGAAAGATATCTCTCGAGTAAGCAACTCGAGGAAGTGGAGTAGGGCAAGGATAAGGATCTCTTGCAAACCGAACCACTATAAACACTTGTGTTATGTGGTTTGATCTTTCATCTCTTTATCTTTAGTTTATATTGTATGATAACTTAATTTGTGATTGTTTCCTTTGAACTAACAAATTAAACAAAAGAAATGGTAAAAAATATTCAACCCCCCTTCTAGTTTTCCACAGAGTTCAATGTGGAAAGCTGAACATTCAGTGGACTGGAGCACATGTTTTACAATCATCCCAAGGTTTGTGCTCGGAACCTGCTGAAAAGGAGGATGAAGTATTTACTTCTTAATGGTTAATTTCTTTGGAAAAGTGCTTGGCAGGAGCATGAATAAAGAGGAATCACCTATGTGAATGTTGAAGTTTTGCCGCTTCAGGGAGCTTAGGACTTTTGGCTCTTACAACATTTATGAATTGGATATGGACACATGGCTTGTATAGTGTCAGAAGCGTTTAAGTGTTTGAAAACTTGTGTGTATTTTATCTTCAGGTATTCAAATGGGTTGAAGGGTTCAATTCTTATAACACCCTGATTCTCGAGTATTTGAACGTGTAATGTACTAAGATGGAAATTCAATCCTCAGGATATTTTCGTTTATGCACTTGTTTTGTTTAATGTTTTATTTTCATGCGAAGGGAGTGAACTAAATTTGGGGAGGATTGTTGGAAAATTTAGTGCACTTGAGGGATCAGTTCACACCTGGTAATGGGTCAGGAGGTACGAAGTGTACACCTATCAGGTCCCTAACTACCCTGACTCAAATAGTGGTTAGGAGTAACTCATCAGGTCCCTGACTACCCATCAGGACACTGAGGTTAGTACTGCTGGTTCTAAGTTAGTACTGCTGGTTCTTGACTACCCATCAGGACACTGAAGTTAGTACTGCTGGTTCTAAGTTAGTACTGCTGAGTTAGTGCTGCTGGGATAAGTATGTAACTTCTTTGACCTATTCAAGTGGCAGTTATAGCTGCCATTATGACCACGTTTAATTGGTTATGTAACCACTATTGGCTATAATGAGGATAATTATGAGGCGATTAATGGGCCGATTAATCCTCATAATTCCCTTTGATTAGCAATGAGTATTCTCCTATAAATAGGAAGATCAAATCATGCATGAGATAGATACGAAACAGAAAATATAAACATTTGGATGCGCTAGGGTTATTGATTTGTGCCAAATTCAATAACAAACATTTGGTCTTATCCCAAGTAGATATTCGTGATACCCAGACAATAGGGTCGAATAGTTTACTTTGGAAAGTGATAACACGATTCCAAGTGATATCCGGTAACCATTCTTTGGTAATTAGCTAGGTCATTTGATTATCTTTACCCTGTTCTGGGCTAACCAACATTCTAACAGGTCTTGGACTTGACTCTCGTTTTATTGAGGTAGTAATGCTCGAAATACTAGTCGTGTAAGAAGAGACTATTGCATCTTGGGGAAACAAATAAGGTCTTGTGGATCGTAACTGGAACAAGCAAGTGACTAAACATGTGCATGAGTTTGAGAATTTTAGCATTTTAAAGATACCTTTTGGGTTGTAAAGTTGTGATGACAAATAGTCAAAAATTCGATTTTTGCTATGCTAAATTATGGGGTTATTTGTACTTTGGTCTTTAAGAGTTAGAAAGTTGTATTATTTCGTATGTTGAATTTCGAGAAACATTCTAAAAATTTTGTCTAATCTTGCCTCACTTGTAGTTGCACTGTTTTTCTGTTTGAGAATTGTGTTAAGTGTTGCATCTATAGTTTTCAATCTTTACGTTCAATCCATCATACTTGCAATTGTCTTATTGTCTTAGTTGTTCTTTGATATACTCATTCTAGATTAATTAATCTTGGAAAAACTACTTTTGTGAATATTAAATATAGAGAATGTGAAGGGGAATTAGATATGTTTTTTAATGTAAAGCGCAAAAAGTTACTTACGTAACTTTATTTTATAATAATCAACATCACCTCGATTAACCAAAAATAACCAAATTTGTTAGTCTTATGTTGTCGTTTATTGATGTAATACTACATCTACACCCTTATATCAAGTGACGGAAGTAGGGGATGTCTCGCGGTATCTCATGACTTCGGTAAAATTATGTTTTGTAGTGTCAATTTTCGTAAAAATTACGATTTTTTTCTTGATTGCATTTGGTGCAAAAAATGCGTACCCTTATATTATAGTTAAATTTTACCTAGTCTCTTTAAAACTTGGTTCCGCCATTGCTTGTATCAAAAAAGGTAGGATTGTATATCAAAAAAGTTAGTATTGTATTAACTTTGATGGGTTAGAATTGTAATGTAACATAACTAGAAAGGACTTAGAAAATGAAATTATGTTAGTTAGGATTAAATATGAAATTATTCCCTAAATAGGGACCAAAGTTGCCAAGAACTAAGAGTTTTAGAGAATTACCAAAATACCCTTTTGTGTTAGTAAAGATGAGTCAGGGGCTATATTTGGCAAAAGTAGCTGTGAGCTGTAGCCACAGCTCACTGCTCACCGCTCACAGCTTCTTAAAGAAGCATTGAAAAAATGAGCTTTCCTAAAAAAATAGCAAAGCTCACCGCTCTTTTGTCAAATGAACACTAAAAATCAAAAAGCTCATTGCTCACCGCTCATCGCCTCAAAAACCTTCAAAAAGCTCTGCGCCAAACATAGCCAGGGACTATTTTCCTTCCCATTTTTACACGTGTGTTTCTAGGTGTGTGTGTGTTTACTTAGGGTCTGTTTGGTTTGTAAATGGGTTTAAGATTATGATTTGGATTTGATTTTGGTTTGTAAATGAGTTTAGGATTATGATTTGGATTTGATTTGGTTTTGTATTTGGAGTGATAAAATAATATATTATTTTAATAAGATTTGAAATTGTTTTATTTAATTTTGTAATAAAATATATTATTAAAAAGTGTAGTGTAAAGTGAGATAATGGTAGATATTGAGGTGGCTCACATAAAAGATAGAAACCAGTGAAAACCTTCCTAGTAGGTCTCCTTTTATTTTTTGAATCCTAAACCTATCCCATCTAAAACAATTGTTTTGGATCTTTTCAAAATAAAATCCACTCCAAAATAGGATAACAAACGGCACCTTAGTTTCTTCATAGTGAAGAACAAGGGTTTTAATCAAAAGATATTGTTGTTATTACATGGATAAAATATGATTTAAAGCCTTCCATTAACCCTCAATCAATGTAAGGTTTTTAGTTCATGTATTTTATATGTTTTATATGTTAATAGATAGAAATTAAATTGGGGCTTTTAGTGTAGGTAGCATGTATAATGATTTATGATAGTTAAGGATGATTTATGATAGTGTAGATGGAGTCCTTAAGAATTAAGGGTTATGTAAGATTTGTTCGTATGAATGTTTATTATTAATTAAATGATAATTTATGAATATAAGATGATGATTATGTGTTTGTAGAAATCATTGGCCGATTAAGGTTGTTGGCAGCTAATGTTAGTGGCGAAAAGCAGTGTCTGGATATGGTTATTGTGATATTGGAGAATAAGATAACTATAAAATTCTTAAAGGGGGCTTTTGAAAGGATTTTATATTTGAAACACCCCTTTCCAAACTTGATAAAAAATTTTGCACAAGCGGATTAACCAAAACGGATACAACTCAAAGACTCTTTTATACTTATGTCACAAACCCGCTTCTTGTGTTTTTTTTAATAAAAAGTAGACTCAAATAACTTTAAAATGATATGTGGCAAGACTCCTACGAATTTACGGTTGATTTTATATGATTTTACGAAAATGACCAAAATCTGAAAGCCCCTTATTAAAATTTTGATGCAACCATATGACCATATGCTGAAATTTCATATGGTCATATGCCCAATGCAGAATTTTCTGAACTGAGTATACAGTCATATGCTAAATATCATATGGCCATACGGTTCCTGCAGAAAACATTACAAAAAGCTACTCCTATATTTTTACATTTTGCTTTATTTCCGAAAAACCAACTTCCGGAACTCTATATTTTACCAAACTTTTCATATTTCATTAAAACAATATGTAACTTCATTTTTCCAAACATTAGTGGTCTAAATGACCCATAGACACATACTTTATGGGGTTTGCCAAATTGACCTGCTTTCAATACAACTTTTATGCCAAAACACTTAACAACTTGCATAACCATTATTCAAATACAAGACCTGGGCTTGACACTTCAAAACAATCATTTGAACATACGCTTACACACATAACTAATCACATCCAACCCGTGCCCAATCTGAAGCCTTTACCTTCTTCACATAAGAACCTACAAAACAATTTAGGCAAAAACGCTTAGTAAGTAAAAAGGCAATAGCACGACATTATACATCATTAATCATATAAGCATCATTCACATCAACGTTAGTCCAATAGACTACTTTTCACCAATACATACACATCACACTTAATACACACATCATTAAATCATACATAATCCTTACATACCTTAAATAGGTCACAATAGACATAACCACAACCTTGGCTAGTTTTGACAAACTAGCCTTAAATCTATCCATCCAAACACCCTAAGCCAATGTCTCCTAAACCTTCACTATCATTTTCCACATAACACATATATGATAAAATCAATATAATCTCGTATCATAATCAATTCATTTACCTTAGCTCTAAAGCTAAGTTTACCAATACATCTATCATTCATGCTTGCTTGCCTTCCCAATGCCATAATTAACACAAATCATAAACACATTAAGAAATACCATAATAAAGGTTTATACAACCAATTAACATACCCTTCATCATTTCTTAGCATCATATGATCATATCTTAACCCATCATACTACAACACCCTTAGATAAGGTTACTTGTATGATCATTGCTATGAACCTAACCCTTAATTAGACCTTGATTTCCTCATCAATTCACCATTACTCTTACATAGTTACATGGTTTCCCTCCTTTTCTTTCTCTAGGTTGACATACACAAACAAACTACACTAATGAAGAAGTGTGTAGAGAATTCTTAAGATAAGTTAGTCATTAGTTTTCCTGGTTGGCAACTATAGTCCCTCTAGTCCTCTTCACTTAAATTTGTGGCACGTTAAAGTTTCTAAAATCATTTACATAATATCTAGACTTATAGTTTGACTATCGGATTTGACTAACCAATCACATAAAGCCTTCAACTTATAAAAGTCTAAGTCAAACTTACTTTATGACATTCTCGAAATTTAATACTTAAAAACAGGTTTTGAGGTGTTACAATGTTTGTTGAGAAAAAATGATTAAATTACAAATATACCCTCATATGCCTAGCACATGACTATCTTTTAACTTACGTTGGTTTTTTGAATGAACTGTGCAAACATGAAAACGTTGGTTGTATTTTTTATTTTTTCAAAAAGTGATCTACTGCAATTTTGGTACATCCCTGAGGACCAAACGTGTAATTTACTCCAACTACTATATCTAAATCTAAATGTTATAAGTATGAAAAAAAAAATGAAAAAAAAAAAAAAAAAAAAAAAAAAAAAAAAAAAAAAAACCCCACCAAGTAAAGCGCCTGTAGTGACTTACTATTAAATTATTTTTGGGTAAATGAACTTCCGTACAATATTTAGGCCAAATTTTACCAACCAATCCACCTGGTTATTACTCTTTTGACTTTCAAATGTGAAAGAGAGTATCTCCAATTTTTTTTGATATAAAACAAGTAAAAAGAGTACGTGCTAATACGATTTAAAATACAAATGGGCCTTATAATATTTATACATTTCCGCAACGAAGAGTTGTGTGTTAATTTTTTTATGTAACATTCCTTTTTATAAAGTTTGGCATTTGAAAAGCAAAGTCGTGTTCACATGAACCTACATCTAACGTCATTTATAAATGTATTGAAACAGAAAGCTTGAGCATATTGTCGTAGTATTCATTTTGACAGCTGGAACAATTCATTATTCGAGCTTGAGTTTGTATCAAAAAGCGAGCAATCAAGCTTAAACTCGCATGCAAATGGTTTTAGGTTTAAAATAGTTAAAATAAACTATCGAGCTCAAACTCGAATAATATAAAATAAAAAAATAATAATAATAAAAAAAAATAAATAAATAAATAAAATCGAGCTCGAGTCATGCCCAAGCCAAGTATTTATTAAACGAACTGAGCTCGAATAAGTTGGGCTCAACTCGACTAAGATTTTTAGCAACTTTACTTAAGATATTATAGGGGAAAAAAAAAAAAAAAAAAGTTACCTCCCTTTTTGCATTGTTAACCTCGTATATGAATGTATTGATTTTCTTGAAAACATTTTATGAACTAAACAAGCTCTAGGTTTTTGTTTTGTAAAGCGATGAATTTATTTATTTATTTTAATACCTTAATTCTTAAGTTGTTAAAAAATCTGAAATTCTTTTAAGTTCTAACTTTTATATAAAGAGTAAGCCATAGACCCTTTGACTAATCATGTTTATTTTTGTTTTTATTGTGTCTTCTAAGGGTTGTGTTATACAAACCCTCCCTATATTGTCACATCAGGGGGGTTTGCTCAAACCGTACAACACGCGATGCACACTGTACAAACCGATTATGCGGGCAATGATTGGAAACCCTCCCTATCCCTATGGGAGGGTCCAAATAACTTGCCCCAAGTTCTAATGTAATTTCACATTAATGGGACATCTATTTTGTCAAAACATTTTAACTTGCAACTTTAAATAAACAATTGAGTAAAATGCAAAAATAATATATATGGTTTGGTCAAATTACATGTTCAGTCCTTGACTAAGATTTTTTTAGAAAGTGCAGTGAACGTTCTTGTAAAAAACTTTAGGCTGCATAATCAGTCCCTGGCTAAACTTAAACGACTAAGATACCATTGTCCTCTTCCTTTTTAATCTTAATCCCAAGCAACCTCAACAACCAACGATAACCCGTAACAAACAACAACCAACTCCATCTCGCCTAACAACAAACCTCAACAGAAAAACAAAAACAAGATCTTAGGTTTTTCAACTATGCTAGAAATCTTTATAAGATTTTAAAAGTTTGAAACAAAACCCATCATCGATTTCAAGCAAAAACTTTACCCGCAATCTTTTACCAAGATCTTAGCTGAAACCTTCACCAAAATTCAAAAGGGTTGCGTTTGGTCTCATATTTCACAGAAAAGGGAAGCAGGCAGAATTATCAATGTTTCTGGTTAGTTTTGGAAAACGGAAAGAAACAAAATGTAATATGGTAGCTACGTCTCATTTTTTATTTCAGTGAATTTGTGTTTGTATGAAAATGAGATTTGTTCGGAATCTATTTGTTTTAGATGAAAATGTAGAGTGTATAAAAAGGAATGTGTCTGAAAGTGTGAATGAAAATGAAAGAATTTTAGGGTATTTATATATAAAAAATAAATAAAAATTTCCAAAGATTTTTTTTTTAAGAAAAAAAAATGTCAAACGGCTAGTTTTTTAGACCGTTGGCTTCATTTTCTTCCTCCCACGACTCGGACTTACACACGATCGAGTCTTGATTTTTTTCTCATCTAAGACGCTTGCTGGGGGATGACCGTAACAAGGAGTACATGTCCTCCTTGCCCCATGACTCAGTCTTCACCTCCTTATTACAAATTTACGAATGGTCTTAGGCATAAGTGCGTGAGGTAGTAATATATATATATATATATATATATATATATATATATATATATATATATATATATATATATAGTGAGACTTTCTTGCGAGAACCATTTTATCTGCGAGAACTGAGAGAACCACCAAAAACATACATGCACGCCTTCAATAATTGTATTTTTGCACATATGTTCTAAAAACAACATATATGTTTTTAAAAAAACATAGTTGTTCTAAAGAATTTGATAAGAAATTGGAAATACAACATTTTTCTTTGAAGGTGTGCATGTATGTTCTTATAAGGCGTGCAACGACAATATTGCGGCCTTGTGTAAGGTTTTTGTGAAAAAAGAGGATGAGTTCATGATGATATTGAAGAACATAGGTGGATACTTACGATTATTGATGATTTGCATGTATTTTTATTTTATTTTAAAAGGCGTGCATGTATGTTTTTTGTGGTTCTCTCAGTTCTCGCAGATAAAATGGTTCTCGTAAGAAAGTCCCCCTATATATATATATATATATATATATATATATAAAATATATATATATATATATATATATATATATATATATATATATATAGGGTAGGGATACAATGATAAGGATCTTATAATGAGAAGGGTAGGAAGAATTGTGGGAGTGACATGTGTCATCCCCATGCCATATGACATGTGTCACTTACCCCCACCCACCCCCCCTCCAGAAAATTTTTTCTTTCTCGCCAAAAATTTTTTTTTGGGGCCAAAACTTTTTTTCCCCGCCAAAATTTATACTGCATCACATTTATAAAGTTACTGCATCATGGTTACTGCATCACAATTATGATTTTACTGCATCACGGTTACTACATGCACTAAAATCATAATTGTGATGCAGTAACTTTATAAATGTGATACAGTATAAATTTTGGCGGGAATTTTTTTTTTTTTTTTTTTTTTTTTTTTGCGGGGGGTGACACATGTCATATGATGTGGCATGGTGACACATGTCACTCTCACAATCCTTCCTAGACTTTTCATTATAAGACCCTTTCTCATAATACCTCATATATATTAAAGTAGTGTAACATTTGGGCTGATACTTTTAGGGCGCGTTTGGTGTAGTACTTTGGTTTGGGTTTTGACTTGAAAAAACATAGATTAAATGTTTGATTGTTTCTTTTGATTGGAGGAATGGGGTAGGATTCAAAAACTAAATGATGATCATGTAGCTAGGTTTTGATGAGGGTTATGGGATTAAGTGGGTCATCTATCATTGTTCTCTACTCTTTAAATTTTAATTTATAAAAATAGATTTTATTACAAGTCTATTATTTCAAAACATTTAAATTTATTAAATAATATTATTTTCTCTTTCCTATATTTTTATCATATCTAAATCAAATTCAAATTTTATACCAAATCCAAATTCTATTTTAAACCGATTAGCATACGAAACACACCCTTAGTTTTGATGTTAAAAAAAAATATTGAAGAGAGAATTAGAAAGGAAGAAGACAAGATCATCTTTAGTTCTTTAAGTTTAGTCAGGGAGCATTTTCGGACTGGACATGCAATTTGGTCAAACCATATATGCAATTTGGTCAAACTGCATGAACGATTTTTGCAATTTACTCTAAAAAATTCTAATAGATGGTAGGTCTAAGTTCGATTATTATTGTCAAATATACTCTTAAGTAAAACATATAATATCTTTTAAAGGAAAGCTCAAGCTTAGTATCATTTGTCTTCATTTAGCTAAATGGTTCAGATTTTGAAAACTTGAAATGGGTCAATGGTGAAAAAAGTAAATGGTGTCACTGAATATGTCAAATAGCATTTTTCAATAATATGATTTCGGTGAATCTGAATTTTGAAACACTCGTTCGAGTGGTTGCATGTGATCACTTTCCATGAATTTGTGTATTACAAACTAGATATAATGCCCGCGCACGCGCGGGGTTTTTTCTAATCATTTAAATGAATTATTATTTTTAATTTCGGGTTTTAATTATTATAAAAGGACCTTCAAAACTATTGTACTTTGATTGAGGTATTAAATTAGGTTATTTACGAATGTAGTGGGTTTTAATATTAATTAGATTTGGAGGAGATGTTCTTGTATCAATGATTGTGCGTGAATGAATGATAAGAGATCGAGTTTGATTGATGGAGGAGGAATTTGGGAATGTTGGGACTTCAAATATTTAGTGGGAATGATACTGAATTTTAAGTTTCAGCCCAAATCTTTGAAAAATTTGCTCCACCGTTTTCAAGTTTTAATTTTTTATATTTTGACACATATATTTTTGTAAGTTTTTATTGAATGATTACAAATCACATTTTTTTTTTTAGAATATGGATAAATTTAGAAGTATTTAAGTTTTTCTTATTTAATATTTAAGAAAATAATAATAATAATAATTTGATTATTACTTAATAAGGTATGATTTGATTTTTTTGAAATGTAAAAGTCCCCACTAGAGGTTTTGTTTTATTATATAAAAGATTTACAATCCAACGTTTAACATTTATGAATTTGTCAAGTAAATGGGCCGGTGAATAGCTGAATATCAAGCCCACCGTATACAAAAGCCTATTTTTATGACTAAAAGTAAGCAATTTGGATCCAAAGAATTTATAGCATATATCCATGTGACCTTTTTTTGTTCTTCATTTTGAATGTGCTTTTATTATAACGTTTTCATTCAATGAACGTAGCTATTAGCAACAGCTTGTATAGAATTCAAAATTTGCACGCGCTAGCAAGCTTGTAGCAAACTAAACTGAAATATTGGTATTGCTATTCGAAACGGCAGCCTTAGCCCTCGAGCATACAATGACATGTTTTTAGCAACAATTGGTTTCCACGTACATGCTAACCATTTATGTTACGTAGCTTACTTGAATGAACTTCGTAATAGATACTATTTTCTTTCGAGCAATAGATTGTTTTTAGCAACAATTGAATGTTCTTTTAATGTGTGTAATTACTTCTACAAAACTAATGTAAGCAGTATAACTCTGAGAATCATAGGATACAATCAATGGCACCGCTTGCACTTACCTAGAAACGGTCATGAAGCTTATTATATATATTGCAATATATTTAGGCCAGAACTAATGTAAGCAATGTAACTCTAAGAATCATAGGATATACTAGTCAACAAACTTTTTTTTCTCTTTTCGTGACATATATTATTAGAAAAAGTTGTAACAGTACAGCATCACTCTATGATATTTGTGGCATGCATGAAATAAATAAAGAAAAAAGATAAATGATATAAATAGAAAGTATATATATATATATATATGAAAGTTGCATTTAAGGGTTTAAGTGGTTGGCTCACCAAACCCATTCGAACCAGCTAGTAAAGCGGTCACACTCTCTTACAAGTAATTACACGCATTAAAACTCACACTAGACAGACCCTGGTTTTCTTCTCAACTTAATGACCTACTAACTATACCCATCAAATCAAACAAGTGAAACAACACCTCAATATATCATCCAGTATTTTTTTTTTTTTTTTTTTTATATATATATATGTATGAATAGGGGTGGACAATACTCGAAAACTTATACGATGATCAAAAATATATTATACAAACTATGGAAACAAAAACATAGTATTTGATTATCTATATATCTTAAGTTTTAACAAATATTTGCAACATAAAATTGGACAACAGTAACATTTTTTGTTGGAAGTGAATTTTGAGGCTCAAATTATATAACGGTTTACATATTTTGAGGTTTAAAAAATTTGAGTGCCTGTGCGGTAGCACGCCTTACACACCTTCGTATGCGGCTTTTCATTATATATACGTGCATGTGAGTCGTTAATGTAAGTGTATATATGAATGCGCTATATGTAATCTCAGAGTTGACTAGGTTTATAGGTGAGTCAACTTTGATAATAATAAGTCATAACCAAATTTATATTGTGTCATTAGTATCATGTTGTTGGTTTGAATTGCAGCTCTTCAAGCAAATATCTATTGCTTGAAAAACAATTACTAGTAGCATCTATTATAAAGTTCATTTATGTAAGCCACAAGCCACTTAGAAACCAAATCTTGCTAAAAACATGTCATTGTATGAGTAAGGGCTAATTAAGGCTGCCGTTTCGAATAGCAATGCCAATATTTTAGTTTGCTACAAGAGCCCGCAAATGATGGATTCTACAAGCTGTTGCTAATAGCTACGTTCATTGAATGAAAAGTTATAATAAAAGCACATTCAAAATGACAACTTAGGAACAAAAAAAGGGTCACATGGATATATTGAATTGAATAACAAAGAAGATTGAATTACCAGGTTTGCATGTGGCCATATGAAATCGTAAGTGGCTCCTATATATATTGACTGTAATAACTCTTCACAAAGCTTTTTCCTGTGATATGACAGCTCTAAATTAAACTTCTCATTTTTTATAAAAATTTTTCAACTGAAATAAAATTATGACTATCAAAATTGTGTTATACATCCAAAATAGTCCTATGCACACATGGTCCCAACCCGATACCGGACATATAACCCCCACCTTCTAAAGGTGTGGTCAAGTTAGTAAATTCTTGTGACTATGTCATCACTAAATTGTGCCAGGTTTTAAGTTCGAATCCTGCTTGGTGCTATAATTTTGAAGTGGTTACGTCAACTTCAGTTCCTCAAAAGGAAATACTTTATCCGGTTTAAGATTTTAGCTTAAGCCCCGTGGTGATCAGATGATTAATCGGCTAAAAGGTCGCAAATCATAATTTACCAAGAAAAAGAATTAACTACAACTTAAGTGGTTTAGCAAGAAATGCTATGTTTGTTATGTTTTGTTGAGCTTGTATTGGTGGTGGTGTATTATCTCAATGGCTAGCTTCTTGCCAGTTTGTTTAATAAGAAATTCCTGCCGTAAAAAAAACTTAATTGGTTCGTTACTATTATGTAGCTTGAAAAGACGAAGTAAAAAGTTAGGTTTTTATCAACTAAAGGTCTTCTTACCAAGATCATTTATCTATAATACAAGTTAATGTCTTTAGGTACGTTAAGTGGGATCCTAGGTCTTATTAGTGTGTTTAGGAAAATAACAGTACCGAGAGTTGGGGTGTGCTAATTGGTTTGCGAGTACAAGATTGCAGTGTTTATCTGTTTTTCTTTTATGGGTATGAAACTATGAATTTGACAAAACTTCCTTTTCTCTTAACTCTATACTCACTTTTAAACTCTTTTATAAAGAATTCACCTCGGCCTACTAATGGCGTGTAGCTCATTTGGTAATGGATGAGTCATTTTTGCACCTAACAAGCACAATGTCAAGAGTTCAATCTTTGACACCCCATATGGAAAGACAACCAATTATGGGCTGGCTCGGGTTATCGGTTATTAATCTTTTGCACCTATCAACTCCACCCCGCCTTGATCTACTTTTCATTGGTTAATTTTGAAACTTGTTAATTCATAATCGGTTAAAACTTAATAAAATTGTGCTAAAGTCTACACAGTACGTACCATTGAAATAAAAAGCCCTTTAAAGCTGTACCATGTGAGATGTGAGCTAGATATGACTTATTTTTCAAGTTGAATACTACTGCAGTACGTACACCAATTTTTAAATATTACTGCAGTACATCAATTTTTGTAAGTACATACCTTCAATTCTGAGAAATATCGGTAATGCAAAATGTTTTCTTTTTAAACGTGAATTTTAGATTTTAACACGAAATGCATACCTTATTTCTAATTTGCCGCTGACTAACGTAAAAGTTAGATAATAAAGTATTGAAGTGTCAATCTAAAATTGGTATAGGAAAAAAAACAAACTACTCGCAAAACCTAAATTATTATTTTTATTTTTTATTTTTATTATTATTATTATTATTATTTAAAAGAAAAAAAAAAAAAAAGAAAAAAAAAAAAAAAAAAAAGGAAGAAGAAGAGTAAATTACATAAATGGTCCTTGTGGTTTGTCGAAAATTTCACCTATCGTCCCTCAAACTTAAAAGTTGCATATATCGTCCCTATCGCTTCCAAAGAATAACACTCGTGGTCCTTTTTTGAGGTGATAGGGACGATATATGCAACTTAAAAAATTTCACCTATCGTCCCTAAAAGGACTACGAGTGTTATTCTTTGGAGGTGATAGGGACGATAGGTGCAACTTTTAAGTTTTAGGGACGATAGGTGAAATTTTCGACAAACCACAGGGACCATTTATGTAATTTACTCAAATATTAAACTCTTAATCAGACGTGTGATCGAACATGAAATTGTTGCAGGACATGTAATAAAAATCTGGAAAATTGTAAATTTGAATACTGTTAAATTACATTTCCAAAAGCAAAACGAATTACCTTATTAGGAATATTGTTTCGTTCTATTAATAGTTTTTTTATACTAGATGAAAGTAACGAGTATTTTTAGTCATTCTTGCCAAATCAGGCAAGTCTCTTTATTTAAGAAATTAGAAATAATAGAAATTAATGATTAAGCAAATTTAAGTGTCCCTCACCACATTAAAATTGCTTGGACAAAAAAAGTTCATACATATAACCAACTCCTAAAGTTTCATGACCCAAAACACAAGTGAAGTGACAAGTCTTAAACCATTTTTCGGACGATCGATTTCCAATTTTAAGATACTAAATAAGCGTTCAGGATTCACGTTAGTGTCGAAACATCTTAGCTGTTTAATTTCGTTCACAGCTAAGAGACTCAATTAATCACAACCTAATTGTCCGTAGCACTTGAGTTTCAGTTCGAGACTTCGAGGTATCAAGTCAGGACAAGACTAACCTTATGAACTCGACGATTTTCTCTAAGCTACATGTATTGTTTCATAGGACTTACGAAAACTATAATACATGAAAATTAATAGGGAATAATGTACATGAAAATTTCTCTTTTGTAGAACATATTGTTTTCTTTTATTATTGTATATTTCAAACAATGATTTCTTCATACTCGAATGAACATGGATTTGACAGTGTGTATCCCAGATGATTGTTGTACATTAACTAGCTGGATCAAAGATGTTATGTACTCGTATTTATTTCTTGTTGGGACATTTAAGTTATTTGTCAAAACTAACAAAAGAAGAAGAACATGCATGATTCTCTTCAATAACAGCAATGTAGTACTTATATGATGAGGAAAATGAGTGAGGTTTTTAACTTATTGTTAAAGTTAAACGTCGAGTCTCTTATTCAGATTTAATTCAGATGTAAGCGGTTTAATCGGGATATTTACATTGCCGTTTTTTACTCTTCCTTAGGCACCTCAAATTTGTAACATAACGAGGTTTGAACCATTTACCTCTTGTGTGAAAGACAATTTACCACTAAACTATTTGATTATGGTTTTAAATTGGCTGAAATTTCTCACTTTGCAATTTATTTATAAGTTGATAATTTTAAATAAGATAGAATTTATTAATATGTATTTTAATGCGTCAATTTCTTCTGGAAAACATGTACCACAATACATGTATTTCAAAGTCATAATGAGAAGACAAAGTAGTTGAATTAGTGAGTGTGCATATCTTGAGAGAGTGGGTTGGGAGGTGGAGGTTAGGGTGGGAAAGAAAGATTGTCTAAATATGTTGGATAGTTATCATCATTCTATTAATTTCATTTATTTAAATTTAGTCAAAACAATATGTATATATTTGGAAATTCAAGTTAAAAATATTTAAGCAGAGATTGCCTAAATTGTTGGATAGTAATTATATCTTTGTTTCAATTTCATTTCTTTTCATTAATCATCATCCGTCAAAAAAGTTTAATTGTCAAACACCCTAATATCTAACATTAGATTTCATGTTTAATTCTCATAGATAAACATCTCGAAGCAATGAGAAATTGGTGAAAACGATCATGGGATAACTTGGTTGCAGGAGCGGAGCCAGAAAGTTATGATCGAGGGAGTAAACTTTAATAATTTTTAGAAACTACATTACAATTTGGTTTGTTGGGGGAAAAATTACAATAATCGGATAATTTTAAAAATGTATACTATAACTTTTTTCGCTGTGCCCACCCTGCCCTCTTCCTGTCTCGGCCACTGCTTGGTTGGCCGCATAAATCTAAGTTAAAAACTCGCTTTTCCAAAAAAAATTTAGTAAATAAAACCTCACCCATTTATAGAAGCTTTAGTTTATCTATGAAACACAATACGGAGTAACAAATTTTGTTAGAAAATTTAATCTACTTGTTGTCAAGAAGAAATCACCAACCATTCACGAAAATAAGAAGAAAAGCAACAGTCTGAAACCAAAGATATATTGATCTACCTAATTAAGTATGTATGGCTTTAATACGTTACTATACATTTTCTAGCATTTAGACTTAATTTTCTAAGGATTCAAGTAGTAATAATTACTAGTACTTGGATTTGTGCTTGTTGTTCTTGTTACATTTCAAATCAAAATACAAATCATTATGTTTAATTTCCAACAACATCTGCTGGCATTTATTGTCAAATTTTTTAGTCCATTTGAGAATTGCTTCTTTCTCAAAGTTTTTTCTTTCAGTCTATAATTAATATGCCAGTATTTGCGAAATGGTCTACGAGGCCATTCTAGTGGTAATATAATGTATTGCCACATTTTAGTTTTTGATTTTTATATCTAGAAAATCTTCACGTATTTAATACACGAGATCCATATATATACCTTTTATATAATAAAGCAAAACCCCTAATCATACCTTATTAAGTAATAATCAAATTATTATTATTATTATTTTCTTAAATATTAAATAAGAAAAGCCTAAATACTTCTAAATTTATCCATATTCTACAAAAAAAAGAATGTGATTTGTAATCATTCAATAAAAACTTACAAAAATATATGTGTCAAAATATAAAAAATTAAAACTTGAAAACGGTGGAGCAAGTTTTTCAAAGATTTGGGCTGAAACTTAAAATTTAGTATCATTACCACTAAATATTTGAAGTCCCAACATTCTCAAATTCCTCCTCCATCAATCAAACTCGATCTCTTATCATTCATTCACGCACAATCATTGACGCAAGAACATCTCCTCCAAATCTAATTAATATTAAAACCCACTACATTCGTAAATAACCCTAATTCAATACCCCAATCAAAGTACAATGGTTTTGAAGGTCCTGTTATAATAATTAAAACCCGAAATTAAAAATAATAATTTATTTAAATGATTAAAAAAAACCGCGCGTGCGCGGGCATTATATCTAGTACACGAGATCCATATATATACCTCTAATAAATAATGCTCATCGGTATGGATACTAAAAAAACATATATATATGGCTATAGTATAGGCTATATTTATCAGTCAAATGTCGACTTAAGTATTTTTCCTTCACATATATACATTACACTCAAAAACAAAATTTTGTTACATTTTATACTAATGCAAATTCAAATTCATGAAATGTAAACCTAGAAGATATATACCATCAAATTAAATACGTAATCACTTTTAACATGCATGTAATAATACAACTATATACAAACATATATAGTATAGTTATAAACACATACACACGTATAAAGATACTATATATATCTATGTAATGTGTATGCCATATATAGAGAATATTTAATACAGTATATAGGTAAATTTGTAGGAAGTCTTGGCTACCTCATTAATAGCCTCCTTTTTGTTTGGTATCACATATTGTTTACTTGTTTCTTATATATATCACTCTTCTTCTTCATTTCTCTCTATCTTCCCACCCATACTTCCTTTCACATCATATCATCTTCTTCCATAACCATTCAACACCACCATTCATTGGTAAGCTTAATTACAATTTCATTACTTTTTTCATTTGCATTGCTAAAGTATTACCGAATCCTGATACTGATCATTTCGTCAGGATTCAGTAATAATTTAACGCGAATTTTTAGCAGGGATTATTGTTTATTAATATTTATTGTGTTTCTTGCAAGAAAAGGTTTAGTGCATGTTAAGTTACTATATATTTAGGTTGTGCAGTTGCATGGTTTTTCAGGTGGAGTTTTGATAAGGTGAAGTGTCGTGTTGCGCGCTTAATTTGGATCAACGGTCGAGATGGATTCGTCTACATGGTGGCTGATTTTTTTAGGGTTTGTAACGTACATGATATGGTTTAAGTCGATCACACGGTCATTAAGTGGTCCACGTGTATGGCCGGTTGTGGGCAGCTTACCTGGCTTAATCCAGAACGCTAATCGCATGCATGAATGGATCGCCGACAATCTTCGTACGTGTGGTGGCACGTATCAAACATGTCTATCACCTATCCCGTTTTTAGCTCGAAAACAAGGTCTTGTAACCGTAACATGCGATCCTAAGAACCTTGAACATATTCTTAAGCTTAGGTTCGACAATTATCCAAAGGGTCCTACTTGGCAAGCTGTGTTTCATGATCTACTTGGTGAAGGGATCTTTAATTCTGATGGTGACACGTGGTTGTTTCAGCGCAAAACTGCTGCGCTGGAGTTCACCACGCGGACACTCAGACAAGCTATGGCTCGGTGGGTGAGCCGAGCCATCAAGTTGAGGTTTTGCCCTATTTTGAAAACGGCTCAGCTTGAAGGGAAGCCAGTTGATTTACAAGACCTTTTGCTTCGGCTCACTTTTGATAACATATGCGGCTTGGCTTTCGGGAAAGACCCACAAACATTATCCCCGGGCTTACCTGAAAACAGCTTTGCATCAGCTTTCGACCGAGCCACCGAAGCCACGCTACAACGTTTCATTCTACCCGAAACCATATGGAAGCTAAAGAAATGGCTTCGGCTCGGGATGGAAGTCGAATTGAGCCAAAGCTTGAGCCACGTAGACAAGTACTTGACAGCTGTCATCAATACACGTAAGCTCGAATTACGTAACAAGATGGATGGTGGTACCCCACATGACGATTTACTCTCACGTTTCATGAAGAAAAAAGAATCCTACTCAGACACATTCCTAAAACACGTGGCACTCAACTTCATCCTAGCTGGACGTGACACGTCATCCGTAGCCTTAAGCTGGTTCTTTTACCTAGTCATCAAGAACCCACGTGTCGAAAACAAAATATTAACAGAACTATGTACAGTTCTGTTAAAGACACGTGGGACCGACACATCTACCTGGCTGGACGACCCCTTAGTTTTCGAAGAGGTCGACCAGCTAACTTACTTAAAAGCAGCATTGTCCGAAACACTCCGGCTATACCCATCCGTGCCGGAAGACTCAAAGCACGTCGTCGCTGACGACGTGCTACCGGACGGCACGGCGGTTCCGGCAGGGTCGTCCATTACATACTCAATCTACTCCACCGGACGGATGAAGTTCATATGGGGTGACGATGTTCTAGAATTCCGGCCAGAACGGTGGCTCTCCGATGACGGAAAAAAGTTCGAACTCAAAGATCAGTTCCGTTTCGTGTCATTTAACGCCGGGCCGAGAATTTGTTTGGGCAAAGATTTAGCGTACTTGCAAATGAAGTCGATTGCGGCGGCGGTGTTACTCCGCCACCGCCTCACGGTGGTCAACGGCCACCGCGTTGAACAAAAGATGTCCTTGACTTTATTTATGAAATACGGGCTTAAAGTGGACCTGCATCCACGTGACTTAAGCCCGTTAATCGAAAAAGTTAAAAACGATGTCACGTGCATGGCACGTGACTGTGAATAGGCTGATACAGTAATATATTTATGTAAGAATTAAAGTACACTGTCGGTTATTTTTGGTATGTCACAGACGGATGTAGGCCACACGATTGAAGTAAGATATAAGTGAAAAGTTTCACAGTGTGGACTGTGACTGTCAAGTGATTGCTAGAGAAAAAAATAATAATTCACATATGTAATGAATATTTATATCTTTTTACTTTTTACTTATATATATAATGAAGTGAATGTTTTATACATTTTGTGATGTTGGTGTTTTCTATTTTGTAAGATTTGTGTGTTTCTTAATAATATATCTTTTTACTTTTATATATTATGAGTTGTTGTTTTTTAAAATTATTCGGCTAATCATAGACTCCGTAACAGTTTATGATTAGATTGAATCAAACATTAAGTAATCGAATGAGTCACAATCAGTCAAATAGCGTATGTTGTTTATCGTATCAGTGGTCGGATATTAATTTGAAATAATCGCATGTTTAATAATTGTTTGTTAAACGTTCTAGATAGTCGAAGACTTTAAGAAAAATTAAGGATGGTGATGCAATAAGAATAAAATTGGTGAAAAATAGATATGTCAAATGAAAGAACATAACAATATGATCATGACATATATAATGCATCAATTCTGTTTTAACTACTGTAATAAATATTACTTAAAGTGGGTGATTCATGATTCAAAACCATGAAACAAACTATGCAATTATTTTTTTCAAAACAACAAAGTTAAACTCTAAAACATCCGTGAAAAAACACAGTTTCAACCTGAGTGATATATGTACGTGCATACTTTCTGCCTCAAACATGTTAAGCTATATTAGTCGCTAATTAAGTTGTTATGAACCTTATGTCACCAAGCATATTGAGCCACAAACAAGTATCTTCTAAAGGACCATATATACACACACGCACACATTACGTATGAACTTTAATTACAACATCTAATTACCGGTAAGATTATATAATTAGCCTGGGACCATAATAATGAAGAAAATGACTTGTGGAATCTTAGTTACTTTAGTAAAGTCGAAAATAAGGGGCAGTTTATAAGGACCCCTTATAAGGGGGTGTTTTCAATGATTGCAAGCTCCGGACGGTTGTACCATGTGCTTCGTTGTTTATACAAATAGCTCATAGAGAAGGTATGTATTACATACCCTCGAAAATAATTGTGATTCAGTACACATATATTAATATTAATATTAATATTAATATATACATAATACATTGTGGAATTTATAAAAAAATTTAAATAAAATAAACGATATATAATAACTAAAAATGAAATATGTAGGTGAGTTTTAGGGTTGTTAATAGTTAGTACCTACCATAGAGGCCATTTATTGTACATTATAAATGCCTCCCTACAATAAATTTGTTCATGTGCAAAACTACTTTTTTTGGATATTTATAAATATTTTTTTTTTTTTTTTTTTTTTTTTTAAATTGAATTTTCAGCATATCCTTTCTTTGATACTTTTTCATAAATAAAAAAAGATAACCCTTGTCTACTCTTTACATAAATGTGATTAACTTAAAAGGGCATGTACATTCCCAAATTTTTTGTGTTATCCTTTTTCATGTTTAAGGTGTTCGAAAGTAACATGCTTATATGAACACTCTTTTTCTTGATTCATATACACAAAGCATTTGTTATGTTAACTCATATCATAGTCGTGACTTGTGAGAGTGTTGTAGCATACGTGTTTGAAACTATGAGTTATTTTACATGTATCTTTAATAACGTGTCAAGATGTGCATATCAAACTTGAGACAAAACTGTCATGATAGATCCAGGTCTCATGTTCGAGCTATTTTGATGTTGTTTCTCATCATGCAGGTCACGTCCTTTATTACTATATAGAAGAGATTTGCTAAGTCCCGACGATTTGACAAACATGATAAATGACCAAGACAACGACACGCCGTGAACTAATTAGTTGGCCAAAGATCGAGTATATCATATTGAACGTATATAAAATTTTAGGGATTTGCTAATAACAACCCTTAGAGTTGTAGTTAAACAGATGATTTTCATTACAATATCACCGATGAATAAATTTGATTGGATGACAATATTACAAAAAGTGAATACAATTCCGAAAAAAATGAATATACAATTGATAATTGATTATGATTAAATGAATATTTTTGCTATAACTTATTGTAGCATAGTAAAATATATTGTAACTTTTAAACCACAGGCTTAAGGTGGTTTGTAGCAAAAGGCAAAATTTTAACGTAAGTATGCAAAACAACTTTTACTTTATGTAAAGGTGGATACCACATTTTTATCCAACTTTTATGTCAATCGATATTACCTTTCTTGCAAGAAACTATGAACCATGCACATCACCACATTACTTTAGTTACTTGTATGCTTCAACTTTCATGGTAATATTAGAATATCTTTATATTTATTTATTTGAAATTTGTTTACATCTAAGATCACATTTTAAATATTATCCATGTTAATTTAGGACTAAAAACATTTACAGTCTTTTTTACAAAATATTGTAAACTGAGTTTCATTTCTGGTAAGTTTTGAAAACGACTAAGGCCTCTTAGGGTGTTTCTTTTTTATGTTTGTTTGAAGATAGTATCCTTTTACAAAAAAGTATCTTTTTGGAGTTGGTCAAGTATAGAAAAATGGTGTTTCTTTTACTTCCTAAATAGCGAAGGTTCATAAAGTAAATGACTATTTTACCCTTTTATTCATAAGAATTAATAGCAGATCTCCATCATCATCAATCAATTTTATTAATAGCAGATCTCCAAAATTACAGATCATTGAATTGTCTTTAAATCTCTTTTATATATCATAAGAAATAAAATAATTTTATTTTGGATAATTTGTATGCCAAACATATAATCCATGAAAAGCCCCAAACCGAATTTAACTAAAACCATGGATTATATGAAATTATCTAAAACCATGTGACAATTAATTGAATCACTGATCCAATCTTGTTTCTCATTTGATAACTTAAAACTTTTTAAAGCTGAAAAAAAAATCATAACAATACCAGTTGGTACCATCTTGTTCATTCCTCACGTTTTCACCATTAACAATTGTTGAAGCTTTTAGTTCAATGAATGAAAAATAACCAAAAAGCTTGAGGGAAACGATATCCATGTGAGGAAACGAGGAATGGGAAGAAATGCAAAACTGACAAGAAGAAGACGCGTGAGAGGTAGCAGCGTTGTAGGAGGTCAGTACCGTAGGAACAATATAACCGGTGGTGATGGAGGATTTGAAGGGTGATTTTGATGATGAGTGAAGATAGAAAAGAAATATTTAAAGGATATATTTGACCTCCAGTGTCCTGGATAGGAATGGGTTGGGTTTTTACACCCTTTCACAATAAGGATATTCCTTTCAAATAAGCAAAAAAGAAAAAAAGAAACAACAGGTTTTTCTGTTTGGGATGGAAATTGTTGCCAAATAAGATATTAAGCAAAAAATAAACTGCCCCTAAGACCTCTTAGGGTGTGTTTAGTTGTTGAAAACATCTCATTTTTTAGGAAATTTTTAAAAACTGAAAGCACGTTTAGTCACACATTTTTTTAACAATTTTCAAAAAAAGTGAAATTATGACTTTCCAATTTTAACTAGAAAAATGAAAACCACAATTTACCCTTGGTAACATCTCCACCTTCTATCCTCGCCGTCGCCGCGCACCTTCGCAATCCAAAAGTAATCTGTTCAAAAAGGAAAAATATAACTCTATCTAAAAGGGTTTTCAAAATTTTCAACTTTTCTTTAGAGAAAGAAAAAAATATTCCCTTCTCAAAGAATCTAGAAACGGAAAAACAATTTTTTTTCTACAACTAAACGCTACCATAGCTTCCTTCGAATGAGGGAACAAGCAGACTAATTTCATATACAAGTTGATATCAATGCGAAAGAGAGAAGAACGTTCATCTTTCGAACACCATGTCGCATTTTCAAGCCATATGTACTCGAAATAGATTTTAGCCAAACTATCCAAGTGATATGTACGTACTCGTCATTTGAATTCATCATTTTAGGATTTTTTGATGTGAATCTCTCGACACTTTACATGATCATAAAACATGTTAGTCCTTGTATATCACAAAAACGCCACCACTCAACTTGCAATCCGGGAGTGCTTTACTCAATGAATGAATTCGCAACAATAATACTCAATTCCAATGGAGCAGAGTATGGGGAAGGTACGATGTAAAAAGTCACACCTATACCTAAGCATAAAAAGACCGCTTATAACAGTCGGCAAGAGTGAATGATTTTAAGTAGTTAAAAAAAGAAAGCAATTATTTATACAATCATATCATATAAATGCTTGAACTTTTCTTAGTCCTTCTAGCTTGTTGGTCTTGACTGGGACTGGTAAATTAAACCAACCCTCAATGAGTTCATGATGAGCTCACAATGTAGTGCAATTAATACTGTATAAAGTAACTACTGAAGATTTCAAACCAAGCACTTAAAGCCAATGAGTATATGTTAGTTTGCTACCACACAATGAAAACCTTGAACCATACTACTTTTGAACTTGAAAATGAAACATCAAGACTTAGAACTAGATATCTAAGTTGAACTATAAATGCTCACTGGTTGAGAACTTGAGATGTATACATTGCATCCACCAGTAAAGTAGGCGAGTTATGTAATAGGTGAAGATGGATGATTTTAGTACGGGACAAAATGGACGAGCTGAGGTTGACCCGTAACATACTTGTATCCGTAAGAAATGGTGAAATTATTTGCGCGTTAGTACAAGTAGGGAAACTATATTCTTGAGATAAATTTTAGATTTTTAGAATATGATCAATGCATTCTGCTTAAAGCTAAACTTTATGGTTAGAAACTTATATGACGTTAACATCACACAATTTCTCCTGTTTACCTCTTAAATGTAACGAAAAATCACTCACAAGTAAGTAAACATGTCCAAGTTGTCAACTCAAGCTTCTTAGTGGTGTTTGTAGAAGATTACGCTTATTAGCTTATCGCTTATGTAACTTTTAGAAGCTTTATTAACGAAGCTTATACTTGATAGCTTATTTCTCATCTAAAAGTCATATAAAATAAGCTTATCCAAACACTTTCAATAACTTAATAGCGTTTAAAAAGCAAGATAATATATTAAGCTCCTCAAATAAGGTTTCCAAACACCCGCTAATATATGCACTATCTTGTATGCGAGAGGCTTAGTAGTGCCACCAAGGACTAGGTTATTTCGTTAGACATCTAATGTGCATTGATCACTTAAGAAATATAGTTCTAATTCAAAGGTCTTGGCCCATAGCTCCTGAGAAAGAAGACTGGACCACAGTTTGGATTAAAAAAACAGCCCCAGTGTGTTCCTTCCAAGGCACGATCTCTTTACAACCCGCACGTATACTTAGATTTGTGACATTTACTTTTCGTCCTCCCGAGTTTCAAAGGAATTGCAAACCTAACTCTGTTGTGTTGTTTTCTTAATCCACGACAAAATATTTCCTATAGCACGCAATATTTTCATAACTTTTTTAGTGTAAAACTAAGAACATAAAATTAACATTTAGAAAATGCCCACTTGAGTTTCTGTATGGTGCCTTAAGCAGACATGTTTAAAAAAAAAAAAAAAAAATAATAAAAAAATAAAAAAAAAACACGCTACGATACCTTGCAAACATCCCCATCTTCCTCCAGTTTTTGTGCCTCATTCACCTTTAACAACCATGATACCCAATCCCGCCACAGCAGGGTAGGGTACGGGGGAGTTAGAATGTAGACATATCATACCCCTACCCTTGGGTAAACCCGAGGGTAATGAGACTGCTTCCAGCAAGACCTCCGGTAAGGTGAAAAGCTCATTCACCTTCTTTCACCTTAAAGTTATTCTTGGTATAATGTCACAATTAGAAATGATAAATCCTTAAAGAACCTGCAGAGTTTGGTTCTTCTTATCATGTTTTCAATATATGATATTTCGTTAATTCCCCTGCGAAAAGCATAACTTGGAGCAGAATGTGAGATACAACTCCAGATTTTAGATACATTATTTGGGATAGATTTTTAAAAATAAAACAGCAAATTATGACAAGTTTGAGGTTCTTGCATCACGTCCAGATTGAAAGGTCCAGTTATTTTTATTTTTTTTTTTATTTTTTAATTATTTATTTATTATTATATTATTATTATTAGGTCCAGTTATTATTTTTTAATCAATGAATGCTAATTCTGCTAGTTATTCCTCTTTTTCTTAATGGCCGGCCTGCAAGTTGATTGATATCTGACATACATACTGCACGTCTGCACCTACTACTACTATCCACACAGCTCAAGGAATGCTCACAGATACATGTCCCCCTCCAAGATCCAAGTCCTACTGGAAAAAAGTGCAAGGTCATGTAATTTGATGCAAGGAAGTATACAAACATGTGCAGGCCAATGGGTTACTCCGTTTAAGTTAGTGAAGCAGTCAAGTTAGTTGTAGAACAAAAGCCTGTAAAACCTTCCTAGTATGTGATTCAATCTTATATATATACTCTGCTTCTTAACAAAAGCTTGTAAAACATTGGCTTCACATTTATTGTGAAGAGTTTAGGAAGGTAACTGAAAGAAGAGTATTAGTGGAAACGAAAATAGGATGGTTGTTTGTGCTAGAAGCTACATAGAGGATCGACGCTAAGAAAACAGGTCACAGCTATGGACTATGCTATATTATGGAGATGTTGGGAACCACCAGAGATGCAACAACCTGTGTGGCAGGTAGTTTAAGTTCTAATGAAAAGCTTGTTACACTGTGGAATGGTTCTCTTAAGTGAAGCACTCTTTCGTAGGATACATGATGCTGATTTTCAAGGGTTGCTAGTGGAGAGTGATCCAATGGAGGTAATCAATATGGTGAATGCAGAGAATGTATTAAGAAAGAGTAAGGCTGCAATCGTGAAATTTGGAAAGTGAAGGTTCTCCACACTAGGATTAAGGTTGTGTTTGCTTTTCTAAAAAAACCTCTTAATAACCTCTTAATCTGACTCAGTCGGAGTCGGACGTGGTCAGATATTAAGACCAAAAAGTGTGTTTATTTTTTCCCTAACATTAAGAGGCGGTAAGAGGTAGCCACGACAAACAGATGGCAGCGGACTATTTAGCAAAACATGGCATTTCCAAACAAACAAGGTAGTCGTTTAGCTATGATATGCCTTTTGTGAGAGCAACTACAGTTGCAAACACAACTTTGTGAATGTGCACACCTAAGAGACTGGTTCAGAGGATACTGGCAGGTCTAGAAAAGCATGGTAGAGTCAAGCAAAGGTTTGCCACAACCTCAATTACGCACAAATTTAGACTTATTGTTTTATTTCAGGATTTGCATTACAATATGAAATCTGATTGAGCTGTAAATGATTCCATAACTAAATACAATGAGGATTACAACAACCTATAATGATCATGTAGATATTGTACAAACTTCTGTTCCCAACAACTATAAGTCTAACTATAGCTATCAACGTATAACAACCAATCCTAACACGTTAAAGAGAAATTGTAACCAGATGGAAATATTGATATCAAGCACATGATTCTACATATTCAAGTAATATTAATGTACACAAATAATCAATAAATAGGAAACTTCATATGATCAAGATCTTCTTACAGAGCTTTGCCAAACCTCGACACATTGCTGATCTTTCCTAGTAATAAACATTTTGTTTCCACCAATCGCTATATCTGTGATCCTAGCTCCTCCGTTATCCTTCGACCGACCCAGAATGTTCTTCTTAAAGACTCGTTCTTCCTTCCCATTTTTACTCGTAGTCATCGATGAACCCATCAAAACCTCAGACCACAGCTCCAAATCACCTTCCTTACTGCAAAAAACTTGATTCCCGTGGCTTTCAATCTTACAACCAAACCCTTCTTTTCTAACATTCGTCAATTTTCTGGAGTCACCGAGACAATTCCAAGAACCTTCCGACGAAATATTCCTAAAGTCCATATAAGAAACCTCCCCTGAGTTCATTCCAATCTTGAAAACAGCCGAAAGACTATCGGATACTGTGATATCCGAAAAGCAATCAACTTTTTCCTTAATTTCCGAAACAAGATTCCCAGACCTTATATCCCAAAACTTAATATTCCCCGAAATCCCAGATGGACCACTGTGCGACCCCGAAGCCATTAAAAGATTCAAACTTGGAATCCAATCCAACTTCGTGGACGGTATAGCCGAATCAAAATCAGCACCATAGATTTCATTATGCCCAATTTCCGACACAGCTCTAAACCCATCATTCAAATCATAAACCAATATAGTATTCGAATTCCTACGACTCGACTCAAAACTAGTAAACAAAAACTCATTGCTCACCCCAACTCCTTGAACCGTCGAACCAGACTTAGTCACATTCTCCCACTCCAAACTCTTTTCAACGAAACCCGACTCAAGGTCAATAATCTGCAACCCACAGAAATCAGTAGCACCAGCTGCAACAACATTATTCGACAAACATAACAAAGAATCAATAGCATTAAACTGAGTCAAAGTAGTTGACTTTCTTTGCAAAGACCAATCAAAAGATGTAATCTTGCTACCATGCGAAACGAAAGCCGACCCATTTCCAGTTGCAGCAATTGCAGAAGGTGAATCCCTACCACTTAAAGGCAAAATGAAACATTTTTCTAAATCAAATGGGTCAAATTGAGATGGGTTTGACTTTGACTCCACTAAAAGACTCTCAATTCCATAAAATTTGGCCTCAAAGACTAAATCTTGAATATCAAAGCTTTTAGCTTTTGATGGCAAATACCCATTTCTTAAAAGTGATAATAAGATTGAAAACAATTCAGGGTCTCTGTCAATAAAAGGGATTTTGTTTAAATTTGATGAATTGAAAAGATTTGAGAAAAGGGTGTTTGGTCCTGCTAAGGTTAGTGTTTCTGTTGTGGTTTGAAAGAGTTGACCACCAACATCTATTGTTACTATGTTGTTGTTGTTTTGTTTGTTGAAATCTTGTGCCATGTTTTTTTGTTTTGGTTTCAAGAAGTGTTTTCTGTGTGGGGTGATTGGAGGGTATTGAAGGGGTTTAATGTTGGTCAACTATGGTGGTCAATGGTGGGTGGTTGTAATTTAGGGTTTTAAATGAGGCCTAGCTGGATAGGATTAGGACCATTGGCATTAGTTGATGATTGGTCAATATTTTATTTGTTTTTTTTTTTTTTTTAAAGGCAGGTGTGGTAAAAATACTAAAATGTGACGAAACATATTGGAGTTTTTTTTTTTTTTTTTTTTTTTTTAGTAGAAAGGCACAAAACATATGGGAGTTATGTGATGCTGTCTTTGACAGGTCAGGGTTTAGTTAAATTTGATTTAGGGTTGTTTATCGAATTGGCTCGAGTCAAATCGATAACCTAGCGAACTTTGACAGGTCAGGGTTTAGTTAAGGGATCGTAAACTAAATAGAAACTTTGAATTTTTATTCCAACAAGAACAGAGCTATACGTAGTCTAGGGCGTGTTGGTTCTTCATAATGGTCAAACATTTTTCGCACCCCCTTTAATACTAGGTTGGAAATCGAGTCGTGTTCGTGTTGATCTATTCGGGTTCACGGGTTGAAGTAACCTCTACCTAAACACGACCCATTTATTAATCGTTTCAAGAAGCTCAACCCTAACCCAGATCTGCATAACACGCGAAACCCGTTTGTGACCCGTTTAACCTGTTTAAGTAAATAGGTCAAATAATGAATAAGGTTGGTGGTTTGTTGATTTAACTAATTTAAATGTAAAAATGATATAAGGATCTAAAATATGATAGAAATAACATACAAATAATTATACGACAATTTCAATAATATATGAGTTATAAACGTCAATTTTAATATATAATATCTGAGTTATAATCGTAATTCACTCATATATTAAGTATATAACAAAATACATTTAATCCATATCCAACATTAAAACCAAGTTATATATTTTATTCTTAGAGGGTTATATACTTAAACAGGTTCACGTGTTGACCTGTTTAACACTTACTCAACCCAAACACGCCCCGTTTATTAAACGGGTTAGACGGGTTGACCTGTTTTGACCCAAATCTGTTTATACTCAACCAAAACCTGTTTAACTTCGTGTCGGGTTCATGTCGTGTCGAAAATTGCCACCCTTACTGTATACTAATACTAGAAGATATTGTGGCACTCCTAGTGATTCTACCAGAAACCAGACAACATCAGCTGTCGAGCGTCGATAATGAACAAATAATTGCAAAAGGTGTTTGTCGTTTACAATTTGTTCGGGAACTCTGTATTAACTTTTTAATAAAAGTACCAAGTGACTCGTCAATCAAAAAGTATTAGGTACCCATAGTAGTGGCCTTCAGTAATTTTTGCCACATATTAGTAACATGACACTTTCATCATCAAGTATATGGTGCCTGAAGTTTTCCTGAAGCGGGTGTTGGCTTCAGACTGATGTGTGCAGATCCCCTCTTTCTAGAAACAGAATGATAAAAGTAACTGATGAGCCAATGCTGATTGATTCCCGGAAACAACAATTATTTGAAACCAAACTTTACAACAGATAAGATATAAACAACAAAGGTTAAGATAGATAACAAGTTTATACAAGAATTATTAGCGCAAATGGCCCTTTTAAAGGGCTAAATGTTTTAACTTAAAGGCTAGTTCTGATTGTACATAAGGACATAAATACAAGTTCACTTAAGGGTCGGCTTTTCCAGCAACCTCTTCATCACTAGAAGCGTATTCAGCTTCACTCAGTTCCTCATCACTTGATTTTTCTTCTGGCACGGCCCCAGCATCCTCTGGCTTTGCATATCTCTCACAGTACTCTGAACACGAAATAAGAACCAACAACTTGACCATTCAAAGTTATATATAACGATTATGTTTTGAGCATTATACGCCCAAGTGAAAGATGTTAGAGAAATAACCATACTTTTAGTCAAACCTTCAGTTAGCAACTATATTCAAACGTACCTTTAACCTTTTGCTCATATGCAGTCTTGTCTCGCATCATTAGTGCAGCAGCATCTCCATTTAAGGGATCAGATGGGTTTGGATACAAAAGAAGTTGAGGAAGAAAAACTTCAAAAACATTCACCAGATCTGCAAATCAAGAATAATACTTCATTAATCAACGTCAAAATAAAACATTAAAAAATAATGAAAATAGTGATAGGCCAATTACCAAACATTGGACTCCATGTCTGATTGATAACATCTAAACAAACAGATCCTGACCTGCAACGAACTCGTCTCAATAAGAATGACAGTAAATTAAATAACGGAGCTGCATTATTTGTATGCACAACTAAAGAAGCTCACATTTCATCGACATTTGGATGGTATATTTTGTTGATAAATCCAATTGAAGGTGATTTATATGGATATGCATCAGGCAGCTCCACCCTTATTCTCCAAACACCTCCGTCATAAGGGCCTGCCACACCAAATTTTGCAACAGTCAACATCCATTCTAAGATAAGTTAGAGACAGAGTAACACAGTAACAAATTTTGCAGAAAAATAATGAACTAAAGACGGTATTTACAAGGTTCAGCAATTGGCTACATCGATGGTTGTTAGTAGGATTTTTGTAAAACAAATCAAGATTTCACTAGCACGTAAAATGATCCAATGTACCAATCTTTATCGATCACGATTACATAAATTCTTAGTCTAAGTGTCTAACATTTCAGTAAGTGGAGTAATCATGTATTATGTGTGCACAAGGAAGACCATAAAAGTATGTCACACAAAAACAATTCAGTATTATGTTACTACTAAGACAGTTAACCCCACACACAAAAGGAATTGTAGTTGTAAGTTGCAATGTACAAAAGATCACACACGCAATGTTTACATGACTCAACAAGAACACGCAAAGTTTACATGGTTCAACAGTTTGCCTACAATTACCGTGTTTGTGTGATCTCCTAACAAAAAGTTGAACCAAAACAACAGTAATGTGAAGTGTAAAATGACTCAAATAACCGAAATTTACAATCTACGATCATGTGGATTTTGGTAAGTGGACTTTAACTTGTGGATCACAATCAACACAAGATAAAATCTGAAGGAAAAAACACAAATCCAATGTAGTCCTAAATGAGGGTTCAACTAGATTCAACTTAAGGGTTGTTTGAGATTGCTTATAAGAACATCTTATCTTCTTATTAGCATTTTGGAATAAGCACCTTCAAACCACTTACTCGAACCAGCTTATCTTCTTGTTAACATTTTGGAATAAGCACCTTCAAACTACTTTTCCGAACCAATTTATTACTCATAACAAATACGATTAACAATTTGGATAAGCAATCATGAACACTCTACTGTATCAGAAATGCAATAAGCAGATAACTTATTGTGTTATCAAAACATAAATTAGTTCAACACAAGTGTTTAGGTAAAGCTCGTTTCCGAAGATAATTAGCTAAACTGCAAGGAAAAGAGCAAATAAGCACAAGCTACAAATTTGGATTTTTTTTTAAGAATGCATAAGCTCTTAAGATTAAGCATCACGCTAGAACAAATTAACCAGGACCCATATGAAATCACCCAAAAAGATTACATTTTTACCAATATACTTCTATTAAAACTAAAAAATCAGCAAAAAAAAAACAAAGGAATGGGGTAAAAAGACATACTTTAGGCTGTGTTTGGATATGCTTATTAATGTGTCTAATAACATAAATAAGCTAAAAAAGTGTTTAGGTAAAGCTCATTTTAGTAGATACTTAGCTTAACAGTGAAAATAAGTCCATAAGCTAAAGCTGCAAATTTGGAGCTTTATTTGAGAATGCAAGCTTAAGCTTAAGCTTACCCCAAACACCAACAAAGATTATAACAAAATCATCAAGAAATTAAGCAAATTAAGCAATAACATACATATATCTATAAGAAGAGTATAGATAGAGCAAATTAAGCAAAACCAACCAAAAAGATGACATTTTTATAATCAATCTCTACTACTTATAAATAATCAAGAAAAGCAAAATAATCAAGAAAAGGGATATACTTTCTTTAGGACCATGGAAGAGAACATAAAACTCCTGCATACCATCATTCATCATTTCAACTTTATAATCACCCATCATCCTGTTAATCAAAAATCCATAATCAAGTTACAATATTTAAATACCCAAAAAGAAAAAAGATCAAATTTTTATATAAGAAAACTAAAGTTACAGCTTCATCAAATCCATTTCTCTGCGTTTGCTTGGAGAAGACATTTTTTTTTTTTTTATAAAATATGAAATTTGTGTGTGTGTTTGAAGAAGGGGGTGGTAGTTGGCGTGCTGGTAAAGGAGATGATTCTTTCTTTCTTTTTAGGCGGTTCAGACTTCAGACAATCAATCACTGAAATCAGGACTCTATCATTAGTTTTTCTTACTTTTGTTAAAATAAAAGTAAATTATTTGACATTTTCTTAGATACTTCTCAAAAGTAAAATGATGACCTAAATGTACAAATGTACGGCTAATTTTATGCAAATGTTTTATTGGTCGGTGAAATTGTGGGTTCATCTACTGTCACCAATAAAGTTATGCCATACAAGATTAGGCATGTATTTACGTATACGAGTTAGGCATGTTAATCAATGATCTTCTTAAAAACCTTTAACACCTGCACTTTTTTTTAACTAACCTCATGTGCATTGCACATGACGGTAAAATGGTTTTTTATTATTATATAATTACAGATTTTTTTAACTTACCAGGTATTAAGAAAGTGACATCAAAGTTATGAGACCCTTTTTAACATTTGCCCCTAAAACACAAGTTAGAAAAAAAAAATTACTTTAATTAAATATCTAATATATGTATAACGGGTGTGGTTATTCCCACCCCCCAAAAGTACAGTTCCCACCCCCTTGTGTGTGTCATACCCCCTTGTGTGTGTGGAGGGGGATGTATAACTATAACTCTCCCCCTTTTTTTTCATTGTGTTAATTCATTCTATTGTTCTCTTCCAGCAGATCTTAGTTTTGAAGATTATCACCATTGTATTTAATTTACATACGAACAAACCGTTAATAGTTTAACACCATTATATTAACCATCAAAATATAAATCTATGCTATCAAAATCAACAATATTTTCACTAACGGAAGCATCTTTCATCCACAAATTCACAGCCCCCACCTGTTTCTTCTTCTGCTTGAATTTCTAAACCACTCACAACGGTGCTTTGACGACGATACGACGACAGTTCCATCATAACCATCGGTATAACCCAACTTCGGCGATGCAACTAGCCATTGCCACCACATATCCAACCGACCACTGTAACCGGTTTTACTTGTTTATTTTGTCAGTCTGCTACTTTGAGACAATTAAACTGAAACTAAATTTGTTCATAAAAAAAACTAAAATCTTATTCAAATGTTCGTCAAACCAAAAAAATCGAAACACATAAAAATGATAAAACAAAAATTTAAGAACAATATTACAATCCCCCCCCCCCCAAAAAGACTTATCTATACTACACTAAATTGATTATGTACTCTGCCTAGAGGGTTGCAAAACTTAGTGCGATTACAACCCGCCACATCCGTAAGAACTTAAAGCCTCAAATAAAATTTTATTCGAGAGCTCTACTGTTACAGCCCAAAATTGGGTCTTAGGTATTTTATTACAAAAATGTCATTAGACAGTTTGACTACGAATTTTATAAGTTTAAATGCTTTACGTGATTGTTAGTCAAACTATAAGTCAAATATTATGTAAATGGTTTTAGAAAATATCATGTGTCACAAATAGAAAGAAAATAGACTTAAGGGACTAAAGTTATCAAGTGACTAAAATCATAACTAGCTTGTAAGTGAAGAAAGCTTAGATATTTCTTTAATATTCCAAGAATTTCATAAGTGTGAGTATGTGTGTAGTGACGTCGGCATAAAGCAAGAAAAGAGGAGGGAAAAGAAGACTAGGTGATCTAGTGAAGAAGATCGGTGTTCCTATGTTAAGGGTTAAGTTCTAACATGATTTCTACAAGTAAGTATCATATCTTGGGTTGAATTTGATGATTGCTGAATTAGGGTTCATGAAGATTACATTGGGAATTCATCATATGATCATATGATGATTAAGGATGGAATTTGGGTTGTGTAAAACCTTTTTTTTTATATTTCATTAAATGATAAAATGTTGTTACGATGATTTATGGCTTAGGAAAGCAAGCAAATATGATGATGATGATGAATGATTGGTAAATATAGCTTGGATTTAAGGCAAGTAATTGGATTATAACAAGATATTATATTGAGTTTATCATATTTGTATTATGTGTTAGGCGATTATAAGGACATAAAGGCTTAAGACTAGTGTGTTGGTCTAAGATTAAGATGAGGCTAGTTGATTAACCTAGCTAGTTGCGTATTGTTTAGTTGATATGCCATTGAAGTTATGTGAAGCTTAAGATTTGATTGAAATTTGTCTATGTGTGTTTAGCAAGAGATGTGATTAGCCTAGTTGTGAAACTATCAATGTATGTAGAGTTTATATGTAAATGAATGAATTATGGGTTAAGTTTATGATGCAAATTATGATTGATGAAATATAATAACTTGTTATGTCTTTTACTTACTAAGCAAAAGCTTACGGTTTAGTTGTTTAACCGTTTTGTAGGTTCAATTGTAAAGAAGGTAAAGCACGGGTTGGATATGCGTATAAGCGTTAGTATAGATGCCGAGCTCAATCATGGTTGAACCCTGAGTCTTTGTAAATGTGTTAAAATAATGTTTTGAAGTGTCCAAGTACATGTCTTGTATAGTGAGTAAATGGTTGAGTAAGTTGTGTATGGGTTGTAGTTGAAAATGGGTAAAAATGGTGTTTGGCTAACCAACAGTCATTTTGTAAAGTATGTTACATGGGTTGTTTAGACCACACATGTTATGAATATGATGCCTTATGTTGAGTTAATGAAATCTGAAAGTTTTTATGTATTGTCGAAGTGGGAAAAGTTGTTTTCCAAAAAATGGGTCAAAATCTGTAAGTGAAGAAAATCTGCAGAAAATTGGTCTATTTTAAACTAAAACCCTCTTTATTAGTTCTGTAGAAAATGGATCTGTTTTAGACTAAAAAGGATCTATTTTCATACTAAGACCCTTTTTATTAGTCTTGCAAAAAAAGAGTCTTTTCAGAGAACAAAAGGGATCCATTTGTAGACTAATACCAACCATAATAATGTTGGTAAAAAAAAAGAAAAAAAGGAGTCGGGAAAGGGGAGTTTTATCTACGGCGTAGAGAGGAAAAAGGCTTTACGTCGTAGAGGCTACGACTTTTACGTTTCTTGACCTTTAATCTTGTCCCCATGAAAGTTGCAGCCATGATGATTAACACAAAATCAATGACAAAGAACAATAACAATCAAATAGTAAAAGAAAGCAGAAAACTGTGAAAATATTTCGACTAGTATTATACCAGCATCAATCTATCTCGAATATTCAAAATCCAAATACATACAATGAAATCCTAAATTCAATCTACAAACCCTAATTACAATCAATCAATCAAGATCCCCAAAATCTAGTTACAATCTAACTTATTCCTTTGAAAAAAGCCTCCAAAAACTTCGGATCATTTGACTTAACAAACCCATAATTATGAGCAAATTCAGTTTCAATTACACTAATTTCAAACTACGAAACCCTAATTTCATAGAAAAACCCCAAACTGTCATTACAAAAACAAAAACCATAAATTGTAAAATAAGACGCCGAGCCCAAGAAAACCTTCAAAAGCCCACTCAAACCCATCGACTTCTTACTACACCACATGCATGCAAATCAAACATGCACGTCATTTCTTTTTCGCACCCCATGGGAGTAGTTTTGAACATCCTTAGCTGTCTCCATTCTTGTATAGCATACATCACACTCATATTGACTTTCGAATGATAAGAGTGGTTATGGAAATCAATAGCATTCTTGTTACCGAAATCAAACTTGCAGATATTAGGCATACATATTTTGAATCTTGTTGAACTAAACCAGCCATTATATACATGCAAGATGGTGATGATGATGATGATAAATGGGTTAAGAGTTGAAGATGATGATGATTAGGTTTTGTTCTATGTAATAGAAAGGTGGGTCAAGATTGAGATGGATATTTGAAGATGATGATGTGGGATGATTGTTGTGGGGTATGTAGAAACAAATTTTATTATTCTAGCTAGCGTTGCTCTCTCTTTCTCTCTATATAAATATATTATCTTTGTTGGGTCACTTCAGAGCACAATGATCCTCGACTAGGATTTGAATAGAAAATACACTAAGTGTAAATGAAGTCCTTGAATGCTAGTGAATTCAGGGAGTCATCTTCAAGAGTTATTCAAAGACTGAAGAAAGTCTCACCACTTCCTAAGGCGGAACTCAACAAGTGAAGCCCCTGAATCATGACGAAGATGATGGAGTCAGTGAGTGATGACAATAACTCACTTGTTGAATTGATAAGTGATAATTACTTATAGAAAAAAAAATCAATAAAGTACAAGAGTTGGTAGAAAAGGGAAAACAGTTGTTAACACTGTTCCTTAAAGTGAAATTGGACACATTCCAAGAATATGATTATGACACCTTCCTAGTTAAATGTTTGACACGTCTCTATTAACCCACATGAATCAACCTCGAGTTTGCCTGTATAAAAGAATGTTGTAAAGGAGTGCTGTTATCTCATACAATTAATATGTTAGCATTTACGAGAGCGTTTACTCCTCCTAGAACTAAGTCACTGAACATCTTTAGTGTGTTAGTATAGTTCTTACTCAGTTTGTGTTTAAGAAACTGAGGAGATCACTATACTTTATCATTCAACTTTGATCTTTATTCCGCAAACAATCATAGTAAATTTTTATTTTTAATAAAAATTTAAACGTTGAAAACTTTATTGTGTATTATATCTAAATTGTTTTTAGTATACTTGTTATAAAACTGGTTACCTTATAGTAAAGTTCTTACTCAGTTTGTGTTTAAGATTTGAGGAGATCACTATACTTTATCATTCAACTTTGATTTTTATTCCGCAAACAATCATAGTAAATTCTCATTTTTAATAAGAATTTAAACTTTGAAAACTTTATTGTGTATTATATGTTGATATAAATAATGCCTAAAAACGTTATTAATATTTTTCGATACCTCTACGTTTTGATAATCACAAAATGTAAAATCATTAAACGAAAGATTATGACATAAACAAGTATTTAGTTGTAAATATCTATTTTAACAACTGAATCACTTAAGATATGAATAAACAAATGCCTAATGCATTATATGATCAAAGGAACATTTTCTTAATCACTAGATTTTTTATAAAATGTCACAAACATTTTATATCTTTTAGAAAATCATTTTTGGTATTAAGTAAATATATTAAATGTTGGGAATTCTGCTAAGGAAGAATTCTGCTGAAGGTTACTGCTGACGGAATCTGCTGAAGTGTTGGATTCTGCTGAAGAAGTGTTTCTGCGGAAGTAGAGATTCTGCGTAGTTTGTTTCTGCTGATATAGATATTCCGCGTATTTTGTTATTAGTTAGGATATGTACGAGCTTTATTAGGAAACTATTATGATTATCTTGTTTAGTTTTTAGAAGATACATTTCTTGTGAAACGGTTTAGGGTTTCTAGTGAAACGATTTAGGGTTCCTTATCTATAAAAGGAACACATTATTATGTATGAGGTACGAGTTTAGAAAAACAAGTTCTTAGTATTAATCAAAGATCCATAGAGGATCAATCGTTCTTAGTTATTTGTGTTCTTACTTGTGTTTAATTTCCGCTTTAGAATACAAGTATTAGAGACTTTCTATTAGTGTGTTTGTGATTACATAAACATTACTATCGATCCACGAGTGCTCAAAGATCTATCAAGGTCTTAGGTTTTACAAGTGGTATCAGAGCCTCGGGAGAGTCTCTGTGATACTAAGAACATCTTTTCTTTTACACCCTCTCAATCAAAACAACCAAAACAATGCCTGGATCAGACGATGGATCAGAAGTTAACAACAACCATAACACCACATCTATGCAACAACTCACTCTCACCAACAGCAATGCAAAGTTCCCATATCTCAAGAAGGAAGAGTATGAATTGTGGGCTATGAAGATGCAGAACTGGATCACTAATATTGATTGGAATCTTTGGGAAATTGTCAAAAAGGGAAATAGTTTGAAAAGGCACACCGAAGATGCTGATGGCAAGATTACCATCCTTGGTCCTAAAACTGCTGAAGAGGTTCTAGCTGTACAGAGAGAGAATAAAGTTAGAAATATTCTCCTTCAGGCTATACCAGATGATCATATGGGTGACTTTCACTACATGCAGGATGCAAAGGACATCTGGATGGCCATCAAGGCTAGGTTTGGTGGGAATGATGAGTCAAAGAGGATGAGGAAATCAATGCTGAAACAGCAGTTTCAAGAATTCCAAATCTCTGAGGAAGAAGGTATTCACAAGGGGTATGACAGGTTTCATAAGATTTTGAGTCAATTGAATCAGCTGAAGGCCAGGCCAGACAATGAGGATTGCAATGCAAAGTTCTTGCGATCTTTACCTCCATCTTGGCTGCATGTGAGCATTGCACTCAAAGCTAAAGGTGGACTGGATATGCTCTCTTTTGATGATCTCTACAATAAGCTTAAAACTCTTGAGCCCGATGTTAGAAGCCCCATTCGTTCATCCACTCCCAGTTACTCAGCCTTTGTTAGCACCACCTCCAATAAGATGAATCAAGCCTCAAGCCCAAGCTCCTCAGCATCATCTTCCTACACCAACACCAGACCAAATTCACAACCACAGTCTAGTGGTGTATTGGAAGATGTACTTCACTCTTTTGTTGCTAATTATGATCATTAGCAGCAACTTGCTTTTGAGGATTTTGATCAGGTGGATCCTCTGGATTTGGAAGAGATGAACTTGAAGTGGCAGGTGGCCATGCTCACATTGAACGTCCAGAGGTTTGAAAAGAAGTCTGGGAGAAAGTTTGGTTACCAGGGAAGAGATCCAGCTAGATTTGACAGGATGAAGATCAAATGCTATACTTGTGGACAGATGGGTCACTTCAAACGAGAGTGCAAGGATAGGAAGGCTGGTGATGAGGTTAGGTATACTACCTATCAGCATAATCAAGTGGAAGCTGGGAAAGCTGGAGCTTTGGTTACTCTGGATGACCATGTTAACTGGAAGGCACATGAACCTGATAATGATGAAGCTTCTGGGCAGAGTGGATTACTGGCAAGCTGTACTACAGAGGATCAACATGATCAAGTTGCCTTTATGGGCATCTCTCAGGTACATAATTGTGTTTTTGGTTGTAGTGAAAGATATAATGAACTTAAGGAGGCATATGATGAATTGAAACCTAAATATAATGAATGTTATGTTGAAGTTGAGGCTTACAAACAGGCTTTAAAAACTTTAGAAAGACAGAAAATTTGGTTTCAAAAGAATCAGGTTGCTTATGATGAAAAGATAGGGGTGTTAGAGAGAGATTTAACATGTAATACAAATGAATTAAAATGTTGTGAAAAGAAAAAGGCCAAACTAGAGTTAGAGAACCAAGAACTACAAGAGAAACTAGAGAAGGAAGTAGCTAGTCATAAAACTTGGTTAATGTCAGGTGATAAGTTATCTAACTGTCTCTATAATAGTCAACCTGTAAACTCTAGTATAGGTTTAGGTTTTAAAAAATATGTTGGTTTAGAGGCTAGGTTTGATATGGGTAAATCTACACCAGCAGGCTTAGCAAATTTTGTTAAAGAAGGAAAATTACATGCTGTGCCTGGACCTATTAGAGGAGAATTCATGCCCACTACCAACACCACCACAGACTTTGATGGATCACACCATCTTTATGGCAAAAAGTCAAGTGACTTGCCAGACCCTGATTCTAATTCTACTGACTTTGTCTCTTGTTCTTCTAGTGACAAGTCCTCTGACCAAGGGTCTACTACCAGTTGTGATTCAAGTGAAAAGTCAGACCTTCCCAAGACCTCACCAAAGCCTACACCCAAGACTCCCTACAAGCCTGTTAGAGTTGCTGCTGATGAATTAAATTCAAAGACAGTTTCCTCTGAAGACTTGTCTTTTAATTCTTTGCAAAACAATGTTTTTAATTCTGTCAAAAACAATCCTGTTCATGTTAGTGGTTTGAATAATCTTGCATGTAATGGAACATCTTTTACTTTTAATAAATCTTCTAAAAAGAAGAAATGCTTTGTGTGTGGAAGTAAATTTCATTTGATTAAGGATTGTAATTTTCATGAGCAAAGATTGGGTGTATATGGTGGTCAAAATAAACCTAGACCAATGTGGAATAATGTTATGGATATACCACCATATGTTCCACAAGCAACTCATAAGACCAGCAATTCTGCTGATAGACATTCTCCATCTGCTGGGAAAATACCTGTTGCTAGACCATATGTGAAACCAACTAGTTCATATTTTCAGAATGGTTATTGGCCTGGATTTATTGACCCAATGTATGTGGGTAGGGGATATTAGGATACTGCTGTTAAGCCCTCAGCAGGTTGTTTTTGGACTAAAAATTGACCTAATTCTCATAGCAGGTCCAAGAACAATGGTGGATCTTATACATCTACATGGCCTAACTCTTATGATCCACAAGGCAGGCTCAAGTCAGTAATGACTTGAGTCTCCCAAGTGTACTTATATTTTGTATATTTTTGTTGTTATTGTAGGATCATCCTCTGAAAAGTAAAGAAGTAGGCATAGTAGATAGTGGTTGTTCCAGGAGTATGTCAGGAAACATAGAGATGATGCATGATTTTGTACCCATTGAAGGAGGAGGCAATGTGACTTTTGGTGGAGGAGATGGTAGAATCACTGGGAAAGGAACCATCAGAACACCTAATTTGGACTTTGAGAATGTGTATTATGTGAAGGAACTGCAACATTTCAACTTGTTCTCAGTATCACAAATTTGTGACACCAAGAAAAAAGTATTCTTCTCTGAGGATGAATGTCTTGTGCTCTCTAAAGACTTCAAACTTCCAGAAGATACAACAATTCTGCTGAGAGTTCCCAGAAGTTACAATTTATACACATTCAATTTGAATGATGTTCAACCTGAAGGTGACCTAACATGTTTGGTGGCTAAAGCATCCCTGGATGAGTCTACAAAATGGCATAGAAGGATGGCTCATGTGAATTTCAAGACCATTAACAAGCTTTCTAAACTTGGTCTAGTTCATGGACTTCCTTCCAAAGTCTTCACCAATGAGCACAATTGTGTTGCCTGCAACAAAGGAAAGCAACACAGAGCCTCATACAAAGCCATTACTGCTGTGAGAACTATCTCAGAACCTCTTCAGTTGCTGCATATGGATCTCTTTGGTCCAACTCAAATTAGAAGTATTGATCACAAGTACTTCTGCCTGGTAATCACTGATGACTATAGCAGGTTTTGTTGGGTATTCTTTTTGAAAACTAAAGATGAAACATCTCCAATTTTAAAAGAATTCATTACCCTTGTTGAAAACCAGATAAACAAAAAGGTTAAAGGTATTAGGTGTGATAATGGGACAGAGTTCAAAAATGTTGTTTTAATAGACCTCTGTCAGTCTAAAGGGATAAAAAGGGACTATAGCAATCCAAGAACCCCACAGCAAAATGGGGTTGCTAAAAGAAAGAATAGGACCTTAATAGAGGCAGCAAGATCCATGCTTGCAGACTCTAAATTACCCACTATGTTCTGGACTGAAGCAGTAAGCACTGCTTGTTATGTTTTGAACAGGGTATCCATAACTAGACCTCATTTCAAGACACCTTATGAACTTCTCACTGGGAAAGTTCCTGATATTCATTATCTCAAACCTTTTGGATGTCAAGTGGCCATTTTGAACACTAGTGATCCACTGGGAAAGTTTGATGAGAAAGCTGATGAGGGGTATATTGTGGGTTATTCAGCACATAGTAAGGCTTATAGGGTATATAATTTAAATGCTAAAAAGATTGAGGAGACCCTTAACCTGAGATACCTAGAAGACAAGCCTAATGTTCAGGGTCAAGGTCATGCTTGGTATTTTGACCTGGATTATTTAACTGATTACTTGGGCTATACTAGATATGTTGCTAACCAATCTACAGGTTCTCAAGAGTCTCCCACTAACAATGCTGGTACCATGGATGTTGACTCAGATAGTGAGTCTGAGCATGATGAACAAACAATTGTTGTACCTTCTTTTTCTCCTAACCATTTTGCAGGTGATAGCTCTAAAGAAACTTCTGATGAGATTGAAGATGAGTCACACTATGCAGAGGACCTTGCTAGACTCAAGAAGCAGGAGCATGCAGCCAATCAAGAAGCTGAAAGATTTGGTGTGGAGTCAGCACATCCAGTCAGTGGAAACCAGGATTCTGCTGACAGTTCTCCTGTTTCCCCTGACATCACCAAATCTGCTGACAGTTCTCCTGAAGGTTCTCCCATTTCTCCTAGTGTGTCCACAGACTTTGAAGAGCCATATACACGTTTTCCAAGTCCTTCTGATCTTGGGAATCACCAACCCAAAGCTGGAATCTTCAACTCAGCCTCTTATGACAGTGATTTTGGACCCAATGTGAACAATCTTGACACCACAATTGATGTCAACCCCAATGCTACCAAAAGGATCAACATTGCTCATCCCCAATCCAATATTCTTGGTGATCCTCAAGCACCTGTTAGAACTAGAAGTACTGTGAAAAGTTCTAAGTATGGTCAAGTTGCTTTTCTTTCCTATGTCTCAAATCAACAAAGGGACAATCACACAGACTTTAAGCATTGTCTGTTTGCTTGTTTTCTTTCTCAAGTGGAACCAACCAGTGTTGCTCAAGCTCTTGAAGACTCAAGCTGGATTGAAGCAATGCAAGATGAGCTGCAACAATTCAAGAATTAGCAGGTTTGGATATTGGTACCACTACCTGATGGGAAGATAGCCATTGGGACAAAATGGATTTTGAAGAATAAACGAGATGCAAGGGGTATTGTGGTCAAAAACAAAGCAAGATTGGTGGCTCAGGGGTTCAGACGAGAGGAAGGAGTTGATTATGATGAAGTCTTTGCTCCAGTAGCTAGAGTTGAGGCCATTTGAATCTTCTTGGCCTATGCATCTTATATGGGTTTCCTGGTATATCAGATGGATGTGAAAGGTGCTTTTCTGTATGGTGAAATTGAATAGGAGGTATATGTCACTCAACCCAAAGGTTTTGAAGACCCAGATAATCCAAAGCATGTTTACAAGGTTGTAAAAGCTCTCTATGGACTACATCAGGCACCAAGAGCTTGGTATGCTAGGCTTTCTGCATTTCTGCTGAAGCATGGATACAGAAGAGGTGCCATTGACAAAACACTCTTCATTAAGAAGAATTCCAGAGACATCATTCTTGTGCAAGTTTATGTGGATGACATTATCTTTGGCTCCACTAAAGAAGCATGGTGCAGAGAGTTTGAGGAATTGATGAAGGGAGAATTTCAGATGAGTGCTATGGGGGAGCTTACTTTCTTTTTGGGTCTACAAGTTCAGCAGAAACAAGATGGTATCTTTATCAGTCAGGATAAATATGTGAAAGATATCTTGAAGAAGTTTGATATGGAAAATGTTAGAACGGCCACTACACCTTATGAAGCTCCAAAACCAAAGAACAATCTTAAACCAGATCCTGCAGTGAATGTTCACCTATATAGATCCATGATTGGGTCATTGATGTATTTGACAGCTTCAAGGCCTGACATTACATTTGCTGTGAGTGCTTGTTCTAGACATCAGGTCACTCTACTTACTTCCCATTTGAATGCAGTCAAAAAGATCTTCAAGTACCTCAAAGGCCAACCCAACTTAGGTCTTTGGTACCCAAAAGAGTCTCCTTTTAAGTTGGAAGCATATAGTGATAGTGATTATGCTGGTGCAAATCTGGATAGGAGATCCACAACTGGAGGTTGCCAATTTCTTGGAAGAAGATTGATTTCTTGGCAATGCAAGAAACAAACTATTGTTGCTACCTCATCTACTGAAGCAGAGTATGTTGCTGCTGCCAATTGTTGTGGACAGGTTCTTTGGATACAAAATCAATTGCTAGATTATGGGTTTAATTTCATGAACACAACAATCTTTATTGATAATCAAAGTACCATATGCATAGTTAAAAATCCAGTTTTTCATAATAGAACTAAGCATATTGAAATCAGGCATCATTTTATAAGAGATGCATATGAAAAACATTTGATTAAAGTGGTTAAGATTCACACAGATGATAATGTGGCAGATTTATTGACTAAGGCTTTTGATGGACCTAGGTTTCAACACTTAGTTGTCCATATTGGGATGGTTAACCCTTAAATGCTAAGTTTGAGGGGAGGCATATGCCTCAGGGGAGGATTGTTGTTGTAAAACTTGTAATATTTTGTAGATTATGTTTGCTAACATACTAACCAACTAATGTACTTTAAGTTTTGTATGGTTTGGTTTGTTTGTTGTTATGTGTCTGTTTTGCAGAATGCCTTGATGTGTAGTTGCTGATCTTAAGTTGAAGTTCACCAAGATTGGTTAAATGGGACATGGTCAAGTGAGCCTAAAGATTGTTTCTGCTGAATGGAAGTGCTGAAGCACAGTTCAAGTGACAATCATTGATAGATAAAAGAAAAGTTGTTCATTCATTCAAAGAAATTACAGCTTGCAAACAACTTCAAATTGAAATAAAAGACCATTCCTATACAAGATAACCTACACAGACTCCAGATCCTATCATCATGGTTTCAAAAGCTGTTGGAGATGCATGACCAGGAATGAAGATGCTGAAGAACCTAGTTTTATATCTTTGGTCCTTGGCAACATCTCATCATCACCTACTCCATTTTACCCTTTCCTTTTCCGGTCACCTCTGCACCCTTGCCCTTTCCTTTGTTTCTATGGCATGAAACACCAGACCTTGGAGCAGGAAGACCAATAACCACCTCCCTTGTCACTGGGAGTGGTGGATTTCTGGTGTGTGGCCTAGGTTGGGGTTGTGAAGGTTGGGGACTCTCTCCACCTGCTGTTGCTGCTTCCCTCTCCTCTTCCTCTCTCACCAATCTATTGAAGATTGGCTCTAGACGCTCTGTGGAGTCGTCAGATCCACCACACTATCATCTTCAGATGAAGGGAGAAAGGGGGACTTCAAAGGACGAGGTTCATCTTGATAGGGGTATCGAAATAACGGACGAGTATCCTCAGTGGATGATGATGATGGAGTTTTGGGTGGGTTGATTGGTCTGCTTGATGAGCCCACATCATGTTTTCTCTTTCGGGCTTGTTCTTTGGTAAGACCATACCTTCTACGGGAAGGTCGTGAGGATGATTGGGAGGCTTGGTGTTTTGGTGGTGAGTGGGGAATGTTATCTCCTGAGTCTGATGATGACTCAGAGGTGAGATCAATTACTTCTGGCTGGTTGTTCATGGTGTTGATGATTGATTTTGGTTGACTGAGGGTTTGATGGTAAATTGGGGTTAATTGATATGTGCGGATTGTGATTTGGGGTTATTTTATAGACGGAGTTACGGTTTGACGGTAATGTGTAACGGTTACTTACCCTAGATATTTTTACCAAAGGGTGATTCTGCTGATTGACTTCTCATATCAGCAGATTGACCTTGATTCTGCTGGAACGTTGTTTGTGAAATTATTAGGAGTTACTTGACACGTCAGATCCGGTCAACAATTAGTTCCAATATTCTTGACCATATTTGGTAACTTCTATTTATAACCTACTTCGCATAATCTTTGCCCAAAATCAACTGATTCCCTTTTAAACCAATTTAAACCCTTCAACCATTTACTCGATTCATAACCAATTCTCAAACTTTCTTCTATGGCGGCACTTCAATTTAAGAAGGATCACAACAAAGTTGCTTTTCTGGGAAAAGCAAAGGGACATGAAATGTATGAACCTATGGTGGATTTCTTGAAGCGTTCCAAGATTCATTATGCACTGACTCATTATCCAGATGTGGTACATGAATCTTTGGTCAAGCAATTTTGGGCATCTGCTGAAAAACGTTCTGACACAGAGATTGTTGCAATGATTGATGGAGCAGAGTATGTGGTGACTGAGTCGTTGATTAGGACAAGATTGCAACTTGATGATGAAGGTGGTGTCTATCACACCAACTCTGGTGAGATACTTGCTGGGCTGAGAGCTGCTGGTTATCAAAGTACGGATACAGTTATGTGGCTCAAGAACAAGTTTTTCCCTATGTGGAGGTTTTTGGTGCACACATTGCTTCAGTGCATCAGCAACAAGTCTGGAGGATGGGATCAATTCTCTACCCAATTGGGTTGTGGTATAGTATGTCTATCACAGGGTTTAACTTATAATTTCTCTAAGTTTATTTTTGATAATATGGTTGAAAATATTCTAAAGAAAAAGCATAAGTTTCTCATGTACCCTAGGTTTCTTCAAATAATTTTAGACATAAACACCCAAGACAGAGGCCATTATCCCATAGGAGCCCTTAGTGCTAAATTGTTTGCTTCAATGAAAACTCACTATGTTGGGGCACATCACCCTCTACTACCAGCTATGTTGCCACATGGCAATGATGATGCTGATGAGGGTAATGCTGCTGGTGCTCCACCATCTCCCAATGCTGCTGATGATGGTACTCCATCATTTCCAAGTGTTACTGCTGATGGTAATCCATCAGTGGAAAGGGATGAGGGTCCTTCCACAACTGCTGAAGCACCAATTGTTTCTCCTGACCAACCTACACCTTCACCTTTACATGTTTCACCCAGTCCTAGTCCAACACCAACTCATGAAGCTCCTGATGAGCTTGTTCCTGAGGTTGAGGAGATAATTCAGTCTCTTGACACTCAGGTGCCTACACCTCTTGAATATGAGACTACCAGACTGTCCACACCTAGCCCTATTAAAGAAGCAATTGATGAAAGCTCTCCTAATTTTGAAAATATTACTGTTTCTCCTGAAAGGCCCAATGAAGCTCACATAACCACTGAGCAATCTGCTAGTGGAGCCTGCTACTCTATTACTCTCACTTCTCTATATAATTTGCTCAACAGGAATGTTCAAGAAGTTGAGAAGTTGAAGAAGGAGCTCGCAGATACCAAATCCTCACTTGGTGGTGAGATTGTGGTGTTGAGAAAGAGGGTTCAGGAGTTAGAAGATCAACTTGGGCAGACAAAGAAAAGGAAGTTTGTGTATGTCTCTGATGAAGAACAAGAAGATGTACAGTTGGATTCTCTTGAGATATTGGCTGAAGCTGCTCAGCAGACTCATACTTCTTCACCCAAAGCTACTAAATCATCACAACCAAAAGAGCAGATCAAGTTCTATAGAAAGAGGGGAAGACAGTATTTGAGCAAGGATTCTAAGATGCCAAGTTTGAGTGTTGTTCAAGAACAAGTTGATGGTGATCATTTTCAGGCAGATGAATCAATGATTGATGTTGCTTCTGCTGATATCACACCTTCTGAAGTTTCTCCTGAAGTATTTGTTGCTGGGAGAACTTTTGTCTTGAATCCTGATGCTGAGGTTTCTACTACACATGTTGATACTTCCACTCAACATGTTTCTGCTGATGCTTCTCTTGGTGTTTCTTCTGAAAATATTGACAGAGTTCCTATTGTTGATATCTCTCATAATGATTCTACTGATGAGCCTGCTACTCAAGTTACAAGTGTTGACATCTCTGGCAATAAGAAAGGAGTGATGGTTGATGAAGATCTTGGTACAGATCTTGTGAGTGACAAAGAGAGGAAGGAGCAAGCTAGATTGGTGAAAGAGTATGAGGATATAATGAAGAGTCAAACATTGGCACAAAAGATGACATCTCAGTTTACTGCAAATTTGCCTTCTGAAAGGCAAAGAGAATTAGATGAGCAATCAGTTCATTTTACTGATGAACAATGGGATTCTTATACTCTACAAGCTGCTTCTAATTCTACTTTGGCTCAAAGCATCTTGGGAGCAGCATTTTAATAGTGACAACTTTGCTGCACAAATGGTGGCTCTTGGTCAACAAAAGAAGAAAGCTGCAGCAGAAAAGAGAAAGGCTATTGCTGCATAGAAGGCCAAAGCTAAGAGAGATAAAACCCAGACTGAGGCACAAACGAAGAATTATATGAGAAATGTGGTCTATCACCAATATACTTCTGTATATAACTCTGCTTTGACCAAGAAACAAGTCTGGGCCTTACCTGAATTTGACTTGCATCGAATATATAATCAGATTATGAAGGCTATTCACTCACCTCATACTCAATTGAAGCGGCCTACTGCAAGTATGGATGCTCCAGAAGCTAAAAGGATCAGGTCAGTTGAGCTTGGTACTTCATCTTCTGGTGATAAAGAACAGCTGCACACTCAAGCTGTTTCTGCTGAGGCAACTCCTGAAGGCAACCAATCTGCTGCAGCATCTACTATTTCTACTAAGGAAGCTTCTGAGGCTGCTACCATTCCTTCTTCTGCATCTGCTGAACAAGAAGGATCACTTATTTCCAACTACAATGCAGATCTGGTGAGGAAAGCTGAACTAGAAGCTGCAGAGGCTAGAAAGGCCAGAGAAGATACTGAGAAGTTGCATGAAGCAGGTGGTTCTATTCCTACATCTTCTATTCCTTCCGAAGATGCTTCTGGTGCATCTGAAAATGTTAGTCCTATGGGGATATATATACCTGGAAGGAGGAAGAAAAGGATGGCACACAGAAGACATATTGCCATCAGAAGATCAGTGAGATTAGCTAGGAAGCAGGTTTCTAGAGCACATAAGTCTCACAAGGGGAGTTCTTCTAAGCATGTGGATCTCAAGGCTGCTGATTCAACCTTTATCAAAGTGGGTTCTTCTGAGACATTTCCTGAGGGTTCTTACAATGTGTTGGTCAAATGGACATTGACAGATGGACATATTAACACCATCTATAGGCAAGATCATTCCTATATGGCGTTTACTTTCTTACAAGAAATACTTCACTTGGTGGATAGGCAAGATTTGCATACTCTCTATGGACTGGTCACAGAGTATTATGCCTCTCATACACCACAGGGTGCTGGTTTGTACTTATTGGGAGATCTGCAAGTTCTGTTTGATTCTCACTCTCCTAATGGAAAAGGCTACTCAATTTGGGAGAATTCACACAAATGGAAGGTTGATACTTGGAGGTTTTACCCTATGCCTAATGTGCATGTTGTTGAAACAAAGTCTGGCATTAGGGTATGTATGTTTTCTGATCAGCATTATCCTTGGTCCATTACTCTGATGAAACGTATGCTTATACTTGATTATGGTATTTTGTATTATTTTTGTATCTTATTTTCTTTTATTTCATTTATTTCTTATTTATTTATTTCTTAGTTAAAAAAAAAAAAAAAAAAAAAAAAAAAAAAAAAAAAAAAAAAAAAACCATTGTATATTTGTACTAACTTTTCTGCAGGTTTGTTGTATATCACTCTGTTGATGGTTATCAACTCACCAGATGTGACTTGTGTCCATCAAAGAGTTGGCTAGTCCAAAGGGTACAGCTTTGGTAAAGACACATCAAATCTGTTGATAGCTGTAATAGCTTGCTCAAAGCTATAGGGTACTTCAACTCACCCATGGTTCATTCCTGAGAGTTGAAATGGTTCTCAATTCACCATGGATGTAACCCTTTATGGGATCCAAAGAATTGGCTAGTCCACAAAAGTATGGTTTGTGGTAAAGACATTTGGTATCCATATTTGGTATTCAATTCACCAAGGTTCAGTTGAAACCAAGAATTGGCTAGTCCTGAGCAAACGGCTACAGGTAAAGAGACATCAAATCCATTATTTTCAATGATTCACCTCTCACAGGAGTTAACACACCTGGATGTGATGAGAATAGTATGAAACTAAAATGTTTTGATGTACATTATGTCATTTGTTGCTGCAAAGACCTGAAGTTTAAAGTTTTGCCATTCATAGAGATGTGGTTCATTTGATTCTTTGCTGATGATGTTCGAATTCAATCCTCTTATTCTGAAGTGTTAAAGATCTATCAAGAATCTTGAACTTAACCATGTCAAATTCAAGATTAGGGGAGGATTGTTGGGAATTCTGCTAAGGAAGAATTCTGCTGAAGGTTACTGCTGACGGAATCTGCTGAAGTGTTGGATTCTGCTGAAGAAGTGTTTCTGCGGAAGTAGAGATTCTGCGTAGTTTGTTTCTGCTGATATAGATATTCCGCGTATTTTGTTATTAGTTAGGATATGTACGAGCTTTATTAGGAAACTATTATGATTATCTTGTTTAGTTTTTAGAAGATACGTTTCTTGTGAAACGGTTTAGGGTTTCTAGTGAAACGATTTAGGGTTCCTTATCTATAAAAGGAACACATTATTATGTATGAGGTACGAGTTTAGAAAAACAAGTTCTTAGTATTAATCAAAGATCCATAGAGGATCAATCGTTCTTAGTTATCTGTGTTCTTACTTGTGTTTAATTTCCGCTTTAGAATACAAGTATTAGAGACTTTCTATTAGTGTGTTTGTGATTACATAAACATTACTATCGATCCACGAGTGCTCAAAGATCTATCAAGGTCTTAGGTTCTACATTAAATCCATTATAAATATATGAATTCAAATTTTTAACCAAAAATGACAAAAATATTCCAGAAAAACCTTCCCCAGTAAAAGACAAAATTTATAGCCGTTCAGGGAGGGGCGGCCCCCTTAATTATAAGGGCGGTCCCCTTAATATTTAAGGGGGCCGGCCACTAATTAAGGGGACCGCCCACGCTCCTCCAGCTGTAAATTTTGCCGATAAATACTGGTTCATTCCTGGTATTTTTCCTCACCTTTTGCACTAAAAACTTTCTGATTTAGATCTCATTTCATATCTTAAAAAACCATTTGATCATATAATTATAAGCTTTTGTTTCAAGTGATCCAAAGCTTCAACCTCTCAAGTGCAAGAGAAGAATACTTCTATCCTTCAAGACAAGAAGTATTACAACTTGGTGTATCTCTTCCATCCAAGTTGTTGGTGTATCAAAATTATAAATCATTCTTTCATTTGTATAAGTTGTGTATATTTGTTAGATAGGTGTGAGCATAATTGTTTAGGCTATATTAGTGTGTAAGTAGTGAAGTTGTGAAGAAGTTAAGGTGTGTAAGTAGTGAAGGTGTGAAGAAGTAGAAGAGTATATAAGTAGTGCTAGGTCGTGAAGTAGTTGTGAAGCCGTTGTGAAGTAGTTGTGAAGCCGTTGTGAAAAAGTTGTGAAGCCGTAGTGAAGAAGTTGTGAAGAAGTCGTGAAGAAGTTGTGATTGAATTTGTGAGATTGGTTCTAGCTACGATTAGAACTCGACATTTAGCTTTGTGTCGTTAAACCGGTGTAAGCGAAAGTTGTGTAAGGTTTTCTCCGCCATAAGGGAGCTTGTTGACATAGTGAAGAAAACTCTCGAGTTAGGTGCTCGAGGAGTGGAGTAGGGCAAGGAAGGTTTCCTTGTAGCCGAACCACTGTAAATCCTTTGTCTCGCGGTTCGATCTTTCCATCTTTATCTTTCATTTCATTTCATTACTTTACTTGCATTGTTAATTTAGATTTACTTATATTTGTTCATATTATTCAAGAGTTGAGTTCACATAAATTCGAATCTAAGTTTTTAAAAGTAAACAAAGTTTTTATAATAAATTAAAAAGACGTAAAACTATTCAACCCCCCTTCTAGTTTTCCACAATTGGTATCAGAGCCACGTCAAACAAGATTTTTAAAATAATTTGTATTTTAAAACTTGAAACGATCTATGAAATCCGAAAAATATTTAGAAGGGCAATCTATGCAAAGACCACCACTATTTGAGAGTGATGGTTTTCTTTATTGGAAAAATAGATTCGAAACTTATGTGAAATCAAAAGATCTTGATCTTTGGCATGTTATTACCTATGGTGATTTTCCCCCTATTCAAAATAATCCTTTAACTAAAATAGATGAAATTGTACCTTTTAAAAAACAAAATGATAATTTGAAAAAGAAACTAGCAAAAAATAATGAGGCTAAAATGGTAATTTATAATGCGTTACCACGTAAAGAATATGAAAGAATCTTTATATGTAAAACCGCAAAAGAAATTTGGAACTCTTTGCTAATCACTTACCAAGGTAATAGTCAAGTCAAAGATAATAAAATAGATCTTCTTGTTCAACAATATGAACAATTTACGATTCCGGAAGATGAATCAATAGATAATGCTTTTGCTAGGTTTAACATTATCATCACAAGTTTAAAAGCACTTGATGAGAATTTTTCTAGTAAGAATTTTGTTAGGAAATTTCTTAGGGCTCTTTATCCAAAATGGCGAGCTAAAGTTACGGCGATTGAAGAATCAAAGAATTTGTCAACTCTACAACTTGACAAATTGATCGGCAACTTGAAGGTCTACGAAACAATAATAAAGAAAGACTCCGAGATGGTCAAAGGTAAAAGAGAGCAAAGCAAGTCAATTGCATTGAAAGCTAGGAAGGAATCTAGTGACGAGGATAGCTCAACCTCCGAAAGCAATGACGAAGAATATGCTATGGCCGTAAGAGACTTCAAGAAATTCTTTAAAAGACGAGGAAGATTCGTTAGACAACCACATGATGAAAGAAAGGCATTCCAAAGATACAAAGAGGACAAAAGCGAAAGGAAGTGTTATAAATGTGGCGACCCAAATCACCTCATCGGAAAATGTCCAATGTTGTCAAGGGATCAAAATCAAAAGGCGTTCGTTGGAGGAGCATGGAGTGATAGCGATGAAGATGAGAAAGAAATAACAAAGGACGAAAAATGTCTTATAGCAAAGGCATCCAATGAGGTACTTTCCGAAACCGAATACTTTAGTGATGAAAATCAATCATTAGATGAAAAAGACCTAGATAATGAATATAATAGGTTATGCAAATTAGGTCAAAAGGTTATAGCTAAAAATAAGTCCTCGAATTAAAAATTAAACTAAAACATTTGGAAAAAGGAAAAGAAGTTTTTATAGAATGCAAAACATGCTTAGAAGTCAAAAATGAAAATGAAAAACTTAAAGATGAAATTTTCAAACTTGACAAGTTTAAAAATAGTAGTAACTCACTTAAGAAAATAATAAGTGTTCAAAGATCATCCGAAGATAAAACCGGTCTAGGAATCAATTCAATCGATATTTCAAATAGTGAAAATAAAAATGTAAAGTTTGAATGTGAGTCTAGTAAACAAAAACTGTTAGAGTCAAAACCTAAGTATATACTTATAAAAGATAGAAAAATACCCATTGCTAGTGATGAGGAAGTAAAAAGCTTTTATAAACCATCGTTAAAAACCAAAACCGGATTTTCTAAACCAAAATTAAGATCCAAAACTCCACCTCCAAATAGACCAAATAATCCTCATCCTCGGCCTAAAACCCCTCAACCTAGAAGAAATCAAGGTAGACAAAACTTTCCTAATAATAGTCACCCAATGTGGAATTATTCACATCAACCAAGTTTTAATCCTTGGGTAATACTTCCACCATACATGTAAATGCAAACCATGTTTAGCTCAAACAATTTTGGACAAATGAGACAATGGGGACCAAGTGGCTAAATCGTCACTCATTGAATAATTCGAAAACTCATCTATGATTGGCTTTTATAAGTCAATATAACACCTTGAAGTATTTGAAAAAAATCTACTGATGAGGCGAAAAGTGTACCGCTTTTAAGGGGTCATTTAAGCCCGAAATCGTATTTATTTGATCAAATATTGCCCTAAATCGTTCCTTTTGTCATTTTAGGTACTTTTGAGGAGAAATCTGGAAAAGGAGGCATTTTGGACGTTTTTGGAGCATTAAAGTGAAGAAAACGGCAAAGTCTCAAGAATCGGCTAAAAGTTACTCTTGACGGCGTCACAATTAACATGGGACGGCGTCATGCCTTGGCAAGAAAAGTTGGATGTGAAATTTACTCATGACGGGCCAGTGAGTTAGCATGAGAATTCTGACGGCGTCACGCTTTAACTAAATCAAGGGCGTCACGGCTTAAATCATAAGGGGACGGCGTCACGTTCATGATCCGACGGCGTCAAGCCTTGATAGGCCAGAATGGATTTTTGAAGAGCTAAAGAGGGACGGCGTCAAGAAGGTCACCCGGGAACCCTAAAAGCGGCGAGGTGACGGCGTTACAATGCATAAGGTGACGCCGTCAGATCCAAAAATCTATATATAGTTTTCTAATCTTTTGTCATTAGAGAGAGCTTAGTGTGTGGAATTTTGGGATAAAACCCTAGGACGAATTTAGCTACTTTTTCAGGGCTTTTTGCCTTGAGATCTTCCATGTTTCATTGAAAGATAAGTTATCAATTAATCATTCAATATGTCTATGTGTTGTTTGATTCTATCTTATTCTTGTCTTTTGTTTAACATGTTAGGCTAAATTTATCTTGTGTTTGCTTAGATCTAATGAAACTTAGCTATTGATTATTGGTTGTTAGTGTGTTGTTAGTTGTATTGGATGATTGTTTATCTATGTTAGGCTTAAGAAAACTGGCTAACTTCCTATTCGGTAACTTGCTTGAACGTCTTAAGAAACATGAACCAAATGCGTACTAAAGGTTTTTATGGTTGTATTTAATGCACAAGCGAATTCTAGTGATCCCATGTTAGGAGCTTCCTAGCCGGCTCGACATAGGAGTGAAGTAGGAGCTTGTAGAGTTGGGGAAGTAAGTACGCCACCCCACGAATGGTATTAAGGAATACACCCGTCATCCACGCAACTAATACACACTAATTAACCGGTAAAAGATAGTTAGGGAGTAAGGAAATCTAAGTAAACACATTTCTCTACACATAAGTTTCTCACCACATTTCATTTTTGTTATTTTATTTTATTTGCATTCGTAGTCATTTGGGTTAGTTGACTAGCAACTAATTCCGCCCACTCCTTCAAACCCGAGATTTTACTTGCTTCCATAAAATATAAAAATACAAAAAGAATCTTCCTCAACCCTTAGACCTAATTAGAGTAGCCTTTCATACCTAACGAACACTATTCCCTGTGGAGAACGATCAATCCCCCGTACTTACCACTACACTATACTACATCGGTCAGGTACACTGCCTGGTGGGGTTGTAAGCCTCTTGAGATCCCTCGAGAGGTAAAACCTGTTGTACGGTTACAAAACCACGCAATCAAGTTTTTGGCGCCGCTGCCGGGGAATAGTTATTGTTTAGGTTGAATTTTTATTTCTATTAGGTCTACTCACTAGATTCCTTTCTAGTGAGATTTTTATTTTATTTTTCTAGGTTTTCTTTAGTCTATCTATTTTCTTTGTGCTTTTGTTCGTAACAGATTTTCATTAACTATTCAGTTTGCCATTATGGAAAACGCGAATCCACCCCTTACACCTGGCGAAGTGGCTTTGTTGCGTAGCCAACTTGAGAATGAGATTAGTGAGCTCAGGGAGATCAGTAGAATGATTGATATAGAGCTTGATTATGCCTTGAACAACTTAGGGACCGCCATATACTCAGATAATTACTTAGAACGTAATAATCTTACGGTTGATAAGTTGATTGAGAAAATTGAGGAAGTAAAGGTAGATCCTAGGTTGGATGATTGTTTCAATGAATACCCCACTAAGAAGGAGATTGCTTACTATAACAACCTAGTTGATAACCCTCGACCACCTTTTGTTAGAATTGACCCAAAGATTAAGAGAGGTGATCCCGGGAATGTGAAGATACCATGTATGATTGGGTACCAATACGTTGAGCATGCTTACATTGACTGTGAATCCCCAATCAACGTTATGTCCTCAGGCCTCTATAGCCAAATCATAAACACACCACTTGAGCCTAGGATGGACCCCAAGTGTCCAGGCGGAGTTTGTAACTTCGTTGGAAGAATTAAGGATATACATATCCTTGTTGGGAGCTTTACCTTTGTCACCAACTTCATGATTTTAGAAGATATGGCAAGTGTTGTTGACTGCCGCCTATCTCGCGTTGTGTTAGGTAAGCCATTTATCGAGGCATCCAATTTAAGGTATGACCGTTTGAAAGGCACGGTTCAGTTTTCTAATCACATAGATAGGATCACATATAGGATGCCTTATCGGGTTAATGAGTTTCGTTTTGTGCCTCGATTTGACATGGACAACATTGGTGCGATTGAGGACATCAATGAAGAGGATAAAGAAAAAGGCATGGACCATGTTTGGAATAGGAGAAGCCTTTATTATAAAGATTGCTTAAACCTTGGACCTAAATACAAAATTAATATGGAGGTTGTTAGGATGATTAGAGGGGCAATTGAGAAGCAAAACGGAAAAACGTAGACCCCGTGATTTTGAGTCTAGCTACAAGACTCGTTAATAAAGAAAAGCGCTTCTTGGAGGCAACCCAAGCTTTATTTGTTTTATTTGCTTTGCGTGTTTATTTATTTGTTTGTTTGATTTTATTTGTTTCCGTATGTGTGTTTAATTTTTATTAGTATTGATTCATGTTCAAAAGTACTTTGTGAAAATGCTTTATGTTGTTTTTAACTTCGTCTTAACTACATATAAAGGTATTTTGCAAAAGATAAGTGTAAGGGAAATCTAAATCGGTTTATTAGAACACAAATTAACATGAATCGTAATAATAATAAATTAGCATACATATTAGTATTTGTTTGAGTCAAATGCTTGTATCGAGTCATAGTGATGTTTTGCAGGATTTCAGGAAGTAAGGTAAAGGTTTTTCCAGAAATTTTCCGGAAACTAAAATGAAAATTTTTGTCAGGTCATTTCTGACGGCGTCAGGGGTTATAACCTGACGGCGTCAGATTTAATTTCCAGAAATTTTTGAAAGTTTTGTTTTCATAAAAAGTTTTTATTAAAACTCCAACTTATAATCTCCAGGAATCTGCAAAATTATCATTCCACAAGCATTATATCCTTATATATAGATTTTATCCCGCCGATGTTATGCAGGTTCTCGTGTTTGTTTTCTCAGGTTTAACAGGTTATTTTGGACAAGAAATGTTTATGGAATCAAGCTTATGGCGATGCATTAGTCATGGAGCTTCAACATTCCCTTTGGAGGAAGATCTAACCGTGTAATTTCACTATCCAACGGCGAATCAGGGGAGTATTTGATTTCATTCTTTTACTTTAGGCTTTTACATCTGTTATTTGAAAAATGGGACAATGTTCATTTAAGTGTAATGGGAGGGTAAAAGTTACGATTTTAGAGAATACAATTGCGCTTGATTGTTTTGTTTGTTTAATTAATAGATGTAGTAATAAAAACTGAGAGAAATACTTGGATTAGGGTAATTTTAGTGCCAAATTTAAAATTTTTTACAACATATAGGAGTGAAACTTTAGTTCTAATGAGCGTCTCACGGATAGGAGTTATATGACTAGCACAAAAACCGTACCACTAAAAAAATTTTCCGCCCCAAATATGTGAGGTTCGCCCCTAGAATTGGTAGGAAAAGCATTTATGCTATGATGTGTGTACCGGTAGCACTTAGATTCTAGAACTTGCGTTAGGACCATTCCAAGGCCACAAGTGAGACTACATTCGTGTAGTTAGATTTACTACATGATAAGAGGCATTAGGATTAACCCATTGTTTTACACCTGTGTTTTTGTTATAATTATTTTGGCTACATTGGTCAAGTAATTCTCCCACACCCTTTGCGTTGTACTCATTTTTAGTACACGATACCCCTAGTACACCCCTCAGAGCCTATCTTTTCGTTTCGACCTTTAAGCATTTTACTTAAAGGAAGAATTTGTTACACCCCACTAAAATGTACACCCAAATCGCCTTAGCCTACCTTGTATGCACTCATCTTTAGTGCATTATTGTTACAACATTTGTTTAAACCCAAGTTAATTATCTAATTGATTACATGGTTGCTAAGTTGAGTCATATCCTTGTACATATTGTTTTGGGACGATTGGGACTCATGGGTAAAGTACTAGTGTAATGGAGTAACGGGGAAGAACATCATTTATTACCCCCATATGTGCTAAATATTTTAAAAGTACTCCAAGTGTTTCAATTATCTTAATTCGAGTCATTAGATTAGTATTTGTAAAGTTATGTAAAAATTCAAGTGTAAGGGGAATGCAATGCCCCTATGATGTATTATTTTGGATGGTAGGGCAAGAATGTATGTTAAAAAAAAAAAAAAAAAAAAAAAAAAAAATTCAAGAAAAACACAAAAAAAATGAGAAAATGAAAAATAGAAAAAACATACGGACTACCATCCCGTTTCATTTTATGTTTATCTTTATGTTTTTGTTATTTTGTTATTTTGTTTCTAGCTTAAGATTGAGTCTAGTCTTGGCTTAGCAACATTGTATAGTACATGTAATTGATCAAGATCTTTAACTCGCCACCAGTAAAATATCCTTTATCCAACAAAACCGTGTTTTCCTTTTCCCTACACCTAACGTTATAACCCATTTAAAAGCCCTCTTTGATAGTTTATCTTAGGTGCTTACGCCTAGTGGAGGAGGTTTTCGATCCTTTCCCAAGCCTATGGTAATCTATTTGCTATGACAGGTAGTGAGAGATATTTTCCGTTTTCATTTATGAGATTTATTTTGATGACACTTGAGAGATGTGAGTATCTAAACACTACTTGTGAGGTGCTAGTATGTAATCTCCGTGCTTATTATGATTGAAGTGGAACGATTATTTGTTGTAATTACTTTTATGTTTGCATTAAATGACCCCTAACTTGTATTTTGATTAGAATAAAAGCGCATTTGCTTGAGGACAAGCAAATCTCAAGTGTAAGGGTATTTGATGAGGCGAAAAGTGTACCGCTTTTAAGGGGTCATTTAAGCCCGAAATCGTATTTATTTGATCAAATATTGCCCTAAATCGTTCCTTTTGTCATTTTAGGTACTTTTGAGGAGAAATCTGGAAAAGGAGGCATTTTGGACGTTTTTGGAGCATTAAAGTGAAGAAAACGGCAAAGTCTCAAGAATCGGCTAAAAGTTACTCTTGACGGCGTCACAATTAACATGGGACGGCGTCATGCCTTGGCAAGAAAAGTTGGATGTGAAATTTACTCATGACGGGCCAGTGAGTTAGCATGAGAATTCTGACGGCGTCACGCTTTAACTAAATCAAGGGCGTCACGGCTTAAATCATAAGGGGACGGCGTCACGTTCATGATCCGACGGCGTCAAGCCTTGATAGGCCAGAATGGATTTTTGAAGAGCTAAAGAGGGACGGCGTCAAGAAGGTCACCCGGGAACCCTAAAAGCGGCGAGGTGACGGCGTCACAATGCATAAGGTGACGCCGTCAGATCCAAAAATCTATATATAGTTTTCTAATCTTTTGTCATTAGAGAGAGCTTAGTGTGTGGAATTTTGGGATAAAACCCTAGGACGAATTTAGCTACTTTTTCAGGGCTTTTTGCCTTGAGATCTTCCATGTTTCATTGAAAGATAAGTTATCAATTAATCATTCAATATGTCTATGTGTTGTTTGATTCTATCTTATTCTTGTCTTTTGTTTAACATGTTAGGCTAAATTTATCTTGTGTTTGCTTAGATCTAATGAAACTTAGCTATTGATTATTGGTTGTTAGTGTGTTGTTAGTTGTATTGGATGATTGTTTATCTATGTTAGGCTTAAGAAAACTGGCTAACTTCCTATTCGGTAACTTGCTTGAACGTCTTAAGAAACATGAACCAAATGCGTACTAAAGGTTTTTATGGTTGTTATTTAATGCACAAGCGAATTCTAGTGATCCCATGTTAGGAGCTTCCTAGCCGGCTCGACATAGGAGTGAAGTAGGAGCTTGTAGAGTTGGGGAAGTAAGTACGCCACCCCACGAATGGTATTAAGGAATACACCCGTCATCCACGCAACTAATACACACTAATTAACCGGTAAAAGATAGTTAGGGAGTAAGGAAATCTAAGTAAACACATTTCTCTACACATAAGTTTCTCACCACATTTCATTTTTGTTATTTTATTTTATTTGCATTCGTAGTCATTTGGGTTAGTTGACTAGCAACTAATTCCGCCCACTCCTTCAAACCCGAGATTTTACTTGCTTCCATAAAATATAAAAATACAAAAAGAATCTTCCTCAACCCTTAGACCTAATTAGAGTAGCCTTTCATACCTAACGAACACTATTCCCTGTGGAGAACGATCAATCCCCCGTACTTACCACTACACTATACTACATCGGTCAGGTACACTGCCTGGTGGGGTTGTAAGCCTCTTGAGATCCCTCGAGAGGTAAAACCTGTTGTACGGTTACAAAACCACGCAATCAAGTTTTTGGCGCCGCTGCCGGGGAATAGTTATTGTTTAGGTTGAATTTTTATTTCTATTAGGTCTACTCACTAGATTCCTTTCTAGTGAGATTTTTATTTTATTTTTCTAGGTTTTCTTTAGTCTATCTATTTTCTTTGTGCTTTTGTTCGTAACAGATTTTCATTAACTATTCAGTTTGCCATTATGGAAAACGCGAATCCACCCCTTACACCTGGCGAAGTGGCTTTGTTGCGTAGCCAACTTGAGAATGAGATTAGTGAGCTCAGGGAGCTCAGTAGAATGATTGATATAGAGCTTGATTATGCCTTGAACAACTTAGGGACCGCCATATACTCAGATAATTACTTAGAACGTAATAATCTTACGGTTGATAAGTTGATTGAGAAAATTGAGGAAGTAAAGGTAGATCCTAGGTTGGATGATTGTTTCAATGAATACCCCACTAAGAAGGAGATTGCTTACTATAACAACCTAGTTGATAACCCTCGACCACCTTTTGTTAGAATTGACCCAAAGATTAAGAGAGGTGATCCCGGGAATGTGAAGATACCATGTATGATTGGGTACCAATACGTTGAGCATGCTTACATTGACTGTGAATCCCCAATCAACGTTATGTCCTCAGGCCTCTATAGCCAAATCATAAACACACCACTTGAGCCTAGGATGGACCCCAAGTGTCCAGGCGGAGTTTGTAACTTCGTTGGAAGAATTAAGGATATACATATCCTTGTTGGGAGCTTTACCTTTGTCACCAACTTCATGATTTTAGAAGATATGGCAAGTGTTGTTGACTGCCGCCTATCTCGCGTTGTGTTAGGTAAGCCATTTATCGAGGCATCCAATTTAAGGTATGACCGTTTGAAAGGCACGGTTCAGTTTTCTAATCACATAGATAGGATCACATATAGGATGCCTTATCGGGTTAATGAGTTTCGTTTTGTGCCTCGATTTGACATGGACAACATTGGTGCGATTGAGGACATCAATGAAGAGGATAAAGAAAAAGGCATGGACCATGTTTGGAATAGGAGAAGCCTTTATTATAAAGATTGCTTAAACCTTGGACCTAAATACAAAATTAATATGGAGGTTGTTAGGATGATTAGAGGGGCAATTGAGAAGCAAAACGGAAAAACGTAGACCCCGTGATTTTGAGTCTAGCTACAAGACTCGTTAATAAAGAAAAGCGCTTCTTGGGAGGCAACCCAAGCTTTATTTGTTTTATTTGCTTTGCGTGTTTATTTATTTGTTTGTTTGATTTTATTTGTTTCCGTATGTGTGTTTAATTTTTATTAGTATTGATTCATGTTCAAAAGTACTTTGTGAAAATGCTTTATGTTGTTTTTAACTTCGTCTTAACTACATATAAAGGTATTTTGCAAAAGATAAGTGTAAGGGAAATCTAAATCGGTTTATTAGAACACAAATTAACATGAATCGTAATAATAATAAATTAGCATACATATTAGTATTTGTTTGAGTCAAATGCTTGTATCGAGTCATAGTGATGTTTTGCAGGATTTCCAGGAAGTAAGGTAAAGGTTTTTCCAGAAATTTTCCGGAAACTAAAAATGAAAATTTTTGTCAGGTCATTTCTGACGGCGTCAGGGGTTATAACCTGACGGCGTCAGATTTAATTTCCAGAAATTTTTGAAAGTTTTGTTTTCATAAAAAGTTTTTATTAAAACTCCAACTTATAATCTCCAGGAATCTGCAAAATTATCATTCCACAAGCATTATATCCTTATATATAGATTTTATCCCGCCGATGTTATGCAGGTTCTCGTGTTTGTTTTCTCAGGTTTAACAGGTTATTTTGGACAAGGAAATGTTTATGGAATCAAGCTTATGGCGATGCATTAGTCATGGAGCTTCAACATTCTCTTTGGAGGAAGATCTAACCGTGTAATTTCACTATCCAACGAGCGAATCAGGGGAGTATTTGATTTCATTCTTTTACTTTATGCTTTTACATCTTGTTATTTGAACATTGGGGACAATGTTCATCTTAAGTGTAAGGGGAGGGTAAAAGTACGATTTTAGAGAATACAATTGCGCTTGATTTTTGTTTGTTTAATAATAGATGTGTAATAAAACTGAGAGAAATACTTGATTAGGGTAATTTTAGTGCCAAATTTAAAATTTTTTACAACATATAGGAGTGAAACTTTAGTTCTAATGAGCGTCTCACGGATAGGAGTTATATGACTAGCACAAAAACCGTACCACTAAAAAAATTTTCCGCCCCAAATATGTGAGGTTCGCCCCTAGAATTGGTAGGAAAAGCATTTATGCTATGATGTGTGTACCGGTAGCACTTAGATTCTAGAACTTGCGTTAGGACCATTCCAAGGCCACAAGTGAGACTACATTCGTGTAGTTAGATTTACTACATGATAAGAGGCATTAGGATTAACCCATTGTTTTACACCTGTGTTTTTGTTATAATTATTTTGGCTACATTGGTCAAGTAATTCTCCCACACCCTTTGCGTTGTACTCATTTTTAGTACACGATACCCCTAGTACACCCCTCAGAGCCTATCTTTTCGTTTCGACCTTTAAGCATTTTACTTAAAGGAAGAATTTGTTACACCCCACTAAAATGTACACCCAAATCGCCTTAGCCTACCTTGTATGCACTCATCTTTAGTGCATTATTGTTACAACATTTGTTTAAACCCAAGTTAATTATCTAATTGATTACATGGTTGCTAAGTTGAGTCATATCCTTGTACATATTGTTTTGGGACGATTGGGACTCATGGGTAAAGTACTAGTGTAATGGAGTAACGGGGAAGAACATCATTTATTACCCCCATATGTGCTAAATATTTTAAAAGTACTCCAAGTGTTTCAATTATCTTAATTCGAGTCATTAGATTAGTATTTGTAAAGTTATGTAAAAATTCAAGTGTAAGGGGAATGCAATGCCCCTATGATGTATTATTTTGGATGGTAGGGCAAGAATGTATGTTAAAAAAAAAAAAAAAAAAAAAAAAAAAAAAAAAAAATTCAAGAAAAACACAAAAAAAATGAGAAAATGAAAAATAGAAAAAACATACGGACTACCATCCCGTTTCATTTTATGTTTATCTTTATGTTTTTGTTATTTTGTTATTTTGTTTCTAGCTTAAGATTGAGTCTAGTCTTGGCTTAGCAACATTGTATAGTACATGTAATTGATCAAGATCTTTAACTCGCCACCAGTAAAATATCCTTTATCCAACAAAACCGTGTTTTCCTTTTCCCTACACCTAACGTTATAACCCATTTAAAAGCCCTCTTTGATAGTTTATCTTAGGTGCTTACGCCTAGTGGAGGAGGTTTTCGATCCTTTCCCAAGCCTATGGTAATCTATTTGCTATGACAGGTAGTGAGAGATATTTTCCGTTTTCATTTATGAGATTTATTTTGATGACACTTGAGAGATGTGAGTATCTAAACACTACTTGTGAGGTGCTAGTATGTAATCTCCGTGCTTATTATGATTGAAGTGGAACGATTATTTGTTGTAATTACTTTTATGTTTGCATTAAATGACCCCTAACTTGTATTTTGATTAGAATAAAAGCGCATTTGCTTGAGGACAAGCAAATCTCAAGTGTAAGGGTATTTGATGAGGCGAAAAGTGTACAGCTTTTAAGGGGTCATTTAAGCCCGAAAATCGTATTTTTGATCAAATATTGCCCTAAATCGTTCCTTTTGTCATTTTAGGTACTTTTGAGGAGAAATCTGGAAAAGGAGGCATTTTGGACGTTTTTGGAGCATTAAAGTGAAGAAAACGGCAAAGTCTCAAGAATCGGCTAAAAGTTACTCTTGACGGCGTCACAATTAACATGGGACGGCGTCATGCCTTGGCAAGAAAAGTTGGATGTGAAATTTACTCATGACGGGCCAGTGAGTTAGCATGAGAATTCTGACGGCGTCACGCTTTAACTAAATCAAGGGCGTCACGGCTTAAATCATAAGGGGACGGCGTCACGTTCATGATCCGACGGCGTCAAGCCTTGATAGGCCAGAATGGATTTTTGAAGAGCTAAAGAGGGACGGCGTCAAGAAGGTCACCCGGGAACCCTAAAAGCGGCGAGGTGACGGCGTCACAATGCATAAGGTGACGCCGTCAGATCCAAAAATCTATATATAGTTTTCTAATCTTTTGTCATTAGAGAGAGCTTAGTGTGTGGAATTTTGGGATAAAACCCTAGGACGAATTTAGCTACTTTTTCAGGGCTTTTTGCCTTGAGATCTTCCATGTTTCATTGAAAGATAAGTTATCAATTAATCATTCAATATGTCTATGTGTTGTTTGATTCTATCTTATTCTTGTCTTTTGTTTAACATGTTAGGCTAAATTTATCTTGTGTTTGCTTAGATCTAATGAAACTTAGCTATTGATTATTGGTTGTTAGTGTGTTGTTAGTTGTATTGGATGATTGTTTATCTATGTTAGGCTTAAGAAAACTGGCTAACTTCCTATTCGGTAACTTGCTTGAACGTCTTAAGAAACATGAACCAAATGCGTACTAAAGGTTTTTATGGTTGTATTTAATGCACAAGCGAATTCTAGTGATCCCATGTTAGGAGCTTCCTAGCCGGCTCGACATAGGAGTGAAGTAGGAGCTTGTAGAGTTGGGGAAGTAAGTACGCCACCCCACGAATGGTATTAAGGAATACACCCGTCATCCACACAACTAATACACACTAATTAACCGGTAAAAGATAGTTAGGGAGTAAGGAAATCTAAGTAAACACATTTCTCTACACATAAGTTTCTCACCACATTTCATTTTTGTTATTTTATTTTATTTGCATTCGTAGTCATTTGGGTTAGTTGACTAGCAACTAATTCCGCCCACTCCTTCAAACCCGAGATTTTACTTGCTTCCATAAAATATAAAAATACAAAAAGAATCTTCCTCAACCCTTAGACCTAATTAGAGTAGCCTTTCATACCTAACGAACACTATTCCCTGTGGAGAACGATCAATCCCCCGTACTTACCACTACACTATACTACATCGGTCAGGTACACTGCCTGGTGGGGTTGTAAGCCTCTTGAGATCCCTCGAGAGGTAAAACCTGTTGTACGGTTACAAAACCACGCATCATCTACTGAAGACTAAAAGGTACTTTTTTTTTTTTTTTTTTTTTTTTTTTAGCTCATTGTTATAATATATGCTTAGATTAATGACTAGTTATTTCATGCTTATTTAGCTCATAATGCCTAGTTATATATATACACATAATAGCTTATATGAATCTACTTATAACCTAGAATCACTTGTTCTTTTCCCTTTGGCCCTCTTAAGCTATAACATTTAAAATGGAAATCTTCTATGTCCACTATTAGAAAACTCATGGTGATGAAGTGAAATGAGTTAAGTGGATTAATCATTAACATAGAAGTAAGATTAGATTTCTCGCGTTAGAAAACTATGGATGAAACAAGCTCTCGTAGACTATGGCATCAAGTTAGATAAGTGTGCGACAACAAAGGAGCTATAGATGTTAGGTTATACCCCATTCAACACTCTCGCATCAAACATATAGAATTTCGTCATCGCTTCCTTATGACCATAGGATAAGTAGAAAAGGGTAGCATGTGACAATAGCCTTAACCAATTCCCTTGAGCATGAGATCTTTAACAACCATTTTTTAAAATCTAGGATTAATGGTATTTGTTGTTGATGAAGCGAAAAGTGTACCGCTTTTAAGGGGTCATTTAAGCCCTAAATCGTATTTATTTGATCAAATATTGCCCTAAATCGTTCCTTTTGTCATTTTAGGTACTTTTGAGGAGAAATCTGGAAAAGGAGGCATTTTGGACGTTTTTGGAGCATAAAGTGAAGAAAACGGCAAAGTCTCAAAAATCGGCTGAAAGTTACCTTTGACGGCGTCACATTTAACCCCAGACGGCGTCATGCCTTGGCAAGAAAAGTTGGACGTGAAATTTACTCATGATGAGCCAGTGAAAATAGCATGTGAATTCTGACGGCGTCACGCTTTAACTTGATCAAGGGCGTCACGGCTTAAATCATAAGGGGACGGCGTCACGTTCATGGTTCGACGGCGTTAAGCCTTGATAAGCCAGAATGGATTTTTGAAGAGCTAAAGAGGGACGGCGTCAAGAAGGTCACCCGGGAACCCTAGAAGCGGCGAGGTGACGGCGTCACACTCCATAAGGTGACGCCGTCAGATCCAAAAATCTATATATAGTTTTCTAATTTTTTGTCATTAGGGAGAGCTTAGTGTGTGGATTTTTGGGAGAAAACCCTAAGACGAATTCAGCTTCTTTTTCAAGGCTTTTTGCCTTGAGATCTTCCATGTTACATTAAAGATAAGTTATCAATTAATCATTCAATATGTCTATGTGTTGTTTGATTTTATCTTATTCTTGTCTTTTGATTAACATGTTAGGCTAAATTTATCTTGTGTTTGCTTAGATCTAATGAAACCTAGCTATTGATTATTGGTTGTTAGTGTGTTATTAGTTGTATTGGATGATTGTTTATCTATGTTAGGCTTAAGAAAACTGGCTAACTTCCTATTCGGTAACTTGCTTGAACGTCTTAAGAAACATGAACCAAATGCGTACTAAAGGTTTTTATGGTTGTATTTAATGCACAAGCGAATTCTAGTGATCCCATGTTAGGAGCTTCCTAGCCGGCTCGACATAGGAGTGAAGTAGGAGCTTGTAGAGTTGGGGAAGTAAGTACGCCACCCCACGAATGGTATTAAGGAATACACCCGTCATCCACGCGACTAATACACACTAATTAACCGGTAAAAGATAGTTAGGGAGTAAGGAAATCTAAGTAAACACATTTCTCTACACATAAGTTTCTCACCACATTTTATTTTCAGTTATTTAATTTATTGCATTCGTAGTAATTTTGGGTTAGTTGACTAGCAACTAATTCCGCCCACTCCTTCAAAACCGAGATTTTACTTGCTTTCATAAAAAATATAAAAAAAAACATAAAAAGAATCTTCCTCAACCCTTAGACCTAATTAGAGTAGTTTTTCATACCTAACGAACACTATTCCCTGTGGAGAACGATCAATCCCCCGTACTTACCACTACACTATACTACATCGGTCAGGTACACTGCCTGGTGGGGTTGTAAGCCTCTTGAGATCCCTCGAGAGGTAAAACCTGTTGTAAGGTTACAAAACCACGCATCAAGTTTTTGGCGCCGTTGCCGGGGAATAGTTATTGTTTAGGTTGAATTTTTATTTCTATTAGGTCTACTCACTAGATTCCTTTCTAGTGAGATTTTTATTTTATTTTTCTAGATTTTCTTTAGTCTATCTATTTTCTTCGTGTCTTTGTTCGTAACCATACCATCCGACATCATGGAAGATGGTAATATCCTTAACCCCCACAACCCACCACCACAACAACCACAACCACCTCCTAGAGCCCGTACTTTAGGAGAGTATTCCCGTCCTAGCCACCATGGCTATCGAAACACCATTGAGCTCACTCAAGGAGCCAATATCACACCCTTGCGATCCGACACCATCCGGTTGGTGCAAAGCGGATGCGCATTCCATGGACTTCGTTCTGAAGATCCTAATCAACACCTCAAGGACTTTCTTAAAATTGTTGATTCTATAGACCTTGATGTTGCCACTCGAGAGACGACCCGATTGCGTCTCTTCCAATTCTCTTTGCGGGACCAAGCTAGTCAGTGGCTAGAACGTCAACCCGCAGGATCCATCACCTCTTGGGATGATCTCACCACTCGTTTCCTTGCTCAGTTTTTCCCACCGGGAAGAACTACCAAGCTAAGGAATGATATCTTGATGTTCCAACAACGTCAAGGCGAAACTCTCTACGAGGCATGGACTCGATTCAAGGACTTACTCCAAAAAGTCCCCCACCATGGCATAGAACTTTGGCTCCAAGTCCAAATCTTCTATGACCATATCAATCTCTCCACGAGGCAAACCATTGACCAATCGGCCGGTGGCAAGCTACGTGATCTAAGTGCGGAACAATCATGGGCTCTCCTAGAGGATCTTGCTCTTTATGACAACGAGAGTTGGAGTGACCCCCGTGATTTGAATAAAACGGTCAAGGCAATATCTTTGCCTTCGAACAATTCAAGCACTTCCGACCGTAGGATCATAGAACTTGAAGACCAAGTCAAGTTTCTCATGAAATCCTACGAGGCTCCTAAACCTTCAAGCCAAGTGAACAAAATCACTTCTTCATGTGAATTATGTAGTGGTCCCCACGACACTCGTGATTGCATGGAACTCCCCGAACAAGCTTTTGTGGACTGCGCATCCTCGCGTACCGACGGAGCGGGAGACAAGTGGTACACTTTCAAACCCGAGCCAAACCATTATGGTGATTCATACAACCCCTCATGGAAAAATCACCCGAACCTTAGGTGGAAACAAAACCAAAACTCACAACAAACCAATTCTTCCAACCCACCTAATCGTTTCCAATCAAGCGGTTCCAACTCGAACCGTACTTTCAACAACAATCCTTCCGGCAATGGTAGTACCGATAACTTTGAAGGATTGATGTCTCAATTTATGGCATCTCAAGAAGCTCGTTTAGCCAAGTTTGAAACCGATTTCAAACAAAAACAAAGCGAGATGACCGATAAGATTGACACCTTGTTGAAAGCCCTCAATGACCGAGAAATGGGAGCACTCCCTAGCAACACGGTCAAGAACCCAAAACTAAACGTCAACGCTATTTCATCGGTTTCGTCCCCTAGTTCTTGTCCACAATATTATTCGGTCAATTCCATGAGCACGTGTTTCAAACAAACCCAAGTCGTTCCAAATGACCAAGAAGTTATGACATCCAAATTGGTCAACAACATAGTTGAAACACCTCCCACTCAAAACCTTGACGAAGAATTCAAGGAGCTCCACCTTGAAAGTCCGGTTGTTGATGAGTTGGATGAGAAGAAGCTCAAGTTAGGCGAAAAAGGGACCGCCTTTGTTCAAAACAAGCTACCTAAGAAGTTAGATGATCCGGGCTTATTTGTTCTACCTTGCAAGATAGGTAATTCGGAGGCTTATGACACATTAGCCGATCTTGGATCAAGCCTTAACCTACTTCTGTTACCTCTCTACACCTCTCTAAAACTTGGAAAACTTGAAGAAACCGAGGTGATAATAGGTTTAGCGGATGGGAGTGTTGCTTACCCGGTTGGAGTAGTTAAGGACGTGTTAGTGCACATTGGAAAACTAACCATTTTAGCCGATTTCCACGTCCTTGATATGGTTAGCGACCCTACATGCCCCTTGTTGATAGGTAGAGGATTTTTGGCGACCGCTAGTGCTATGATTGATTGTAAGGAATCCAAGATAGCGGTAGGAGAAGGAGATACTTGGTCAGTCTATGATGTTAAGAAACATGCTTATGATACTAGTGAGGAACCAACACCACATTGGCTAGAATCAAATAGGAGACCATCTAGATATGGACCTTGGATTAATAGAGACTTCATAGGACCCCAACGCCCATTTTACCTAGAAGAGGACTTTGTTAACCGAACGCATACGGTAGAGCAACTCTTGGCTAGGGACACCGAATTGGATCCATTTGAAGATTCTCTAGTTTTCAGAAAGATGATTGATTTCCTAGGAGTTTTGCCAATTAACCTAGGAATGAATAAGTGGACTTGTGAGGAAGATGATCACAAGTGGAATTGGGATAAACCACCCAAAGATGGAGATGGGTCATGGCATATCAAGATGACATTGTATGACCCGGATGGAGAGAAGTTTGAGAAGATATATCGTACTAAGCGGACCAATAGGAAACTTCAATCCAAGCTTAACCCTAAAGACGTCCTCGATGACGAGCTTACTTACATAGGGTAGTGTGACTTTGAGTCTAGCTACAAGACTCGTTAATAAAGAAAAGCGCTTCTTGGGAGGCAACCCAAGCTTTATTTGTTTTATTTGCTTTGTGTGTTTATTTATTTGTTTGTTTGATTTTATTTGCTTCCGTATGTATGTTTAATTTTTATTATTATTGATTCATGTTCAAAACTAAATTGTGAAAATGCTTTATTTTGTTTTTAACTTCGTCTTAACTACATATAAAGGTATTTTGCAAAAGATAAGTGTAAGGGAAATCTAAATCGGTTTATTAGAACACAAATGAACATGAATCGTAATAATAATAAATTAACATACATATTCGTGTTTGTTTGAGTCAAATGCTTGTATCGAGTCATAATGATGTTTTGCAGGATTTCCAGGAAGTAAGGTAAAGGTTTTTCCAGAAATTTTCCGGAAACTTAAAATGAGAATTTTTGTCAGGTCATTTCTGACGGCGTCAGGGGTTATAACCTGACGGCGTCAGATTTAATTTCCAGAAATTTTTGAAAGTTTTGTTTTCATAAAAAGTTTTTATTAAAATCTCCAACTTATAATCTCCAGGAATCTGCAAAATTATCATTCCACAAGCATTATATCCTTATATATAGATTTTTCCCGCCGATGTTATGCAGGTTTTCGTGTTTGTTTTCTCAGGTTTAACAGGTTATTTTGGACAAGGAAATGTTTTGAATCAAGCTTGTGGCGATGCTTTAGTCATGGAGCTTCTACATTACTTTGGAGGAAGATCTAACCGTGTAATTTCATTATCCACTGAGCGAATCAGGGGAGTATTTGATTTCATTCTTTTACCTTATTTACTTTTACATCTTGTTATTTGAACATTGGGGACAATGTTCATCTTAAGTGTAAGGGGGGGTAAAAGTACGATTTTAGAGAATGCCATTGCGCTTGATTTTTGTTTGTTTAATAATATATGTGTAATAAAACTGAGATAAATACCTGTTAGGGTAATTTTAGTGCCAAATTTAAAATTTTTTACAACACTTAGGAGTGAAACTTTGATCTTAATGAGAGTCTCATGGATAGGAGTTATATGACTAGCACAAAAACCGTACCACTAAAAAATTTTCCACCCCCAAATATGTGAGGTTCGCCCCTAGAATTGGTAGGAAAAGCATTTATGCTATGATGTGTGTACCGGTAGCACTTAGATTCTAGAACTTGCGTTAGGACCATTCCGAGGCCACAAGTGAGACTACATTCGTGTAGTTAGATTTACTACATGATAAGAGGCATTAGGATTAACCCATTGTTTTACACCTGTGTTTTTGTTATAATTACTTTGGCTACATTGGTCAAGTAATTCTCCCACACCCTTTGCGTTGTACTCATTTTTAGTACACGATGCCCCTAGTACACCCCTCAGAGCCTATCTTTTCGTTTCGACCTTTAAGCATTTTACTTAAAGGAAGAATTTGTTACACCCCACTTAAATGTACACCCAAATCGCCTTAGCCTACCTTGTATGCACTCATTTTTAGTGCATTATTGTTACAACATTTGTTTAAACCCAAGTTAATTATCTAGTTGATTACATGGTTGCTAAGTCGAGTCATATCCTTGTACATATTATTTTGGGACGATTGGGACTCATGGGTAAAGTACTAGTGTAATGGAGTAATGGGGAAGACCATCATTTATTACCCCCATATGTGCTAAATGTTTTAAAAGTACTCCAAGTTTTTCAATTATCTTAATTCGAGTCATTAGATTAGTATTTGTAAAGTTATGTAAAAGTTCAAGTGTAAGGGGGATGCAATGCCCCTATGATGTATTATTTTGGATGGTAGGGCAAAAGTGTATGCAAAAAAAAAAAAAAAAAAAAAAAAAAAAAAAAAATCAAGAAAAATACAAAAAAAATGAGAAAAAGAAAAGTAGAAAAACATACGGACTACCATCCCGTTTTATTTTATGTTTATGTTTTGTTATCTTCTTTCATTAGCTTAAGATCGAGTCTAGTCTTGGCTTAGCAACATTGTATAGTACATGTAATTGATCAAGATCTTTAACTCGCCACCAGTAAAAAAATCCCTTATCCAACCAAACCGTGTTTTCCTTTTCCCTACACCTAACGTTATAACCCATTTAAAAGCCCTCTTTGATAGTTTATCTTTGGTGCTTACGCCTAGTGGAGGAGGTTTTTGATCCTTTCCCAAGCCTATGGTAATCTATTTGCTATGACAGGTAGTGAGAGATATTATCCGTTTTCATTTATGAGATTTATTTTGATGACACTTGAGAGATGTGAGTATCTAAACACTACTTGTGAGGTGCTAGTTTATAATCTCCGTGCTTATTATGATTAAAGTGGAACGAATATTTGTTGTAATTACTTTTATGTTTGCATTAAATGACCCCTAACTTGTATTTTGATTAGAATAAAAGCGCATTTGCTTGAGGACAAGCAAATCTCAAGTGTAAGGGTATTTGATGAAGCGAAAAGTGTACCGCTTTTAAGGGGTCATTTAAGCCCTAAATCGTATTTATTTGATCAAATATTGCCCTAAATCGTTCCTTTTGTCATTTTAGGTACTTTTGAGGAGAAATCTGGAAAAGGAGGCATTTTGGACGTTTTTGGAGCATAAAGTGAAGAAAACGGCAAAGTCTCAAAAATCGGCTGAAAGTTACCTTTGACGGCGTCACATTTAACCCCAGACGGCGTCATGCCTTGGCAAGAAAAGTTGGACGTGAAATTTACTCATGATGAGCCAGTGAAAATAGCATGTGAATTCTGACGGCGTCACGCTTTAACTTGATCAAGGGCGTCACGGCTTAAATCATAAGGGGACGGCGTCACGTTCATGGTTCGACGACGTCAAGCCTTGATAAGCCAGAATGGATTTTTGAAGAGCTAAAGAGGGACGGCGTCAAGAAGGTCACCCGGGAACCCTAGAAGCGGCGAGGTGACGGCGTCACACTCCATAAGGTGACGCTGTCAGATCCAAAAATCTATATATAGTTTTCTAATTTTTTGTCATTAGGGAGAGCTTAGTGTGTGGATTTTTGGGAGAAAACCCTAAGACGAATTCAGCTTCTTTTTCAAGGCTTTTTGCCTTGAGATCTTCCATGTTACATTAAAGATAAGTTATCAATTAATCATTCAATATGTCTATGTGTTGTTTGATTTTATCTTATTCTTGTCTTTTGATTAACATGTTAGGCTAAATTTATCTTGTGTTTGCTTAGATCTAATGAAACCTAGCTATTGATTATTGGTTGTTAGTGTGTTATTAGTTGTATTGGATGATTGTTTATCTATGTTAGGCTTAAGAAAACTGGCTAACTTCCTATTCGGTAACTTGCTTGAACGTCTTAAGAAACATGAACCAAATGCGTACTAAAGGTTTTTATGGTTGTATTTAATGCACAAGCGAATTCTAGTGATCCCATGTTAGGAGCTTCCTAGCCGGCTCGACATAGGAGTGAAGTAGGAGCTTGTAGAGTTGGGGAAGTAAGTACGCCACCCCACGAATGGTATTAAGGAATACACCCGTCATCCACGCGACTAATACACACTAATTAACCGGTAAAAGATAGTTAGGGAGTAAGGAAATCTAAGTAAACACATTTCTCTACACATAAGTTTCTCACCACATTTTATTTTCAGTTATTTAATTTATTGCATTCGTAGTAATTTTGGGTTAGTTGACTAGCAACTAATTCCGCCCACTCCTTCAAAACCGAGATTTTACTTGCTTTCATAAAAAATATAAAAAAAAAACATAAAAAGAATCTTCCTCAACCCTTAGACCTAATTAGAGTAGTTTTTCATACCTAACGAACACTATTCCCTGTGGAGAACGATCAATCCCCCGTACTTACCACTACACTATACTACATCGGTCAGGTACACTGCCTGGTGGGGTTGTAAGCCTCTTGAGATCCCTCGAGAGGTAAAACCTGTTGTAAGGTTACAAAACCACGCATCAGTTGTCAAAAATCTAGTATCTTTAAAAATATACAGAAACTTCACATTTTGGAAAAATGGTTTTTTAGATTACTATTTCACTTTTCTATTAACATGTTTTACTATCTCATTTTTCTTCTTAATCTATGTTCATAATTCTGTTTCGATCAAAGTCAAAGATTGGGAATTATTTTTCTTACCAATTCTTCATAAACACATTTTGAAATAAAACCCAATCTATTTTATTCAAATAACTTTCACATCTACATAAAAACCTACTTTCAAACATTGTTGAATAATGCTAAAAATATTTCTTTAAATCATGCATGGTGATCTCATATTTGTCATCTATATTTATGTACATGACATTTATAAGTGAACTAAGTCAAATCAAGCGGACCATGGTTTGTCTATTAAGATTTTGTTTGTAACAAGTCTAGAAGTCCATGCTATCTTAAGTTCCCATTTATTGCACATAGGCACACATTAGGATCCATCAAATAGTTCATTAATCTTCCCACTTACATATAATTAAGAAAATACTTGGTGTAGTTTATTGTTTCCTAGTCCATATATATTACTTGCTTGATGAGTATGTTTACATGCTAGATGAAATTACTTGTTTGCTTAATCTCTTTAATTAACATGTTTTGCATAAATATCTATTACATGCTTAATTGCCTCAAAGAGTTGGACTTGCTTGAAACTAAACCCAAAAACACAACCCTTTCTATAATTTTCTGCCAAAAACCCATTTCCAGTAACCTGGAGACCTCATGATGGGCGGCCCCCTTAATATTTAAGGGGACCGGCCCCTATTTAAGGGGACCGGCCATCTGATGGTCGGGGTTTACAGAAACTTTTCTGCTTTTTAGCCCATTTCATCCTACACTTCCCAAAATTCACAAACATATCTTATTCCAATCCATCCAACAAATTTTATCCATTCCTTTAACCCATTTCATCCTACACTTCCCAAAATTCACAAACATATCTTATTCCAATCCATCCAACAAATTTTATCCATTCCTTAATCCCATCAATCCTAAACTATAAACACTCCCATTCCTCATAATCTTCCATCATCTCATCATGCCATCTCCCATCAAACCAAAACCAAAATCCTCAAGGTTAGCAAGGATGACCGAAAAACCCGTTTGGAGAAGAAAACCAAACCCCCGAAACAAGTCCATCTCAACAAATGATGTGGCTAAACAACCAACACCTCCGCCCACATTTGTTCCCGATTATGCTCCCAATCCTCAGGCTCATTCCAACGAATCCTTTCACAAACCTCATCATAATAACCAACCATCCATTTTTTCTCACAAAAATACATCATCATCTCACCCAAATAATTCTTATGAAGAACATGCTCAACTCGAAATAACAATCCTAATTTCATCACCAACACCTCACATCATGTTTCACCTACCAATGCACCATCCAAAACACCCTCCATTCATGAAATATCCTTTTCTTCCGTGCCTTCATCTTCATCCATTAATGATTACCCAAACTCAAAAATGTCTCCATCACCAAAAGTATCACCACCACTTCCTACCAACTCACATGCTTCTTCTATGTTGCATATCCAAACATACATCCCAAATAACACTTGAAGTTCATTGAAGAACTTAAAGAAGCCCATGAGCTTTGTGCTCTTCTTGCCTTACACCTTGCTCAACGCAAGATTAGATCAACTCCCTTCTAGCCCTCCTTCATCACAAAATAACCTCAACCTCCACATTTTTTCCAAACTACACATCTCAACCTCAAACTAATCTCAATGAAACCCTTCAAAACCCTCATCATATTGGTCAAACATCCAAGTTTACTTCCAACTACACACTCAAATTTCATCCACTTCCACCAAATGATCAAATCCACATTCTCACGGAAAAGGAAAGGTTCCGTGAAGATATAAACCAAATCCATGACCTTTGTGATCTCCTTGCTATACATCTCGCACAACACAACAAGGGCCAACCTCGATCCTCCATCCTCACTCTACTCAAATTGCTTACCTCACCCCCACAACTTGAATCAAGTTGATAATCATGTCAACTATTTTCCTTGTCGTATCCTTCTCCAAAAACAAATCATTGCCTTAAATAAACATTTCACTTGGAATAAGTATCTTATCACCAAATCTCATCCAACACCTCCACTCCAAACTCTAGCACAACATCTCCACTAGCACAACACTCTAACCCTCAATCAACCTACTCCGCTCCAAACTCTCTACCTCCAAACTCTCCACCTCCAACAATATACCTCTATTAATCCAATATTCTTACCCTCACTCAACCAATTCCATCCCAAACACTATACCATCAACCATCTAAGCATACTATATGCTTATGTTTCTTATTTTCCAAGCTTTCGTGTCGCAAGCAAGTCCGAAAGCTCTCTTTGGCAATTTAGGACCTTTTTCTTGTTATATGTTTCAAGCATACTAAATGTCGTTGCAATGATTATGTGCTTCACATAATCACTTTAAATTAATGAATGTCTTGCTATGTGTTCTTAATATTTGTTTGCCATGATTGTTATTTTTATATTCCATATTTTGCTATGTATGCTTGTACTTCTAATATTTTTCTTGCAAGATTTCCATAGCTCGACTCCTTGGTGCCCTCGAACGAGGGGGAGCACACATCAAGGGGGAGCTCTATTCCCGTCAAACTTCATTCTTGAAACTTGTCGGCATAACCTTTTTGATTTTACAAAAAGGGGGAGAAGTAGATATAAACTCACTAAATACTTGTCTAAAAATTAATTTTTTAATTTAATGAGTTTAGATTTTGTAATCATAAAAAATGGGGAGATTGTTGATATAAATAATGCCTAAAAATATTATTAATATTTTTCGATACCTCTACGTTTTGATAATCACAAAATGTAAAATCATTAAACGAAAGATTATGACATAAACAAGTATTTAGTTGTAAATATCTATTTTAACAACTTAATCACTTAAGGTATGAATAAACAAATGCCTAATGCATTATATGATCAAAGGAACATTTTCTTAATCACTAGATTTTTTATAAAATGTCACAAACATTTTATATCTTTTAGAAAATCATTTTTGGTATTAAGTAAATATATTAAATCCATTATAAATATATGAATTCAAAATTTTAACCAAAAATGACAAAAATATTTCAGAAAAACCTTCCCCAGTAAAAGACAAAATTTATAGCTGTTCAGGGAGGGGCGACCCCCTTAATTATAAGGGCGGTCCCCTTTATATTTAAGGGGGCCGGCCACTAATTAAGGGGACCGCTCACGCTCCTCCAATTGTAAATTTTGCCTATAAATACTGGTCATTCCTGGCATTTTTCCTCACCTTTTGCACTAAAAACTTTCTGATTTAGATCTCATTTAATATCTTCAAAAACCCTTTGATCATATAATTATAAGCTTTTGTTTCAATTGATCCAAAGCTTCAACCTCTCAAGTGCAAGAGAAGAATACTTCTATCCTTCAAGACAAGAAGTATTACAACTTGGTGTATCTCTTCCATCCAAGTTGTTGGTGTATCAAAATTGTAAATCATTCATTCATTTGTATAAGTTATATATATTTGTTAGATAGGTGTGAGCATAATTGTTTAGGCTAGATTAGTGTGTAAGTAGTGAAGTTGTGAAGAAGTTAAGGTGTGTAAGTAGTGTAGGTGTGAAGAAGTAGAAGAGTATATAAGTAGTGCTAGGTCGTGAAGTAGTTGTGAAGCCGTTGTGAAGTAGTTGTGAAAAAGTTGTGAAGCCGTAGTGAAGAAGTCGTAAAGAAGTTGTGATTGAAGTTGTGAGATTGGTTCTAGCTACGATTAGAACTCGACATTTAGCTTTGTGTCGTTAAACCGGTGTAAGCGAAAGTTGTGTAAGGTTTTCTCCGCCATAAGGGAGCTTGTTGACATAGTGAAGAAAACTCTCGAGTTAGGTGCTCGAGGAGTGGAGTAGGGCAAGGAAGGTGTCCTTGTAGCCGAACCACTATAAATCCTTTGTCTCGCGGTTCGATCTTTCCATCTCTATCTTTCATTTAATTTCATTACTTTACTTGCATTGTTAATTTAGATTTACTTATATTTGTTCATATTATTCAAGAGTTGAGTTCACATAAATTCGAATCTAAGTTTTTAAAAGTAAACAAAGTTTTTATAATAAATTAAAAAGACGTAAAACTATTCAACCCCTTTTAGTTTTCCACATTATATTTAAATTGTTTTTAGTATACTTGTTATAAAACTGGTTACCTTACATCAAATTGCATTGAGAGTGATTTCTTATGTTGTAATCACCTTAAAAGGGAAAAATAAGTGGCATTAGAGCAATTTGATTTATAAAACTTTTCAAAAAAATTGCTCAAAAGGTTTTAAATTTTTTGATCATACCATGTTAACATCTGATGTTCCTCGACTTCTAGACTCAAACAGAGGTGATTATGTCACTGCTGCTCCTAAACTAAAGCTCAGTTTTTACATTTACGAAAGAAAATATCATTTGAAAACATGAAATTTGAAAATATTAGAAGGTTGCTTATTAACATGAGTAGAGTTATTTTACATACCAAACTTATCCTTACATACCAAGGAACTTATCTAAGGGTGTCAATCGAGTCGTGTCCGTGTCGACCCACTCGTGTTGGCGGGTTGGTAAAGCCTCAACCCAAACACGACCCATTTATTAATCGTGTCAAAAACCTCAACCCTAACCCGCACACACCTAACATGTGTAACCCATTTATGACCCGTGTAACCCATTTAGATAAACTAATATATATTACAGTAGCAATTAAAAAAACATAGATCCAATAAGTACATATATCCTATTACGTAGTAGTTCTTAACCATTACAATAATCCAAGACAAAAGATCTTATGGGTGTCATCTTCATTTCTTCTCTGATGTGTCTTCACAAAATATCATAAGTGCACAGGAAGATTTATAAATCTTCTCCAACATGCCTTCAAAATGGTGTCATTCTTCATTTATTTTCCAACATGATCAGCTTCATCGTTGTTGATGTTCAAAGCCATGACATTCTGGGTTAGTGTTTCAAGGTCATTGTTCGACATTGCTGCAGTAGGAATAGAGAAAATCAATGACGAAACATATAATTTCAACAATAAATTAAGCCATCAAATGGTATCTAACCACAAATGGTACTGGTATAAGTTGAGTGAAAAAAAAAAGAATCAATTAACTATCATTTAAACTTGAGCTATCATTTAAAGAAATCAATTAACTATCATTTAAAGAAATCAATTAACTACAAATGGTACTGGTATAAGTTGCGTGAAACAAAAAGGAATCAATTAACTATCATTTAAACTTGAGCTATCATTAAAGAAATCAATTAACTAGGTAGAAACTAAATAACTTAGATTAGATTCTCTAAAATTGGGAGGGTGGATCTTACCGGAAAAGAGAGAGGGAACTAGGGAAGGTGGGTTTGTTAATGAGATAAAGAGAGTGAGATGGGCAATATAAGAAGTAAATTTATTCCCGCTCTTGACACTAAATTTATTCCCGCTCATAATTTCTAAGTTTATTAAATTAAAGTTATATATTTTATTAATTAAAAGTTTATATATTTAAACGGGTTCACGGGTTGACCCGTTTAAAATTGCTAAACCCATACACGACCCATTTATTAAACGGGTTATACGGGTTAACCTGTTTTTGACCAAAACCCATTTATCCTCGACCCAAACCCGTTTATCTTCGTGTCGTGTCCGTGTCGGTTATCGTGTCGTGTCGACAATTGCCACCCCTAAACTTATCACTACCACTCATTTAAAATAAAATCAATAGTTGAGATTAAAAGAATTTTAATATTTTACATATTTTTTATAATTTAAATATCTCTTAAACCGTTAATCGTTAAGCGAAAATAATTACACCATCGCGACAAGCATTTAATTATCTTTCTATAGACGGGCACTTTGATATACTTTCGACAAAATTTTTCTTTTCATTTTTTTTCTCCTTTTTTCGTATTTTTTCTTGTTTTTTTTTTTCATTATTGAATTTTGCATGAAATATCACATGTGATATTAGTGTTAAATCACATATGATATGTAATATTACATGTGTTAAATCACATATGATATATAATATCACATGTGATATTAGTGTTAAAATCACATATGATTTTTTCATGCAAATTTCAGTAACGAAAAAAACGTAAAAAAAAGGTGAAAAAAAAAAAAAAAAATTGTCGAAAGATATTAATATTTAAAAAAAAAGAATGAAAGTGGTTTTTTTAAATTGTTGGGATTAATCTCATCCATTAGATCAAATAAAAATGGAGAGTGAAGATTAATCCCTTAATATGTAAAAAAAATTTGTTCCTTGAATGATCATAAATCTATTAATATTATTGGAGAAATGGTGTTATGCGTGCTTCTTCGGATGAGAAGAAGTCGTATACTTTGCTTGAGGATAATTTTCTCGCGGTTCAAAGAATGACGATTTTATAGAATTCGAACAAAACTTCAAGAATCATTTTTTTATGGGCCAAGTGAATTCTTTAGGGTATGTTTGGCAAAATTAACTATTGCTGAAACTGGAGATGGTGTTGGAACTGGTGCTGGAGATGGAGATTATAAAAATAGATTATTTTTATAAGCTACATGAAGTAACCTTTGATTTTCAGAGATTATGGAAGATTATTTTTTTTATAATCTCTTATAAGTTCTGTCTGCCAAACGAAGATTATTTATTAATTAGCTTATTTTCTAAAAAAATAAGCATAATCTCTCCATAATTTCATGTGACAAACATGCCCTTAATCTAATGAGTTTCTAGTTACTTAAATTTCCTTGTCTTGGTGGTTTACATTGTTTTTGGTTGGGTTCTTCTTGTTAGAGCCTATTTTGTTGCTTTTGTTTCTTTTTGGTCATATAGCTAATAATATCTTTGCTTCTAAAAAATGAAAGTATTGTTATTTTTTAACACCTTAATGATATAACTTACATGTTTACCAAAACCTAAAGAAGTACATTTTCAATTGCATTTACATTCTTGAGAATCCTATCCTGCGAAACAATATTGTTGCCTTTTTTTTAACCACTACTAGGACCGACTACACTAGCAGACTCGGGGAACACTTCACGTTCGCCTTTATGGTGAGAACGTTAGAGGTGTGCACTGTCTTACATTAGTGAGAAAATGGGTGCGTGTGCAAGCGCATGTGTTTTTAAGGTAGGTGGCCTCAAACACATTCATCACCGAAAATCATACTAATACTTTACATACTTCCGTAACCAAAGTGATTAGGTGAGATCAATATAAAACTCATATTTGCCATAGAACCAATGAACCAATCATAGCCATCCATTTTTTATCTAAATTAATAAAAAACTATTTTTCATTTTTTTTTTTTTTTTTAAAACAACATATCTTGCAAACGGTAAATCTTCAAGCTACAAAAAATACACCATCGCGACGAGAATTAAATTATCTTTCTATAGATATGCAATTCTATATACTTTCGACATATTTTTTTTTTCAAATTTCCGCCCAGAAAAATCATATGTGATTCGTAAAAATCACATATGATTTGATTTTTACAAATCACATATGATTCTTACGAATCACATATGATTTTTACAAATCACATGTGATTCGTAAAAATCACATATGATTTGATTTTAAAGAATCACATGTGATTTTTACAAATCACATGTGATTTTTCTGGGCGAAAATTTTGAAAAAAAAAAAAAGTTCGTCGAAAGTATATAACAATGCATATATATATAGAAAGATAATTTAATTATCGTCGCGATGGTATAATTTTTTTCGCGTAACGATTAACGGTTTGCGAGATATTTAATTTTTAAAAAAATGGTGAAAGTTTATTTTGTTTATTTTGATAAAAAAAAAATGAATAGCTAGAATTGATTGATTGATTCTATGGCAAATATGAGTTCTATATCGATCTTTTGTCATACTTTACATACTTCCGTAACCAAAGTGATTATGTGAACCCTATTGTACCCAACTACAAAAGTATAAGATGGTGTACCGAATGGGGTGAACATATTTATATAGGTACCTTGTAAATTGACGATTAAAATAATTTTCAACGACAATCTATGGATATCGAGTATAAAACTCTAGATATTTATATAAACTATTATACACAACTTATCTACACAAATTCTGAGAGGCTTTATAAACTTTCTAACAATATTATCTTCATGAATACTTGGAATCCATGCATCTTGAATAATTAAGAGAGGTTTGTAAGATTGGGTCGATAAAAGCGAACCCAACAAGAACACCACTGGGCCTAGGAAGCAAGGCACATTAACATATACTTTTAGTTACATTCTTTTAAAAAAGTGTTAACAAAATATAAATAAGTGTCACTAAAACTTTTATGTGTTTCTCCTAGATACGTACATACATCAATTGAAGTAATACTTAATCATCACAACTTCATCTCAAACACAACCCAATAAGGTTTCAAGTTCACTTTTCTGTGACAGTTCATAAACTACAACACTGATATTGAAAGTTTAGTAATAATATTCAAAACTTAAGGATATTTCATTTAATCTATTTAAATTGTACTGTAATAAGTTTTATAATAAAAACATGCATGCAAACTTGAGCAACATATTGTTGGTTATTTTGAATGCAGAAAGTGATAGATGGTTGCTCAACAAGTCACTTGGGCTGCGGATTTAGGACAAATGTAAGAAAAGGTATGTTTTCATTATATTTGTATGTAGTGGTAATTATACGTTTTTTGGTATTCTAATTATTTTTGCCGTTTGAAATCAAGTAACCTCATTAGCCCAGAAATAAGCTTAAACAAACAAACCTTAGCTATTAGTTTATGTGACAGTGTTTGCGGTCTTAGGCTATCACTTACAGACCAAGTTTTGATGAAGATGATGTTAATATGAAAAGCTTATACAATATTAGATATTTATGGCGCTGATTTGTGGACTATAGGGCAACATGAAACTGCTTATCTCTAAAATAAGCACATAAGCAGTTTTAATAGGCAATCAAAATACCCTATCAATTTGATTATCTAGCAGAATCAGAATCAATTTCAGTATGCCTAAGTACAAAAGATTCTTTCGCTTTGCTTTTTCAAAAGTGACTACTAGATAAGCAATGATCAGAATACCTGATAATTAGCACTACAAAAAATGTCACCTGAGTTGGATCAATTCTGCTTTACTAGAACGTATTTAGGATTGGTTGTTTAAGTGCTTATACACTTATTTGTTTACTTTTAGAGCTAAGAAGTAGTTTTAAGTATTGTTTGGATGGAACTTTTTTATCTATTTATTTCACAGTAAAGACTAAAAATATGCTATTTGATAGGTAAAGGCACTCGACAAGGTACAAGAGGCAGTAGATTATTTAAGTGCAGCTGCAACTGCAACAAATACATCCACTAATCAGGAGCTTTTACACACGTTTCATGTCAGTATTGAGGCTTTGTTGTGACTGTAGCATCTGTTGCGGAATCCCGATGAACACCTCTTGAATGGGATATCTCCAACATGCATTAGAGGTACTTTTTAGTGGTCCAAACCCGAAATGCTATGAAGGCCAACTCATAACTGTGCCACGATCTTAACCTTGACGTGCAACATTTGTAACAGTTATAATTGTTTGGATGATACATTGCAATTTAGGTAGGATACATTCCAACTTTGTAGATTGACACATTGTTAATTGAATGTACATTTCTTGATTAATACAAATTCCTCATTTACAACATGGCTGCAAAAAACTAATGTCAATTCACCCCGCCGCAACGCGCGGGCTACCCAGCTCGTTATTATCAAACTTAATATAAATCATTAATGCCTATTATTAACTGAAGTTAGTACAAAAAATCACTGGACCACACTTTATACATAGTGCATGCTAACGTATCAATCTGTGTATAACAAATATAATACCCCATCCGTCTCATATTAAGTGTCAACAATGAAATCGAAATCTTGTGATTTCCCAAATTAAGCGTCCATATCGTATTCCAACCAATGAGATGAGATTTTAGTGAGTAAAAATGATATTTGATTGGTGGAGAGTGTAGTTAGTAGAATTTCCTAAAACTTTGTGCATTTTAAAAATAGACAATTAATATGAGACGGAGGGAGTAATCACTTTATTATGATTAAAAACATTTTCTTGTCAGCTTGTAATAATCACGTTATTGCCAAACAATATGATCACATATGTCTAGCTAAATTTTTGTATGAGCACATTTATTCACCATAACACACATATGAAAACAAACTAAAAGCTAATTGTACGTATTTTATAAGCAGTCGAACAAGCAAAAAGGAGTAAATGGTCTACAAGAACCACTTAATTTGACCTAAAGCAGTAAAAAAGACTACCAATGGGTGTGACAATTTAGAAGTTTCATATTTCGGGAAGTGTTCAGCTTATGCCGTTTAAGTTAATTAAAAAATAGTTATATTTGTACTTGGGTTTATGTTGTTAGTTAGTTAGTTGGATAATCTCTCTAGTTAATTATCCTAGTTCATTAGTTTGATCATTTGATTATAGATCTCACTACTTATTATTGTAATTCTCTTCAACTTTGTTGAATATGAATGAATTTAATTTAATTTTTTTTTGCAAAAAGAAAGAAAAAGCTATCGTCAAATTAATATTAAACGTGAAGGGTGCCACATAAAAACGTTATGTGAGAGTGCGAGACAATGTAAAGGATCAAAGTGGACCATCTGTGCAGTTTTCTATCAATTTTACCATAATTATTTTCCATATCTGTCTTTCGTAAAAGTTTCTAGAGAGACCAAAAGTAGAAAATTTCAAAATTATGTGATCATTTTTTGCCTAGATGTTTGTATCAAAGTCCTTTGTTACTACAGTAATAGCTGTTGTACTACATTTGCAAAGTATGAGTGTTGATTTAACTTTTCTGTACACCTTAAATTATTTCATAATTTTCTTGAAATTGGATGTGTGTTGCTAGATGTCAAGACGAAGTCATTTTTAAGACGTAGTGAGGTTATTCTTAGTTGTAGCTTCAAATATTTTTTTGAATTGCTAAGTTGTAACATCAATAAAATCAACGTAGTTTCTTCCGTTGGTAGATTATTCGAGTAAAATGGAACGAAATTGTTTCCCGTTTTATTTCTTAGTTTTTATCAATTCTTATAATGCAGAAAAAGAACGAATTATATAGCTTGTTTATTTTAACATTGACTACAACTAACAATATTGAATTTGTTATGTCGCATTATCAAATTCTTTTTTCTCGTGAAATCAGTTTTTCGCTGAAAGTAATGAAAACAATAATATAATGATTTAATTCCCATTCCTAGATGGCTAGATTAAGTTCTTTCCAAATATTATGATCCAACCTAAAACACGATTAACACCCATCACGACGAGTGGAACAAAGTTTTGATGCACGGTGTTGGAAGAATTTAGAGCGGAACCACGAATCAAGAACTACTTCAATAAGACATCGACAAAGGGTTATGACCCCTTAATACCGAGTGGCACCAACACACACGAAATATAAACGTTTATTAATTGTGAGCGAGAACAGAAGATACAAATAAACCTCACTCCCCCGTCTCTATTTATAGAATGAAAGGGAAGAAACATAATCCTTGCTGAACAAGAAATTTACAATTGAGAAGGTTATTTTCGTGTTGAACAATGGTCTTTGTGGCCTAGCGGTTAACCGTTCATTCGGTTAAGCGTGCTCGTGTGAGAGTAGTGCTGGCTTGGGTGACCGGCCAGGAAGTCTTCACATGAGAGCCACAAAGTACTGTTGGTAAGACAATGAAGATGAGAGCCTGTAAGCCAATGTTGCGCAGGTTCAAATCCGAGCCGCCCCCGGTTTTCATCCGGCCGTTACTCCAGCGAGGAATTCGTGTGGAGGCGGTACGGTTTTCGGGCGGATGCCGCTTGTAGTCCCCACTACGCCCAGCATAAATCCGGTTTAGACAACATAGTCTAGGCATGTGGTGAATGAGGGCCTGCCAAAGTGGCAGGTTGTGACTCCAACCAAAAAATAAAAGTCACCTTCCAAAAAAAAAAAAAAGAAAAAAAAAAGGTTATTTCCGAATGCATGACTAGGCAAAAGTTCAATATAGATATAATATTTGTCATAGATCCAATGAACCAATCCTGTCCACTCATTTTTTTGATCAAAACAAAAAAATATAAACTTTCACCTTTTTTAAAAAAATTAAATATCTCGTAAACAGTTAATCATTACGTGAAAAAATTATACCATCGCGACGAAAATTAAATTATCTTTCTATCGATATGCAATTCTATATACTTTCGACGAACTTTTTTTAAAAAAAAATTTCCGTCAAGAAATCACACGTGATTTGTAAAAATCATATGTGATTTGTAAAAATCACACATGATTTGATTTTTACAAATCACATGTGATTTTTCTGAGCGAAAATTTAAAAAAAAAAAAAATCGTCGAAAATATTGAGAAATGCATATCTATAGATAGATAATTTAATTCTCGTCGCGATGCTGTATTTTTTGTAACTTGAAAATTTACCGTTTGCAAGATATGTTGTTTTTTTTTTTAAACGGTGAAAAATGAGTTTAATTAATTTAAATTAAAAATGCATGGCTAAGATTTGTTATTTGAATTTTTAACAAATATGAGATATATATTGATCTCAACTCTACATGACTAACCTTCTAAAATTTGAACAACTAACTCCCTAAACTTATATCTTAACTATTATACACAAATATTTTAACACACGGTGTTAAAAGTTATTTTGATATTAATTTTAATCTGTATGATATAGTTTTGACTTTCTGTATAATCTTAAATCTTATAAGCCAATCGGTGACCATTAAAAGTTAAACAGGAAAAGAGTATGTCGTTATTGAGTATGACGAAGTGTAAAGTTGCAATCTTTTAGTACGGAGTATATTATTGTATGATGTAAATGGTGCCAAAATAGTGCATATTTGGAGGGGAGAATAAATTAGACAGAAATAGGATAAGTCTTTTAGTAGCAAGAAAAATATACCTAATTAATTTGTGTTTCTTTGGCTTATTAAACAAAGACCTTAATCTATCATTACCTCCATATTCAGCATACAAATTAGTTTAAGGCTATGTTTGACGCACGAGCTTATCAGAGCTTATCGTAGCATGAACTTATTTTTTAGAAAAATAAGCTACCATTGAAAATAAGTCTCGTTTGGCTGACACGGCTTGAAGGAGCTTGTTAAAAAAATAAGCTACTAAATGAAATGCTAGTTGTACTAGCATGTAAAAAAAAGCTCCAGCCACCTGCTCCAGCAACCAGCTCCAGCAACCCGCTCCAGCGATCCGCTCCAGCTCCTACTTGTGCCAAACATACCCTAATTCTCACAAAGAACCCATCATTTTACAAGCTATCTAGGGGAATCTTAGTCATACTAAGTTACTAGCATCTCATTTTTCACTTTAAAAGAATGGGACATAATTAAGAATCAAAATTTATTAAAAAAAAATATTACAAACAACACGGAAAAGATATAAAAAGTACATAATTATGTCATTTGTGATAAAAATCGAATCTTGGGTTATTAAATAAGCTATATTTGTATCAATATTTTACCTTTGCACAAGTTTTTGACAACTGGTCCACCATAAACTATTTAGTGCTAACTCAACCAAGGCAAATCAACCCTAACCCTAACCCTAATTTGACAACAAAATTAGAATTGGAATCAAGAGATGGCCCATATACATTTTCAAATACTTAAAAATACAACATTCAATGACACCAAAAACATCAATCAAACAACTTTATTTACATAGGACTTGTTGATGATTTAAAGTACGGACTCGATCTAAGAACATCAATGATCCAAGGATCAACACCCTAATCACACCGTAAGAAATAAGACTCATATTTACATATATAGGACCCACTAGAATCAGCTCTTGATCTTCAAAGTAACTAGTAAAGACTTGTCACCATATACCTGCTCAAAGTAACCATCAAAGAAATAAAACATAAAATATTATTCAATGAAAAACCCATATTTTGACACTAACAGATCATACAACTAACTAAAAACCCAACTTAGATAAAGATATAAAATTACTTACCATTTAAAGCTTAATAAACATGAAATGTAAACATATGCAAAGCATTCAGTTGTTTCTCTTGACGACAACACCGCCATGGGCGTGGTGTTGAACATCTTTCGCATTTTCAAACCTTGTTAAACACACTGGACACTCATACTTCAATTTCGGGTGAACCCTGTTATTTTGGTCAATAATGTCACGTTTCCTACGAAACGAATATCCCTCACAAATCAAACAAGAAAACGTTTCAACTATAGGGTCCATGTTTGATGAAAGGTTTACTTTTTTTGATTTTTTCAAGATAATGATCATGAAAAAGAAGGGTGAGTGAGGGATAGATTATGATCGGAGGCTTTTTTATCAAAAAAGGTGATGGTTGAAGAGTTAAAACTGAATTCGTTAATACGGTTATGCTATGTGGGTGAGGGGAAATAAACAATAGTAGTGTATATTTATAATATGTTTGGCTTTGGTTTAAAAATGTGTGGGTCCAAGAAGTGATGGTTATACGATATGAGAAGTGAATACACGAGCCAGAAAGAAAAGGTGAGAAAAGGTTGACTTCAGAAAATACACTTTTTGAAAACCAAAATCATGAACTAGATTAATTGTTAATGTTGCAAAATGTAATGGCAAACATACAAACTTTTGCAATTTTTTATTGAACCGTTTTGTGTAATAAAACAGAAAAGAAAATGCAAAGATTTTTACTGCCACATTAACTTATTTTGAATTTACTAGTCATCTATCATTTGGTACACGGTTTAACTTAGTCTTTTTATTTATTTTGTTCAACCATGTGATGTGACCATATCGTGTGCCTTCATGCTAACTCTGAACAACTTAAGTTTCGTACACTAACAGAGAATAACCAACCAATATAACAATGCGACTAATATACTTAGATGCTATAAAAGATTACTCCTAAGTGCCACGACTACGTACACTCACCTTGACTGTTACACCAAACAGGGTTTTAAGTGTTTTATTACTAGAATGCCAATAAAATAGTTTGACCAAGACTTTAATGGGTCTAAAAACTTATTGTGATTTGTTAGTCAAGCTTTTTAGTCAAACCAAAAATCAAATGTGTAAACCTTATATTATGTACTATATGTTTTTAGAAAATACAGTGTGTCCTAATTAAAAAGAAATAGCACTTAAGGGACTTAATGTGCAAATTGCCCAAACTTATAACTAACTAGTTATATCATAGATTAAATCTCAAGTTCTTCAAAAAAGTTCTAGGGGTATTTGGTGTCTATGTGTGTCGCTTTAGAAGAGAAGAAAAGGAGGGAAGAACATTGAGTTTTGAAAATTCCTAGATTTTGATTTGAGAGTGCTTATGCAAGTCTTCAATCGTAGCTAATGTCCCTGACAAGGTAAGTAATCGTATAAACCTATCTTGAGTAAACTTAGTGAAATTATGAGTTAGGGTTTATGTACCCAAGATTGGGGGTTATGGGTAATTGTGTTTCTAAAGCAAGATTAAGGTGTTTATGAATATGGGTTAAGGTTATTTTATGAATTAAGTGAAAATAAGTAAATTGGAGTTATGATCATATCATGACAAAGAAGGGTTTTGGCTATAGTTATGGATGGGTTAAACACCCTTATTATTATGTAATAATGAATGTTTATAAATGATGTGTATGATAATTATGGTTTAGGAGCAAGTAAGGATGAGGATGTCGAATTATGGTTAAACTTAGCTTGGAGCTAAGGTAAGTAAACAGTTATATTATGACGTTATGTTGAGTTTTTGTTGGGATATGAACTATATTCAAATACCGTATGTCTAGAAAACACGTGATCCCATGGGGACACACGCGTTAATACGTAAAACAATTATATATTGAAAAGCTTTAAATGTTTTAATTACATAACAATCGTTAGACGATAGTTAAAGGACCTAGAGTGCATAATCGAGAAAAGGAAAAACTACAAATCATCTCCTTTTTGGTTAGGCCGATCGGTGGGGAGAGTTTGTGTGGGTTTGGGATTGCTTGGCTTGCAAGCCAAGTAATTCCAAACCTATATAATGAAGGCTTAAGGCTTTAGTCTTTACACTTTATCATCACAAACTAAAACCTGAAGTTTTCTCCGTTTTCCTCTTTGCTTAGCTCGACCGATCATCACAAGGAAAAAGGTTTTCGATTGTTTTGTCTTTTGGCCGATCGGATTCAAAACCCACAAAGGGTTTTCGGTTCTTACTTCTTTGGGTCGAATGAACATCAAGAAATCACAAGGGTTTCGGTTGTGTCTTGTTTGGGTCGATCGAACATCAACATCAACAAGTGTTGCAGGTTTAAGTTTGGTGTTGAATCAAGAAGATTGGTTTAGCTTTTCACTACTAGTACTAGAACACGTAATCGTTTGCTAAGAACGTATTGTGTGTGTTTACGTGGAGAGATCATTCTTTGATCTTCGGTGGTTTTGCGTGTGTTAGTTTTATTCACATGCGAATATTCAAGATTTTAGTTCGTTTGCTTTTATTTGCTAAAAGGTACGCAATCTTGAACGTATGTTAATTACATTGCATTATACTTGATCTATGACTTCCGCTGCGTACTCGTGTGTTTATGTGTTTTATTAACGTGTTAATAGATTTAAAATTCCAACAATTTTATCATATATGTGTTATGCGAATGTTTGCTATGGTTTAGGAGACAATCGACTTACGGTGCTTAGACGAATGATAGACTAATGGGTTAGTTTGGCATAACTAACCGAGTATGTGTTAAACTAGTGTGATACTAGTTAAGGTATGTGTAGGTTAATTGATGTGATTTAAGTGTTGACGTGTGTGTAATAGTATGAATAATTCATGATTAAAGTGTTTTGTGCAAGTTATAGTATAGTTTAGTCTTTTGGACTAGTAGGCGACAAGTGTGATGTATATATGTTTAAATGATTCATAGTGCCATGTTATTACCTTTACTTACTAAGCTTAAAGCTTACATGTTATAGTTGTAATGTTTTGTAGGTCGATGCGAAGGAAGTAACATCTTGGTAAAAGGGCCTAAGATTTGGAGGTGTGGATTAGAAGCGTATTGGAATGTGCCTAGGGGCTTAGTATTAGATACCGAGCTCAATCGATGTTGAACCCCCAAGAGTCGTAAAGGATTTGTTAATGTTGTGGTCAAGTGTTAAAGTATTTGTGGTTGTCAAAGTAAAGTACGCCGGAGTCATTGTAATAGGATGTGTTATAGTTGTATTGAAAATGGGTCAAAACGGCTGTTTGGCATAACCCCGTAAAGTATGTTTCCACGAGTCGTTTAGGCCAAGTGTGTATTTGATATTAAAGTATATGTTTTTTTAATGATTTCTGGAAGTTCTTATGTTTCGTTGAGTTTATAGAAGTCGTTTTCCAAAAATTAGAGTAAGTTGTAAAAAGTTGGGTTTTTGGTAAAATATAGAAATAGGTACATAAGGCCTTCCGAGTCTGGGCATAAGATCATACACCTTTATGGGTTTGGGCAGAAGGCCTTCCACCAAAAAATTCATTTTATGAGTTTTTGAGACCAGACCATACGCCCTTCTAGACCTTGGGCATTTGGCGTATGGTACACAGGTGGCTTTGGCAGATTTTGTCATTTTTCATTATTTTGTATAAAATTAACCATGGCTCTTTGGAAGTCGTGCCACCTACCGACGAAAAGGTCTTCGAGTATACTTTCACTTAAAAGTACTTTCAGAGTCTAAATCTTATTGATTTTTAAAATATTTCTTGAGAAGTAACTAGGGTCAAAGCCGTAACTTTCTCGTGTAAAAAGAAAAAAAAAATTAGAGTTGGGAAAGGGGCGTTTCATTGCCAATAATTGAAGTTGGCTCCCTCATTGGTAGTAACATGATTGGAGAAGAATACGATGTTAGTGTTATCAATGGTGATAATATAGTGGATCAATAAAGGTTGTCTTATTAAACATTAATGGTGTTGGAACCCCTCCTAAATGCAAATGGGCATGGAAAATTTATCAAGAAAACCATCTTAATTTCTTTGGTATCCAAAAATCAAAATCTGACACGTATGATCATGACCAATTCATTCGTTCTGTCTGGGGTAATCAAAATCACAGGCCGGTTTCCTATCAAGAAATCTGAAGGCGCGCGTGATGTTCCTTTAGGTTCGTTTATATGGTAGTTTTAATTTTTTGATGTCTTGGAGGCGTATTAGGGTATTTTTTTGGTTTACTTTCGGGTGGTGTTAGTCCAAATATAATGTATAATTTTAGAGTAAATTACACCGTTGGTCCTTGTGGTTTGCGTTGACTAGCGTCAGTGGTTCTTTGACCAAAAAAATTGCACCACTCAGCCTTAAGTCAGAAACGTTATGCACCGTTAGTCCCTCCATCCAACTGGGTCCACTAACGGTTTGTTAAGTAAGGATTCTAAAGGGGTATAATAGACATTTTACAATTCCTAATTAATTAATTATTAAATACACCGTGACCACATTTATACCATTATCTCTCTCTCCAATTCTACATATTTTCCAACGCTCTATCTCTCTCCAATTCTTTTTCCCCTCTTCAAAAATTACGCCTATCTCCATCGGCCAACCACCAACATCCTCACCATGTCCTCGCCGGAATACTGTTGGACACATCAATCTATATGTGACGCTGTCGCCACCGTAATTCCAACACCACCCATCAAAACCGAGATCCAAATTCGGGAATTTTCTTGACCACACATCACCGACCACCGCATCTTTTTCCCCCACTTGTAACCACCACAAACACGTTGATGTCCTCTACCAACTTCTGCAACCACGTCAGATCTAAATGAAATCGCCCCTTTTTTGGTTATATGATTTTAATTAGTGTTATAATCGGGTTTGAATGTTTGATTGCGTTTTAGATGGGTTATAGCTCAACTAATTAGGCCTCAACACTTGCAATTCCTTCGAAAAATAAATAGTTACAAAAATGGTTTTGGTTTTTGATTTTGTCACAGATGAATTTTGCATTTTTCTATTCATATAAGAGAAATTGTTGAACTATATTTTTGTTCAAAAGAAAATCGTTTGTGTTTTGATTTTATTTGATTTTTTATAATGTTTTGAATGATTATTAATTATGGGTAAAGAAAATAGTTGATGATTTTGATGATAGAAAAAAAAGAAAGCTGATTATGAATCGAGTGATTAGGGTTTCGTATGTTCATATAGAAAATTCTTGAAGTTTGTTGAAATTGCTAAGGGGCTTTTATGAATTCCGAACACAGATACTAAGTCACACAACCATCTTTCTGCTATTGACATCCGAATACCAACACCCCTGTAACTCATGTTTTATCTTGTTACACGAAGAATAAAGACCACAAACTTTTGTCTTCTAGATCCTATACACGGGTCTCGGGTAAGTGTTTCTTGTTCTTGTTTCGTTAATCTTGACCGAAAGAAAGAAAATAATGAAACAATATTGTTTTAAAATTTTCATTTAAAGTTTTCAGATATAAGGAGCTATGCTTCTTATAGATCTATGATGGTTTAAGTTCACACACGAATCTTTAAAGATTGTACAAAAAGGTAAATATTGCTAGTTGTAGTGAGGGTTTGTGACGAGAGTGGTGTGTTGTTTGCCGGATATTTTTCAGGTGGGTTTGTAAATGATGTCACCGGAATCTGGGTTTATCTGGGTTTGTCATCGGAATCTTGATTTTGTAATAAGGTTTGGTACAGTGGGTTATTTTAGTTAATAGACAAGCGTTGCCCCTTTAATGTGAAGTGACGAAAATGCCCTTTTAGAATACTTACTTAACGAGCGTTAGTGGGAGTTAGTGGGGCCAGTTGGATGGAGGGACTAACGGTGCATAACGTTTCTCATTTAAGGCTGAGTGGTGCAATTTTTTTGGTCAAAGGACCACTGGCGCCAGTCAACGCAAACCACAAGGACCAACGGTGTAATTTACTCATAATTTTATTGTTACTTCTGTTTTTGTATAACGATCATGGTCAATCCAAATGATCCATGCTCAAAGTAAAGGGGTTCGATCCATTATCCTAGATACATACACCGAACATATTGCATTCTTAATTCTAGATTTTTTAAGTAAAACTTCATCACAACTTCACCTCAAACACACCCCAATAAGGTTTTGAAGTTCACTTTTCTGTGACAGATCATAAAGATATGACACTGATATGATATAATCAACGTACATCGAAAGTTCAAATAACGTTTGAAACTTATGGACATTTCATTTAATCTAGATTGTATTGTAATAAGTGTCATAATAAAAGCATGCGAACTTTAGCAACGCATTGCTCCCTTTTAAAGTTATTACTTTGGAACATATTATTTAAAATCCTACTGTAATAAGTTTCATAATAATACGATACTACTATACGTACGTACACATCTAGAATCTGTTTAGATGCATGGATTGAAGCCATATCGGTGGGGTGAGGTGGCTACGTGATTCCCCGGTGTAGTGAGATTCAATAGTTCCGTCGGATAAATGGTATATTCCCATGTCTCTCCCTCCTCCGTTTTCACTAAAAAAGTATAACACGTCTTCATCATCTGTGAAGTATATACAATTGCCCTTTATCGCCCCTGCAGGGTCTTCCTCCATCCAAAACGATGAATTAAATCCCACAAACAAAGCTTTACTACCCAAATCCTTTACTTTAGACCATTTCCCACTTGCCAAATCATATTCCAAAATTTGAAAACTCTTCGTCTCGTAAGTCTCGTAACGTAAGTTCTCGTGTTCAGTGTCATCGACCATGAATTCTCTCACAACCACTAGCAACCTCTTCCTCTTGTCATCATCCAATCCCAGAATATATGCTCCACGTATGTACATGTATTCGTCATAAAATTTTCAGGAAGACTTGAAATATTAACTATTTGTGTTGGGTCTTCCCCATAAACATCCCAAGCTCGGATATGGCAATTACAATCAAAACTATAAACTTGTCCGTTGTAAAAAGTGATATCACGTATCGCCCCATGCCAACCCTTATCAACATGTGTCCACTTTTTATCTCCAATACGACAAAACCCTAGTCTCCTTGAAGATCCCCATAATACTACAACCAACGAAGACGGAGCCAGAAAAACCAGCTTCCACATGCCATAATACCAATCACAAGTTCTCTAAGAATCTTGGAAAGGTGTCGATCTTAGGAAGATTGAAGATTTCACGTGATAATGGATTGATAAGTTGAGAAGCATGATCAGCTCCCACAGTTACAAGCCACCCACAAGAAGACATACATAACTTACCATATGCTTCTGGGAGACGTATCTTGCGGATGTTCTCGTTTGAGAGGAGGAACAAATCACGAAACTCCGCATCTCCCTTTCCCTCAGAAAGCATAAGACATGGTAACCGCGAAGGAGGTCCATTGCCTTTGGCAGCTAGTATGGTCGTCGGGATGGTCTCCTTCGATAGGTGAGACAATTTAGGAAACTCTTCATCTCCCTTTATCTCCGAAAACATGAGAGAAGGTAACCGCGAAGGAGGTTCATTGCCTTTGGTAGCTAATACGGCTGCTGAATGCCAAGACTTACAAACCCTAGCAAAAGACGAATAATCTTCATAGTAAACTATATATTTTTGTTCTAATACCACAAGCAATTCAGGCAACATCTCTAACCAGTCCATTGTAATTTGTGAATTATTTAATTCACGCAACAACTGCAAAACAAATTTTAAGTTGCTTATTATTTAAAATTGGAGTTTAACAGCTAGATTGCCTTACTAAAAGTTAACTAGCATAAAAGATTTGCTCATAATTCAACTTTTTGTAACACAATAGGGACAGGGTACATCAACATATGAGTCGTATCAAGAATCGATCATAACCGATATAAAAAAATAAACATAAAAAGCATCATGAGTCGTACCTAAATCCTGTGAAAGACTCGACAATCGTAGTTGTTTTAAATTTTTTTCGATAAATTTTTTGTAAGAGATCGACGATTGTGTTGGGATCGCATATTATATATAGGCCGAGAATCTCGTCCACTATTGCCATCAAAATTCTTTTCAACTTTGGCAAAACAAGCCCCTCCTAGTTCGCGATTGACATTGTGTCCAAATAAAACAAAAGTTTGTAGTATTCTTTTGGGCTAATTCTATAAAAAAAAAGAATTTGTCAAAAAATCATTTTCAGAATAGCGAACTACTAGTAAAACAAATACTCTTGTGAACACTAATGTTGACACTTTTGTCTCTCTGTAAGTAGTATGACCATTTTACCTTCCAAATTACAAAAATGGTCCTTGTGGGTTTGCGAAAATTGCATCCACCGTCCCTAGGCTAAATTACATAAATGGTCCTTGTCGTTTGGAGAAAATTGCGTCTACCGTCCCTATTTTTTTTCCGAATTTTTTTTTCCAAATTTTTTTTTTCGAAATTCTTTTTTTTTTTTGTATGATTTTTTTTTCGAAATTCTTTTTTTTCAATTTTTTTTTCTGAAATAATTTTTTCGTGATATGTGAAAAAAAATTTTGAATCTTTTTTCGTAATATTTTTTAATAAGATTTTTTTTTTTGATAAAAAATTTCACGTGTGACAAAAAAAATCAAAAGTGAATAAAAAAAAGGTGAAAACGTATAAAAACAGACTAAAAAGTATAAAAACGTAGATTAAAACGTATATAAGAACGTAACAAATCCAAAAAAAATATTATGGACTGTGGATGCAATCTTCGCTAAACCACAAGGACCATTTGTGTAATTTACCTTAGGGACGGTGGATGCAATTTTAAAAAATTGAAGGATAAATGGTTATCACAGAATATTTTTTTATCTTTATTACTCACATGAAGACAAAAATGTCAACATTTGTGTTCAAAAGAGTATTTTTTATAGTTCTCTACTCTAAAGATTATTTTTTGACAACTATAATACTTTTTTATAGAATTATCCATATTCTTTTTGTCATTACACGATGCACAAAAGAAAAAAGAGGAACCATTTTAAAGTTGCGAGGGTTAATTACCATAAGTTGGTTGTAAGTTGTAACTCGTCAGGGCCGTTCCGTTAATGTTTGGGCTCTGTGCTATAATAACAAAGTAGCCTCTTAAGAATCTCACTTATTCGATGTCAATATAATGGAGTTCCGAATTGTGCAATATTCCGATATAGATCTCTTATACTAGTATATTTTAGCCATTCATTTTTCATCAAAATTAATAAAAAAATCGATTTTCACTTTTTTTAAAAAAAAATAGAATATCTTGCAAACGGTAAACCGTTAAGCGACGAAAAATACACCATCGCGATGAGCGTTTTTTTATCTTTCAGTAGACGGGCACTTCAATATAATTTCGACGTACCCTTTTTTTCGAGTTTTGTTTTGATGTTAAAATTTGTGTCATGAAAAATCACATGTGATTTGTATGATAAGAATCACATGTGATTTCACAAATCACATGTGATGAAAATAGCAAATCACATGTGATTTTTCCAGACGTAAATTTCAACACTTATAAAAAAATGTCGAAAAAAAAGTTTTTTGAAAGTATATAGAAGTGCCCCTCTATAGATAGATGATTTAATTTTCGTCGTTATGGTATGATTCTTTTCGTGTAACGATTAACGGGTTGCGAGATATTTAATTTTTTAAAAAAATGGTGAATTTATTTATATATTTTTTTTTATCAAAAAATAGTTAGTCAGGATTTGTTTATTGAAATTTTAAAGAATAGTGGATTTAAATTGAACTTTTCTATATAATACATCAAAACGAAAACGAACCACCAAAAACGAAAACGAAAACGAGATATATATCATCAAAACAAACGAACCTGATTAATGTGCATAATACATTGTACCGTATTAGAAGATCATGATGCACTACGATGTGATTTCTAAAACAATTCAACTTAATTACCCATTCTATATACTATTATCAATTTTTAATTTTTTTTATCGGCGATTTTATTAAGGAGCCTAGAAAGGAGTTGAGACTCATACAACAAAACAAATTACATAAGAACAGCCAAAGGTCATTTAAGCCAAGCAACCAAATCTAGATTTATCTTTGCTCTAGCATTACACCATACATAAAAATGATGAACAATAAGATCAAATAAAGATTCCTTTATTAAAACAGCAGACGAGAAAATCAACTTATTTCGATAACTCCAACAAATCTATCAACTTATTATCATATTTACTATGTATTAATCTATAATACTATAAGATTAGGCCCTCTAATTGAATGTGGAGTAACGAAGATAGAGATTTTTGAGTTAAAAAGGTGTGTTGAGTCCTTGATTGTTCATCTATAGTAATTGCAAGAATTATTAGCTACATATCAAGAGTCCATGGTTACAAGTATTTCTTATTAATGGGAAAGGAGATGAAGTGCAAGGGTTGCCCGAATTGATCACAAGGCATTTAGTATAGAATTAAAAGTCGGTTAGATGAAGTGCAAGAGTTGCGAAAGGTTGCAAGAAAAAAATTAATCATTTAACCTAATTCTTGCCTATATAAACCGGCCAAAATCACATTTAGTATGTACATTTGAAGATGATTCACACATCTTTTAGATCTTTGATTGTTGGTAGCGGTATGTAAATTCTCTTTTGCACCATTTTGGAGATAATTCACACATCTTTTAGATCTTTGTAATTAAATTGGTCTTCTTTTTTTCTTAATTTAGTTATCATACGCAGGTACCATGAAAATCACACAAGATCATGCATGCTCAGATAAATGGAACCAAAGATTGGGATACCAATTATTTTCTTTGTTTCTTACATATTTAGGTGATTGTTATAGATAAGCATATATATAGATATATGTATTATGTTAATGCATTTTCATATACAAGTAATTTATGTGCGTTTTCTATTGATGTAGCTCACATGTGCGAATTGATTCAAGAAAATGTGCACGAGCATGTATGTAAAGCAACATTTAAATGGTTAATTGATACTTTTTAGCGTGATTAGTTTATGTAAGTAGTTGCTTTCGAATGCTCTTTGAGAAATATTAGAATGAATTTATCGTGTGCAATTGAATTATTATTGAAAAGAAGAAGGTCCGCACATCAAAGTGTTTTCTTTTTCTATATGTAGAATCATTAGTGAGAAACCAATATTTACGCCCATTAAATGAGTTTGCCATAATAGCAAAATACGACATATTAAAAATATCACATTGAGTAATGAATACAAAGGAAAAAATACATAATTTTGACTTAAAGCCGTTTGTAAATTATAATATCAAATAAAAAAGTTGAGTTTTAAACATAAGCAAAAGTTCAAACTTTTATCGAAAAACAAAACCGGTGCATTTAATGTGAAGTATATACAACATTGAGATGGAAGTGCAAGGCTTGCCAGAATTTATTACATGATATTTAGTAATTAGTATAGAATTAAAAGTCGGTTATGGATTGAGATGAAGTTGAAAAGGTTGCAAGAATAATTGATGATTTAACCTAATGCAATATATATAGATATATGTATTATGTTAATGTATTTTCATATACAAGTAATTTATGTGTGTTTTCTATTGATGTAGCTCACATGTGCGAATTGATTCAAGAAAATGTGCACGAGCATGTATGTAAAGCAACATTTAAATGGTTAAATGATACTTTTTAGCGTGATTAGTTTATGTAAGCATGAAACTTGAATAATGAATATAAAAAAAAAAGTACATAATTTTTGCTCAAACTCATTTGTAAATTAAAAAAATTAAGTTTAAGACATAATAGTGGAGTCCAAAGGTTTTAGGAATTATTAATAGTGTGTTAATTAATATTCATTTGGTTAGCTATTTAGAATTGAGTTTATTGATAAAATTTATTAATATTAGTTAGACTTCAATATTAATTTTCAATGAAATTAGTTGTACAATAAAATGAGATGAAGCTAAAAAGGTTTGTAACGATTTTTATACAGTTTATGTGGCATTATTATTTATACATTATTACACAAACTTTAACTTACAAACTTAATAAAGAAAATATATAACACACATTAAACTATTACCAATTAGATAGACCCCGTGTGCTTCATATTACCATGCAAAAACCATCTAATAGACAAGTATTGTAGGGCTAAGTAATAGACCAAAAGAAACAAAGCCATTTTTTTTATCATGCAAATAAGTAATAGGCCAAAAGAAACAAAGCCATCACAACTTAATAACCAAAAGCCCATTTATAAAATACAACACCACAAAACCAAAACAACATCAAACATTTTTAAATTTTTATACAAGAAAGTCAAAACGTTTCATACAACATACTAAACAATAATTAAGCATACACTCACCAATACACAGAGAGAATACGCGATTAACAATTAGATTCGAAGCCTGTGCGTAGCACGGGTTCTTCATGCCTCGTTAGAGTATAAGGTAAACCTAGCTTTAACATCTTGAGAACATATAGTGCATGCGTGAAACAAGATAAGTAGAAAGTAACGTGGTGAACTTTTATTAACAAACCAAAAGATACAAATTACAAGAATTGATTAAACTGATGAGATTTTTTTACCCGTAACAAACCAATACAAAATTAAAAATAATAATAATAAAAATAAATAAAAATAAAAATAAAACGAAATGGTAAAAAAAAAATCCTATCCCACCGCACGTTTGCATGCATGCACGCCCATAACGAAATTGCTTCATATCGGTAAATTTAATCACTGATAGAATCCATTACTTGAAATTAACACGTATAGTAGAAATAAATTAATAACCATTGCATTTCTTCAACTTAAACACCTGACATGCATCATCATTTCTTGAATGATCCAAAACTTAAACATTCTCACATCTTCTTCTTTACAACCACACCACCATGCTAGTGGTGTTGTATATCCTTCGCTTCCATAGGACTGTTGCAAACCAAACAAATGTACTTAACCTTTCGTGCAACTTTGCATTCTGATAGTAACTATTCTTTTTTCTTAAGAAACCGACCCCGGTACAATGTATTTCATGGTTTGTATATTAGGTGATTCAGTTCAAGGTATTGAAACAAATTTCGGCATAGTTTATAAGAACGTGCATACTTTAGATGCTTGTACATTCCTAAAACTAGTTTTGTTGGCGAGTTTATTTGTGTGTATAAAAGATGTTAAAAATGAACATAAAAAAAAAAAAAAAAAAAAAAAAAAAAAAAAAGAAAAAAAAAATAGTCAAGTTTATGCAAAACCAACAACTACAAAATGATCTTGTTAACAGAAAATACTACACCAAAAACACACCCGTTAATCATCATCTTTTCTTCTTATTCCTGATAGTTTTCTAGAATTCAAAACAAACACAAATGACGGATATTGAAAATACTAATTGATACAAGTGCATGCTTTGCGAAGAAAATTTCACATCAAAAGAGGCGAGTGACAAGCATTACGCGAAATACATGAGAAAGTTAAGTGCACATGCCCTGATGCAACTTTAAGATAACTACGAAGCAATGGATATCTGTATCATCAAGTAATGAATATTCTTATCATTTTTTGTTGACAGTAACTTATACGGGGTAATTTCTTGTTTTCTTGTTTTATGATGATGATGATGTTTCTTTGTAATTTAAAGTATTTAATCTTTGTTTCTTTTCAGTTAAAATCTTGAGTTATTAGAATTTAAGGAGGTCGTCTTTGATATTGATACAAATAAAGGCTCATGTTGATATGGATATACATCATGCTTCTTAAAAAAAAGTGTGGCATATAATTAGTAGGGAGGTGTGTTTGGAAATAAGAGAGTTCTTTACATCCGGTAAACTTCTAGGAGAACTGAATGCAACACTTATTGCGCGCCCTTGTTGCAAAGATCGAAACTCCTACTACGGAACCTCAAAACTGTTGGTATGCTTTCAAAATAAGCAGACCCAAAGACCTTCTTTTACACTACCGAAACTTGAAAGAAATGAGAGTCGAGAACTTTATTAGTCAGTCAACCCTGCAAGAACCTGATTTGGTTTCTAAAAATGTTCAATATTTTTTTGCAGGCTTTGTTTTTGTTGTGTACTCGGTAATTGCAACCCTGAAACTCACAATATTAATTGTATTAACATCATAACTATCATAACTAAAATAACGGGTCCAGCATGTCACTTTTTCTATATATCCAATGTACTCGTAAAGTAAGCTAAATTGATCCATACAAATTACTCGTTAATAGTGTTGCATATATATACCACCCAAAACAAAACAAAGGAAAAAAGATATATTGTACCGTACGATCGAGTAGGTGATGCATACAACGACTCAATTTCTAAAACAAACTAATTTTTGTAACCGTACGTAACAAACCAGTTAGACAAATTAAATTGCAAAAACAAAGAATTTATACATTCTTTAAAATCAGTCATCATCATCGTATATATATATCATCGATTCAAACGAACCTTGTGCATAAACAGAAGATCAACTTAAATTACCCAGATCTATATACTATTTCAAATCTACTATGTACTGCATGTATTAATTAGATCCAGTACAAACAAGGCAAACTTACAAGTGAAACAAGATAACTAGAAAGTTAATCGCGATGAAATTTTATTAACAAACACAAAAGATATTACAAAATGACTAAACGATACTTTTTAACCATAACAAAATTACTAATATCAGAGAAATCATAACAAGAAGACCCTATATTCTCACTGAGCGCATATCAAACAGTACTTGTCCAATCTTGAACTTAACATCCTAGAAAGCTAGCAACAAGCATTGCGTTGACTTCAACTAAAACACCAACATCATATCATCGAATCATTTGAACTATATTATATTCTTGCACGATCACATCTTCTTCTTTACCACAACACCACCCGCATGGGGATGTTGTGATACATCTTTAACCTTCATTGGGCTATTACATATATACCAAACATATGCATTTCACCTTCTCATGCAGCTTTTCGTTATGATAGTCACTCTTTTTTTTCCTCAAGAATTCTAACCCGCAAAGAATACACACGAACCTTCCAATGGCTTCAACCGGATTCATCATCTTGTTCTACTATACAATTAACGGTGGTGTCGGGTTTTATTTGGATTGATATGGTGGTTGTGGTTTGTACGTTTAACAGCTTGTAAAATTTTGACGTAACGGTTTATTGGTTATGCATACATAGTGTTGGAATATGTGAATCATAATAATTCTATAAACACATAAACACACAGATCACGCAGCGGAATGGATCTACATAACATATAATTAATTAACATAAATTTAAATAGACGCGTACCTTTTCGATTCCTAGCAAGAACAAGGAATCACGTGCTCCAAGAACAATATAAACCCTAATAGGGTTTTAGGATGGATCGACAAGGGTAAGTAACACTTCCAAGATCACAAGCTAAAGTAAGCTTGTCACTCGTTCCTGTACACACGTATTACTAGCGTCTCAATGTGAAAAGCTAGGTTCATGTATCACAAATAAAACATCACAACACCTAGAGTTTGATGCTGTTGATAATACATGGTCGAATCCCAAAATACACTTCATCGTACGTCAACAAGAAAAGAGTAACTATATATAATCATGCATAGACACATGCATGTTAAATACACGTGTTTAATAACACATGCAATATACATGATCTTAAATCATTACTCCTTTTACCACTTGTACGTGTGTATGATTATCAGTAGGTAGGTAAAGCGAGAAAAGAGAACCGATTGAATCAATCGGTTAGGGATATTAACTTCTGTCAATCGATTATGTTGACTTAGAGGGGTTTATATACACTCCAAACTTGCTAACCAAGTTTGAGTTTAACACCTCCTCAAGTTCTAAAAATCGACATTCAACCCCCTCCACTTTCCTTGTTCGACCATATAAATATTTGTGATTTAATAATTAATCATAAATAATTATATTAATTATTAATACATTGAGACTCATACGTAATGTGTGCAATCCCGAGCCTCGGGTTCGAAACCGGACATACGTATATTAATATTTATACACAAAACCTAACACATAGGGCGTACAATCTATCATTATATACACTACTAGTGACTCATCTATACTATCTAAAGATCCAATGGCTTAATTTAATGTGGAAGAGTGATTGTGCATAAAGGGTTGTAAGGTACAAGGTAGTTTAAGCTACATGTAGAGTTTATGAATTATTATGTATAACTCAATTGAATGTAATGAAATGGAGGTGAATATGAAGTGTTCTTGGATTAAATGTTGGTTAGATGAAGTGCAAGGGTTGCAAGAATAATTTATGATTTAACCTAATCCATGCCTATATAAACCGGCCAAAATCACATGCACAAACACAAAAGTTCGAATCTTCATTCTTGATTTTCAAAAGTACAAATCTTCATTCCTGATTTTTTTTTTTCGTGTGCAGGTTATAATTTGTGCTGCCATTATTTTTATGCAGAAGGAAAGAATGAGTTTTTTAGGCTGGCTTGGTACCTCACAACGAGATAACATGTGTTTTATGTGCTAAATGCTTACAATTGTTTTGAGGCCTTCCCTGGTATGTAGCATGTTTAAAGATGTTGATATGTAAATATTTCAACTGGTTAGTATGTAGCATTTTGAGGCCTTCCACTTGCAGGTATATTTTCCTGCAATATTTGTGAATGTGGTAATCTGGCTTGATGTATTGGTTTGTTAGCTCCTAATTTGGTTATGATATTGCTTAATGTATTATTTTTTAAATAATTACTTAAGAATCCATCGCATCATAGACATAATTAATATTACCAAGCTCTGCTTCAGGTCTCCCACTATGGCATCTTCATTGGCATCCAAAGACATGATTGGCCTTGCTAAGGTTGGAAGAGCAGATTCTATCTGGTAGAAAGCAAAATGGACAAAAGAAAATAGCATTAAAATATGTTCTTCCAGAATTTTTTTTTAACATGAATGTTCGAGATCTCTAAATTGGATTGTAGTCCTTTAAATACATTGCTACGAAATCAAATTACAGTACACAACAATGCAAACTAATGGTGACAACCTCAACCCCCAATTACTTATGATTTATCCCTAACAGGTCAAATGGGTCAAAGTGGGTAGAAACTGATCAACTGAGTTAAAAGTTATCCAAGGTTATAGTTTAATGCTTACAACCTCCTAATCCGTAATATCAAGGGAGCAGTATAAATAAACTTCGATGTCTTCTCTCACGTGCATGTAGATGTCTTTCTTTTTATTATGCATGTTTGTCGAAGTTTATTTTTGTTATGCATGTTTGTCGACTTGAACCAAGTGTCATAAGGTATAAACGAATATCAAGAGTAGTAGAAAGGTATGAACGATAGCAGTACAAACAAGATTGACAGTACAAACTCTCGACACGCAGCAGTACAAAGTCTGAGATAGCAGTACAAACATAGAAGACGAGCAGTAACATTCTTCCCTTGAAAACAATAAAGCCGAAATAATACTAAAAGATAGTACTAATTCATTTAACCAATTAAATATACTGATTTACAACATATTAATGAACACTTTATTAAGTTCGTTGTTATTATTTACGTGTTTACAGATTACAACCATTTATGTATTTATGCAAATTCTTTTTCCATATTGAGTCTTCTTTTTTCTGATCTAGGTCCAAAATAAATCAATAATAAGATACCGAAATATTATTTTATCAAATAAATTCACAATTCAAGCCATAATCATCAATTATTGCCCAGGAATATGAAGTGAAAGAGGAATATGAATTATTTGCTTTGCTTGAAATAAATGTTAAGTCTTAATGGTTTAGATAGCTTACAACTTTTCAGTTGCTTAAAACTTTTCAACTAGATTGCAGTACGAACCCACAACAAATAACTCCATTACCAAGCAGAAAGAAAGAAACGATCTATCTTTTGGTGAAATGAGATGGCTCCAAGTAGTTTTGAGGGAGGCATGTGATTTCGTAAAAGGTGGAGTAGGGTTTGTTTAGTGTCGAATACTTGAATTGGGTTTTCAAAACTAAAACCTACTTAGACGAGAGTTTTAATGTTTGTAAATTGGGCCTTTAATGACATATAAGCCCATTAGATATTGGAGAATAAGTGAATAACTAGCTTTGTTGTATACGTATATGCATATACGAGTAATGAAGTATTGGCAATTTTGTATACTTTGATTTGTATACTAAACCGATCAGATTAAGATTTAAAAATTTACTTTTGTAGAAATTGTATTGTTATAACAAACATACAAACATTACGCGGAAAACACTTAGATACCAAGTTTGTGCGTAGCACGGGTTCTGAATGCCTCGCTTGAAAAAACATACACTTTCGTTTCTCAATAAATGTACATATTAGAAGAAAAAAGTCTCTTCACGTATACTCTTTTAATGTGAAGAAAATAACTTAAATACTGGAATGCCCTTTACGTGAGATGTCGCATCAATTACAATGTTATCGAATCGTGATATTTGATCAAAGTACATTTCTTTTGAATATACAAGTTATACGTTGTTATATATTTTAGACTCACCATCACGTTAACAAGTCAACAAATTATTATAACATTGCGCAATGAACATCAAGATACAATTCGTGCAACGCACGGGTTTTTCACGCCTCGTTATATTTAATCTAGCTTTACTTTAAATCTGCTAAATGCGTTAGTAATTTATTTAGAATCCGCTGAGGTTTTATATATAGATATATATATATATATATATATATATATATATATATATATATATATATATATATATATATATATATATATATATATATATATATATATATATATATATGTATATAAAATAAGATAATTATATTAATTAATAAAATAGTTCAAATAACTATTAAGAGTTTTGTTAAGCGTGGCTCATGGAGAGTGGTTAGGCGAGGGGTATCTCTATAACCAAAACATATAGAAACCGATTCGACAACCGGTGTCTAATATGAACAACAAAACCAATTTTGCTCGTAAGAACCGGTGTCTACATGCCTCTAGTATGGAGTAAAGAGACCAGCTTTTATATAAGAACCGTTTTGGTGAGATTTTCTTTTTTTAAAAAATGAGTTTTATTTTTGCGAAAAATATAAAATTTTCATAATTCCAGAATGTACAACTAAATTAAAGTGCATAAGTCTTGATACATGCCAATATAACAACCTAAAACCAGATTTTCTATCATTGAACTTATTCTACTTATACAAACTTAAAATCTAGCATACAGTTTATTACCAGTATCTATTTAGAAGCATATTTCATTTTTAGGCTGCTTCTCTCCAATACAATTTATATATCTTTCTATGCAATATCACATGTACTTTGCGCGCAAGCTTGATCGTAGGATCGTACGATCTTACGATCATACATTAGTAAACCTTGCAAGATCTAAGTAGGATCGGAGATAGCATAGGATCGAAGTAAGATCGTAAGATAGCTAGTAAGATCGTAGGATCGCTATCGATCCCGATCATACAATAAAGCCTAATTTTTATTACTAAACAAACTTTTTAGTGAAATTAATCCCACTTCCTAAATTTTGACACAATTTTACCCTTATACATGACCTAACTTTGCTCGTGTCCTATTTCTTCTACCCAAATCGTTTATCAAACGACTGAAACATGAAGTAATTGCATGTATTGCATTGTTTATATTATTACGATGTTTAAACTTTGAAATTTTCATCTATATTCACTTAAATTGGTATTTTATATCGAATTTTATATATAACTATATAATACAGTACAATCCCTATCTAAAAAATTTACTTTTTTGTAGAATCTTACGATCCCGATTCGATCTTACGATCTCGATCCTGCAGAGACAAAAACGATCCTATGTAAGATCGCGATCTTGATAACCTTGTTTTATTGGTTATGCATGCATAGGGCGTACAATCTATCATTATATACAGTACTAGTGTCATTATATTTAATCTTTACTTTAAATCCGCTAAATGCCTTGATAATTTATTTGGAATCCGCTGAGTTTTTATCTTTTTTTTTATAACAAGATAATTATATTAATTACTCCCTCCGTCCCATATTAAGTGTCCACTTTCAAAATGCACAAAGTTTTAGGAAAGTGGGGCCAACTACACTCTCCACCAATCAAATATCACTATTACCCACTAAAGTCTCTTCTCATTGGTTGAAAATATTCCCTGGACACTTAATTTGGGACATCCCAAGATTCCATTATGGACACTTAATATGGGACGGAGGGAGTAATAAAATAGTTCAAATAACTATTAAGAGTTTTGTTAAGCGTGGCTTTTAAAACTACTTTTAAAAAATAAATTATGCATAATTAATGGTACACAGAGTCTGTTAAGAGATGTTAAAAGCAGGAAGTGAGCATTTACTAGTATAGATACAAATATTCAATGCGTGTCTTAATATTCTAGACTTAGGGGCCGTTTACTTTCAACTTAATGTCCTGTTTGGTAACAAAACTGGCTGGAAACAGGAAACTTTGGTGTTTCTTTTTAACTTATTGCAAAAGAGAATCCTTAACGTGGAAGGGGGCAAAATTTGATACTGTTTCTATGCAGGACGTCTTAATACGATTTTTTTCCCGAACTAGTGTAGGTGGAAAAAATAAATTCGAAAAATTTAGAAAACTTCGAAAAAATTTATAAAAATTCGAAAAATTTATGAAAATTCGAAAAAATTTATAAAAATTTAAAAAAAATTCAAAAATTTTAAAAATACAAAAAATTTATAAAAATTGAAAAAATTTATAAAAATTCAAAAAATTTATAAAAATTCAAAAAAATTTATAAAAATTCGCAAAATTGATAAAAAATCAAAAAATTCGAAAATTTTATAAAAAATTTATAAAAATTCAAAAAATTTATAAAAATTGAAAAAATTTATAAAAATTCAAAAAATTTATAAAAATTCAAAAAAATTCGAAAAATTGTAAAAAATCAAAAAATTCGAAAATTTTATAAAAAATTTATAAAAATTCAAAAAATTTATAAAAATTGAAAAAAATTAATAAAAATTCAAAAAATTTATAAAAATTCAAAAAAATTTATAAAAATTCGAAAAATTGATAAAAATCAAAAAATTCGAAAATTTTATAAAAAATTTATAAAAATTCAAAAAATTTATAAAAATTCAAAAAATTCGAAAATTTTATAAAAATTTATAAAAATTCAAAAAAACTTATAAAAAATTTGAATTTATTAAATTTTTTTTCGAATTTTTATAATTTTTTTTGAATTTTTAAAAAATTATAAATTTTTACAAATTTTTTGAATTTTTAAAAAATTATAAATTTTTATAAATTTTTTGAATTTTTTAAAAATTTTTATAATTTTTTATAAAATTTTCGAATTTTTTGAATTTTTATAATTTTTAAAAAATTATAAATTTTTACAAATTTTTTGAATTTTAAAAAAATTATAAATTTTTATAAATTTTTTGAATTTTTTAAAATTTTAATAAGTTTTTTCGAATTTTTATAATTTTTTATAAAATTTTCGAATTTTTTGAATTTTTATAAATTTTTTGAATTTTTATAAATTTTCGAATTTTTTTTAAAATTTTTATAAATTTTTTCGAATTTTCATAAATTTTTCGAATTTTTATAAATTTTTTCCACCTACACTAGTTCGGGAAAAAACTCGTATTAAGATGGTCAATTAAGCATAAAAAAGAAACAACATATATCCACACAGGACCTAACTAGAAACAGTACACATATATCCACACATGACCTAACTAGAAACAGGAAAAAAAAGAAACACCACCTTAGCCTTTAGGGCTACATTTTGCAATTTTCGTATATTAATTATATTTTTTACATGAAACAAACGGAAAAGGTTCTTCTATGTTCGGAAATCTAAAGAGGGCGAGCGTTCTTTTTCAATTTTTTACAGTGTTACATGTACTTGTTTTGTTTTTTAGTAGTATGTCTTTTATTTTCATTTTTACTGTATAGGCCATAGGGAGAACTTTAAATTTGTTAATAATGAATTAAAGAAAAGAACATTATATTGTTAGAAGTTGCAAATCATTTGATTCAGTAAAAAGTGTATACGAGTAGGTGTAGTATATGTTAAATCTCTAATTTTGTCTATGACTAAATATATTTATTTTACTTTCATATTACGTTTGAAAAATCCGGATCCGTGAATTGAGACCAATACCATAAAAAGACAGTTCTACCCGAAAAATCAAAAACTAAGAATTACTCGGGAAGTGAAGCGAGCCGAAAATGTGCCACACACGATTTAAAATCCTAGATCCGCCACTGATGATGATATGATAATGGTGTAATGGTTGTGATGTTGTTTTTGTTTTTCCTTTTTGTATATAAAAATGTGCCTAGTTTGTTTATCAAGATCGAGTCTGATGTGTTTAACTAGTCGATCTTGAATAAAACTATATATTTCATTTAGACCTATCGTGAAAACGAGCCGAGAACGAGCTTTGTACTATTATTCACGAGTCGGGCTCAAGGTATAAACATAAAGCTCGAAATGATCCGAGCACAAGCTCAATCCTCATAAACATTAACGAGCCTAGCTCGAGCTTTAGTAATTTCAAGCTCCGCTTGACTCATTTACAGTCCTCAAACCCCAACTTAGAAAATGTTGAAACCCACATTTTTTGTAGCTTTGATTTTGAAGATTTTATACCCAAATATCTTTATCTTAGAACACCCAACAAACAACTTGTTTTATTTATCAAACAATTTTACTACTCTCAAACCATCAAATAAACACACCCCAAGATGCAACAAAAATGTATCTTAAGGAGGGTGAACGTCTTTATATAGGTAGACCTTGTAGATGAACGTTCAAAACTATTTATAATAACTAGTTTTAGAACTCTATATAAAACTCTAGATATCTCTATAGTGTATCTATGAGCATGGAAAAATAAAACTCTAGATTACTCCCTCCGTCCCTAAATAAATGTCCACTTGGACTTTTTTTTGTCTTTATTATTCAACTTTGACCATAAATATTTTTGTTTGTGTTATATAATACTTGATGCAAAATATATGAATGGATTGGGTTTTAAAAGTATTTTCATTGGTATAATTTTCATCAAGTATTATATAAGATAAACAAAATTATTTATGGTCAAAGTTGAATAATAAAGACCACAAAAAGTCCAAGTGGACATTTATTTAGGGACGGAGGGAGTATATGAAATACAAATCTATTAAAATAATATGAGGTTTTAAGAATTGGGCCGAAAAAAACGAGATTCATAGAATTGGGCCGAGAAAAACGAACCCAATATGAGCATAGATCGGGCCGAGGACGTAAAGCACACATGCTTTGCGCTATACGGAATAATTATTATCACTGTTAGAAAAATGGTAAACATAGTTTTGAAAACTATTTTTAAAGTTTGTAGACATGCCTAATTTGTTGGTATCATAATAATAAATCGCACATTTGTGAATTTTATTGCTTTCAACCAACTGAATATACCTAGTAATGTGTTTTAATGTTTCTCAAACATAACTATTAGAGCACGCAATGCAGTTTGTTATGTGCACGTCATAGGAAATTTTGAGTACCTATAATGACGCCAAATGCATTGATCCCCACTTTATCCGAACGTTATAGGTAGACCGCCATGCTTATAACGGGCGTATGTGAGTTTTTTCTGCCATAACTCTAATGGCCAAAATTTTAAAACCCTCATTTTTCTCAATAAAATACAAGCTTTTACCATACAAACAACTAACACACAATCACAATTTTGCCCATCTCATACATTATCACATACACTTTCAATTTGGGCCGAGCAAAGTGGACTGAAAGCCGAGTCGGCCGGACCGACCGAAACCAAACAGACCATAGTCGGTTCGGTTTCAGTTCTATATACTTATGGTTTTCGGTTTCGGTTCGAGCCAAAACCGAGAAAAACACACCTAAATAATATAAACCGAACCGAACCGAGCAAACCGACACAAAACCGAACCGAACCAAGTCACTTCGGTTTGGTTCTCGGTTTATGTTTTTCACAAAATCGGTTTCGGTTCGGTTCAGTTTTGACTCGATGCTCAGCCCTACTCAACAAAAATGAATAACCATCCAGTGAATGGCTCATGAACAATTTATTCCCCCTCCTTTGTCCGGCAAATCGAGCTCACCATCACCCGCTACACTATCATCCGCAAACTCTAGTTATTTACAACAAACACTGTTTCCCAACTTTGCACACTATGTTTCCCACAGCCACCTACCATATAAATCAAGATGCTTTTAACCAAATAGCTTTACTTCAAATGTAAAACCAATACGCATTATTTGGCCAAGTACCACATTGCTCCTGCTAAGGGTGGCATGATTCGTTCAAAAGCTGATTACGTTGTAATCAGAGGATGATTAGATCAAAAGGGGATTACGTTGGAATCGACAATTGCTCCTTTATTGGATCAGATGTGATAGTGACGGAGATGCTATTTGCATAGTTGGAACTACTGATGTATGGATCGACAATTGCTCCGATCCTTTGTTGGATCCTTTGTTGGTCATATGTTGTTGTCGCCCGTTCCACTGACATCATCGATCATCTCTAATAATCACTTTGCCGGACATGATAATCAAGGTCAACAAATATTTCCTAAATACGGAACCTCAAAACTGTTAGTATGCTTTCAAAATAAGCAGGCCCAAAGACCTTCTTTTACACTACCGAAACTTGAAAGAAATGAGAGTCGAGAACTTTATTAGTCAGTCAACCCTGCAAGAACCTGATTTGGTTTCTAAAAATGTTCAATATTTTTTTGCAGGCTTTGTTTTTGTTGTGTACTCTGTAATTGCAACCCTCAAACTCACAATATTAATTGTATTAACATCATAACTATCATAACTAAAATAACGGGTCCAGCATGTCACTTTTTCTATATATCCAATGTACTCGTAAAGTAAGCTAAATTGATCCATACAAAGTACTCGTTAACAGTGTTGCATATATACCACCCAAAACAAAACAAAGGAAAAAATATATATTGTACCGTACGAGTAGGTGATGCATACAACGACTCAATTTGTAAAACAAACTAATTTTTGTAACCGTAAGTAACAAACCAGTTAAACAATTTAAATTGCAAAAACAAAGCATTTATACATTCTTTAAAATCAGTCATCATCATCATATATATATATATATCATCGATTCAAACGAACCTTGTGCATAAACAGAAGATCAACTTAAATTACCCAGTCTATATACTATTTCAAATCTACTATGTACTGCATGTATTAATTAGATCCAGTACAAGCAAGGCAAACTTACAAGTGAAACAAGATAACTAGAAAGTAAATCGGGACGAAATTTTATTAACAAACACAAAAGATATTACAAAATGACTAAACGATACTTTTTAACCATAACAAAGAAGATCCACCCTATATTCTCACTAAGCGCATATCAAACAGTACTTATCCAATCTTGAACTTAACATTCTATAGTAGAAAGCTAGCAACAAGCATTGCGTTGACTTCAACTAAAACACCAACATCATACCATCGAATCACTTGAACTATATTCTTGCGCGATCACATCTTCTTCTTTACCACAACACCACCCGCATGGGGATGTTGTGGTACATCTTTAGCCTCCATTGGGCTATTACATATATACCAAACATATGTATTTCACCTTCTCATGCAGCTTTTCGTTATGATAGTCACTCTTTTTTTTCCTCAAGAATTCTAACCCGCAAAGAATACACATGAACCTTCCAATGGCTTCAACCGGATTCATCATCTTGTTCTACTATACAATTAACGGTGGTGTCGGGTTTTATTTGGATTGATATGGTGGTTGTGGTTTGTACGTTTAACAGCTTGTAAAATTTTGACGTAACGGTTTATTGGTTATGCATGCATAGGGCGTACAATCTATCATTATATACAGTACTAGTGACTCATTATATTTAATCTAGCTTTACTTTAAATCCGCTAAATGCGTTAATAATTTATTTAGAATCCGCTGTTTTATTTATTTATTTATTTATTTATTTATTTAATTAATTTATTTATAATAAGATAATTATATTAATTAATAAAATAGTTCAAATAACTATTAAGAGTTTTGTTAAGCGTGGCTCATGGAGAGTGGTTTAGGAACCACTCTAGGCGAGGGGTATCTCTATAACCAAACCATATAGAAACCGATTCGACAACCGGTGTCTAATATGAACATCAAAACCAGTTTTGCTCGTAAGAACCGGTGTCTACATGCCTCTAGTATGGAGTAAAGAGACCAGCTTTTATATAAGAACCGTTTTGGTGAAATTTTCTTTTTTAAAAAATGAGTTTTAATTTTGCGAAAAATATAAAATTTTCATAATTCCAGAATGTACAACTAAATTAAAGTGCATAAGTCTTGATACATGCCAATATAACAACCTAAAACCAGATTTTCTATCGTTGAACTTATTCTACTTATACAAACTTAAAATCTAGCATACAGTTTATTACCAGTATCTATTTAGAAGCATATTTCATTTTTAGGTTGCTTCTCTCCAATACAAGTTATATATCTTTCTTTGAAATATCACATGTACTTTGCGCACGAGCTTGATCGTACGATCTTACGATCATACATTAGTAAACCTTGCAAGATCTAAGTAGGATCGGAGATAGCATAGGATCGAAGTAAGATCGTAAGATAGCTAGTAAGATCGTAGGATCGCTATCGATCCCGATCATACAATAAAGCCTAATTTTTATTACTAAACAAACTTTTTAGTGAAATTAATCCCACTTCCTAAATTTTGACTCAATTTTACCTTTATACATGACCTAACTTTGCTCGTGTCCTATTTCTTCTACCCAAATCGTTTATCAAACGACTGAAACATGAAGTAATTGCATGTATTGCATTGTTTATATTATTACGATGTTTAAACTTTGAAATTTTCATCCATATTCACTTAAATTGGTCTTTTATATCGAATTTTATATAGTACTATATAACAGTACAATCCCTATTTAAAAAATTTACATTTTTGTAGGATCTTACGATCCCGATTCGATCTTACGATCTCAATCTTGCAGAGACAAAAACGATCCTAGGTAAGATCGCGATCTTGATAACCTTTGTTTATTGGTTATGCATGCATAGGGCGTACAATCTATCATTATATATAGTACTAGTGACTCATTATATTTAATCTTTACTTTAAATCCGCTAAATGCCTTGATAATTTATTTGGAATCCGCAGAGTTTTTATCTATTTTTTTTATAAAAAGATAATTATATTAATTAATAAAATAGTTCAAATAACTATTAAGAATTTTGTTAAGCGTGGCTTTTAAAGACTACTTTTAAGAAATAAATTGTGCATAATTAATGGTACATAGAGTCTGTTAAGAGATGTTAAAAGAAGGAAGTGAGCATTACTAGCATATATATTAAACCCCAAATGATACGACGTCGCTCTATGAACAGTATACCGCTTTTTGGACTGCTACAGTACATCATCTTCTCCGGCCCTTTTTTCCGCCCAATCCATGGTCTTCTTGGTCCGATCCACTCTTGCGCTATAACATGTTTCCACGCTCTTCTGGATAACTCTACTAGCCATCAATAGTCAACCTTATACACACACTTCCAGATCTTCCCACCTTAATCCATCTATACTCAAGCTTTTATGTGGTAGAGGTGCTCTTGACGATTTTTGATCTTCAGTAAGCTAGGTATGAAGTTGAACATCAGATTGAGGGATATGGTTGATTTTCCTAAATTTTCGATTCTCTCTCAGTCAAGACCAACCGGTACATCTCAACAGACACAAATACATACGGATTATATATAGCTGACTCAAGATCAAAAAGAGTAGAATATGTAAGTTTATTAATCCTAATTAAGTTTTCTAATTTAATTGTTCCTACATATTTTTTGGGTTTTTTTTTTTTTTTTTTTTTTTTTTTTTTTTTTTTTTTCCGATTTTGTGAATTAGGGGAAAACGGATGCAATTTGTGGATTGGTTTAATGATACTTCTGATGGACTGGTAATTTTTTTATTTATTTTTATTGAATTTTTTATGTGTGGCTTTATGGTGTTAGACGTGTTTATTTAGGTGGTTGCTAAACACATAATATAAGTTATATGATGCTGAGTTTAAGGATGATTATAAACTGTCGTGTTTTTGTGGTTCTGAGTTTTGTTTGATTTTATGTTTTAGTTTCTGTTAGCTACCGGTTTAAAGTTAAAAATGTGGTTTGTGTAACAATTGATGTTTTTAAAAATCAACAAATATTGTGATCTGTTTTTTGTGTAATGCACTATGAGCTTCTGACCTTCGGTATTTCGATGTACATGCTTGCTGAGATTCACGTCGCACAGGTCAGGACACATATTTCGATGGTATTTTGATGGATGGCGACGCTTCATTACACTGTAATTCGGATGTTTCTCGACGACCAGTTACTAGGACAGATGTTGTAGGTACGCCGGTTCGGTTTGTAATGTCGTACTTTGTAAAACCGATGGTCATAATCTTTCGTGTTGGTCCTATGAGTGGTTTTATCTATTCAAAATGCAGGTTACGTCGTACTCACATATTGTGGGCATTTACGGTTTTCTTCGGTCGTCTGGCTTCTAGGTAATTCTTAAACCATGTTCGTCTATAATTAGTTATGGATTGTGTTATTCACTATAGCGTATACGTTTCAAGCTCCTGGCCTTAATGTGAGTGGTCGTGGTTCAGATTCAAGATATGAAGGTAAAAGGTTCATTATGTTAACTCGCGTCGTCTTATGCACATGAGATAATTGTTTAAGTTTTAAGTTCTTTATTATTATTATTTTTTTTATTTTTATTTTTTATTTTTTATCAATTCAGGAAATGCTTCGGGCTCAGTGATGCTTCATTTTATGTCAGGTAGTGTCCATGAACTAGGTGTCTTCTACACTGGAATGAATTCAGCTAGGACATCTAAATCTTCGGATACAGTTGACTAACTGAGAAACCATGAGAAACCAAACGGTAATTTTCAGGGATGAATGTGCAGTGTTTCATATAAGTATAATATTTCTTTGATATTTTGGTTCCGCATAAGCCTTAATTACTTCTCATACTTGGTGGTTTTTTATATATTGCAGCCAAATCTTTGCATACAACATCAACTGTAAGTGCCGCTAATGAGGGTTGTGTACACGTATCTAAAAATAGTAAGGTATTCACACAAATGAACCGTGGAGAGTTCATGGCACTGGTCACTTCTACTAAGGTATATGATGTTTTCCATTTTGTCTCTCACTTTTCGGGAACAAACAATGACTAAACACATAATGAGCTTACTCACAAGAAGCATACCATGGTTTAAAATTTCAGTCTTTGCAAGCATTACAATGTCTGTGTGTATACCAGCTTATTTTGGGCCAAAACAACCAGTTTCTTTTGGGTTTGCCAGTTCATGAGTTAAAAGATGCTGATATTTTCATGTCTTGATAGGTGACCGTGTCGCGCTTGCACCTTAGGAGTGTACATAGAGGCGCTTTTATCGGTTCCAAATATCGTTCTGAGGTATAATATATATATATATATAGAAGGCATCTTCTAACAACAGGATGGAGCACGTTCGTTACAAACAAACAAGATATAAAATGGTGACGTCACAATTTTATATAGTATAGGATGTTAAATATGTGTAATTGTAAGTAAATGACAGTGTCTTACATATCATCGGAAAATAGGTCGTTTCTTTTTATATATATATGCGATGACAAAAAGCCGAAAGTAACTTATATTTATGGAAGTTTGTTGTTGTTTTTGTTGTAGTGGATGGATAAGGAAGGGAAGACGCGTTTGATATTGGCTTCGATGAATCTGCAACTATATGATGTTGCTAAGACATTGATAGAATTGGGTGCCAACGTGAATGCTTATCGTCCAGGTGAGCTACTTTTTTTTATTTGGTCATGGATGTACAATGTAATGTATATGATTTTATCGATTGCATCAGTGTATATGGTAGCCGCATATATGAAAATCTAAAATACCCTGTTGTACCCACAATGTAATGAATCTTGGAGATGAAACCTTCCGGGTCAATATGGGTAAATTTTATGCGTTGATAAAAAACGTGCCATATCAAATTTCGTTGTCCCATGAATAGTCTTCTGTACGCTTTTTATTTTATTTATTTATTATTTTTACCTTCATTAACAATCGATGGCGTTTTACAAAACCCTGAAAATCTTTTACACTAATCTTTCACTACAGTGTATGTTCTCCATTTTGTTTCAGCTTCTTTTTACACAAGTTAAGTGTTTCAATTTGTTTAATTTTTCTACCTTTAATGAATGAAACAGGTTGCCCTTTTCTATGAAGATGGACGGCCTGTTGATGGAACACCGTGCACGTATTTCGTCTTCCAGTTTCGGCACTCAAACGGTTGAAGTAGATGCATTTAGGTGCTGAAATAGGTTGCTTTTGGGTCACAAAATGGATCTGAAATGGCTCTGTTTGGCGCCTGAAATGGGGCCTATCATGTGTCAGCTTTGAGCTGTGACTAGGCTCCATTGTCATCTGTCAGATGCTGTATGTTTTTATTTTCTCTTCTCATTTTTGTATACACATTGTGAAAGTCCACAATATCCTGCATATGTTCTGATATATCTACTGGTATAGGTGAATATATTGACACACACATCTGAAGCATTCCTAGGTGATGATCACAAGTCGGCTATTAGAGAGTTAAAGAGAAGACATAAGGGTCAGGATAAAAGAGAAAAGAATGGAACACTTTATGGATGTCTTGATGGATCTTGGGAAAAGAATGAATGTACGTTAAATGACGAAGACTCTGATCACGTTGTGAATACAAACAAAAAGATAGGTGGTTGGAGGCCTTGACGAACTGATGCCATCTCTTCCATCAGCAACTGCGGTTAAGGTCGTATCGTTCTCAAAACTAACTGCTCAGGTAACTTCAGATTCTCTTATTAAATAATAATGTGGTTTCTATAATTCAGTTACCTATTTATTTGTTAATTCAATTAGTGAAATTATAGGGAAGTGCCAACCATTACCCTTTTCGTCCACCAAAACCGGATGATATTGCTACAATATGCTATACAAGTGGTACAACTGGGACACCAAAGGTTTCTATTTCTCATTCATTTGTACTTCTTTTATAGAAGTCCACTAAAGTAATATGAATTTCTACTGTTAGTAATTTTATGTGTGAGTGTTTTGTAAATGACAAGGGGGCTGTACTTTCCCATGGAAACATGGTTGCAAATTGTGCTGGTATACATACTATGGTTTGCATAGTTATATACAAAGAAACATATATATATTCAATGCGTGTATTAATTTTCCTGAATTAGCCTTTAGGGTTACATTTTGCAATTTTCGTATATTAATTATATTTTTTACATGAAACAAACGGAAAAGGTTCTTCTATGTTCGGAAATCTAAAGAGGGCGAGCGTTCTTTTTCAATTTTTCATTTTTTTTACAGTATAGGCCATAGGGAGAACTTTAAGTTTGTTAATAATGAATTAAAGAAAAGAACATTATATTGTTAGAAATTGCAAATCATTTGATTCATTAAAAAGTGTATACGAGTAGGTGTAGTATATGTTAAATCTCTAATTTTGTCTATGACTAAATATATTTATTTTACTTTCATATTACGTTTGAAAAATCCGGATCCGTGAATTGAGACCAATACCATAAAAAGACAGTTCTACCCGAAAAATCAAAAACTAAGAATTACTCGGGAAGTGAAGCGAGCCGAAAATGTGCCACACACGATTTAAAATCCTAGATCCGCCACTGATGATGATATGATAATGGTGTAATGGTTGTGATGTTGTTTTTGTTTTTCCTTTTTGTGTATAAAAATGTGCCTAGTTTGTTTATCAAGATCGAGTCTGATGTGTTTAACTAGTCGATCTTGAATAAAACTATATATTTCATTTAGACCTATCGTGAAAACGAGCCGAGAACGAGCTTTGTACTATTATTCACGAGTCGGGCTCAAGGTATAAACATAAAGCTCGAAATGATCCGAGCACAAGCTCAATTCTCATAAACATTAACGAGCCTAGCTCGAGCTTTAGTAATTTCAAGCTCCGCTTGACTCATTTATAGTCTTCAAACCCCAACTTAGAAAATGTTGAAACCCACATTTTTTGTAGCTTTGATTTTGAAGATTTTATACCCAAATATCTTTATGTTAGAACACCAAACAAACAACTTGTTTATTTATCAAACAATTTTACTACTCTCAAACCATCAAATAAACACACCCCAAGATGCAACAAAAATGTATCTTAAGGAGGGTGAACGTCTTTATATAGGTAGACATTGTAGATGAACGTTCAAAACTATTTATAATAACTAGTTTTAGAACTCTATATAAAACTCTAGATATCTCTATATGAAATACAAATCTAGCCGACCTTGTTAAAATAATAAGAGGTTTTAAGAATTGGGCCGAGAAAACGAGATTCATAGAATTGGGCCGAGAAAAAAGAACCCAATATGAGTATTGATGGGCCGAGGATGTAAAGCACACATGCTTTGCGCTAGCCTGCCTTTATTGCTGGGTATCTGAAAGATAGTCGTGTTAGACCGTTAATTAACAATTTACATGCTTCTGTTTGAGGTAACCAACAAAATACGGAATAATTATTATCACTGTTAGAAAAATGGTAAACATAGTTTTGAAAACTATTTTTAAAGTTTGTAGACATGCCTAATTTGTTGGTATCATAATAATAAATCTCACATTTGTGAATTTTATTGCTTTCAACCAACTGAATATACAATTACTAATGCGTTTTTAAGTTTCTCAAACATAACTATTAACGCAATGCAGTTTGTTATATGCACGTCATAGGAAATTTTGAATACCTATAATGACGCCAAATGCATTGATCCCCAGTCCCCACTTTATCCGCACGTTATATGTAGACCGCCATGCTTATAACGGGCGTTTGTGAGTTTTTTTCTGCCATAACTCTAATGGCCAAAATTTTAAAACCCTCATTTTTCTCAATAAAATACCAGCTTTTACCATACAAACAAACAACACGCAATCACAATTTTGCCCATCTCATACATTATCACATATACTTTCAATTTGGGCTGAGCAAAGTGGACCGAAAATCGAACCGAACCGGAAAACCGAGTCGGTCGGATCGACCGAAACCAAACCGACCATAGTCGGTTCGGTTTCAGTTCTATATACTTATGGTTTTCGGTTTCGGTTCAGTTCGGTTCGAGCCAAAACCGAGAAAAACACACCTAAACAATATAAACCGAACCAACTGAGCGAACCGACACAAAACCGAACCGAACCAAGTCGCTTTGGTTCGGTTCTCGGTTCATGTTTTTCACAAAATCGGTTTCGGTTCGGTTCAGTTTTGACACGATGCTCAGCCCTACTTTCAATCACATTCAACAAAAATGAATAACCATCCAATGAATGGCTCATGAACAATTTATTCCCCCACCTTTGTCCGGCAAATCGAGCTCACCATCACCCGCTACACTATCATCCGCAAACTCTAGTTCTTTACAACAAACACTATTTCCCAACTTTGCACACTATGTTTCCCACAACCACCTACCATATAAATTAAGATGCTTTTAACCAAATAGCTTTACTTCAAATGTAAAACCAATACGCATTATTTGGCCAAATACCACAATCCTCACAACCATTACAACAACAACAAACACCACAATCACCACAATTTCTGTACCAAGTCTATATAGTCTTTGTAATGTATTTTACATGTTTAGAACTTTTAAAGGGGTGTTTGGAATAAGCATGAATGTAAACAATTTATTGACATGCATGTTATAGAATATGAATGAATTGAGTTTTTAATATTCCATGTTTTTACGCTAAGCATAAATGTACTTTACGAAAATATGGCATGTGCAGATTAGGTGATTTTAGCCCCCGGTTAAAATCTTTCGGAGAAGATGGTGGTTGCCAGATTTTTTATGAAGATTATGTATTTTGGCAGGTGTTTTTGAGGTGAAATTGTAGTGGTGATGCCAAGTGGCTAACACATTACTATATATGCTAAAAGAGGGTATTGGGCGCATTGGAATGTTGTTCGTAACAGTGCTTCGAACAGTAACCATGGTGATAGCCTGATAGGCAAGACCCGACCCACAACCTACTATCGCCAGGCCCAGTTCAGAAGTGGGTTAGTTTGGCCCAATTGGATCCATCAGACACTTAATTGTTGTTGAATCCCCCACGTTTTGTTCCACAGCATGTTATCTAATTTTATTTTTCTAGTTCCAGATTATTTTATTTTATTTCTTTTTCTGAAAATTCCACAAGTGTAGGAAACGTGGGTGGTAATGTGTTAGCAGTTATTTCTTTCTTTCATCATGTACTGGAAAATGAGAAATGAAAAATCAGTTTTGAGTTTTCTAAATTTATTCTCTGCAACCAGAGGGTAATTTGTTCCATTGCTATTCTAAGATTTGGCAGGTTTTAGAAGGTGATCTTGGACGACTAACTCTTGTTTTCGTGGTGTGTCTGTATCGAGAATCAGTGTTAGTTTATTCTGCTCAACGAGGCTCGCGAGTGGTGCGTCTGTATCTTGCCAGAACCGTTGTTATTGTTCTGTTTTGTCGGGTATATTTGATCCAAATTAAGCTTGTTGCTATCATTTGTTGTTATTGTCCATGACGGATACCTTAACACGTACTCTTTCATTCATAACAACCGTAAAATCGTACTTACTCCTATTACCCCTTCGATACCTTCCCCCAAACCCTCACCCAGCCTGAGTACATTGTTGCAATCTGAGCAACATGAATATCACTCTGTCAAAGAGCTCATCCTGTTAGGGCTTGATGACGACGAGGACCAGCCCAAACCAGCACCACATCCTCTTGTTCAACCCCTGCTGAAATCCTACACTCAAGTTTTTCCAGCCGAGATTCCCCTTGGCCTACCCCCTAAACGCTCTATTCAACACAAAATTGACTTGATTCCAGGTTCTGCCCTGCCTAATAAACCAGCCTATCGAACTAACCCCCAAGAGACCAATGAAATCAGGAAGCAGGTTGACCAGCTGTTGGAAAAGGGGCTGATTCGTGAGTCTCTCAGTCCGTGTGCAGTTCCTACCCTGCTTGTACCTAAGAAAAATGGGGAATGGCGGATGTGCATGGATAGTCGTTCAATTAATAAAATCACCATCAAATACCGTTTTCCCATACCGAGGTTGAATGATTTGTTAGATGAGCTACACGGAGCCACTGTATTCTCTAAGGTTGATTTGAGAAGTGGTTATCATCAAATACGGATTTATGAAGGGGACGAGTGAAAGAAGGCTTTCAAAACCAAAGAGGGGTTATACGAGTGGCTTGTTATGCCATTCGGCTTGTCGAATGCACCAAGCACTTTCATGCGACTGATGAATCAGGTTTTAAAACCGTTCTTGGGCAGTTTTATTGTTGTTTACTTTGATGACATCCTTGTGTACAGCAGGACAACGGATGAACATCAATCTCATCTGTCAGAATTGTTTAGACTACTCGATCAGGAAAGGCTTTATGGTAACTTGGATAAATGTGAGTTTTTTGCTAATAAAGTCACTTTCCTTGGCTATGTAGTTTCTGAACAGGGAATCCAAGTTGATGATAAGAAAATCCAAGCCATAAGTGAATGGCCGGTTCCCCAATCTATTCACCAAGTCCGAAGCTTCCATGGCCTTGCTTCGTTTTACAGGCGTTTTATCAAGAATTTTAGTACCATTGTGGCCCCAATGATTGAAGTAACGAAGTTTAAAAGTTTTACTTGGACACCACAGGCTCAAACTGCCTTCGAAGAGCTCAAGAAACAATTATCCTCCACTCCGGTGTTGGCGCTGCCCTGTTTTGATGAAGTATTTGAAGTTGAGTGTGATGCTTCTGGGGTGGGAATTGGGGCTGTTTTGTCGCAGATGGGCCGACCTATTGCCTATTTTAGCGAGAAGCTTAATGATGCAAAACGGCGATACTCGACGTACGACAAAGAATTTTATGCCATTATTAGGGCTTTGGATCACTGGCAGCACTATTTGGTTTCTAAAGAGTTCATTTTGCATTCGGATCATAAGGCATTAAAGTATATCCAGGGTCAACATAAATTACAACCCCGTCACGCTAAATGGGTCGAATTCTTGCAAGCGTTCACTTTTACCATCAAACACAAGTCGGGCAAACTCAATAAAGGAGCTGATGCACTTTCCCGTAAGTACTCTTTGCTCACTTCTCTCCAACCAAAAATTATTGGGTTCGAACTTTTGCAGAATGAGTATTCGTCAGATCCTGATTTTGGGGAGCTGTATGCAAGCTGCCAAAACCATGCTACTGGAGAATTTCATGTTTTCAATAGATTTTTATTCAGAAGGCAGCAATTGTGTATTCCACGCCATAGCATCAGGTTACTTATAATACAGGAAGCACATGAAGGGGGCTTAGCAGGCCATCTGGGCCTTGATAAAACGGTACAAATTCTGCGCAGTCATTTTTTTTGGCCCAAGATGCACCGCGATGTTGAGCATTTTATTAAGCGTTGCCTACCATGCCATCGAGCCAAAGGTCATTCGTCTCCTCATGGTTTGTATATGCCATTACCGGTCCCGGTCGCCCCTTGGGAAGATGTAAGTCTTGATTTTATTACCGGGTTACCACATACTCAGCGCCACAAAGATTCGGTTATGGTGGTGGTTGACCGCTTCTCTAAAATGGCACATTTTGTGGCCTGCCATACGACATATGATGCTGTCCAAATTGCCAATCTTTACTTCAAAGAAGTCGTCCGTCTTCATGGGGTGCCAAAAACAATGGTTAGTGACAGAGATGTTAAATTTCTCAGCCATTTCTGGCTGACTTTGTGGCGAAAACTGGGCACCAAACTCAAATTTAGCACTTCAAGCCACCCTCAAACTGATGGGCAGACCGAGGTCACTAACCGCACTCTTGGATCCCTGCTCCGGGCCCTTATCACTACCAACTTGAAGCAATGGGAGGATTTATTGCCCCGGGCTGAGTTCGCCTACAACCGGGCCCCTAATAAGACAACCGGCATCAGTCCATTCATGGCTGTTTATGGCTTAAATCCATCCACCCCACTTGATCTTGCTGTCCTTGATACGTCTACAAAGTTCAGCCAGGAAGCAAGTGATTTGGCTGCTGATATTAAGTCTATCCATCAGCGAATTCATGATAAAATCACCAAGAACAATGAGCTTCTTAAGTATCGTCGCGACAAGGGCAGGAAGCACATTCTCTTTAAACCGGGTGACCTTGTGTGGCTACATTTCCGGAAGGAGCGTTTTCCCTCTAAACGCCGTTCTAAGTTAAGTCCCCGGTCCGATGGTCCGTTCCAAGTCCTTGCCAAGGTGAATGACAACGCTTATAAAATTGACCTCCCGGGCAATTCTTGAGTTTCAACAACTATTAACGTTGCCGACCTCCAACCTTACTATGATCCTGATGATTCACTTCCAAGTTTGAGGACAAACTTTCTCGAGGACGGAGAGGATGATAGGCAAGACCCGGCCCACATCCTATTATCACCAGGCCCAGTTCAGAAGTGGGTTAGTTTGGCCCAATTGGATCCATCAGACACTTAATTGTTGTTGAAGCCCCCACGTTTTGTTCCACAGCATGTTATCTATTTTTATTTTTCGAGTTCCAGATTATTTTATTTTATTTCTTTTTCTGAAATTGTCAAAGCAGTAGTTTGAAAATTCCACAAGTGTAGGAAACTTGGGTGGTAATGTGTTAGCAGTTATTTCTTTCTTTCATCATGTACTGGAAAATGAGAAATGAAAAATCAGTTTTGAGTTTTCTAAATTTATTCTCTGCAACCAGAGGGTAATTTGTTCCATTGCTATTCTAAGATTAGGCAGGTTTTAGAAGGTGATCTTGGACGACTAACTCTTGTTTTCGTGGTGTGTCTGTATCGAGAATCAGTGTTAGTTTATTCTGCTCAACGAGGCTCGCGAGTGGTGCGTCTGTATCTCGCCAGAACCGTTGTTATTGTTATGTTTTGACGGGTATATTTGATCCAAATTAAGCTTGTTGCTATCACATGGCTTAAAGATATTGTACACAACAGGGACTGTGCTGCTTTGAGGGATTGTGTCCAACAGTTGTTCAAACAGTAGCAGCTGCTACTACAAGTTGTGCATAACAGTACTATATATACTTATTACTATATATACTAAAAGGGGGGATTTGGAGTGCTTCATAGCGTTGTACGTCACTGTTGTTCCAACAGTAAATGATGCTTAAAAAAGTTGTGCATCGTGCTTCGTAGTGTTGTACGTCACTGTTGTTCCAACAGTAAATGATGCTTAAAAAAGTTGTGCATCACAGTTGTTCAAACAGTAAATGATGCTTAAAAAAGTTGTGCATAAACACAAACATCACCAAAACTAAACAAATCCAAACACTAATCCTACTAACTCTAAATAAACACAAACATCAAACATATCCAATGTTGCAAAAATCGTGAATCGGTAGCGTGGCGGTCGACCACCCTGCAGCAATTAATCGGCCAAGGCGGGATTAATCGGTGATTAATCGGATTTGCATTTTTTGCATGTTTTGGGTATTTCTGGAGACCAAACTAAAGATCGTAACTGATTCCAAGCCTACTATGTTTTCAAACCTCAATAAAAGGCTCCAATTCTGATTATGAGGCTCATTGTGTGTTATAAGTGAAATAAACGATCCCCAAATTAAGTAGAATGCCTAAATTTTTATTTTTTTTAAACCTGGCCGATACGGCCGATTTTTGGCCGTTTTTTTCCCCAAACCGATTTTTTGTCCGATTTTCATAATTCAACAAGGTCGGCGGCCGATTACCGATATATCGGCGATTAATCGGCCGCCACGGCCGATTTTTGCAACATTGAACATATCGCATTAACAAATCCAAACCAAGCAACAAATCCAAACACAAACCATCACAACACCACATCAACCCAAACTAATCCTAACCGAAACCCTCGCCTCGCCGTGACTCGCCGTGAGTCACGGCTTGGTTTCCCTTTGACTGCCGACACCAAGACACAACCAAACGGACCCAAATCAATTCCGCAACACAAGAAACATAGAAGAAAACAAGAGAACATCACGAGTTACCACACCGACTCAACTCAGTTGACTCGGTGGTTGACCGAGTTTGACCGAAGCCTCCACACGAGTTTTAGTTTTCAAAAACAATGATTAAAAAGGTTTTTATTAAAAATAATTAAATGTAAATCGGATTTAATAAAAATATAAATTAGAGTTTTGGAAAATAATAAAAATAAAGGGGGAAGGGGGCGCGTGTAGGTGTTTTACCAAGAAGAAAGTGGAGGGGGAAGGTTGTGGAGCTGGCGGCGGTGTGACAATTGGTGGTGGTGGCGCGTGAGGGTGGTTGCGGTGGTGGTCACGAGCTAAAAAGCTCCAGAAATGAAAAGGATAAGCCGATCTATCGAATCGGCAAATAAAAACACTTGCTGGAAAATTTTCCGGCAATGGTGGTCGTCGGAAGTCGGCCGGAGGTAGTGGTGGCGGCCGGAGGTTGGGCTGCCGGCGAGGTAAAGAGAGAAGAGAGAGGCGGAGAGGATTTGTTAATGTGTGTGTGTGTGTTTAAATGAATAAAAATGAATTTTGGGTCTTTTATATTTTTTGGAGGGATCAAAGACAAAACTGAAAGGGTGGAAATAAAACCTTTGGGTGGAGGGACCATTTCTGACAAAATGGCTAAATTTTTCCAATAAACACTGTAGGACCCCTTCGACGTATCAAACGGACTCGAAAAATTATAAAACTTGCGCCATTATTTACGAAATAATTTTTCCAACAAAAACGAGTATAAATATGCAATACTTTCTCGAAATTAATAGGCCCATGCAAAATCTTCATATAACTATTTATTCATACAATTTAACAAACCAACATAAATAAAAAAAAAAAAAAAAAAAAAAAAAAAAAAAAATTAACCACTTTTTACATATACCTACAACAGCCAAAACAACATTAAAAAAAAAAAAAAAAAAAAAAAAAAAAAAAAAAAAAATTAACCACTTTTTACATATACCTACAACAGCCAAAACAACATTAAAAAAAAAAAAAAAAAAAAAAAAAAAAAAAAAAAAAAAACCCGCAGAGTACTCCCGCTGCAACGCGCGGGTTTCCCAGCTCGTAAACATCTAAATAAAATAAAAAGGCCAAATAAGCTAACAAATGAATATAAAAATAAAATAAAAATAACAAATAAGCCTAGTTTACAGGTTTACCACGTATCAGGTGATCAAATTGATAATAATGAAACAATTTTAAAAGTTACATTATGTAATTTGTTAATAAATTGACTTTGCTACCTATAATTGTAGAAATTGAGAAATTCGCTTTTATTATATGAGGAGAGTTATTTATTTATTTTACATATCAAACTTATCTTACATACCAAGAGATTCATCCCTACTACCATTTAAAATGAAATCAATGATTGAGATTAAAAACATTTTAATATTTCACATATTTTTTATAATTTAAATATCTCTTAAACCGTTAATCGTTAAGCGAAAATAATTATACCATCGCGACGAGCATTTAATTATCTTTCTATAGACGGGCACTTTGATATACTTTTGACCAAAAAAATTCGTTTTTTTCACTTTTTTTTTTTTCTCGTTTTTCGTCTTTTTTTCGTTTTTTTTTTTTCATTATTAAAATTTGCATGAAAAATCACATGTGATATTAATGTTAAATCACATATGATATGTAATATCACATGTGATATTAGTGTTAAATCATATATGATTTTTTTCATGCAAATTTCAGTAACGAAGAAAAACGAAAAAAACTTAAAAAGGAGGTGAAAAACACCCAAAAAAAAAAAATTGTCGAAAGTATATCGAAGTGCCTATCTATAGAAAGATATAATTAAATGCTCGTCGTAGCGGTATATTTTTTTTCGCTTACGATTAACGGTTTAAAAAATATTAATATTTAAAAAAAATAGAATGAAAGTGATTTTTCTAAATTATTTGAATTAATCTCATCCATTAGATCAAATAAAGATGGATGATGAAAATTAATCCCGTGGTATGTAAAAAAAGTTTGGTCTTCAAATGATCTTAAATCATATAGTTAACCTAAACTTTTTTTAAAACTAAGAGAAAGTAAGGATATCATTTTTACAGGTTTACCACGTATCAGGTGATCAAATTGATAATAATGAAACAATTTTAAAAGTTACATTATGTAATTTGTTAATAAATTGACTTTGCTACCTATAATTGTAGAAATTGAGAAATTCGCTTTTATTATATGAGGGGAGTTATTTATTTATTTTACATACCAAACTTATCTTACATACCAAGAGACTCATCCCTACTACCATTTAAAATGAAATCAATGATTGAGATTAAAAACATTTTAATATTTCACATATTTTTTATAATTTAAATACATCTTAAACCGTTAATCGTTAAGCGAAAATAATTATACCATCGCGACGAGCATTTAATTATCTTTCTATAGACGGGCACTTTGATATACTTTTGACCAAAAAAATTCGTTTTTTTCACTTTTTTTTTTCTCGTTTTTCGTCTTTTTTTCGTTTTTTTTTTTTCATTATTAAAATTTGCATGAAAAATCACATGTGATATTAATGTTAAATCACATATGATATGTAATATCACATGTGATATTAGTGTTAAATCACATATGATTTTTTTCATGCAAATTTCAGTAACGAAGAAAAACGAAAAAAACTTAAAAAGGAGGTGAAAAACACCCAAAAAAAAAAAAAAATTGTCGAAAGTATATCGAAGTGCCTATATATAGAAAGATAATTAAATGCTCGTCGTAGCGGTATATTTTTTTTCGCTTACGATTAACGGTTTAAAAAATATTAATATTTAAAAAAAATAATGAAAGTGATTTTTTTAAATTATTTGAATTAATCTCATCCATTAGATCAAATAAAGATTGATGATTAAAATTAATCCCGTGGTATGTAAAAAAAGTTTGGTCTTCAAATGATCTTAAATCATATAGTTAACCTAAACTTTTTTTAAAACTAAGAAAGTAAGGATATCATTTTTATCTGATTATTAATGTCTTATATTCATGTAACCTATGGTATTAGTTGTCCGTGAAATCAATTCGTAAAACATTATTTTTGTGATGTTTTGCGAATTTCACAATTTGGTTATCCATTTTATTGAGAATTTTTTTTTGCTAGTTTTCAAAATAATCATTTTTTTGGTTGTTTCCTCAATTTAAAGGTATGTGTGGTGTTTTTTTTTTTTTTGTTTTGGGGTCATTTCCTCAATTTTTAAGGTATAAATGGATAGTTCCCAAAAATTAAACACATTAAACTAGAATTAGTACTTTAGAAGTATCTCAATGCATCAATGCACGTTACCAGAAAATAAGTGAGCCCAAACTGCAACAAAGAAAGCCACAACCATAAATTGGAAAAGAAGAAACTTTCTGTTAAGAAAAACATAAATTTTTATAAAAGTGTCATCTTTAAACCACAAATATGCAAAAGAACTACTCTGGTTTCAACATATCTTAGAACCAACTACAACGAAACCGAAAACAATTCATGGTACCAAGTACAGCAGTCGTTTCACAGTATACACCAAATTAAGTAAGATTCTACACGCTCCAGAACTGGCTAACACGTATCAAGTAACACAGTCACTACACTGCTTATTTGGTGCCCGAATATTTGGCATATAAGTTATGGATCTTTTCACACCCCACCTCCTGTTCATCGTCATCACTGTCTATATTATCAGGATTAATGCGATTTTGGTAACTTCTCCGTCTAAGAACAAAGACATTAAAGTAATAGCTCACTAATACGTTTTTTGTTTTGGAAGGAATTGACTCAGAAGCTCGTCTCCAAAAATTGCTCATAATTTCATGTCTTGACTTAGTTTTATCAGTCAATTCTTGCCTTGCTTTAATTACCAAATTTCGAAATTCAGATTCCTCTTCTAGACTCCATGAAGAAACCAAAGCTTCCTCACCCATATGGTCAAATTTCCATTTATAGAAAAGTGGACCAAGCGTGTGCTTGACTTTCGTCCTATTCTCGGCAATATGAAACCTCACACAATCAGCAGACCCACGATTCAGACATGCACACGAGCTTTGCCTTCCTTTTCCAATCACTACATTATCCATTTGATGTATTATGTTATTATCTTCTAGTGAGGGCCACATTCGAGTACCGAGCCATTTAGGATCACTCTCGGACGCAACACCTGACCATTCAGGCACTTCGGCTCGTACAATATCACTCTCACTTTCTGTATCTGTATCTTCACATATGTCATCTTGTGTTTCAATAGTCTCCAAGATCTGTGGGGTCTTTTTGACACGTTTGTTCTGAGAGGATGAACAAGATGTACAGCCTGGACAGGAGCATGATTTTACAGAACTGACCCTCTGGCTGCATCTTATTCTTTTAGAAGATAAGTGAATGGGGATTTTGTCGTCTTCGTACATTGAAGGATGCATCATATGTCTTTTCTTCTGTATCAGAAACATGAAGTCGTTGCATAATATTATCAAATTGATTATATTTCGAAAAGTCATAATGATGAATCTATTGTGAGATATTATGAACAAGACATAAACGATAAGTGTAACTATCAATCAAATATTTGAATAATGGCTAATATAGAAGTCGTTGTATAATATTATCAAATTGATTATATTTCGAAAAGTCATAATGATGAATCTATGGTGAGATATTATGAACAAGACATAAACGATAAGTGTAACTATCAATCAAATATTTGAATAATGGCTAATATAGAAGTCGTTGTATAATATTATCAAATTGATTATATTTCGAAAAGTCATAATGATGAATCTATGGTGAGATATTATGAACAAGACATAAACGATAAGTGTAACTATCAATCAAATACTTGAATAACGGCTAATATAAAAAAAATATCTGAATAATGTACGGCAAAGTAGATGAACACAGTTGGCCGTAAATTCAATACTACTTTTGTTAATAGTAATTGTTATCAGGCAAAGAGAACTGTAGGAAGAGACACGGCCCGAAAAATTTAGAACATTTGTTTTGGGACAGAGGGTGTAATAAACTCTAAAGGGTTATACAAAAAATAATTAAAGAGATCATCCTACAAATTTGGGTATGCATTATTTACGCTCCGGTTGAAGAACCATACATGTAACATTTACAAGAAATCAAATTACTTCGTATATGACTTCTTAATTGCAAGTTTAGGAAGTCCACCTGATAATATGTACAATAGCCATACGTAAGATGTTCTATTCATAAGTCTAAATGATTAAAACCAATATATATTGCATAGCAACCACGTCTAATATACTGCTGACTTCTGATGCGAGCATATCCCATAACAATGTATCAAAAAACAGAGCATTCAAACTTATACATTTTGCTTATATTTTGCTTATATTGGCAGAGTATTTTCGTAACAATTTAGGCATGAAAGTCTAACAAAATGAAACAGATAATAAGAAAAAGGATTGAGTTATACCTGCGAGTAGTCCAATTTATTACCCGAATCAACATTTTGTTTTGCAAAAAGTGTCTCTTTTACCAACAAAACTTGCTTCCATACTTCATTTCCCTTGTATTTCTTCCACTTGGAATTTCTTGGTATGGTTCCGATCGTGACATCATGTGGATTTCTTGCAGCATTTGCTAACCATTCTAGCATTTTAAACGAAGATAAAGGTTCCTCTTTTTTCCTCTTTCGAGGCCTACCTACAGTCTTAACATTCCTAGATAAAATTACGGTATTATTCTTAGATTGAGAACTAAGTACATCCATAGGACATAACTTAGTTATTGTATCATCATTATGTTTAATATCCACTGTCTTAACAAAATTCTCACTCAATAAATCTATTTTTGTTTCATCCAAACCACTGATCACTTTGTCTCTTTCATCGACATTATTGGTTCCTGAAAACCCAAATTCAGTTTGAGCAATATTAAGATTCATGCCACCACATTCATCTTTTTCATCAAAATTACTGATTTCTGAAAACCCGAATTCAGTTTGAGCAATATTTAGATCCAAACCACCAAAAATTTCATCTTTATCATCGGCAAACCCCAACTCACTATGAGCAATATTAAGATCCAAACCACCAAAGATTTCATCTTTATCATCGGCATTATTGATTCTTGCAAACTCATACTCAGTTTGATCAATATTAAGATCGAAACCACCAAATTCTTCATCATTTCCATCAATAGTCTTTATTCCCGATAACCCCATTTTAGCTTTCATATCAAAATCCAATTTTTCCTTAAATTCCAAAGCACTTTCGATGCTCTCATCACCACTAGACACTATACCTGTATACCACACTTGCCATTCTTATCGGCTTCATATCCGACACTAGATAAAGCACATTTATAACCTTTCAACTTGTGAAACAACCGATCCAACTTCTCAAAAGCATCAAGCTCCCCATTCTCCAACTCTATATCCTTAAAACCCAAATGACTCAACCACTGATCCAACTCTATCAAATACTTAACATATATCAGTTTCAAAGACGCCACATGTGTAATATCTAACCCACATTCCTTAGCAACAAAATCCCACAAAGTTTCCTTGAAACCAACTCATAATCACCTATTTTTCTCACAACCCAAAACAAAGTAAACAAATCAGCTTCAACACCATTATCAAGCTTAGGTTGAAAACTATTAATTAAATTAAATTAAATCCTTAATATGAAAGAACTTGACTAAACCAAGACCTTAATCTATCATTAAGAACCTTCATCTTTCAATTTGGTATAATGGGTCATTTTTATTTAACTGTCAAGATTACTAAACATGGTTAAACCATGAGGTTTGCGAGTTTTTTACTTAGATGTACGCAGTCTAACCGAGCTAGTAACGCCCCACATTTACTAGTAAATGTGTTTGAAGCTAGGCCATTTAGTGATGTTAAAACATAAAAGTAAAGTTTCCTACCTTTTTTTTTTCTTAATTTTTTTACAAATAACACATAAAAGATACAAAATGATACAAACCCTTGTCCTAAACTAGGTAAATCTTTAATAAAAATTGAAACTTTAAGTGTCACATAAGCTCTATAATGGTCTAAAAACAATTACCTTTGTAAGTAGTTTACACCTTGAGTTATTTTCTTTTATTTTCTATAAAAGAGTCGACAAGAATTATAAATGAGATAAGTTAGAAAAAGGGTTGTTATCAATCATGAAATTAAGTGCTTGATTTATGCATTGGCACGTGATATTCAGACCCCTCAAAAAATAAAAATAAAAAGGACCCTCCTACTTTTTTGCCTTTTATTATTATTTTTTTATTTTTTTTTTATTTTTATAATTTTGTTTATATCAAAAAACTATAAACCTGAAAGAGTGGAACAGAAAATATAAACCTGAAAGAGTGGAACAGAAAATATAAAGTTTAATAAGTCAAACGCTTAAAACTGTCAGAAATACGGAATAGAAACTGACAAAAAACTGTGTTATACTGAAAATAAATAAATGTGAGACAAAAAGAATATTGGAAAAAAGCCCTGGGTTTGTATAGTCTCCCGCTATGCATTTTGTAGGCAAAACATATTTGGTTTCTACAATAAAGAATAATAATATATATTTAAGGGGAGACAAGTGCCAGAATAACAAAGAGACATGTAACATTCTTAGAAATAAAAAATAAGGAAAATGCAAAAAGGGAAATGAAATTGGTCAACTACACAATAAAGTCATGAATTATTTTTATTAAATAATTGAATAATAATTATAAAAATAAAAAATAAAAAAACTTTACTTTAATAAATACTCACCGGTGCAAATCGGTTGACTGAAACTTGTGATAAAAATAGATTAAAGTTTATAAGAAACTTTGTGATAATCTAATCTATAGGGTAGTTATGGGAGAGATATAGGGTATGTTATGTATGTGTATAGATTTGTTGTGTTATGATGTGGGTGAGTACAAAAACTACACGTTTATAAGAACCTGATCTAGGGGTAAATTAGTCATTTGGTTTAGTTGAGTATATTTAAAATGAAAACATTAAAAAGTAATAAAAGTTAGAAAAGGTGGGAATCACATATAAACAATTTTCGTGGTGCTTGTTGGTGGATGGATTGGTAATTGGGTGTTGTTTTGATTTTCGTACTTTGTAACGGATGAAAATCATGAAATAAAGGAATTTAATCATTATAATTCTTTTAATCATAAAAAAACTACTCAAAGTTTGAATATTGTTGTATTATTATGTAATTTTTATGTTTGAGTGACAAAAATGAAACAATTCTTAAACATGGTTATTATTTTGTATCTTATATTTTTCTTTTTATTTGTACATAAGTTGGTTGAGATTAATTAAAATCATAAAAATGTGTGTTTATTATTAAGGTACAACCAAATAATGCGCATATAAATATCTTAAACATATTTTTTTTGAACAATTACACAACAATGGAACAATATTAAGAGGGTGTTTGGGATTGCTTAATGAAAATAGATTATGTGTTTTGAAAACGAATAATCAGTAAGTAACAAAACATGATTTTAAAACTAGTGTTTGGATTTGATTATGTTATTTGATATCGAAATAATCAGATAATCATTTTTTAAAATGTTTGGCAAATTCGATTAATAGATTACTTAAACGATTAAATTACTAAAAAGACATCAATAAAAATTACAATATTTCAATATAATATGTTACGAAATTAGTTTCAAAGGATAACAATTTATTTCCACATGCTATTAACGAAAGTTTAGTTACACTTTTCTGTTTTAGTATCAACTTTGATTATATATCAGACAACTATCCATGCAAAGCAACGGGATTTTATAGTGGTAGATAATTTTCGTGATAAAAAAAAGTTCACTACTAGAAAAAGGGCTATCCTTGACTCCAAATGCGAGTCAAGAAGAGGTCTTATGACGCGCAAATGCGAGTCAAGGATGGACCAGTCATAAAGCTTCATGACTCGCATTTGTGCGTCATCCCTCTATGACGCGCACTTATGACCCACGTTTTATGACTCTCCTTTTTGCGTGTCATTACCCTTAAAATCATTTTGACTAACTTTTATGACCCACTTTTCTGACATATATGTTTTTGCGTGTCATTACCTTAAAATCATTTTTTTTTTTTTCTGTTTTTTAAAACCTGATTATATACATAATTACTGACAATAAACCTGATAATTGTACAAAATTAACGCATTTCATATATATCAAAACCATGCGTTACCAATTCATTACATAACAATAATTCATGTCAAAATATATACCGATAATTAGTTAAAGTTACTACAATGTACGATTTTTACCTAAAAATGAAATTCGACACATAAATTGCCCATTCTTCTCAAATATCGTCGAAATCCGCATCCGTGTACTCATTGCTATCACCACCAATCTAGTCAAATAAAACAACATTTTAGAAACAGTTAATTACTACTTAAACTACTTAAAACAGTTAACTACTTACATTGTCATTTTCGAGAGCCCGAACTCCATGTTTAACTATTTCCTTCATAAACTTCAACACGAAGTACCCACATTCGGTGCATCCGGGCTGACGTGGACACTACACAAGAAACACAAATTGTATATGATATGCAACTACAGTTGATTAACAAGAATGGTCTGCACAGGGTATATGGGCTTATTTGCAGATCAGTTATAAGCTGATTAATAAGGTGAAACTCAAATACCAGATTATGCACCAAAAGACCCCTACCTAACCTACCTATATTCCAAAAATTAGGACCTAAAGCAGATACGATAAGCCAATTTTGATCCTAGATCAGCAGTGCAGATAACTAATTGCTGCAAAACAATCTGTGGTAGCAGATTAGGAATTTGGCGCAAAATTTGAGCAAGACTACTCCACAGCAGACCAACTCATAGGAACTCACTTAAGCACCATTGAACTAACTAGCAAAGCCAAAATGAACTCAAATTAAGCTCAGCTTATTGCTAAGCTTATTAGGGCAGATAAGAGCTCAAAACTAAAATATCTAATGCAGACTTTAAATAACCATCAAACTGCCCTATCTTCTGATGAGAACAACTAAAATACCTTTGAATCAGTTCAATCAAACTCAGAAACTTGGCACATGAACAGTGCTTTTCAGATTATACCCAAACTAACCTATAAGCTGTCTTAAACCAAACACCCTTACACTGATCTGTATTGCAATTTTACCCTATACTAAGCTGATTAAAACTAAAAACCACTCTACACTAGTATTACTTAGACTATTAATAAGCTAGGAGATGCAAATAAGCCATAACAAATAACTAACCTTAGAATTAACCCAGTTAATTTTAGTCCTCTTATTGGTTCCAGCTTCTACATCATACAATGCAATTGCCCTACAAAGAATTAACCCAGTTAAGTATTACATCATACATCATAAAGATTCTATAATTTGTATTACTTACGCATCCACTATTTGCTTGAACTGATGATTGACGTCGCTAGTCGATAGGGAATCAAGATAATAGCAGGTACTTGTCTTCATGTTAAGCACACCTAACACCCAATGTCTTCTACAAAAAACAAAAAACAAATTCTGTTAATTAATGTTAATTTTTATTAATTAATTTAAATGTTGTCGAAAATCTAACCCGGGATTGTATGGTAATAAGATGAGGTCATTTTGCTTCCTTGTAGATAACCTTTTTGCAATAACTCGACTTGCCTCCTCGATATTCTTGGCCCTCGCTTTACGTTCATGATGCATGATCGCAGTCGGGGTCATGAAACAAACTCCATGATCTCTTTGTGACCCATTCTTGATTTGCTCATACAGGTACCTGTTAACAATTAACATACAAAGTTTACATTCAATTAGTCCTGTTAACATACAAGTACCAATTTTTTATAAACTATATTTATCACTTACATGATATAAGAAGCAACGACAGCCCCGCTTAACTCATCCATTGAAAATAGACTGTCAAAATCATTCCAATTTAAGTACGTGTAACTGTGGTGCCCAAACAAATCGTCCTCGCATTGCACTTTTATGCAATCGACCTTTGCAACTTGTCCATCAACCATCATTGCAGTCATTTTCAATCCCATCCTTTCTTCAATTCTTTTCCTTACTCTCTTCTGACCTCTCGTCATCATTTTTTTCAACGGATTTCCTTTCTCAGTCACTTTTGCAATGGAGGCGAGAGTTTATGGGCTTTTTCCTTCTTCAACTGCAACTATAAACATAACAGTTTCTGGTCACTAAAAATAACTGTAAACATGACTGTAAAAATATGATGTTTTTGGCATCGTACCTGTTTTTGGCATCGTCGCTTCTTCTTCGTTGTTGGGTTCTCTTTGTCGCTTCTTCTTTTCTTTTTTCTTGTGGATCACACTGCCCAACTCTCTTTTTTCTTCTTCTTTTCTGTTTCCTTCTTCTTCTTCTTTTCTTTGTTCTTCTTTTCTTTGTTCTTTTTCTTTTTTTCTTCTTTTCTCCTTGTCTTGATCAGCAGCCTTTTTCTCCTTCTTTTTGGCCACTATCTTGTTCTGCAAAAATATAAAAAAGTCTTACCAAACCATTTTGTTCTAATGATTAAACTGTTTTATAAAAAAGTCTTACCAAACCAGAGCATGGAATGACTAGGTGACTCAGCCAGCTTAGCATGTACCCAATGGCATCTTTAACAGTCTCAACGAACTCCTCGGGAATTGGATTCGGTATCAAAGCTTCTGCTTGAACAGATGTGTCCACTGTAACTTCAATGTTCCCATCTAATATATGAACAAATAAATATTAAATAAGTAAGAATATATATAAATATTAAATAAGTAATTTAACTTCAAATACCCGAGACAGTATGCTTCACTATGGTTCCTTTGGCGACTATATTTGAAGGATCGTCGACCGCAAGATAGCATGATTTATCCTACAAATGTACACAATATTATTAAAACAGACAAGAATTGCAATGAATTTATAACAAATGAAGACTTACATTTGGTTCACTTGGTACATTTGGTTCTTCGTCTTCATCGCTCAACGTTGGAGAATTACTTGCACCCTCCGAAGCATTGGTACTTGCACATCTTCTTCTTTCTAACTCATCTTCAACAGCTTTTAGCCGTTTATTCATCATCTTATCATATTGTTTCAGGTATTGCTTGACATTCCTGGGTATTAAAAAATACTGGTGCGGTGTTATATATCGACCCATCCCACGTACACGCCCACATGTTTCTTCAGTACCCAGGGCCTCTGTAAGCAAATCTAGTGATCCCATTGGATCCTCTGAATAATCCTTGTCCTTCTTTAGTATCTCCTGAGTAAACAAACATATAACTTAACATCTGTTGACTTATGGTGAAAAGTCAAAGTTTAACTAACTGAACATCAAATAACTTAACATCTGTTGACTTATGGTCAAAAGTCAAACTTTAACTAACACTAACTAAGCAGCTAACTGAGAAATCTAACGAGACTAAGCAGCTAACTGAGAAATCTAACTGAAAGTTAACAAAACTAACTAAAACATACCAAAATAAAACTGTTAAATATGAATACTTACAATTTTATCGACAACTTTTTGGACAGCTGGGTCGAAACCTCCTTTTTTCTTTTCTCTTGCTTTTTTCCAACATTCTACCCTATCAATCTCCTCTTCCTCTTTGCCGGTTTCTTCCATCTAAAAAAGTTAAAAGCAAAAGTTAAAAAGCATCAACAAAAGCAATAAAAAAGTTAACATAAGCAATAAATTCCATACTATCTCATAAATGAGTCCGGCATATCCCTTTCGGCTCAAACGATGGTTGTACTTGTTACGTTTACGGTTAGCTGAAGCCTTCTGACTTATTTCCTGCATAAGTATATACAATTAACATGTTAGTAACTGTTTTTGTGATAAATAACTGTTTTTGGAAACTTAAACAAACACCTCAAACGAAGGCTTAGTTCTTTGTGATACGAAAAGTTTCCAGTCTTTTTTTTTCACGGACGGATACTTTTCAGGAGGAGTATATAATTGCTTCTTGGCCTCCTTAGACTTATCATCTTTTAGTGGCTTAATGAACTTCTTATAAAGATAATGTTTGAAGTTTTTCCACTTTGTCCCGATTGATTGGAGAACTTGCTTCCGACTCTTTTGGTCAAGTGCAAAATGTGTCTGAAACGTAAAAAATGAATCAAAACATAGTTAGAATAAAATACTAAAACTAAAACATAGTTAGAATAAAATAATAAAATACTTACCTTAACATATTGCCAACAAGCTTCCTTTGTTTCGTTATCTACGTTCAACCAAGAATCATAGGTTATGAGAACCATAGATCTTGCCACCAATCCCTCAAAAGTAGACAGTTTTTTTGCTCCCGGTCCAGTTGGCACACCTCTTTTATTATAAGTAACAACTGTTTTTTTATTCGCCTTCGCTTTTATTGTCGGGCCTCTATGCGATTTGGAATCTAATTCGGCATCCAAATTCGACTCAGAACCAGAAACTGCATTTTCTTCGCGGTCCGAACCAGAATCAGAACCGTGAACCGCATCTTCTTCGCGGTCTGAATCAGAACCCGAGGCCATCTTTTATTACCAAAAAGCAACCTGTTTAAAATAAACAAAATAAACAGTTATTTTCATACCAAAAACTTTAAATAATAAATAATGCTTGACAGACTTTAACAAATATACAGTTACTAAAATAAACAGTTATTTCATACCAAAAACTAATGATATAAAACGAATATGCCCTCGTCATCCGAGCGCGTACAGTTAAAATAATCGTCTAGGTCTTCTAAATACAGGTTCATATCTTGTGTAACATCAAATTCAAACACATCATCAGTTTCATCATTATTATCTCCATACTTATGCATCCTATGTGGTGTGAAGCCAACAACAGACAGGTTCCTATCTTGTTGGTCCTGAACATAAAAAACTTGTCTTGCTTGACTAGGTAATATGAAGGGTTCAGACCGTTGACCAAGCCTATCAAAGTTAACCACTGTGAATCCTAAATCATCTTTTTTTACTCCACGACTATCTACCCACTCACACATGAAAACAGGAACCGTAAATGTACGATAATCAAGATCCCATATTTCCAATATACGACCGAAGTAGGTAACAGCGCCGTACACCGGATTGGAGTCTTTTGCACTAGCAATCGGCATAGTATTTGCAACTATAGATACTCCACTACCTTGAGTGGTTTTAGATTCATCACGCTCTTTTGTATGGAATTGATACTCATTTACGGCAAACCCGGTATATTTACTAACAGCAAAATCAGGGCCTTTTGCCAACCAACGAACACTATCACCGGTATTTTCCCCGTTAGCCAAACGCTTTTCAACCTCTTTCTTAAACCAGTCAATAAACGTCCGACTATGTTGGCTCTGCAACCATGTATTATTTGGACGCGGGTTAAGATCCTTCAGTTCTAACATATGCTGCTTTATGTATGGTTCAACATCGGCGGTGTTTCCTAATACATAAAGATGAGCTTGATCAAGTAGCTTAGAATCCACAACACAGATGGTAGCCTGCGATAAAGGTTTACCAGTGCGGTTTCTTTCATCAGCACGATCATGAGGATTGCCAATTGATTTCATGTTTTCCAAGGAATCGGAACAGAATTCTAATGCTTCCTCTGCCACATAACATTCTGCCATGCAGCCCTCGGGTCGATAATGATTTCGTACATAACCTTTTAGTGTTTTCATGTACCTCTCAAATGGATACATCCACCTAATGTGGACTGGGCCACATAACCTCACCTCTCTGACTAAATGCACCATCAAGTGAATCATGACATCGAAAAACGAAGGCGGAAAATACTTCTCTAGTAAACACAAAGTTACTACGATGTCACTTTGCAGCTTGCCTAGCTTACTAACATCAACTACTTTACTACACAGCTCGTTGAAGAAGTGACACAAGCTTATAATAGTCTTCCTAACTTTCACGTCTAACACCCCCTTTATCGCAAAAGGAAGAATCTGTTGCATTAGTACGTGACAGTCGTTGGACTTCAATCCATTCATCTTCGAATTATCATCGGACACGAGATTCTTGAAATTGGAGGAATACCCATCAGGCACTTTTATGTTAGACAGCGTGTCATAAAACATGCGTTTCTCCTCGCTATTTAATGTGTATATGGCAGGCGGCAGATAATGACCCTTCCCTTTTGGTTGACTTATTAACTCAGTCTTAATCCCTAACTCCTCGAGATCTTGTCGTGCCTTTAAACCGTCCTTCGTCTTGCCTTGCAAATTCAGTAACGTCCCATAAACACTCTCACATACATTCTTTTCTATATGCATAACATCTAACTGATGACGAACAAGCAAATGCTTCCAGTACTCTAGTTCAAAAAAGATTGATTTTTTACGCTAAACTTTCGATCTCGCATCAATAGTTTCTTTTTTCTTTTTTGGCCTTCTCTGCTGACGTGGCATTTTCTTCTTTGATTTATTCTTCTTCAACGCCCTCCAGATAACTTCCTTCTTTGCCTTTTTCTCCTTCCCCCATTTAGTCGTAAAACCTTCCAGATAGTCGTAAACTTCTTCACCCGATCTCGGTTTTTTCATCACACCGCTCTCTGGTTCATTATTGAAATCTTTTCTTCTTTTGCGAAAAGGATGTGTAAGTGGGAGGAATCTTCTATGCCCGAGGAAGCATACTTTTTTGGATTTTGGCAACCACTGTGAGTAGGTATCCTCTGAGCATACTGGACACGCGTTATAACCTTTGGTAACACACCCCGACAGGTTACCATACGCGGGAAAGTCATTTATAGTCCAAAGTAAGACTGCTTTTAGATTGAAGAACTGTTTCTTATAAGCATCATACGTCTTAACGCCAGGTTTCCACAACTCTTTCAGATCCTTTATTAGTGGTGCCAAGTAGACATCAATACTGTTACCAGGTTGCCTTGGACCTGATATCAGTAGAGTCAACATCATGAACTTTCTTGACATACACAAATAAGAAGGCAGGTTGTATGTTGCTAGGGTAACCGGCCAACAACTATACTTTGCACTTAATGACTTATGAGGGTTTATACCATCCGCGGACAAGGTTAATCTCAGATTCCTATCTTCCTTTCCAAATTCTTTCCAGTACTTGTCGTCAACATGCTTCCAAGATGGGGAATCACAAGGATGTCTTAGCTTGCCATCACTGACCCGACCTTGCGCGTGCCAAGTTAGGTCATGTGCGGTTTCTGGTGACAAGAACATTCTTCTAAATCTAGGAATGGGCGGGAAATACCAAACAACTTTTCTCGGCACCTTCTTGCTATTCTCCTTCCACCGAGAAGTGCCACAAGTTGGACATTGAGAAGCATCCTTGTGCTCATCCCAGAACAAGACACAATCATTCTCACAAGCATGATACTTAATGTATTCTATGCTTATACCTTTTAGCAACTTCTTGGCCTCGTATATCGACTTAGGGATTGTATTATTTGAAGGCAAAACATCATTTAGCTCGCCCAATAAAGCATCAAAGCTTGTATCAGACCAGCCAAATTGACCCTTCAAATGTTGGAATTTCAGCAATCCATTTAGTGCATTATACTTAGACCCTTCATACAGTGGCTTGTCACATTCTTCGAGAAGTGACTTCAATAAATTAGGTTCATTCTCTGCATATGTGAAGGCCTCATGTAGCATCTCCTTTGTGTAATCGAACTCGGGAGGTCTAGACTCATTAGGGCATTGAGCTTCATCCTTAGATGAATTTTCTCCGTGGAGGAACCAAACACTATAATTCTCATCGAAACCGTGTTTAAACAGGTGATAACGCACGTTGGAGATGGAAGTGTGACACAAATTGATACAATTTACACAAGGACACGGAATGGCGTCGGAATTTGGGTTATTGCATTGTGCAAACTCTAAAAAGGCATTCACACCTTCCTCGTATGCGATTGATAATCTATCGGACAAAATCCAAGATTTATCCATTACCTAAAAACTCTAAAACATAAAACATCTCGTGTAAGTGTCGAGTCTGATACCAACCTTATTAAACTAAAACAGAAAAAGATAACTACCTAGTAAACTATACATGTTAAATAACTATACATGTTAAACAAGAACACCAGCTTACATGTTAAACAAGAACACCAGCTTACAAATCATTTACAGTTAAAGTTTACTCTATTAAACTATACATGTTACATTATTTACAGTTAACTTACATGAGGCCTATAAAATATTATTCACAAACACCAAAAAATATTATCTTACATCATAGTAACATTTTCACAAACACCTATAAAATGTTATCTTGCAACCAAAAAATAATGATACAAAAACTGATACAAAAACCTAGTTACATTTTCACAAACACCTGGTGTGCTACATTAAAAATCAATAAATTGATTTTATAACCTAAATAAAACTCTACAACTACATTAAAACAGAAAACATAAAACTCTCAGACAAACAAATTAGGGAAAATTAGGGCATACCTTTCAAACTGATGTCGAGTGTTTTGAGAGTTTTGAGAGGGGTTTGAGATGGGAAATTAGGGCAAATTACGGCAAATTACGGCATACCTTTCAAAATTAGGGCAAACTGATGTCGAGTGTTTTGAGAGTTTTGAGAGGGGTTTGAGATGGGAAATTAGGGCGGGAGTGTTTTGAGAGTTTTGAGAGGGGTTTGATAAGGTTTTGAGAGTTTGAGAGGGAAGTGTTGAGTTTTAGAGCGGGAAGTGTTTTGGCCAAAAAAAAACAATGGATTTTGATGAAGCAGATGGGAAAAAAAACATAGATGACCCCTATTTAGGACGAAGCAAAATGAGCGTCATCTAGCAGGCTAAATTTTAACTGATTATGACCCTATGTTATGACGCTTCTGAAAACGAGTCATCCCCAATAAAAAATTTACTCGTTATGACTCTTATTTTATGACTTTGCTATTTGCGCGTCATCTTGTAGCGTGCGTCATAAAATGCGAGTCAAGGATAGACCTTTTTCTAGTAGTGGTTTATGGGTTATAAACGAAAAATAATAAAAGTTTGAGGATTTGGGGATTAAACATGATGTTTTGAAACCCGGTTCGACCCGGGTGGTTCAACAGCTTGAACCGTTTCGATCAAAAAATGGATCAATTTAAACCGGGTCAACCCTATAGGTAATGTTGAATATGGAAAAACATATTAAACAAATAAACGCAGCGGAAACATCACATAGAGACGGATCCATATAGCCATATGATCAATCAAATAAATAAATATAACAATTTATACATTTGTAGCGTGATCACGGATTCACCAACACACCAATACCCACAAAATGTAATGAGAAACCCCAAGAGATCAATAAGGTCGATCCCCTCTAAGTGTGAAACACACTACACGTCCTAGATCACCAATTAGATGCTGGTCTTGACTTGTAACCACGATCCTTGCAACACCTAAAATAGAATTATGCAAAGTGGGATGAAAAACACAAACCCTAAGGGTGGGGGTTATGTGTGTCGTGAGATAAGAGGGAGAGGGGGGCGAGATTTTCTCCTATAATGTGGTAAGTAGTAAATGTCTAATTGATATGATTAATTGGTGATTGATCTTATCATAACATGTTACACTTAGCACTTAGGAAAAAAACCATAAAGCCCTCTTGCCCCTCCCCTATGGCCGGCCATATAGTGGGCTCACAATGGGCTTGCCCTTTGTTGGTCCACTCCAATAACGCTATGTCTAACTTAGTATTTAATGGCCCGTTATAGATCCCGAGTTACGTAGTCATTTATATATTGTAAATACGATAAATACAACCTATAAAATGATGTCTTTGTGTATAAGTGTGTGACCCCATAGGCTCACATATGTCTAGCCATATAATTATTTATTATGACACGAGCATACTCCAACAGCTCCCACTTGCGACGTCATAATAATCAAGTAATTATACAAGCAAAGGTTAGCGTCTAGCAACACGCCAATGCCCCTAGAAATATATGAGAATAGTTTCTTAAACGTCTCATTTTAAATGGTTTATATGTCATCCATCCTTTTTTTGCAGATACCATGTTGAACATTAGACATGGATCAAATGTCATTCTAATTGTTCAACTATTATGTTTCTCGATATAGATATTGAACAAGATTACCAAGTGGATTAAGATTCATCTTAATCTCATTTGGGTACGGCCATACAAACATCTGTCGAATTCATCGAGGGGCCCAATAGTATCTAACTCCATAACATGTGGAGGAACAAATCCTATTTTGACTGCACGTGTCATTAATGTGTTTCATATCACTCCTAAAGATGGTTTTTATAACTACCTTATTCAGGACAACGTTTAACCATATCAAGAAATAAAATTCCACGCATGCAAGACCTACTTGCATCTCAAGTCTAAGGATAAGAGACATAACCACTTGCGAGATTCACCATTGACGACGATCCATGCAGCGAATACTCGTAGGTTGGGTCAGTCCAATGTTCACCACAATGAACAATATGTGAGTTTGGTAAATTAACAACCAACACGCTCACATTTGCCTTAATTTGATGATACTCCCGTATCGTCAACCGACAATGGACAATTTTAGAATAACTAAATCATTCATGTATTAAACATGCAAATATAGAATACAGTTTATATAAATGAAAATGATCATACCCAGTACATCAATTCATTATAAATATAAACTGCTTAACATTCCAATTATTTAAATACTAAAAAACAGATCTACATGAGACTACTAGCAGGTCGAAGCCCAATGTTCCTAGCATGCTCGACATGTTTGGTATAAGACATTGGTTTCATTAAAGGATCAGCTAAGTTGTCATATGTTTGAACTTTGAGAAGACGAATATCACCACTTTCGATAACTTCTCGAATGTAGTGAACCTTCCGACGAAAGTGTTTGGCACCCTTTAGAACACCCGGTTCATTGGCTATGACAATGGCACCGGAATTATCACAGTACATATCCATAGGTCGTTCATTGCTGGGGACAACGCCAAGCCCAGAAATGAATTTTCGTATCCAAATTGCTTCCATTGCAGCTTCAGAAGCAGCTATGTATTCAACTTCTGTAGAGGAAATTGCAATAGTGCTTTGCTTGGCACTTTTCCAGTCAACAGCACCTCCGTTCATGAGGAAAACATATCCTGTATGGGATTTGGTGTCATCACGATCCGTCTCCCAGCTTGCGTCGGTGTTACAAGTAACACTGAGCTCGCGCTTGATATCACCACCATAAACAAGAAACATATCTTTAGTATTTCGCAGATACTTCAATATGTTCTTAACAGCAGTCCAGTGACATTCTCCTGGATTCTGTTGAAATCTACTCGTTAGGTTCTGAGAGAACGCTACATCACGTCTAGTGCACCTAACCGCATACATTATGGATCCCACAGCCGAAGCATAAGGGATTCCTTTCATCCTCTTCACCTCCGCGGGTGTAGAGGGTCCTTGAGTCTTACTCAATTATGTATTTGGTTGCATTGGAAGACTTCCACTTTTGGAATCTTGCATCCTAAATCGCTTTAGGATTTTGTCAATGTATGCACTTTAACACAAGCCGATTAACCGCTTTGATCTATCTCGATAGATCTTGACTCCAAGTATGTACGCAGCCTCTCCTAAGTCTTTCATGGCAAAGCAATTTCCAAGCCAAGATTTTACATCTTGTAGCATTGGAATGTTGTTTCCCATGAGTAATATGTCATCGACATATAAGACTAGGAACACGACAATACTTCCACTAGTTTTCATATATACACATGGCTCATCGAGATTTTGAGTGAAACCAATCTTTTTGATTTCCTCATCAAATCTCTTGTTCCAGCTTCTGGATGCTTTCTTTAATCCATAAATTTATCTTTGAAGCTATACTTTAGTGGGATGTTTAGGATTCACAAAGCCCTCGGGTTTCACCATATAAACGTCTTCGTTCAGGTGGCCGTTCAAGAAGACTGTTTTGACATCCATTTGCCAAATCTCATAGTCATAGTACGCTGCTATGGCTATAAGAATCCTAATTGCTTTAACGTCTGCAACAGGCGAGAAGGTTTCTTCATAGTCAATCCCGTAGGTTTGAGTGAAACCTTTTGCTACTAGACGAGCTTTATAGGTGTGTACATTTCCAACCAAGTCGGTCTTCTTCTTGAAGAGCCATTTACTCCTAACGGTTTTAGCATTAGGAGGTAGGTCGACTTCGACCCAGACATCATTGTCTTTCATGGATTGCATCTCCGCATTCATAGCTTCGATCCATTTATCGTGTTCAGGACTCGATAATGCATCTCGATAGTTAGCAGGTTCACCATGATCCTCTAACTCATGTTCCTCAGCATCGACATAGAAACCATATCGCTCAGGTGCTTGAGGTATCCTTGCGGATCTACGAATGGGAGCAACATCTTGATGAGATTCAACATTTTCATGTTCACTCTCATTTTGATGTTCACTAGTGTTACCAAAAGGTTGTGCATCTTCCTCTTGAATTTCATCAAGGTCTACTTTGCTCCCACTTGCTTTCTGTGAAATGAGACTATTCTCAAGAAACTCAGCATACCGAGCAACAAATATTTTGTTCTCGGGTGGGTAGTAGAAGTAATCCATTGTTTCCCTTGGGTGTCCTACAAAGATACATTTAATAGCTATGGGCTCAAGTTTGTTAGGTGTGTATCGTTTCACGAGAGCCTCACAACCCCAGACTTTCAAGTAAGACAGATTAGGGACCTTCCCATGCAATATTTCATATGGTGTCTTATCAACCTTCTTGGTTAGAACCATGTTGAGAATGCGTGCAGCAGACTCTAGAGCATAACCCCAAAAGGACGTTCGCAATGTTGTTAGACTCATCATAGATCGAACCATGTCTAGTGTGACAACCCGTAATTTTCCAGACGTATTTCTATACGAGATTATCCCTGCTTTTCATATACGAATCTTTCTGAACTTATTTGGTTTAAAAATGTGAAGTTATCTTGCGAAACGTGGAAATTGTACACAACGCGTACTGGCACAACCGACGATTTGATTTGATTATTTTATCATTTGTGAGAAACGAGACGTATGAATAGTCGTTTTTATTGGAAAAATTATTCTGAGCACAATGGTGAAACTCTGGTGTCTTGAATCCGCGGTTTACTAGCCTAAATGAGCCTCGAATATCATTTCGTGAAAGATTGCAAAAATTCCAGAAATGGTCCCTGTGGAATTTTACACCCCGCTGCCCTTAAACTTTTGTTATTGACAGTTTGGTCCCTAGGGTTTTACACAACATTTGGCAGCCTATATAAGGCACACTTATAACATTTTAGGGTTAATGTTATCCCTCTCTTCCCTGCCTCCTCAGCTGCCAACCACCGTCGGCCACCCTCCACCACCTTCGGCAGTCGCCACCACCATCAACACCACATCCACCATCACAACCCATCACCTCTTCTCTCTTTATTGAAGATGCCGACTACCACCACACCTTCACTGCCACGCTCCTCCTATTTTTATTGAAGGTGTGTATAGATCGAAGGTTTCTAGGTCGAATGGGTTTAGTTTATGACGAAAGGGGTCGCGTATTGGCCGTTTGTGGGCGAGACAACCATGGTTTTTGGTCGTTATCATGTCTTATCATCTTCGTCTCCTTCACCTCACCTCTCTAATCTCTTTTTTTCCTCGACTTGGTAAATCGTGGAACCCTTTTTGCTTATTTTGTTTTAAACCGATTGGTGTTGTTAGTGTTTCGTGGATTTAAAACGGATATAACTAGATAATATTAATTTTGTGATTAAAAACCGGATTTAAACATTTTGATTTTGTTTTTGTCTCGTATGGTAAGAAATGGGTTAAAAGAAGTATTGGTCGAGTCGCTTGGTTTACAGGTTACGGGTCAAAACCCGTCATGATCTTGGGTCTGAAACGGATTCGTCATGATCTTAAGTCTGGTGATTACTCGGTTAAGTCTGGTGATTACACAGTTAAGTCTTCTAGTGTATCAGGTGCTGCTATGAGTCATACTACTGCTGGATGGATAAGGATGAAGAAGATATTATTTATCTAGATATTTGTTCAGTCAAACAAGTTGTAAACAAAGATACATGTTGTATCTTAATGACTGACATACACAAGCAAGTAGTAGACAAGACTTATCAACTTTGTAATGATCTCCTTTGTACTATAAAAAGGAGATCATACCCTTAGATAAAAGTGTGGTTAGATGTTAATCACCAAGGTGCTTCATACTTACAAATTACAACAACACCAAGTGTGTTAAAATGTAAAGCACTAAAAGAGTGTGTGTGTGGGAACATCAGACATGGGGTCTGATGAACAACAGACATGGGGTCTGATGTTGTTAGGTTTGTTTATCCTCAAGGATCATTGATCCCTGATTAGAGTGTAATCGTACCGCTATTGATCAAGTAGTATTGGGGCTAGTTTGAATAACAAACGGTGAAGTTGGAAAAACCTTGTTGTGATAGTATTGTTTCTTTCATTTGAATATTCCGCCAATATTATCATCATGCTAGTCATAGTTAAAATCCTAGATCAAGGTCTAACAGCCTAGAGCCCATAAACGGTCACAAAAACTTATTGTTAGTTAGATAGTCTAAAATAAGTTTTCATAGTTGGTATCAGAGCAGGGGGCTCTGGATCTAGGAAAATAAAAGGTTTTAGCTAAAAAAAGAAGAAAAATTCGTTTTGCTTAAAATTTTCAAAACTGTTGCAGAAACAGTTAAGGTATGAATTTTTGGTTTTCTTTCTTAGTTTACACACACAAAGGGGAAGAGTCATACACAAAAGAGAGTTGGTTCTTAAAAGATAACAGACTTGTTTTTATTTATTTGGCGAAGAAAATTATTTGTTGCTTATTTGAAGATGAAGTGGAATTTTTTAAAGTTGTGTTTTATCGTACCTTTTGAAAGAAGGTAACTTGTTTGTTCGTTCAAAAAACTACGAAATGACAAACACTTAAAGGAGATACGTTGTAGTACTCAGTGTCTCATAAAAGATGAGTTTATTGTCATGAGATTGAGGTCTCCCTATACATCGAAGTTGGGTATACGTTCAAAGTCAGTTTTAGTACAAGACATAAGAAACAAGTTTGGTTTATTCTCTTTCATCATCAAATTACTAATGGTTGGTTTTTCTTCATCAGTCATAAAAGCCTACAGAATTGGAGTTTCGAATGGTTAACATATGGGTTTCAGGGGAAGCTTAAATGTTCAGATGTATAACCGTTTATTATATTTATGCATCACCACAGGGAAAGTTATTGATTCTTACTACTGTTGATTAGTATTATTACTAATGGTTTAGATTTTTACTGTCTCAAGTTCATTTTTAGTGCGGAAAACTTAATTAGATGTGTAGTATTAGTTCAAAGTTGTAAAGATCATATTTGTAATATTCTCTATTTGTTGATAACAAAAAGAGGAAGAGATGTGGTGGATAGCATAGATTAAGGGGAAGACAGTATGGTTTCATTCATGGTGAGATTTAATTATCTCAATTTCTCTACTTCGTCTAGGGAAATTCGTACAAGAACGTGTTTGCTTTGTAATCATCAAATAGGGGAAGATTGTTGGAAATTATATTTTCATAGATTTGATGATACAAAACAAGAAGAATGAAACATTAATTCTGGTTGCAGGAGTGGTTAATTCTGGTGATTACACGGTTAAGTCTGGTGATTACTCGGTTAAGTCTGGTGATTACACAGTTAAGTCTTCTAGTGTATCAGGTGCTGCTATGAGTCATACTACTGCTGGATGGATAAGGATGAAGAAGATATTATTTATCTAGATATTTGTTCAGTCAAACAAGTTGTAAACAAAGATACATGTTGTATCTTAATGACTGACATACACAAGCAAGTAGTAGACAAGACTTATCAACTTTGTAATGATCTCTTTTGTACTATAAAAAGGAAATCATACCCTTAGATAAAAGTGTGGTTAGATGTTAATCACCAATGTGCTTCATACTTACAAATTACAACAACACCAAGTGTGTTAAAATGTAAAGCACTAAAAGAGTGTGTGTTGATGAACTCAAATAAGTACATTTTATCATTATCAATTATCCTATTTATTTGACTTGTTTTATTATATTATATATGAGAATTGATACGTTAATGTTTACTTTTGTAATTCTCAAGTAAAAACAAGTATTATGTGAAACTTGGCGATTTTGGACTAATTATGGAGCAAAACAAGCAAGATGTTAAGAGTCTACTGAAATGTACAAGATCAAGATCATTCTGCTCCAGATACGCCGCATCCTACTTCTAACATACGGCGCATCACTATCAAGATTTCACAAATGACAATCCAAGACGGCAAAGGACATGCGCCGCATACAAGAATGGAGTTACGCCGCATCTTAGGGCGGTGTACGAATATTCCTGAATATATTAATCTTGGACCCCATGCGAAGTTAAGTCAATGCGCCGCATCTACTTATCCTATGCGCCGCATCTAGCCCTCAGACAGAAACTATAAATACCCCAAGGCCAGACGAATTTCGGGAGCCTACAGACTTTAGAGACCGAAGACCGAAGAAACCTAAAGCCGAATTCAGACGCATTAGCAGCACAAGACACACCCTAAACGAAGATACAAGAGCTGTAAGGAGGTCCTGCATGTATTCAATTCATTAAGTAGTTTTGTTTTATTGTATTAGTACACTTTAATTCATCAGGATTGATGGGCCGATTCCATGTGACTACGGAAAATCATGGGCACCCCTTAAAATTGCTTTCCCATTAACTAAAGTTTATATGTTAATGTCTTTGGTGACTTTTATTAGTGCATTGATAACCTCTGTGTCTAGCTGAGCATTGCTTGGGTCGCCATGCCCCTTCCTCGCCTATTTATTCTATCGTTTCTAGGATAGTGGGATAGACATAAGTGATCATTAAGGGTTTACTCACCGATAAGATTAGAGCCAACGAGAAAGGGTTAATTATATACACTTCATATAAAACTAGCAATAAAACAAGTGACAAGCTACTTAATTATCAGGATAGGTCTTCTTATTGTCTCGAGTATCTATCTGTGTACGTCTGTGCTAATCGCTGATTCGTGCTCATTAGTTTAGTTTATTATTTTATCATAACCAAACCGTGCCAGTCTCTCAGACTGAACCCCCCTTGTGTTAGATTAGGTTGTATAGCTAACTTAAGATATTAAAATACTGATTAGAATAACTAGATAATACGTTCCACTCTTAGTGATCGACACTCTACTTACCATTATATTCATACTGACCGGGTACACTGCTCGTTAAAGTGTGTATTTTATTGATAAGTCGGCTAAATATAAATTTAAAACTTAAGTAGGTATTAATACTGCTAAAACCACAACGACACATCACGCGCGCACCAAATCTTTGGCGCCGCTACCGTGGATATAAATTAGAGCAATACACCGCACACATATCAAGTTTTTGGCGCCGCTGCCGGGGAGTGAATTGTTATTATCTGTTAATTTGATTAGTATTTTAATTAGGTTTTTCGTTTTAGTTTTTAGATTCTAACCGCTAACCCCGTTGTATATTAGATAAATTGCATTCATTGTATTATTTGCATATTTTCTGTTTTTTGTGTGTTTTTATTTTCTTTAATTTTTGTTTCTTTTTATTTGATTTTATTTTTTGTTTTTATTTTTCTATTTTTCTGTATTCTGCTATCGTTGTACTGTGCTGATACGGCGCATCTATTTTCATAGATACGGCGTATTGCGTTTAATTTTTATAAAATACAACGCGTTTAATAAATTCGAGTACGACGCATCTTTCCCCAAGATACGGCGTATTCTGTTTTTATTAAGAAATTTTTCTAAACCCTAACGCCATACGACGCATCTGTTTTAACATATACGGCGTATTTTCTATTTAAATTAAAAACAGTTTTTGAATTTTTAAACAGATACGACGCATCGATTTCAATCGATACGACGCATCTTCTGAATCAAAAATCTTGTGTTTTGAAACGTAACGAAAATACGGCGCATTTAATTTTAATAAATATAAACGATTTTTGATAATTAAAACTGATACGGCGCATTCTAAATTATAAGCGGCGTATCTGCTTTCTGAATAAAAGTCATTTAATTTTAACGATTATAAGATACGGCGTATCCAACTTTCTGGATACGGCGCATCGTCTGCAGATATCAGTAACTTTTATTTTTTGTATTCCGTTTTCGTTGTTAATTTTCTGATATACTACTTTCTTGAACATACCCTACTGATGCTTTTGTGATAGTTTCAGGAAGTGCATGACCAGGAGTTCAACTAAGAACTTGATTAAACCTTTCGAAGATCCTGAACGAGCCCTACATTCGCTTAAAAGGCTTTTCAACACAAAAAGCTTTGAAATTTCCTGTTCGTTCGAGCTTGATTACTTTTCTGAAGAGAAAGAGGAAGAAGAAACAGAATCAATGGCGGAAAACACTACCATGGAGGAATACATGAACAATACCCGTGCTGATTACAGTTCAGGAGTTGCTAGACCAAAGTTTGATGAAAAGTCAAAGTTTGAGTTGAAGGGTCAGTTTCTCAAGGAGCTAAGAGAAAATGCTTTCAGTGGAACAGAACATGAAGATGCTAATGAACATGTTGAAAAAGTCCTCGAGATTGCAGATTTGTTTACTACAGAAGGAGTCTCTGATGATCAACTCATGCTAAGAATCTTTCCAATTTCACTTAAAGGAGCTGCTAATAAGTGGCTAAGGAATGAACCTGCTAGTTCAATCACAACATGGGAAGATTTGAAGAGCAAATTCCTGAAAAGATATTGTCCACCTGCTAAAACTGCTAAAAAGATGGAGGCTATCAACAGTTTCAAGCAAGAGCCTGATGAAACTCTTTATCAAGCTTGGGAACGATTTAAAGACCAATTGATGAAATGCCCTCAACATTATCTAAGTCCAATGCAGGAGATAATATTGTTCTATCAAGGATTGGACGTGCCTACTAGACAAATCTTGGATGCTAAGGGAGTTGTGCCTCAAATGAGTGCAGCCAATGCTAGAAAAGCTATCCAAGAAGCTGCTGATCATTCTCAAAAATGGCACGACGGAACCTCTACTAGATCTAAGAGCAGCACTAATTTTGACGGGTTTGTTGCAATTCAAGCTCAATTGGATAAAATTAGTAGAGAGATGAAGAAGCGTGATGAGAAAGTTTATGCTGCCCAAGTTAGATGTGAAAAATGCGAAGGACCTCACTACACTAAAGATTGCCCTAATAAGAATGAAAGTGAGACTTTTGAAGAAGCATACTACACACAATTTGGACAACCATTCCGACCTTCAAGAAGATTTAGGGAAGCTGCTCCGGGATACTATCAAAAGAACAACTTTAATCCCACTTATCAAGAAAGGAGGCAGACTTTAGATGACACTTTAAAGCAAATTATGGCCGATGCTGCTAAAAGACATGAAGAGAACACTGCTATGATCAAAGAAATCTGAGCCTCAACGGATACTATAACAAGAAATCAAAGAGCTTCGATCAAAGCATTGGAACAACAAATTGGACAAATGAGCAAAGTTCTTCAAGAAAGGGGATACAGAAGTTTACCAAGCTCAACTGAAACCAACCCAAGAGATCATGTCAAGGCCATAAGTACCGCTGAAGAAGTCACACCTAACATACCTAGAAGATTGATGAATGGTAATGATGCTGCAAAGCCCGAATTTTTCTTTAATTCTTCAATCAGTTTAAGGAGGCTACTCAAAGAGAAGACAAAGATTGAAGAGGAGATCAAGGCTACAATGAAATAAGAGAGCTCTGCAACCGACTTACATGCCTTGCCTAATAAAGAAAAGGACCCAGGAAGTTTTACTTTACCTTGTTCAATTAATGATATATCTTTCAATAATGCATTAGCTGACTTAGGAGCTAGCGTTAGTGTTATGCCCCTTAAGACATTCACTACCCTAGGACTAGGAAAGTTAGCACCAACTAAGTTGCTTATTGAATTGGCTGATAAAACGGTAAAACAACCTGAAGGGATTGCTAATAATGTGCTAGTTAAGATTGAGAAGTTTGTTTTCCCCGTAGACTTTGTTATATTAGATATGCCCGAGGATGTTAAGATTCCTTTAATCCTTGGAAGACCTTTCTTGTCTACCGCCCATGCTAAGATTGATGTGTTTAAAAGAAAAATCTCATTAAAGGTAGGGAATAATAAACTAGTCTATAAGTGCCAAGATCCTGCTAAAAGCATAATTAGAGGCGTCTATGTGCTAGGATTAAGAGAACGTATGGACCTCGATCTTGAAGCTAGGTTTATGGGAGAGACCTTGGTAAATGATGAATCACTTGAGACATATAGTGGAGACTACATTGAATTAAATGATCTTAATTTACCATTAGGAATCAATGATCAATTTATAGAGGATTTAGAACCCGAAATTGATGATAGAGAAATTATGGATATACCTAGAATTAATATGATCAACACTAAGAATTATGATGAATTTGAAGGATATCCTAGTTTTTGTGATTATGGTAGAAAGATCCATGTAGATTGTGCTTATAATTTACAATTTCCTTGCATGATAGGATTTAAACAGGTTAGTGCCAACTTTTTCCCTATTTTACCAATTAATGTAATGTCAAAAGATTTCTATAATTCTATAATGAACAACAAAATTGAGTATAGAGGGAAAAACGTAGTTGGAATGTTCATGAATGTACCTATTTTTGTTGGGAATTTAACTATTGTTACAAATTTCACCGTGGTGGAAAACATGGATGCTTATCGTGATATTGAGATGGGTGACGTGATCGTTGGGAAACCATTTTGTAAGGAGGTTGAAATTAACGCTAAAAGATTTGAAGGAAAGATCACCTTTAAAAGTGGAAGCAACGTTATCACTTATATGATGCCTCGTGCTCACCCAAGGTTTAAACATGCCCCTAACAAATTTTGTTACAAATTTACACCATTTCTTTTTGTAGATGAAAATGACGCTGAGAAAGGGATCGAGTATCCGTACCAAAAGATGAAAGGATTCTACAAAGGTGTACTTGAATTGGGGCCGGAATATGTTCGTGACGAAGTAATTCGCAACTACATCATGCACGGACATGTGGGGATCAATAGAACAAATTAAGGAGCTGAACGTGAGTCTAAATTGAAGACTCTGGAATAAAGACAAGTGCTGACCGGGAGACAACCCGGAAATTTTTTACATTCTGTTCTGTGTCGAGTCTGTCAGACCTGCAGAAGATGCGGCGCATCTCAATCTTGAGATGCGACGCATCGCCTGCACTGGTCATATCTTATTTAATTTTCTGCATTTTTATTATTTTTGACTTTAAAACTTTCTGTCAGTATTTTAATGCGGCGCATCCCTGGTTAAGGATGCGACGCATCTTTTATCCTGATTCGTACTTATTCCAGGCTCGATACGGCGTATCTTTTTCCATAAGATACGGCGTATCGACTGACCTGATGATTTTCATTTTATTATTTTTATGTTTTATTTTTTCTAACTACTAATGTATTATGCAAGTTTGAACCTTCTTAACTCAGGTGTGTTAAAGTCTGAATGGTATTATAGATTCCTGCATTTCTGTGGATACATCATGTATGAAGCTTAAACGTTTTCATCCACAAGAAAGTTGATTTTTGCTCTTACACGAATAATGGAGGATCATACCGAGCAAATCTCAGGGGAGTTTTTCTGTTCTAATTCTTTTATTTTCCAGTTTTTAATCTTTGATACAAACAACGAGGACGTTGTTTAACTTAAGTGGGGGGATTGGAGAATTAGAACACTTACTTGTCCTAAACTTTTTCAAAATATGCTTAAAATGCGCTTAATATATCAAAATTTAAAATTTTTAGCATGTTTTTGTTTAAAGTCTAAATTACATAGCTGCACACATAACCTTATTTTCAAAAATTGTGAACTTTTCAAAATTCACAAATCTATGAGTGTGCCGGTGACTTGTAAACTTTAGAACTTGGCTTGTATACTATTCGAGACCACCATAATAAGTATTATTTATATAATTGGAATGACTTGTCTAAATTGGTAAATTTCTAGGATTACACCCAAATAGCCTTTATATGTTATATGATATTAACTAACTACATTGGTTAGTTAACCCCCGTATAAAACCTTTTGTTACTCTCACTTTTAGAGTAAGATACCCCTAAAAAACACTCAGAGCCATTCCTTTCGTTTCTTACACCTTTGTTATAATGTTTCGTTACACCCTTACACCTTAGCCTACCCTGTAGATTAAAATCCGTGGTTGGTTAATTGCTTTAGGCAAAGTGTGTTTCCTTACATTACCTGTGTTCGCGTGCGTAATTCATTATCTTTGGTTGAGTCAGGAAATTGCACAATGCAATTGGTATGAAAGTAAATATTGTATATCTTTGAGTTTATTTTTTGTGTGTTTACTACTTTCGCTATTACAGTTATTTCTGAAAGTATGAAGAGTATGAAAAAATTATCCGGAAAAATAGTGATAGTAAAGTTGTGAAATTTTACACATTCAAAAAAAAAAAAAAAAAAAAAAAAAAATCGAAAAAAAAAGAAAAGAAAAAGAAAAAGGAAAAGTTGGAAGTTTGTTTTAACCAACTTATGTAAAGTTTTGTATTAAGTGGGCGATGTTACCACTATTTGTTGTATATTATATTTATGGATTGAATGGGAGTTGGCCGTTATGGGAACGCCAACTAAGGTTTATTCTTTGATTGAGATTTTGTTGAGTATAATTCGTGTCTACCTAAAGCGTGTGTTTCAAGTGTTAAAGCATGAGTTATTCAATGATATGAGTCTTATTCATGGGATGGTTGGGAAAGTAATTTGCCACACTTAGGATTTTAATTTATCTGTTTTGTTTATTTTTCATTTTACACCAATTTGTATCCCAAATATTATCCATACCCTATATTATTCTTTATCCAAACCTTTGATTTATTGAGATTAGGGATTTGAGCAATCTTAAGTATCGTAGTCGTGGATTCGGCTATGTACTTATGATTTTGTCGCCCTTTTTGATATAATATTATTGGTAAAGATTACTTGGTCCTATCTTTAGCCCATTCGAGTTAAGGATTTGAGCAATTGCAAGTATCGTGGTCGTGGATTCGATCATGTATTTGTGATTTTGTCGCCTTTTCTGGAATGTGAGATCGATAGAGATTAAGAAGAATGATCAACCCTTAACCAACAAACCCTTTTTACCGCTTTAGACTTGTTATTCCTTGGCTTTAGTGGGGGAGATGCGTATACTTGCCAAGTTTATGATAGAATATTCGTCACGACTGGACAGTTAAACGATTAGATTTGCTTTTATCAAAATATTTTATTTTATTTCTAATTCGTTAAGTGTTTGGTTGTGCAATTATGACAAAACGAATACATGCTTAAATATAAAAATAAATCCTAATATCTTTTAGGATACATTTTCATAAGATTTATTCTAATGTTTACTTGGGGACAAGTAAAGTTCAAGTGGGGGGATATTTGATGAACTCAAATAAGTACATTTTATCATTATCAATTATCCTATTTATTTGACTTGTTTTATTATATTATATATGAGAATTGATACGTTAATGTTTACTTTTGTAATTCTCAGGTAAAAACAAGTATTATGTGAAACTTGGCGATTTTGGACTAATTATGGAGCAAAACAAGCAAGATGTTAAGAGTCTACTGAAATGTACAAGATCAAGATCATTCTGCTCCAGATACGCCGCATCCTACTTCTAACATACGGCGCATCACTATCAAGATTTCACAAATGACAATCCAAGACGGCAAAGGACATGCGCCGCATACAAGAATGGAGTTACGCCGCATCTTAGGGCGGTGTACGAATATTCCTGAATATATTAATCTTGGACCCCATGCGAAGTTAAGTCAATGCGCCGCATCTACTTATCCTATGCGCCGCATCTAGCCCTCAGACAGAAACTATAAATACCCCAAGGCCAGACGAATTTCGGGAGCCTACAGACTTTAGAGACCGTAGACCGAAGATACCTAAAGCCGAATTCAGACGCATTAGCAGCACAAGACACACCCTAAACGAAGATACAAGAGCTGTAAGGAGGTCCTGCATGTATTCAATTCATTAAGTAGTTTTGTTTTATTGTATTAGTACACTTTAATTCATCAGGATTGATGGGCCGATTCCATGTGACTACGGAAAATCATGGGCACCCCTTAAAATTGCTTTCCCATTAATTAAAGTTTATATGTTGATGTCTTTGGTGACTTTTATTAGTGCATTGATAACCTCTGTGTCTAGCTGAGCATTGCTTGGGTCGCCATGCCCCTTCCTCGCCTATTTATTCTATCGTTTCTAGGATAGTGGGATAGACATAAGTGATCATTAAGGGTTTACTCGCCGATAAGATTAGAGCCAACGAGAAAGGGTTAATTATATACACTTCATATAAAACTAGCAATAAAACAAGTGACAAGCTACTTAATTATCAGGACAGGTCTTCTTATTGTCTCGAGTATCTATCTGTGTACGTGTGTGCTAATCGCTGATTCGTGCTCATTAGTTTAGTTTATTATTTTATCATAACCAAACCGTGCCAGTCTCTCAGACTGAACCCCCCTTGCGTTAGATTAGGTTGTATAGCTAACTTAAGATATTAAAATACTGATTAGAATAACTAGATAATACGTTCCACTCTTAGTGATCGACACTCTACTTACCATTATATTCATACTGACCGGGTACACTGCTCGTTAAAGTGTGTGTTTTATTGATAAGTCGGCAAAATATAAATTTAAAACTTGAGTAGGTATTAATACTGCTAAAACCACAACGACACATCACGCGCGCACCAAATCTTTGGCGCCGATACCGTGGATATAAATTAGAGCAATACACCGCACAAACATCATGTGTGTGGAAACATCAGAAATGGGGTCTGTTGAACAACAGACATGGGGTCTGATGTTGTTAGGTTTGTTTATCCTCAAGGATCATTGATCCCTGATTAGAGTGTAATCGTACCGCTATTGATCAAGTAGTATTGGGGCTAGTTTGAATAACAAACGGTGAAGTTGGAAAAACCTTGTTGTGATAGTATTGTTTCTTTCATTTGAATATTCCGCCAATATTATCATCATGCTAGTCATAGTTAAAATCCTAGATCAAGGTCTAACAACCTAGAGTCCATAAACGGTCACAAAAACTTATTGTTAGTTAGATAGTCTAAAATAAGTTTTCACGTGGATAAACGGGATTGTGACTTGGATTTGGATTACACATTCGACATGGATTAGATATTAATTTTTACTTGTGCATAAATTATTTGGACAATTTGAACATTTAATATTATTGGACATTGAACATTATGGACTTATTGGACTGGAGACGAATACAATATATTAGACTCACAACAACTTTAATATATTTGATTCGTAACGGACACACAATAAGAAAATAATGTCTAATAACCAACGGATACTTTTTATTAAATTCTAATAAATTGTTTTGAGGGAATTGATTTATTTAAGTCACAACGACTTGAGAAAACGGATTTTTATTAGTTAAACTATTTCTATTTACAAGGCGTTTATGGTTTATACAAATTATTTGGGATATCGGGGTAAATACCGAAACGTACAAATTGAATTATTTTATTTGAGGTGTTTATTTGTCTTTAACTTCTAGATTGGTCTTCTTTGTTTTGAGTTCTCGTCAGTATTCTCTCAACTATGTCGATGTTTATTTCTCTTTGGCGTGAGTTGTATGTCGAGTCTATGTTTTCTTACCACACCACACGAAACGTTGATACTAAGCTTTTGATGAGTTTTGAAATTGAGTAATCCACGAAAACTATGACACGTTATCTTTTATAGACTTTATATTTGAGCAAGGTGTATTTTGAGATAACTGTATACGTATTAGGTTATGCCGATCCTAGACCGTTGTGCCTGTATATCTTGGAACCGTCGTGCCGTATGTCTTGAGACTGTTGTGTTTTGATTCTCGATGCCAGTCGTGTCAGTTGTGATATTTGCATTGATGTGGCTAAGGTTAGTTCATGGCCCCTACTTTTACCGGTTTTATAACTATTTTGGAAGAGAATACATGCTCGTTTTTAACTAAACTCAATGCTTTTGAATGCTTTAATGCTGGGATCTACTGGTTTCATGATTTTGGACAATATGTGTATTTGATTGCAATATGTGCCTTATTGTGTGAATTCAATTTGTGTGACTTGGCTTGAACGTGTGCAACTGTTCAGTGATGCATTGATAGTATACATTTAGGAAGTGGCACCCAGTATACATTTGGGGAGTGGCACCCAGTATATATTTTGGGAAGTGGCACCCAACCTATGTGTGGATCATTTATGCATGTTTGTAGCTTGAGGTTCAGCTGTTGCTAGCTTGTTATGTGCTCACATTTGTATATCCTGCTCACTGTTGTCCTACGCTTCACTATTCACGGCTTAGTGATTTAATTAACAAACCTATGAACTCACCAACCTCGTGTTGACACTTTTAGCATGTATTTTCAGGTTTAAGGCGATAACTTGCTTCTGAAGGCATTTGGCAAGGGGCACGGTCATAGACGACTCTGATATATATGTTGGGACCGTTTTACTTATTTTATAGGCTTATTTTCGCATTACTTTTGAATAATGTAAATTTAACATTTTTATTGATAAATTTTCTTCTAAACGGTTGAGGTAAAACCATTCTTGGTAACTTGTGTTGTGATACCAATTGAGTAGTACCCCAGTGACAAGTATGCTTCCGCTGGACCCGATTTTTGAGGTATGGCAGATTGGTATCAGAGCCAGGTTATAGAGAACTGGGTTTATTTTCTAAAACCTGGACTATAACCACTTTCATGAAAACTTAACCCTATGACCGCCGCGTGCCTGCCAGCCAGCCAAGGTGATGCCTCGCGTATGATTTTGTTTAAGGATATAAGTGATGAGACGAGTAATGATACATTAGACGAGATGTTCATGTTATATTTGACGAGTTGTTTGATGAGATGCTTGATTATATACTTGTTGAGATGTGTGCCTGTCTATTGGATATTTTATATCTGCCTATTTTAGCTATTCACTATAAGCATTTCCATATGCTTATGCACGCACCGTACCTGTCGCGGAGTTACGCTATTTCCTTGCGTAATCTCATTATTATATATCGAGTTTAAACACTTGTCGTGGTTTTGGGAATGATTTTGGATGTAAAGGACATACTACTAGTATAACTAGGCTGAGTATTCCAAAATTCATTGAACCTCGGGTGAATATAGACTGATCACCTATATTCAACCAGGGACAGTGGGACATAGCCTGATCACCTATGTCTGACTCAGAGGTGAATTTTTCAATACTGAGAGTAGTTATAATGGAATTATATTTGGGTTGAGTTTTGATTTTAGAAATGGTAAAGTTTTGCGTGTGTACACGGACATGGAATATTACTTCCACACACACGACACACTGGCATCACAACACCGCATGAACCGTAATGCCCTTGGCACTGCTATACATCTCCGTTATATGGAATACCTGTTTGTCGCCGTCTGGCCATTGTTAGCATCGGGTCGGGTTAGACCCGATTGGCACCGTTTGAATCTGAGTTGCTTACTTGTAAGTCATCGAGATTGTAATAAGCCCATTTGAGCTTATTAGAACGTTTGGATTTGATTTTGGCTACATTTGGATTTGATTAACTACATTTGGATCGGTTTTGATTCTGATTGCATTCGGATTGTTTGATTTTGTGATTTTGGACGTCATCCTGGATTTCGATTTGTTATTCGACCTTGTTTTTGTTGTAATCTTATTACAGTCGCCTCTACCCTAAGCCTTGTGTTCAATCAATGTTGTTCAATTGAAGTGGTTCAATCAATGTTGTATATCCCGTTTTAAGTACTATGTACACTACTGATTCAACCGATTGATTGCTAGTAGCAATCAACATCTTCCCTCGGAGTTGTACTCTGAACTCGCTAAACTCTCCATTTAGCAGAGATTTCACGCCCAGCAGAAATTTTAAGACCTTAAGGAGTAACATGAACCGCGTTCCTTGGGACAATCACCGAACTTTTCTCTCGTCCCTCGGGAATACAATATATTTGCTAACCTTTTAGAGGATAATAAACTGTTTTGCCATTAATTTACAAACTGCCTTTGATTTTCTATCGACCATTTGCGGTCATCTTACAAAATGTTTTACTGCTATTTCACGAAAATAAAAATTTTGATCTTACTACCATTTTATAAATGGCGAACTGCTTTCCTGTTACGATGTTATGAATCAAACTAAAAATCAAAATTTTAACCTTGCTACAATTTTATAAGCGATGAAATTGTTTTCCTATTATCCTATAAGTTGCTTCACAAATCATTTGATAAATCATTTTGTAAGACGATTTGCTATTTTGCTACTATATCAGAAGCTAGACCTCAGGAGCGAATCCCACACCTCTACCTTAATGTCACCGTGTGAGGTGTTTTGTGGTCGATCGCCGAATTGTTAAGTAGAAGTTGGAGATACCCAACTTACTAACCCTGAACTTGTTCATGAGACTACCGAGAAAATCGTTCAGATCTGAATCGAGTTGCAAGCTGCTCACGAATTATCAGAAGAGTTATGCTGACAAATGATGTAAACCTCTTGAATTGAATCGCGAGGTCGCGATTCCGTTTAAGGGGGTGAGACTGTGACAACCCGTAATTTTCCAGACGTATTTCTATACGAGATTATCCCTGTTTTTCATATACGAATCTTTCTGAACTTATTTGGTTTAAAAACGTGAAGTTATCTCGCGAAACGTGGAAATTGTACACAACGCGTACTGGCACAACCGACGATTTGATTTGATTATTTTATCATTTGTGAGAAACGAGACGTATGAATAGTTGTTTTTATTGGAAAAATTATTCTGAGCGCAATGGTGAAATTCTCGTGTCTTGAATCCACGGTTTACTAGCCTAAATGAGCCTCGAATATCATTTCGTGAAAGATTGCAAAAATTCCAGAAATGGTCCCTGTGGATTTTTACACCCCGCTGCCCCTAAACTTTTGTTATTGACAGTTTGGTCCCTAGGGTTTTGCACAACATTTGGCAGCCTATATAAGGCACACTTATATCATTTTAGGGTTAATGTTATCCCTCTCTTCCCCATCTCCTCAGCCGCCAACCATCGCCGGCCACCCTCCACCACCTCCGGCAGTCGCCACCACCATCAACACCACATCCACCATCACAACCCATCACCTATTCTCTCTTTATTGAAGATGCCGACCACCACCACACCTTCACTGCCACGCTCCTCCTGTTTTTATTGAAGGTGTGTATAGATCGAAGGTTTCTAGGTCGAATGGGTTTAGTTCATGACGAAAGGGGTCGCGTATTGGCCGTTTGTGGGCGAGACAACCATGGTATTTGGTCGTTATCATGTCTTATCATCTTCGTCTCCTTCACCTCACCTCTCTAATCTCTTTTTTTCCTCGACTTGGTAAATCTTGGAACCCTTTTTCCTTATTTTGTTTTAAACCGATTGGTGTTGTTAGTGTTTCGTGGATTTAAAACGGATATAACTCGATAATATTAATTTTGTGATTAAAAACCGGATTTAAACGTTTTGATTTTGTTGTTGTCTCGTGTGGTAAGAAATGGGTTAAAAGAAGTATTGGTCGAGTCGCTTGGTTTACAGGTTACGGGTCAAAACCCGTCATGATCATGGGTCTGAAACAGATTCGTTGCTTTAGTGAGTATTGAGACAAGTTGTGGCATATATTGGTGTTGTTTGTTGCTCGGTCCATAAGAAACCCGTAAGGGTTGTGTTTTATTGTCTCGGATTGGTTTTAGTTCGGTTGTGATGGGTTATGTGACCATGGGTACGAGACGAGATAAGCTCAACCCGAGCTTATCTCGAGCGTATTAGATTATAAGTGTGCTTGTTTGTTTATCTTGGGTTCTAGGGTTTAGATTAGTCTTAAATTTGAGTGATTCTGGTTGTGTTTATGGTTTGAGCCATGTATACCTTGTTTAATGATCAAACGTTCGAATTAGGAAGTGAGGCTTGTCAATCCCGATTATTTGGAGTATGAAGATTCAAATGGTGTAAAATGTAGCATAAGTTGTGTGTCGAATTTCCAAGATATCGAAGCCAAGTGTTGGTGTATTAAACCGAGTGAAATATAAGAAATAATGAAAATTGGGTTGGGCTTGAATAGTAACAGGCTCAAAATTGGGCCGAGAAATAGTATAATGATCCGTTTGGTTTATTATTCGTGTATTGGATTCGTCGTGGTCCGTGTGTGAGCTCGTTCCAAAGTATTGTGAATCACGTATCAACGTGTTTGAATTAATGTAATGTAATAAACAAAATTTTCAAATTTTGCTCGTAAAAATGGTTAACTGAACTGTAATGGTAATTAATACTTGATTAACATTTACAAATCACTGGGGAATTTTACAGGTTGCTACAGTACCTACCCGTCAAATAGAATTTCGTCCCGGAATTTAAGTCTAAGATAGTTGTTAGGGTTGTCTATGGAAATAAATGTGGATATTTGTCGCGAATTTGGTCCTCACATTCCCATGTATACTTTGGTCCTCGCTTAGAGTTCCATCGAACTTTGACAATGGGAATACGGTTTTGCTTTAGCTGTTTCACCTCTCTGTCCATTATTTCCACTAGTTCCTCTGTGAATACGAGTTTGTCATCAAGTCGGATTTCTTTCATTGGAATGACAAGAGTTTCATCTGACAAACATTTCTTCAAGTTCGATACGTGAAATGTGTTGTGTACTCTACTGAGTTCCTCCGGGAGCTCAAGTTTATAAGCAACTGGACCAATCCTCTCAAGGATTTTGAACGGTCCAATGTACCTTGGGTTCAACTTTTCACGCTTTCCAAAGTGTACCATTCCCTTCCATGGGGAAACTTTTAACATAACCCTGTCTCCAACTTGAAATTCCATGGGTTTTCACCTCACATCGGCATTACTCTTTTGTTTGTCACGAGCGGCTTGTAGTCGTTGCCTAATCTTAAATATCTTTTCAGTTGTTTCGTGTATCAGTTCAGGTCCTGTGAGTTGTACGTCACCCACTTCAGCCCAACAAACAGGCGATCTGCACTTTCGACCATAAAGTGCTTCAAACGGTGCCGCCTTGATGCTGGCATGGTAACTGTTGTTGTAGGAAAATTCAGCCAATGGCAAGTGTTTATCCCAACCTTTTCCGAAGTCTATTACACATGCCCAGAGCATGTCTTCTAAGGTTTGGATTGTTCTTTCACTCTGCCCATCAGTCTGAGGGTGATAAGCGGTGCTCATATCTAAACGTGTACCGAGAGCTTTTTGTAGATTTTGCCAAAATCTTGAAGTAAATCGGCTATCTCTATCTTAGATAATGGAGATTGGAACTCCATGTCGAGTGACTATTTCCTTCTGATACAACTGTGCGAGAGTGCTCATCTCGTCAGTTTCTTTGATTGGTAGGAAATGAGCGGACTTGTTGAGACGATCAATGATGACCCAGATGGTGTCCAATCCAGTTGATGTCTTTGGTAATTTGGTGATGAAGTCCATAGTAATTCTTTCCCATTTCCACACTGGTAGTTCAGGTTATAAGAGCAATCCTGACGGCTTTTGACTTTCAGCCTTGACTCTTGAACAAGTCAAACATTTCCCAACATACTCAGGGATATCGGCTTTCATGTTTGGCCACCAATAGATCTTCTTGAGATCTTGATACATCTTGTCAGAACCCGGGTGAATGGAGTACTTGGATTTGTGGGATTCATGCATGATGATATCACATATACCTCCGTAGAGAGGAACCCAACTTCTTTCTTTGAAACAAAGCATTCCGTCTTATCTTTTCACGAAACCATTTTCATTCTCTGGCATACCATAAATTTTCTCATGGGGTCTGTTCTCTTCCCTGAGAGCTTCTGATTGGCCTATGAGGATCTGTGATGGAAGTGGTGAACAAATGGTCATTCCCAGAGATCAGACTCTGAGAGGTTTAATTCGTTCTTTTCTGCACAAGGCATCAGCCACAACATTTGCTTTCCCTGGGTGATAACGAATTTCACAATCATAGTCGTTGAGCAACTCTAACCATCGGCGCTGTCTCATGTTCAGCTCCTTTCGATCCAGGATATGTTGAAGACTTTTGTGATCGGTGAAAACCGTGCACTTGGTGTCATACAAGTAATGTCTCCATATCTTAAGAGCAAAGACCACTGCTCCTCATTTTAGATCATGAGTGGTGTAGTTTTCTTCGTTCTTCTTGAGCTGTCGAGAAGCATAGGCTATTACTTTGCTTCTTTGCATCAGTACTGCACCTAAACCATGATGTGACGCATCACAATACACTACGAAGTCTTCACTTCCTTCGGGTAGTGCTAAGATGGGTGCTTCACAGAGTATTTGCTTCAAGAGTTGGAAAGCTGACTCTTGTTTTTCTTCCCAGATATACTTCTTGTTCTTCTGGGTCAGTTCTGTCAGAGGTTTTGCGATCTTTGAAAAATCTTCTATGAACCTTCTGTAGTAACCAGCGAGACCTAAAAATTGACGAATCTCTGTTGGGGTTGTAGGAGATGCCCAATTTTTAACTGCCTAAATCTTGGCAGGGTCCACGTGGATACCTTGACTGTTGATAATATGGTCAAGAAATTGTACCGTTGGAATACAAAAATCACATCTGGGGAAATTAGCGTACAACTTTTCCTCCTTGAGCAACTCCAAAATGGTTCTCAAGTGTTCAGCATATTCTTCCGTGCTGCGTGAGTAGATTAGGATGTCATCGATGAACACGATCACGAATTTGTCCAAGTATGGTTTGCATACTCGGTTCATCAAGTCCATGAACACTGCGGGTGCATTGGTGAGACCAAATGGCATTACTTGAAATTCGTAATGTCCATACCGCGTTCTAAAGGCTGTTTTGGGGATGTCTTCTTGTCACACCCCCAAATATCTGATTTGCAGCGGAATGGGGCACTTGGGGGCATGACTGTCATAGCATCACAGTTACAGTTATATTGAACGACCTAAAGTGTCATTTTAAAAGTACATCGTTTGATTTCATAAAACATTCAGAGTTTACAAAGATAGGTCCCAAAAGATGGTTCAAGTTTGCGGAAATAAGTTTATTACAAATCAAACGATAGTTAAGTGCATAAAATACAAGTGAGACAAGTCGTCACCGCGACTCCATGATATGTCCACATGCAGGCCATGATACGAATGCCTTAATTACCTGAAAATACATTGCTAAAACGGTCAACACGAGGTTGGTGAGTTTATAGAGTTTAGTGTAAAATGTAAAGCATTTGAACAAAGATTTCCCAGCAAAGGCATTGTAAATCAGTCCCAAGTCCCGCCCATACAAGACTTGCAACCTGTGTGTTTACAACCCACTGCCAAATAAGATTTAGTTTAGGTAAACAAGAGTAATATATGGACCACAAGATTTAAAGTTAAGTATGACAATGTCGCCATATAAAGTTAAGCGTGACAATGTCGCCATATAATTAAGTGTGACAATGTTGCCATATAATTAAAATAATACGTGATTAACGGTTCATGATAAATAAAGGGAACTTTAACTTGGCAATGTGATAACTTAAGCAATGTGTAATACCCAAAATTTCATAATGTGCAAAATGACCAAACTGCCCCTGAAATTTCAAAAGTTAATTAAAACACACAAATCTGGGAATATGACATGTTATATAAACTAAATTAATTAAATTAACCTAAGATATGACTAATATAAATATTTGTTACAAAATAAAACTTTCCCCTAAAGCTTTCACAAATTTAAAACATACGTTTTTATTGGCCTCTTTAGCACACGTTTTCTTTAGTATTGTAAACACACGATTTGACTATAATTAAGAGATTAGAATGCCCACTTTGTTAGCCATGAATCACGCTCCATAATTATAGACGCAATTAAAAATTAAATCAAGCAAATTAAATGACAATTACTACTTGCCATATTGAGACCCACGCTCCTCTTACCTTTTTGTTATATGTGTATCTTCTCCTTTCTTCTGTGATACGACACAAACAAACAATGATACACACCATCTTTTCCATTTGTTCCCATGCGTGAATGCTGAAAACAACACACACAACAATAATAACACAACCGATCCATTTTGTGCCATGAACTTTAATATGAAACTGAGAAATAATAACACACAAAAACCAATCCATCTTGAAGAACAATTGAAGAAAATCTTGATCACAGGAGAGTGGTTCGCGGGCTGTCGTTCGTAGTACTTCTTGGTTCTTGTTCGTTCTTCTAATCTGGTCTAAGGTATTCTCTAATCCGTTTGATGATCTTTTGCGCGTCTAACATGATTCTTCACTCGTATATACGATCACTATCTTGTTTTTGGTTCATTTAATAAAGTCATACAAAGATAGCAAAACCTTGTCACATAACAATCTATAAGCGACTAGTATATATATATCATCACATGGGATCATTACTGTTCGTTGTTGGAAGAGTTATACAAAAGTTAATAGGCCATGTCATATATCCTTAAGACCATTCGAATATATTCTGTTTCATTAAGAATGCACACATAAAGAATAAGATGCCACACTAAACCAAACATTATGTCGTAGTCTGTTTTTTTCAAAATAATTGATATCGATATCGGGTCGCGGTATTTCCATGTGGTGGTGGTGTACCTTAAGGTCAACATTCACGCCTAAAAATATGGACTTATGCATGCATGCTAATTGGTTTCAAAAGAGGTTTAAGGCTCGATGTTATGATTTTTGTCGTGGTATTAATAAACTGGTTCATTTTCAGTCCATCGCTTAGAGATAAAACCTTAAACTATCATTTTGATAAAGATTCTCATGCTACTCATAAATATATAACCCTTCTTAGGTTAAGACCATGTAACCTTAAAGCCATGTATGAAATTTATGAGTAAAGATTTACATGGTCAAGTATGTTTGAAACTATTATGGGACCATGCACAAAGATATATATATATTAGAAATCAAAGTCATGAGTCATTGTAACCAGTATATAGCGAAGTTCAAATTAAAGAGTATATAAATCAAGGATGGGATGGTTGCATGTGCATGGGAATTGGATTCTAGTATATCATTGCTACATGGCGTGTGGGTTTTTTTTTGGGTGTCAGTCAAGTTGTCAAAACATATAGAACTTGTGATATTATATAAAAGTGAAATGAAAATTGAAGCTGTTAAATGTTTGTAGTGGGGCCTATTATATGGGATCACCTAGGTGTGATAAGCACTAGTGAATGTGCTAATATGAAGATTTAAAGCATGCTACAACTGTTTCTAAATGAACTAGGCCACGTGTATAATCTTGGGTAAACTTTGGTCGTTACAATTTTGGTCCGGGCTCGCTATATATTTAACTAGTCGGAATCGTGTCTAAAGTAAGAAATTAAATTGGTGAAATCCTAAGTGGCCAATTGGTTGAATTATTTACACATTTAACCCTAAACTTTGTTAAAATGGCATATTAACCCCGAAACTATGGTAATTTACATTTTAAACCCAAAGTTAAACATTTGGCATATTTAAACCTTAAAACTTCGATAATTTACTTGTATAACCATAAACCTTACTAAATTGACATATTTAACCCTAAACTACTTAAAGAGGAAACTTACTATTTTTGGAAGTTACTATTTTTGAAAAGATACTAAAAGAGGAAAGTTACAAAAAATGGAAAGCCGACTAAAATGAGTAATCTAATTTAAAATGAGTTATTATTAAGACGATCATGAATTCGTGTAGATCCGCTGAAGAAGGAGTTGCTTCCAATCTTTATGTTTTCTGTTATGTTTGCACTTGCGGTCTAAGGTACAGATATTCTGCCCTTCTTTAATAAGGTGCCTTCGTCTCATTTCTCATTTCTGATTTCTGATTCACTGCCATGTTCTTTGATTCTGTGAACCTTTTCTGGTTTCTTTCATGATATTATGAACCTTTGACATGACCTTTCTGTTATGAACCCTTCTGATATTAAACCTTTCTGATACATGACCTTTCTGTTATGAACATTTCTGATATTAAACAGTTCTGATATATGATCTTTCTGACATGGAACCTTTATGGTATGAGTTTCTGACATGAACCTCTGATTATGAACTCTGATATTCTGAAATGGAAATTGACTTATGAAACTAAATTAAATACTGGATACATGATACTTGACCTTGACCCACAGTTTGATACTACGAGCCACTCACTAGGCATGAGGGTTTCATGTCCATGTCAGTCGATGCACCGATGGCATGACTCTAGGGCAGGAGAGTGATGACCTGTCCCGTCCCTTTTCTGTATTTTATTTGGTGTGTTGGGAGTTATGGCCACCAGGGGCGTATGGATGCATCCTAGATTTGTTTCTGTATTATGTTCATGTTATGATATGCATGGTGACTGATGGTGTGTGCGATACACGTCTTTCACAACTCTGGGAGCTGATCACTCCATATTTCTGATTTCTGGGATTAGTGAGAGGAACATCTCTCTGCATGGCGGTATGATTATGATTTCATGTTCATGTTTCTGGGCTCGTAGAGGATTACTGTTTTCCATGCACTTTATAGACTTATGACCTTTACCTTTCATTACTGACACCCTATGACATGATACTGGACTTATCTCTGTACTGGGCTTGGTATGTTTGGGCTTGATGGGATCTTTTGATTACTTCACCATTACTCATGATACTATCCATACTTTCTGATATCTCTGTATAACCCTCATATTTCTTCTCATCTATTATTACATCATGTACGATTCCTTCCATCTTCCCTATTTCATTATTATTGTTTGTTACCGTTATATCTATTCACTGAGCTCGTGTAGCTCAGCCGCGTTTCTTTTCCCGCGGCAGGTTTAGTTGGAAGCTGAGAGTTGGGTGAAAAGTGTTGACTTTAGAAGACTTCATTAGCTTTTGGAATATGACTAGAAGAATCTTATATTAGACATAGAAATTTTGTAATGTAAAACTTGTAGTTCTGATTTCAGTTGTAAACCTTGGATTTTCATTGTATTATTTATGTCAAATGTCTGTGTTTGTTCTGATAAGAATCTGTATATGTGACACCTTTGCCCTTGTCGGGTTGGGGTGTTACACAATGTGACTGAATTTAATGTACTTGGACTCGCAATAAAATGATGTGCAATGTATTCTCCCCCGTAGGTTTGAAATGAAATATTAACTTGAAAACGGGGCTATGAAAACTCACCTGATGCAATAGTTATGATGACAAAAGTGGATACACTGAAATGAGGCACGATCTCTAACCGCAATCTAATATGAATGATATAATCTAATGTAAGTTATGAAATGATGTTACACATGCAAATACGTATGTTATAGATACCACTCGTGAAATTTGGAAATAATGTTTATCGTCGAAAAATATATTTTTGACGTCTTGTTAAGTCATAAAACATTTTACGTGTATATATGTTGTAACGGCCTCCTACGATAGTCGTTTGGTGACTTATAGAAAAATAATAGAGTTTTCCGTCGTAATTTAATATTTTTCAACAACTAATAAAAATGACTAAGTAGCCTCGCAAAGCTAGTCGTAAGTTGGTGAATATTGAGTGTTAGGAAACGATCTCCGCGTTTTTAGAAAGCTTGCAACAACATCTTAAATTTGTATAATCGAAATTTTGTCCATACGAGACTCGATCAATGAGAAAAATGGCTCTCAACATGGTTACTCGCAAAAACAGTTTTACACTTAGTAATAAAAAGCTGATAAAAAGGTGTTGTGAACGTCGGGTTTCAAACGCTTATATCTCGGTCGTTATAAGCTCGTATTCTACATTTTTTATATCCTCGGCTACGTATTATAGTGAACTAATATATTTTTGATATATCAGCTCGTCTAGATCGCGTTTAACGCCTCGTTTTACCCATTGAAAATCGTGCAACAGCACACTATTTTTTAGAAATATAGTTTTCGTCGTTAAAATTGAAATTAACGTATCTTTCTCGTCATAAGCTCGTTTTTACTCATTCCAGCGGCCACGGCTTCGTTTTTGAGAGTCTTTTCTAAATATGTAAACCAAAATAACCCATGATCTACTGACTTTTCCAGAAATTGAAAAAATGGACAGAACCTCATTTATATCTTGTAAAAATCATTTTTACTAGTTCAATACTTGTACACATCCCTTCCAATCAACACCAAAACTATTCTAAGCCTACCATACACCTTCTTAGGGTGTCATGGGATCCTAATCTTCACCAAAAGTGATGGAGCTCATAAGATTACTCATAAAATTCTTTAAACTCATTTTAGTGACAAAAATATGTGTTAAGTGGTATATAACATAACTATATTTGTATGCCTTGCTACTAGCTCATAAAAATAAATGAAGTAGAAGTATAAATGAGTAGGAAAAATACTTAGAATACTTACTTGATGATAATGAGTTTTTGTAGCAAAATACTTAATTACTTCTAGGTTTTTATGCCAAAACCTTAACTAGGATCACTAATAGAGCTTGTAAATTACTTGTTCTTGAAATCTTGATGAACTTTTCTTCTTCTTCTTGCTTTGGCCGAACCTCAAAGGAGAGTGGGAGAGATGAGAGAATTTTTCTAGTTTATTTTAGTTACTTGTATGTATTTATGAGGTTTTTGTAAGTAATATCTAGTTAGGAAAATATAGGTCAAAGAAATAAAGTGCATTTGGACTTAGGGGGGGACATTGGGCGGCAAATGGGGGAAAGGAGAAGAGTTTTGTGGCTAATTAATGTTCTTGTCCCTTGGTGTAAGATTTTGTTAGATTTAGATGTGTTTAGGTTAGTTTTTAGCTAGGATATTGTGTTACCGGGTACTGGGTTAGCTAGAAATAAATTTTGAAGGAACAAAATAAAGTATGATGAAGTTGTGAAAATTATAAAATCACATTTCTTGCAAGAATCGGGTGTTCAAATAATTATCGCGTTGAAATTTCGTAAACCGTCGTAGTTATAAGCTTTTAACGGTATATATAATAAACGTTTTCAAAACACAGGGTAAACTAATAATATAATTTTTATATCATTATAATGAGTGTGAAAATACATTAGGACCATAGTCGGGTGTGTCGGGTATATTGTTCGTAGTAAATGATTGAGTGATAGCGTTTATTAAATAAATAAACATACGCAAACTGAAATTATGCAAACCCGTGAATGACCTAACATGCAGATGATGTTACTGATGATATGTAGACTACTCTAGTCTATATGACGTGTCTTAATGATGATCCATGAATACGCAGCTAAACCCTTAAGGTTACCCGAATTTTGAATACCCGTAAACCTAGTTTATGAAATGATGAATGATAACTATGAATAGTGATTTCCCTCCGGGAATGAATAGTGTTTCATGAATAGTAAAATTTTTAAAAACATTTCAAAGTCGCAAACTGACTTCAAAAATGATGAATAGTAAAATGATGAATAGTAAATTCCCGAGATGAATTGTAAAATTTAGAAGTTTGAAAAAGGACCTGAAATTATGATTTGTCACAGTTTTCCACCCTAAAAGGAATTCAGTCCCTGAATTCAGTTAGTGTTGGTCTCTGGAGTGGATTTGGTGAAAAAATAGGGATATTTGAGTCGCATCTGGTCTTCCCGCGTTTTTCCGAATCGTATCACGCCTTTCCAAGGCGAGACTTTCAACATAACTTTGTTGCCAACATGAAATTCTAATGGTTTGCTTACATCTAGGAAAAGTCAATAGTGTAATCTGATTTATGGATTGAATGAATGGTGTGGATGTCTATGGCGCCTTAGGAAAGTGATGTTTATGGGTAGTTTATCTATGTACAAAATTTTTGCTCTTTAATGTTTCAAGTGAAAGTTGCTTTTTAGAAAACGTTTGAAAGATAATTATTCTTTTCATGACATGATCCTTCCTGAATTATACATAGGTGATCAGGCTATGTATAATTGAGGACAAATGATGTAATGCTTGGTTTTGTCCAAATGATAGTATGTTTCTCAAAAGTTGAATATCATCAATCATACTGTGGTTGAAATAGCGGCCAAAACAATTTACGAGGTAGGAAATTAGTTTGTAAGACATTTGTGAAACAGTTTATAGAATGGTAACATGATAGCTTGTATGTCCCTTGGAAGAGCATTTTGTAGGGTAGTAAGGGTCTACTAATCTGCCATAGAATATAGGTAACTTAGTTCATAACAGGATAGTGGAATATTGTTGCGAAACGGTTGAAAATATGGTAGTGAAATATGGAGTGTAATAGACGAGGGTTGTGATTGCGGATTCATTAGATAGAAAGGTACATGATACAACGAGGTTACAAGAAAGTACTTAAGATAGACTACTTAAAGAAATACAACCCAAAAGGGCTCCTCCTATGGTTTATTATTAAGGCAGAAGTTCCTTGTTCTTAAACATTGTTGTCGTCCTCAACGTTGTTGATGTGCTGGCAATCCTCTCCTCCGATGATATAATACCTTCCACGAGCTAATCCACCTTGGTTCCCATTTCCTTAATTTCATTGTTTTGGACATTCATTCTTGTAGTGTCCTATCTCCCCACAGCCAAAACATGTTACTAGAGGTTCCTGATTTCCGGCAAGGATTGGAAACTTGAATTCTCTATTCGAATGACCAATCTTCTTCCAGTTGCCACATGGATTAAGACAATGCCCAGGGTTATGATGACTTTGACACTTGTTGCATTTGGGTAGGGTACCTTTGTAACCTTTCTTTTCAGTTGGGCCTGCAGCATAGGCCTTAGCAAATTCTTGTCTCTTTGGTGGTTGTTGAGTAGCATTGCCACCCTGATTGTTGTCCCACCTTCTCTTGTTGTTGTTGTTGTTGTTGTTGTTGTTGTTGTTGTTACGTTTATTGTTGTTGACGGTAGTTCCCTTCTTTATCACCTGAGCTATAAGCTTTTGAGACATTCTGATAGCTTCGTCCAGTGTGTGTGGATCGAAAGCAGTTACATCCCCATGGATGCTGTGTGGCAGCCCACCAATGAAGTTTTCCAACAACTTCTCGTTATCCGGAACCATAGTTGGACATAGCGCGGCCAACTCTTGAAATCTCCTGATGTAGGCTGGTTACTAACTCATAAAATTCTGTTTCCAACTTCTTCACTTCAAAGCGTGGACAAAACTTCTTACTCAGTAGCTTCTTGAATTCTTCCCACGTGAGCTTGTAAGCGTTTTCCATACCAATAGGCTGTGCATAAGAATTCCACCATGACATAGCGTCATCAATGAGTGTACCAGTAGTGAACTTTACCTTGCAGTCATCTAGACAATTGCATAGAAGAAATACAGATTCCATCTTTTCAAACCAACGGATCATAGCAGTGGCTCCTTCAGTGCCTTTGAATTTTATGGGATCGCCGTTCTTAAAGTCCTTGTATGTACATTTACGAACATTAGTACCATTAGCAGCCAGCCCGGCAGCTTCTGCTGCTTCTGCTTCAGCAGCCCGAGCGGCTACGGCCTCTCTTTCAACTACTAGTGCTGCCTCTATACTATCCGCAACAAGTTTTCTAATATCAGCTGGTGTCATCGCTGTAGTAGCTCTCTTTGGCGGCATAACTCTTCATAATCACAAAGATAACAATAATGAGAATCTGACAATAGAAACGATACAATTATATATAATCACAACGAGAAACAACCACGAAATATCATAAGTATAATCACAACACACATGAATATAATACATGAAAATATTGGCCTACATGGACCGATATTTATAGATAGCACAACCATATCCATATAGTAGAGTCAACACTTGGTAAGTTCGTTGTACAACAACCAAAATACTACAAGTTTCCTTGAACTATGCCACACATCCCGTGGCTAGGATAATTGTAAAAGCTAGTAAAGATATAAGTCTAGTCTAGGGGCTCCCTGGTGCTCCTCTGATTGGATCCTGGTTTGCGGCATCTTGGGGTTGTGATGAGTCCTGATGTGGGGTCTGGAGCTATGCATCGATCATATCCGGGGTAGTATAGATCTCAAACCTTTCTTGAGGGATCTGCTGATGTTCATGTTGAGTCGGCGATCTTGGTACCATCCACAAGGTGTCATCTAATTCATGATATGTGGGAATGGAAAAGGGGAATGACAATGGTGGTAGTGGGAGAGTGGGGGCAGTCTCCTGAATCTCAAAGGTCTTAGTGTCATATCTGGTAGTCTCTTCTATGTCTGGTTCAGGTAGTGATACTACCTCAAACGGGTGGGAGTTATCATCTAACAATGGTGAGTGATATGGGAATGTCGAGGTATAGGAAGGTGAGAGTGGTGATGTAGGTGTATTAGTGGATTAAAAAGCATCCTCGATATCTGAGTCTGCTGGAATGATAATATGGTGGTTGGGTGAAGACATATCGCTGTGAACCAGGTCAATATAAATATATATAAGTATAGGTATAAGTAACTCACATAGTGTATGTATGAAACCGCATGTATAGTGAATATGCACTTATGATGAAATGATGAGATGCTATGACGATGTGGTTATAGTCTAGGGTCCGTGATACAACATAGTTCGCTATAACCTTAGCTCTGATGCCAATCTGTCACACCCCCAAATATCTGATTTGCAGCGGAATGGGGCACTTGGGGGCATGACTGTCATAGCATCACAGTTACAGTTATATTGAACGACCTAAAGTGTCATTTTAAAAGTACATCGTTTGATTTCATAAAACATTCAGAGTTTACAAAGATAGGTCCCAAAAGATGGTTCAAGTTTGCGGAAATAAGTTTATTACAAATCAAACGATAGTTAAGTGCATAAAATACAAGTGAGACGCGTCGTCACCGCAACTCCATGATATGTCCACATGCAGGCCATGATACGAATGCCTTAATTACCTGAAAATACATTGCTAAAACGGTCAACACGAGGTTGGTGAGTTCATAGAGTTTAGTGTAAAATGTAAAGCATTTGAACAAAGATTTCCCAGCAAAGGCATTGTAAATCCACTCAGTCCCAAGTCCCGCCCATAGAAGACTTGCAACCTGTGTGTTTACAACCCACTGCCAAATAAGATTTGGTTTAGGTAAACAAGAGTAATATATGGACCACAAGATTTAAAGTTAAGTGTGACAATGTCGCCATATAAAGTTAAGCATGACAATGTCGCCATATAATTAAGTGTGACAATGTTGCCATGACAATGTCACCATATAATTAAGTGTGACAATGTCACCATGACAATGTCGCCATATAATTAAAATAATACGTGATTAACGGTTCATGATAAATAAAGGGAACTTTAACTTGGAAATGTGATAACTTAAGCAATGTGACTGAATTTAATGTACTTGGACTCGCAATAAAATGATGTGCAATGTATTCTCCCCCGTAGGTTTGAAATGAAATATTAACTTGAAAACGGGGCTATGAAAACTCACCTCATGCAATAGTTATGATGACAAAAGTGGATACACTGAAATGAGGCACGATCTCTAAGCGCAACCTAATATGAATGATATGATCTAATGTAAGTCATGAATTGTTGTTACACATGCAAATACGTATGTTATAGATACTACTCGTGAAATTTGGAAATAATGTTTATCGTCGAAAAATATATTTTTGACGTCTTGTTAAGTCATAAAACATTTTACGTGTATATATGTTGTAACGGCCTCCTACGATAGTCGTTTGGTGACTTATAGAAAAATAATAGAGTTTTCCGTCGTAATTTAATATTTTTCAACCACTAATAGAAATGACTAAGTAGCCTCGCAAAGCTAGTCGTAAGTTGGTGAATATTGAGTGTTAGGAAACGATCTCCGCGTTTTTAGAAAGCTTGCAACAACATCTTAAATTAGTATCATTGAAATTTTGTCCATACGAGACTCGATCAATGAGAAAAATGGCTCTCAACATGGTTACTCGCAAAAACAGTTTTACACTTAGTAATAAAAAGCTGATAAAAAGGTGTTGTGAACGTCGGGTTTCAAACGCTTGTATCTCGGTCGTTATAAGCTCGTTTTCAACATTTTTTATATCCTCGGCTTCGTATTATAGTGAACTAATATATTTTTGATATATCAGCTCGTCTAGATCGCGTTTAACGCCTCATTTTACCCATTGAAAATCGTGCAACAGCACACTATTTTTTAGAAATATAGTTTTCGTCGTTAAAATTGAAATTAACGTATCTTTCTCGTCATAAGCTCGTTTTTACTCATTCAAGCGGCCACGGCTTCGTTTTTGGGAGTCTTTTCTAAATATGTAAACCAAAATAACCCATGATCTACTGACTTTTCCAGAAATTGCAAAAATGGACAGAACCTCATTTATATCTTGTAAAAATCATTTTTACTAGTTCAATACTTGTACACATCCCTTCCAATCAACACCAAAACTATTCTAAGCCTACCATACACCTTCTTAGGGTGTCATGGGATCCTAATCTTCACCAAAAGTGATGGAGCTCATAAGATTACTCATAAAATTCTTTAAACTCATTTTAGTGACAAAAATATGTGTTAAGTGGTATATAACATAACTATATTTGTATGCCTTGCTACTAGCTCATAAAAATAAATGAAGTAGAAGTATAAATGAGTAGGAAAAATACTTAGAATACTTACTTGATGATAATGAGTTTTTGTAGCAAAATACTTAATTACTTCTAGGTTTTTATGCCAAAACCTTAACTAGGATCACTAATAGAGCTTGTAAATTACTTGTTCTTGAAATCTTGATGAACTTTTCTTCTTCTTCTTGCTTTGGCCGAACCTCAAAGGAGAGTGGGAGAGATGAGAGAATTTTTCTAGTTTATTTTAGTTACTTGTATGTATTTATGAGGTTTTTGTAAGTAATATCTAGTTAGGAAAATATAGGTCAAAGAAATCAAGTGCATTTGGACTTGGGGGGGGGGGGGACATTGGGTGGCAAATGGTGGAAAGGAGAAGAGTTTTGTGGCTAATTAATGTTCTTGTCCCTTGGTGTAAGATTTTGTTAGATTTAGATGTGTTTAGGTTAGTTTTTAGCTAGGATATTGTGTTACCGGGTACTGGGTTAGCTAGAAATATATTTTGACGGAACAAAATAAAGTATGATGAAGTTGTAAAAATTATAAAATCACATTTCTTGCAAGAATCGGGTGTTCAAATAATTATCGCGTTGAAATTTCGTAAACCGTCGTAGTTATAAGCTTTTAACGGTATATATAATAAACGTTTTCAAAACACAGGGTAAACTAATAATATAATTTTTATATCATTATAATGAGTGTGAAAATACATTAGGACCATAGTCGGGAGTGTCGGGTATATTGTTCGTAGTAAATGATTGAGTGATAGCGTTTATTAAATAAATAAACATACGCGAACTGAAATTATGCAAACCCGTGAATGACCTAACATGCAGATGATGTTACTGATGATATGTAGACTACTCTAGTCTATATGATGTGTCCTAATGATGATCCATGAATACGCAGCTAAACTCTTAAGGTTACCCGAATTTTGAATACCCGTAAACCTAGTTTATGAAATGATGAATGATAACTATGAATAGTGTTTCATGAATAGTAAAAATTTTAAAAACATTTCAAAGTCGCAAACTGACTTCAAAAATGATGAATAATGAAATTATGAATAATAATCCATGAATAGTAAATTCCCAAGATGAATAGTAAAATTTAGAAGTTTGAAAAAGGACATAAAATTACGATTTGTCACACTTCTTCCCTGACTCTTAGCTGATGATATCCCGATCTCAGGTCAATTTTCGAGTAGACACTCGATCCTTGCAACTGGTCAAGCAAATCATCAATCCTGGGTAATGGGTATCGATTCTTTACGGTGAGTTGGTTCAACTCCATATGATCAATACACATTCGGAACGTTCCGTACTTCTTCTTGAGAAATAAGACCGGAGCTCCCCAAGGTGATGAACTTGGTTGGAAGAATCCTTTATCTGATAGCTCTTTCAACTGCTCAGATAATTCTTTCATTTCAGAAGGTGCCAACCGATAAGGTGCTTTTGCAACTGGTGCTGCTCCAGGCACTAAATCAATTTGAAATTCTACTTGCCGAATTGGTGGAATACCCGGAAAATCTTCAGGAAATACTTCAGAAAAGTCCTTGACAACTGGCACTTCTTCAAGTAGTTTCTCTTTTGATTCATTCTCCGTCACCTGAACCAAAAACTCGTGACATCCTTTGTTTATATACTTCATCGTTTTAATATACGAGATGATGTTGAGTCGGATTTTACTGTGATCGCCATGAACGATAAGAGTTTCACCATTAAGTGGAATTTGGACGACCTTCTCGTCGCAGATGATTCTGGCATGGTGCTTGGATAACCAATCCATGCCAATAACGACGTCAAAGCTACCGAGTTGAATAGGCATGAGATCAATGGGAAAAAGGTTTGTTTAGTAATGCTAGGGTGCAACCTTGGATCATTGTATTGGTGCCTATGAGGTTTCCGTTAGCTATTTCAATTTCGTACGTAGTGTCTAGTTCTACTAGGGCAATGTTAAGCACTGAAGCAAATGAAGTAGACACAAAGCTCTTATCAGCTCCAGAATTAAATAATATTTTAGCACTTTGTTGGTTTAGTAAGAATGTACCCTTGACGACGCCGGGGTCCTGTGGTGCATTTCCGTCACCGAGCACATACGCTCTCCCACGAGCAACGTTGTTCTGATTTGCATTTTGTTTTGGGCATTGGTTCCTGTAGTGCCCTTTCTCGCCACACCCGTGGCACACTATTGCTACTGGCTGTAAATTTGCACCCGTGGCTCTGCAGTGATTAGTTTTATGGCCCACTTTTTGGCATTTTATGCAAATTGCACGACAAGGCCCAGTGTGATGTAGTTTACATCGGTTGCACTGGGGTAGTGTTCCGGTATAAACTTTTTCTTCTGTGGGTGCAGCAACATAAGCTCTAGCAGCTTCATGTCTGCGATTTTGTTGGTGGTGGTGGTTGTTGTGATTCTGTTGGTAGTTACAGTTGTTGTTGTTGTTGTGGTTCCTGTTGTTGTTGTAAGTGGTGGTTCCACGATCATCTAGCCTTCGCTTCTGATCACTGTTTCCAGAGGTAGAACTCCGTTTGATTTCCTGTTCCAGTAATCGTTGAGCTATTGTGACAGCTTCCTCCAGAGTTGTTAGTTTTGACGAGGTGACATTTCCCTCGATGCTTCGAGGCAGTCCCTCGACGTACTTCTCCAATATCCTTTCCAGATCCGGCACCATAGTCGGGCACAGTGTGGACAGTTCTTGGAACCTTCTGTTGTAGGTTCTTAAATCGTTCCCTCTCACAATCAACTGGTTGAATTCCTCCTCCAGTTTCCTAATTTCCGTACGCGGGCAGTACTTCTTGAGCATCTTTGTTTTCAGTTCGACCTAGGTAATCTGATACACTTCCTCCATTCCCATGGTCTGGGCAATAGGGTTCCACCACGATAATGCATCTTCCAGAAGAGTCTTCGTAGCAAAGGTGACCTTGCTGTTATCTGGACAGTTGCTTCTCATGAATACTGTTTCTGTACGCTCAAACCACTGAGCTAGTTCGGTCACTCCTTCTGAACCTTTGAAGTAAGTTCGCTGGCAACTCATGAAATCTTTATAGGTGCACTTGCGAGACGCAGATGCCTCGCTTTCAGCAGTTGCCCTGTTGTTGCTATTCGAGCGGCTATGGTAGCCGCTTGAGTCTCAAGAGCTGCAGCAACGCTATCGGCTACCATTTTCTGGATAGCTGCAGGAGTCATTGCTGCTGCGAGGGTGGTGGTTTCCTTCCTTGTGCGAGGCATAGTTCTATTAATACTATAACAAAACACAGATTTAGAATCCACATAATGACCATGTTAGAATAATTTGAGTAATAGGGTATTTGCATACAAATCCTAACAATATTGTCACAATGTGAAATCACAACCAACTGAGAATCACAAAAATCACGACATGTTTGGGTATTATCGTAAGTAAATGATCAACTCTTGGTATAGGATTGCTAAGGAACAAAGTGATTCATCATCTACAAAAGCTGAAGTTCAGCAACTTTCTCTTCATTCATCAATTTTCTTTTGACATTTTCTTTATTATAAGTTTGTAATTACATCCCAGTTGTAACATTCAAAGAACCATAACAATCATAAGTAACATCACGACATGTCTGAATACAATCACAATACACATGAACAACCACAGTAGCATAAATCAACATCAATATATAGTAAATCATAACCAACAACATATATTAATAACTTGAATCAATTGTGTTACAAAACAGAATGATACAAGGTCCTTTATTAATGCCACATGCGGCAGGCTAAGATGCCTCAAAACTATACAGATGTACACTATGCCTAACTACTGGAAGTCTCATCCATGGGCCCTGTGAGCTCTGAAATCTGATCCAGAAGTCTCTGCATGTCGGTCGGATGCTAGACCTGCATGTCCTCCATGAGGTTCTCTAATGTATCGGCTCTGCGATGCGCTTGTAGAACTTCCTCAATCTGCCTCTGTCCCTCCCATTGTAGAACAGTCATGTGGGAGCGTGTCTTGAACATCTTTGACTGAATCCTCGTTAGACCCTCCTGGAGGTCCATCCTATCGGATACGAGGTTGTGTGGAGTGCCATTGACCGTCTCGGGGTGGTCGAGCTGTGTTCTATCAACGATGCTCAGGAGTGTATCGATCTGCTCCTCATGACGCTCTAGACGCGTCATGATGGTGGATGGGGTAGGTGTGGAACGCTTTGTTGTTGTTCTTGAAGTTCAAACACTTGGGATATGAATCTTAGTAATGTGTTTGAGAGATATTTATGTATTAAATGTGTTTAGCATGCGGAATCTACTACAACACACTTTAAAAGAACACAAGGTGGTGAGTTTAAGTAAATGAGTGAATGCAATGAACAAATAACACAACTTTGGTTAACACAAAATGATTCAATATTATTGATGAAATAATACGGATGATCTAAGTATCACCGGGATTACAAAGTAATCTTGAATCTAAGATTGTAAAAAGGATTTGTGATTTGAAGTAACTAAGTTACTTGAGAGATAGTTTGGTTTGTGGTTATTGGTTGTGAAAGATTGCATGCATGAAGAAGTGACTAAGATATCCTTTTATAAGATAAGGATATCTTATTACATGTTGTCAAGTAGATGAATATAATACTATACTTTGACTATATTGGCGCCTACAATTAAATACAACTACCCATGTACACTCTGATATATTCTTCTGTCACCACAGAAGACTATTCTACTTCTACATAACGTATAACAATGTACAAAGACTAATAATTCAACTAAATATCTATTACAAAATATCTAATCGACTTGACATAAGCTTGGCAGGCTCTTCATTAGCTAGCAGTACCTTCTACCCAGAAGGTACTGGTAGAACATCTTCGTACATAACAAAATCAACTAGCAGGCTCTTCATCGACTTGGCAGGCTCTTTGACTTTGATCATTTTATTCCCAACAATCCTCCCCTAAACTTGTTATTTCCATTAAAATACACAAGTTTCTGATGAATAAAATACATACCTTGAGGATTTGAGAACTCTTCCAAAAACCTTTACTTCCTATCCTTCCTTTTTCTTTCACATTGTTCAAATATGCTCCTTAGCAAACTTTGAACAATTTCTGAGTTTTCATCATCTTTGTCACACCTTAACCTCTTGGAGATCATAGTTGAGAGCACTTCATAACTAAGTGGATACTCTTTCTCAGCCAACATAAAGAGTTCAATCCCACTTGATGTGTACAAATGATGAACACTGCAATGACTTAGGAATTCCCAGGTTGTAGATGGATCATAATATGGAAACTTCCAATAATCATCTTTGGGATCAGGATCAAACATCCTATTGAATTCAACCCATAATTCCTGTTCCTTAACATCATTGCTAGAATTTGTGGCTAGCCTAATCTGCACTAGATTCCACAATTCTTCCAAATCTGCTCTATCAGATGCTCTAACTAAATTTTCAAAATTCTTGAAGATAGCAGACTGTCCCCCAACCCTTGATATTTTCCATGACTTACCAAATCTATCATGGTGTATTTCCCAATCAATTATAGGGTGTCTAGACCTAATTGGATCAGCATGTATGATAGTAGGTAAAGTTATCAACATTTTACTTACTTGCTCTGTGTCCAATTTTGCTACTTCTTTCATCTGAGCATCTTCCTTCTTCTTTGAAGACCTTTCTTGTGTGTGTTCAGGAGGAGTGCAGTGGTTCTTCTTGTATGCTTCAATATATAGATGCTGCAACTCTTCAAATGATTTTCTTTTGAGTTGATGATCCTTCCAATTTGCTGACCTTTTCAGATATAACTTGAAGAACTTCATCTGCTCTTTCTGATCATGTGGCAATTTAAACCCTTTCTCCTTATACTGCATGATCTGCTGAAATACATCATTTAAGGCTTCTTCTCTATACTTTTTGGTGATGAATTCTTCAAGCTTGGCTGTCTTTTCTTCTACACTGAGAGACTCATCATCCATATACACAGAGGCTTGACCTCTTACAATTGGATCAATAGAGATAATCCATTGTAGTTGTGCATCAAATATTTGTGCAGCTTGAGAATCAATAAGAGCTTGAGCAGCATCTTCAGCATCTTTCTGCTCTTTCATTACTTCAAGCATTCTTGAAGCTTCAAGTGCTTTTAGCTCTTCTTCATGAACCCTCTTGGCCTCTTCTTCTCCTAAAGCCATCTGAATTTGCTGAGTTCTTTTCAACTTCTTGGACTTTGGCTCATCTTCAATCAGAATACCTTTGCCCTTATCCTTTGGAGTTTGATCTTGTGATGGAGCAGAAGATTGCTCATCAGCAATTAAAACCCTCTTTCTCTTGTACACTCTCTCAGCAGACCCTTTATACCCCATAGCCAATAGCCTTTCTCTCCTAGCAGACTCTTCTTCTGGCCTAGCAGGCTCTTGCCCTGCTCCAACAGGCTCTTGCCCTGCTCCAACAGGCTCTTCATCATAAACTTGAGTTCCATCATGGAATTCAAATTGAGCCTGTTCCTCCTCTTCTTCCTCATCTTCAGACCTATCCTTCCTCCCCTTTTTGGAAGAGTGATCTATCCTATCAGCATCTGACTGTGAAGAACTAGATAAAACAACCTTTGCAGACTTTTTACCTTTTAACTTCTTCACTTCACCCTCCAATCTCTTAACCCTCTTGACCAATTTGATGTTGATCTGAGAAAACCTTTCATTTTGACTTTTAAGAGCATTCTCTAAGAACTTCACCTTGTCTTTCAACTCCTGCATTGTCTGAGGTGATTGGGTTTGTGATACATGATGTGGTGATGATGGTGGTGTTGCTGATGGTACTGGAGATGGTGTTGGTGATTTTTGATGTGTTTGTGAAATGAAACCATGTGAAGAACTAGATGATGGTGTATCAGCAGATGGTGTTGGTTCTTTTGAGTGTTGTGGTAACATTTCATCAAAAAGTGGAACTTCCTCCCCTCTAAAACCAATTCTCATATTTGAAAATACTTTTTGAGAAAGTTTTGGTGTTTCATAAACTGAGTCTGTGGGAAGCAACACATGTTGTAATTTTCCAATGATGCAACCAATAAATCTTGGATACATCAAAAACTTTGTTTTACTTTTCACATTGTTTATCAATCCTTCAAAAATATATTTAGAAAAGTTGTATTTTCTGTTTGTTGCTAAGCAAATGAGAGCAGAGGCCATGTTGCCACTAAATTGCTCCCAAGAGGTTTATACTAGCAGTACCAATTTTGAACTACCAGTACCTTTGAAAGTTTTATAAAAATCCCTTATAGTTTTTAGCAAACTACCAGCTATCAACGGATTTGAGTTGTCTTTACCAAAAGCCGTTTGCTTATGGACTAGCTAACTATTTACAATTAAGTATGGTTAGTTAACAACCATATAGTTTTTGGTAAACTATCAACCATCAACGGATTTGATTTGTCTTTACCAAAAGCCGTTTGCTTATGGACTAGTCAACTCTTAAGTTTGTGAAAACTTGGTGAGCTGAATACCAAAAGCCATGATGGCCCAAAGATGGTGCAATTTCCTTGGATGGAGGAAATTTAGAAAGGCAATGATGCTGTGTATCTTGGATGATTAGTTCAACAAGTGAAATCATCTAATGTCATGCCTTTGAGTTGAAACCTTTCTTAGTTTGATCTAGATAGAACTTTCTCCTTGAGAAATGCTTCATCCCTTCTAGATATATGATCTAACTCTCTCTTTTTCAACTCTGCATCATCTTGTATGCTCTTGTCTTTTCTTTCATAAATTGGTCTTTCTTCCATTCTGGGCTATTAATTCCTCCCCTGAGATTGTTATTTCTCCTGAAATGAATATAACTTTTGTTGCCCCTTTTGTTTGAAAGAACTCTTGTTTTGTTATCAACCTGAAATATGTTAGTTGCAAACCAAAAGAACAAAGTGTAGAACACTTGATCTATATAATTGTAAACATTCAAGCATTTATATGAACAAAACATAGCAATTTTGTATCAGCAGGACCAATTATGAACTAACAGGACCTTTTGACTAACTAGCAGTACCATGTTTAAAATCCAATACCAGTTAATTTTATGAACAAAAACACATGTTTTTCAAAGATTTATCATTCCAATACCTCCTACAAGATATTTGAATCTACCTAAATCAAAAGCTTTGGTGAGAAGGTCTGCATAATTCTTTTCAGAATCAATTTTAACTACTTGAATTAACCTCTTCTCATTGCAATCCCTTATGAAATGGTGTCTGATTTCAATATGTTTTGTTTTTGAGTGTTGAACTGGGTTTTTAATGATACAAATAGTACTGCTGTTGTCAATATAAATAATGGTGTTAAGAAAATTGTACCCATAGTCAAGCAATTGATTTTGGATCCAAAGAACTTGCCCACAACAACTTGCACCAGCAACATATTCTGCTTCAGTTGTAGAGTTGGCCACCATTGTTTGTTTCTTGCATTGCCAAGAGATTAGTCTGCAACCAAGAAATTGACATCCACCTGTTGTGGATTTTCTGTCTAGTGTTGCACCAGCATAGTCACTATCCGAATAAGCCATCAATTCAAAAGATGATTCCCTTGGATACCAAAGACCCAACCTAGGTTGACCCTTAAGATATCTAAAGATTCTTTTGACTGCTGTGAGATGAGAGATCTTGGGATGTATTTGAAACCTTGCACATACACATACTGAGAACATGATATCTGGTCTTGATGATGTAAGATACATCAAGGACCCAATCATAGATCTATAATTGTGCAAATCCATATCTTCTCCTTCAGCATCCTTGAGTAGCCCTTTGTCTGGATCCATTGGTGTACTTGCAACCTTAGAATCAGCAAAATTAAATTTCCTTAAGATCTCTGCTACATACTTATCTTGGCTGATAAATATGCCTTCTTTGGATTGTTTCACTTGGAGACCTAAAAAGAAAGTAAGTTCCCCCATGGAACTCATCTCAAACTTACTGTGCATAAGTTTTTCAAATTCTACACACAAGTCTTGGTTTGTTGATCCAAAGATTATGTCATCAACATAAATCTGCACTAGCAAGATGTCTTTCTTTGTTCTTTTGATAAACAAAGTTGGATCAATCCTGCCTCTTTGGAATCCACTTTCTAGTAGAAAACAAGCCAATGTTTCATACCATGCCCTTGGAGCTTGGTGTAGACCATACAAAGCCTTGGTAACTTTGTAAACTTTATCTGGATACTCAGCATCAATGAAGCCTGGAGGTTGAGATACATAAACTGGTTCTTCAATTTCACCATACAAAAATGCACTCTTAACATCCATTTGATAGACAGTGAAGCCAATGAATGAAGCATAGGCTAAGAAAAGCCTAATTGCTTCAAGTCTTGCAACTGGAGCAAATACTTCTTCATAATCTACCCCTTCCTCTTGAGTATATCCTTGTGCTACCAATCTAGCCTTGTTCCTGATCACTATACCCCTTTCATCTTTCTTGTTTCTGAACACCCATTTGGTTCCAATTGCCCTATGACCTCTTGGCAAATCAACCAATATCCAAACCTTCTGAATCTTGAATTGGAGAAGCTCTTCTTGCATAGCTTCCACCCAACTTGCATCATCTAAAGCTTTGTTTATGTTCTTGGGTTCAGCCTGAGATAGAAAACATGAAAACAGGCATATATTGGAATTATCATTATTCTTTTCTTCATAAATAGAGGAGATAAACCCTTCTTCATCTGAGGATAAGACTTGAGATAAACCAACTTGAGATCTTGTTCTAACACCAGAAGTTATGCTTCCAATCACATCATCAGTTGAGTGATCTTTGAGAATTCTAGTGTTTGGTGTTTTAGGAACTTCATATGTAGTTGGAAGATTGCTAATCCCAACTTCTTCTTGAAAAGAATCATCTATTTGAACATTCAATGGCTCAGCAGTACCAATACTTGTACTAGCAGGACCATCTGAAGAACTGGCAGTACCATTGTCATTAGCACCACTTTCTTGATTCTCTTGATTCTGAGTTCCTTGATCTTCTTCATTGCCTTCATTTCTTGTGTTTGAAGGTCCTTCTTGACTTGAAGATAGATCCATACTTTTCCAAATTGGCATCCAGATGTAATCTTGATCTTTAGGAGCTTCAACATTGTCTTCAGAACCTGTATTATCATTAGTATTTGTACCTGAAACAGGCACATAATTCATAGATTCTGAAAGCCTATCAACATCAAACATCCAATCTGGTCCAACTCCTTTCACATTTGCTAGTTTCTCTTGAAACTCTATGTGAAGATTTTCTTCTACTAGCCTAGTGCAAGTGTTAAACACTCTATAGGCCTTACTCTGCAAGGAATACCCTATCAAAAAGCCAACATCTGCTTTTCCATCAAATTTGCCTAAATGATCTTTGGTATTGAGAATAGTGACATGACAACCAAAAGGTCTCATAAAACTTAAAGATGGTTTTCTACCAAAGAAAAGTTCATAAGGTGTTTTTCTATGTGGTTTTGTCACAAGAACCCTGTTTTGTACATAACAAGCAGTACCAACTGCTTCAGCCCAAAATGAAATAGGCAACTTAGAGTCTACTAACATAGTTCTAGCAGCCTCTATAAGTGTTCTATTCTTTCTTTCTGCTACTCCATTTTGCTGAGGTGTTCTAGCTACACTAAACTCTCTTTTTATGCCTTTTTCCTTGCAAAAGTCATCCATAACTCTATTCTTGAACTCTGTCCCATTGTCACACCTGATGATTTTGACTTTCTTATCAGATTGGTTTTCTACCTCAGTGATATAGGTTTTAAGTATCTCACTAGTTTCATGTTTAGATCTTAAGAAGAAAACCCATGAAAATCTGCTATAGTCATCAGTAACAACCAGACAATATTTCTTTCCATTCAAGCTGCACACATTAGTAGGACCAAAGAGATCCATATGAAGCATATGTAAAGCCTGAGTAATAGAGTTTTGGGTCTTGGGCTTACAAGAAGCTCTATGTTGTTTGCCTTTTAGGCAATCAACACAAGTTTGGTCGTTTTGGAAAATCTTTTTGGGTAAACCTCTTACTAAATCATATTTTGCAATAGTGTTGATTGTTTTAAAGTTTACATGACCAAGCCTTCTATGCCAAATCATAGATTCATCCAATGAGGCTTTTGCTACCAAACAAGTTAAACCTTCCTTGGGATCAATGTTCTTTAAATTGACACTATACATATTGTTCCTTTTTGGAATTTTAAGAAGGATCTGACTCTCATCAGGCATCTTAAAATCAGAAGAAAGAACCATACATTCATTGTCAGTAAAGAGAACATTGTTTTTTTTGTCACACATTTGTGAGACACTAAGAAGATTAAACTGAAGTTCTTTCACAAAATACACATTTTCAAAATCTAGTTTACTGGTTTTGATAGTACCTTTACCAGTGATCTTTCCTTTTATTCCACCCCCAAAGGTAACATATCCTCCATCAAATGTTTTGAAATCTGAGAGGAATGACATGTTGCCTGTCATGTGCCTTGAACACCCACTATCAACATATCCTTGATCTTCAATATCAGTTGAATGTTCCTGCACATGAATAAACATATTAGTTTCCTTGGGGTACCCAAGCCATGACAGACTTGGGTTTGCCTCTTGCATCAATGAAATCAAACCTTTTCAGGATTGTTGATGCACCTTTTGATTGGATTGGTTTCCAAATCCAACATGCTGAGGACTTAACAGCACTTTCCCTTCTAATCCATTGTGTGGTCTTTGGTCTATCAGTACCAATTTTAGCAATACCAATTTTGGCAGTACCATGTGATCTAGCAGGACCTTTTGGTCTAGCAGGACCTTTGGTTTTTGGACTCCAAACTTTTGTTTTGACCACATTTATCTTTTGAATAGGATTATTCTCAACTTTTGGTACAGATTTATAAGTGTTTCTTGTACCCTTATTAGTTGGTTTTGCAATAACAGGCTTATCTTGTCTAACAGTATGTTTAACATTTGTGGTGTTAGACTTAACAAAACCTTTTCTGGGGTGAGTAATATTTGCTTTAGACTTTGATTTACTCCCAGAAACCCATTTATTACAGTAAGCATGAAGATGATTAAAGCTACCACAATAATAACAAGCTTTATTAAACATAACAAAGTCAACACCTAGTTGTTGTGACTTTAGGTTGTTCCAATTTCTTTGGCTTCCCCTAGGTTTGTTATTACAATTTTTACAACTTTCAACTGTTTTCAAAACAGTTTTGGCTTTAGCTTTAACTTCTACTTTCTTAGGACTGGTTGGTCCTACTTTGATTCCTTTGATAGGAATAGTCTGATCTTCATCATCATCAGATACCCAGTCCTCAATAATTAGGACATCTGGTCTCTTATCAGTGAGCACCTTAGAGAGTGGAACATTCTTAGCACTCTCAGAAGGTTCACTTATCACTACAGGTTTATCCAATGGTTTGTTAACAAATTCATGTAAACCTGATACAGCAAGATCACTACCCTGGGGACATGGAATTCCTCTATAAGGAGGTGGACATTCATTGTATCCTATCCCTGATTTTATTTTCTTATTCAACTGATTCTCTACTATGCTCTTAGTACACTCAGAAGCATTTTCCAATTTAGTAACAGTCAGTTGAATATTGTCTCTAGCTAATGTCACTTTAGTGCACTCAGTCCTTAACATTTCTATTTCAGTATCTTTCAAATATATTTGTCTATTAAGAGCACCTTTAGCATCAGAAAATGTGAGTTCATTTTCTCTATAGTGAATGATTTGTTTTTCTAGCTTGGACATACCACACTTATGGTCAAATAAGGTTTGATTGGTTTTTCTATGTTCTAATACTTCTGTATCATAAGCTTTACTTATGATTTTTAATTCTTTAAAAGATTCACAATCATTAGGACATTTGATAATTTGTACCTCAGGGGTGGAGAATGCCATCAAAGCCAATTCATCAGAAGTTGACTCATCTTCACCCATGAAACTCCAATCAAAACCCATGCCATCAATAGCAACCATTGCTTTTGGCTCTGCAACTTCAACAACCTTACTCTTGCTTTCAAAGCTTCCTTTCTTCTCAAAGCTTCCTTTATTCCTGTTGTCAAACCCTCTACCCTTGTCATCCTGCTTCTTAGGTCTTCTACACTCTCTAGAGTAGTGACCTTTCATGTGGCAGTTGTAACACTCCACCTTTGACTTATCATAGCCAGCAGGCTCATTTCCATCTATCAGAATCTTCTTGCCAGTCCTCATCATCAACTTCTTGGCTCTAATGCTTAAAAGTGAAAGTTGCCACTTTATGTCCATTTCTTCAAGATCATCAGGATGAATCTCTTGAAGGTCTTCAAATGATAATACGGACCCATTGTGCTGAGATGTAAGAAAAGCACACCCAATTGTTTCATCTAATATGGATTTGGTACTACCAGAAGTACTAGCAGTACCAAAGGTTGTATTAGCAGTACCTTCTTCTCTGCTACCTTGTTCTTCATTATCAACCTTTGACATGCTTGGGGATGAAACAAAAGCCATATTTCCAGAACTTGACCCAGTAGTCTTCTTTACTTCATGCTCTACTATTTTGAAATTGTTGTAGAGATCATTGAGACTCATCTGGTCAATATCTGACTTGTTCTTCCATACAATGACATGCATAGACCATTCTGAAGGTAAACTTCTAAGAAATTTAGAGTTTAGGTCTTCTTGAGTTATCATCACTTCATGGATGGCTAACTGACTTGCAAGCTTCTGAAGTCTATTGAACATACTGTCCAAAGACTCATTGGTTGTGGCTGTGAAGTTCTCAAATTGTTGTTTGAGAAGGGTTTTCTGTGTTTTCTTGGTAGCATCATTACCACCAAACCTAGCCACAATTGCTTCAAAAAGGGTTTTGGCATCTTTGTATTTGTTAAAGATCAGAAGTTGATCATTTGGAATAGTCATCAGTAACATACTCCTTGCCTTTAGATCATTTCTCTTCTGAACTTTTTCATCTGCATTTGATGGTTGATCTTGTATTCTTGTTACAAGAGCATCATTTACTGTTGTAGTGGTGATTTGGGGTTTAAATGAATTGCCTTGTTCAATGATCTCCCAAAGTGCATAGTCCTGCACTTGAAAGTATTGTTCAACCCTTAGTCTCCACATTTCAAACTCGTTTTGCTTGAGTAATGGAAGTTTAGCTGCAACATTGGTTTGAATATGTTCAACATCCATTTTTCTTTTAAATTAGTAAATATCAAGCCTAGCTCTGATACCACTTGTGGAACGCTTTGTTGTTGTTCTTGAAGTTCAAACACTTGGGATATGAATCTTAGTAATGTGTTTGAGAGATATTTATGTATTAAATGTGTTTAGCATGCGGAATCTACTACAACACACTTTAAAAGAACACAAGGTGGTGAGTTTAAGTAAATGAATGAATGCAATGAACAAATAACACAACTTTGGTTAACACAAAACGATTCAATATTATTGATGAAATAATACGGATGATCTAAGTATCACCGGGATTACAAAGTAATCTTGAATCTAAGATTGTAAAAAGGATTTGTGATTTGAAGTAACTAAGTTACTTGAGAGATAGTTTGGTTTGTGGTTATTGGTTGTGAAAGATTGCATGCATGAAGAAGTGACTAAGATATCCTTTTATAAGATAAGGATATCTTATTACATGTTGTCAAGTAGATGAATATAATACTATACTTTGACTATATTGGCGCCTACAATTAAATACAACTACCCATGTACACTCTGATATATTCTTCTGTCACCACAGAAGACTATTCTACTTCTACATAACGTATAACAATGTACAAAGACTAATAATTCAACTAAATATCTATTACAAAATATCTAATCGACTTGACATAAGCTTGGCAGGCTCTTCATTAGCTAGCAGTACCTTCTACCCAGAAGGTACTGGTAGAACATCTTCGTACATAACAAAATCAACTAGCAGGCTCTTCATCGACTTGGCAGGCTCTTTGACTTTGATCATTTTATTCCCAACATGATGGTGGATGGGGTAGGTGTGCGGGCAACTGCTGCCCGGGAGCTCTCTCCAGTCTCGAAGACTCGGGCTAGAGGAGTAAAACTAGGTGGGAATAGTAATGATGATGATGAAGAATGACTGGGACCTGCTATGCGGGTCCGGCTCTGAGAGGTTATATCCTCCTCTGGAGTCGGCTCCCGTTGGTGGGTTGCAAACGGGTATGATTGGGTGCGTAGGTTGAACAAGTGGTCGGTTCTGACCGACGCTGAAGGGGGTGATGATAGTAGTGGTGTCAATGCATATTGATACTCAGGAGATAATGGTGGTGTCATCCTGATCATGTCTAGTGGTGAAGTAGGGGATAGGGGTGGTGATAACGCTCATTTTGTACATGTTTTGAGTGCGTTATTTGTATGTTTTTATATATTATTTAGTCATGTTTATGATCATTTTACGCTTAAAAGTTGGTAAGATGTGTTCAAGACTAGGTACAAGGAAATATCAAAGAAAGACGAAGAAAAGCTATGAAATCAAGGAAATATCAAAGAAAAGATCGTCATCAAAGATATTGAATCATGCTATGATTATTTCCGTTGTACAAGAGAAAGATGAGAAAATGGAGTCAAGATTAAGTGCCAAAAAGTATGTTAAAAGTTGAAGTTATATGCTAGCCCAAGGTTGAAGCTGAGATTCAAACCCAAGGTTCAAAAACTCAACCTGAGGTTCAAGTCTGAAGTCCCAACCGCAGGTTCAAATCTGAACCGTGGGTTGAGAATTTTCTGAGTTGAAGAGTTGCATTAACTCTTGGTTTTAACTACCATAATGACTTGAGTCCGATCACTTCCTCTCTTTTAATGATTATTGAAGGCTTATTACAGTTTTTTTGGGATGATTTCAAGCATAAATAAGGCCCTAATCACCCCATAATAGATACAACACTTACAATCAAGCCTTACACCATAGGGACTTGATCACATTACTTACTAAACCCGAAAGAGCTTAATAATCTCTGCCATTCTCAAAGAAGATCCCAAGTAGAAACAAAGAAAGTGTTGGTGATACTTACTAGAAGAGGTGGAAGATTCCCTTGTTCAATTGGAGGCCCTAAGGAGTGCTATAACTCTTTATTTACTCATTATATTCTTGCATTTCGGTAACTTTCTTTACTTTAATTAATCATGTTGGACCATTTGATGATGAATGAAATGTTTTGTTTAATGATGACACTTGTTATGGAATAATTTGTGATACTTGTTTGGGAATGATTTGGACTTTCGTATGAATGTTGAATGGTTAGTTGGTTAGAAAGAGTGATTATTTTCATGAGTTTGTTTAAATATGATTCGTGTTCTAAAACTTGTTGGTTAAACATTATTGGATTTAAAGTTTGAAATGATTTCTAATATTGTTTGATTCCAAGAAGTTGGTGCACAAATGGATTGGTACTTAATAATTGACAACTATAAGTATTCAAGTTTAAATGAATTCGGGAATATTTAATCACGGGATTGGGTTGAAAGGACTCGTAGGAACTAATGTAACTAATCATCTTTTTCATACATTTGATCACACAAAGAGCTAGCGTAATGGGTTGAGATATTGGTCGAAAGGACTCACTCGTGAAACTAGTAGAAACATGGATTTTCTTGATATTACCCATTGACTAGAAAACCTTGTGAAAATTGATATGTGCCTTCTAAGTTTCACCCAAACATGTTTAACATTCTATCACGATTAGTCATGATTCCTACACAAGTATTTGTTCGTTTGATTGCTTTAATACGGAACAATTGTTTGTTAGTTTATTTACGGTGCTTAAGAGTGTGATAATCTTTAGTAATATTTCTTTGCTACTATCTACATCGCTAAGTCTTTAACTAGTAGTCTCTTGGGACGATCCTTATTTACCGCCAACCATACTACAAACAAACAAGTATACTTGTTCGTATGTGTTTTCTTAATAATCAGTAAAAAGGTGTTTTATAAATTTAAAATTTGAGTGATATTTAGGATATAGTATATACATATTTAAAGAATGCACATCAGGTGGTGATGGTGGTATAATCGAAACTATGGGTAGTCGTACCCTCTTGCGAGGTGTATGCATCCTGATAGGGCCATTGGGATGGCTCCGAAATGGTGACATAAATGGTTCGGGCTCATAGGGTTCTAAGATCCTGACTCGTCTGCGTCGGATTACCGGTGCAGGTGAGGTGGGTAGTGTAGGTAATGGTGTCTCTGAATCTTCTGCAGGCAGCCATTGCTGTGTCTGCATATACTGATCATCGGTAAGTGGGGTGTAAGTGGGAGAAACTGGATGGCTCTCCGGGTGAGGTGATGAAATGCATGCCCGTCTAGCTAGTACGTATGGGTCTTCTGATATGGGTGAGTCTGGGTTACCTGGTGTAACAGGTGTCATGGGTGGTGTAGCGACGACTTCACCCTCCTCGAAGGGCTCCGTTTCGTCTGATGCGATGTTCGACACTGTAGCAGTCGAAGTGCTAGGAACTATGGGTGAGGTGATAGATGATAAAGTATCCTCAGACTCCATGTCCGATGCTGAGGTGCTAAGGTGTGATACTGTAGACATGATACTGTAATAACCCGAAAGTAGTAAATGTAAGTAATCAATAAAATCAAGTATGTGAAAATCAATGTGAAATAATCTTGTTAAGCACACGCTAAACATGGTGTTATGAAATATGCAGGCACGGAGGGCATAAAGTGGTATGGTGTAAAGTGATTTATTTTGAAAGTGTAGTTATAGTCCAATGTTTAAAAACACTTGGTTCTCTATAACTTTGTCTCTGATGCCAATCTGTAACACCCCATAAATTTTGAGTTAACAGCGGAAGACTTAACCGGGGTATTACGGGGAGGATCATAGTCATAATCATAGAAAACGGCTCAAAAGAGGCGTTTTGAAAGTTATTGTCATTCATATAATAATTGAGATGCAAAAGTGAAATTTCAGTGTTGTAATATCCCACAAAAGGTGTAGTAGTTTAAAATGAATGACATAATTTATTTAAAACCAAAAACCATCAGTTTAATGCCCACTCCGTGCCTTGAATGCTCCGTTAATAACCTGAGATAAACATGCTAAAAGTCAACAAAATTGTTGAGTGAAATCATAGTGTTTGAAATTGTAATCAGTTTGAACACAAGTCTATAATTGCATGTGAATTACAATCATATTTGAAATGGTAATATTGTAGTTGGATATATTGCCTTAAGTCTCATGACACGCAAACATTAACAGTGTACTGTGAAACGGTTGTGAACACACCAATTTAATGCTGTGAGTTATGGCCCTCGTGTAGGAGATTTTCATCTTCCTATTTCCTTCAAATATAATGCATTTGACTAATCCGACTAGCAACTAAGTCTATCCATCGGGCACTAGTTCAAATAGGCAATTAGCCTCCAATAGATCTATTCACTATATTCGCGTTCAGTCGTGTGACAAATGGTAATTTTCACGTTATTAATTAATGTTAATTGAGTATTAATTATTTTTAAGCTAAGCATTTCTATGCGCATTTGCATGTTTCTAGATATTTTTGAGCATTTTTGGGAGCTGTCCCGCATACTGTAGCTTACAGTCACTGCATAAACAGTATATTTTTGTCAGTAAGCCTAAATTATCACATTTTTGATAGTTACTGACAAGTCTCGGTATTAATTGAGAGCTTTCTCGCATTTCTCTGAAAAACAACCGCACACGCGTACCGACAGCACAGTACACATGGCAACAGTCAAATAAATATATTTTTGTGTCAGTAATGATATTTTATTACATTTTTGACAAAAACGTGGATAAAAACTTTATTTTACGTAAACGTGTCCAAAAACGTCAAAACGAGACCTTATGGTCACGTTTTAGCTCAAACCGACACACGATACACCAACGCGGGTAAAAATTAATTTCACCCTCCCCATAATACCACCCCAACCGGCCATCATATATTACTTCACCACTACATGACAAATCTCCCACTAACTAGCTAAATGATATTTATAATACACAAATTTTACCCTAAATACTACTACAACTCACTACTTATCCATTACATCCTCAAACACTTTCCTAGATCATTTTTCTTCTTCTTATCATACGACACAACCATAACTCCATCATCCATAAATTTCTTTTGAAGTTCAAGCAAATCAAAGTGTATATTACAGGTTTTTGGGTTATTTGGAACTTGGTTTGGGTAAATTTGGTGAAGCATTGGGTGATCTTGGTTCCTCCTTGGCTCGTTAATTTCATAATCATTGTAAGGATCCATAAAACTTTTCAAATCTTGTTAATCTCTTGTTCATTTGATGTCTAATGATGTTTAAAAGTGTTAAAAGTATATATTTTGTTGATTTGGAAAAATCTAGGGCTTGCATGATCTTATATAGTGCTCGACTTTTATGTGGTTTATGAACAAGTTTATAAATTTCGTGCTTGTGTGGTAAATCTTGTTACATATAGTGTTAGTTTGATGATACAAACACTAGTTACGATTTTTACGCGAAATTAATCAATATATAAGCTTTTGAGACTATATATGAGAATCGGCCAAAACAAAAATAAGAAATTATTGGGGTTTTGAAAAACATAAAATTTTGACTCAAATGGTGAAATGGTGGAAAAATATAATAAAGTGCTTATTGGGAATAGATTGATAAATAAGCTATAAGTTATAGAAAATAACTAATAAAAATGGGAAAATGAGTTGAAACAAATAATATGGGTCGAATGGACTTTATTTTAGTCATAGTTGACTATTTGACTAAGTAGCTTATTTATTAGAGCTTATTTGATAAGTATAAAGTTTATTTGGTAACTAATAATCACTAATAAGTACTAAATATTAACGAAATGGGCTAAATGAGTTTTGGGCCATAAAACCCACGAAATTACTGTTGGGCCGAGCCCATGAGTGATTTTTGCAGTTTTGACTTTTTGACCAAACGGACCCAATAAACGAGTATAATGATTTTTAGAAACGCGTCGAGATATACGTTTTAACTAAAAGGGTGTTTTGGACTAAAAATGGTTATTGGGTTATTTCATGAAGTTTCGGCCCAATGAACAACTAAAATGACGAAATTGATTTTTGGAGTATTTTCTGACTCGCCGTGGTTATTGAGAGTTAACGAAACGATAAATATAACGAAAACCATTTTCGGACTTATTTTGAGACGTTTAGTCTCCGAAAGGGTAAAAATTGACATTTTCACTAAATTAACATTGAAATAGACTTTTGTTGACTTTTTGACAAAATATTGACTTTGTGTCGAAATCTATTGTTAATACGTAACAACAACGAATAATATAACAATGAAAATGTTCACGACTACTAAAAATATATATATCGCAAACACCTTTCGCACATAGCGTTAACTAGTTGAGATGTTTGAGGAAAATTGCAACATTTGAGGAATATGGAAACATTGTATAAACGAATGGGTCATGCCCAAATTTTCTAAAAATCTAACACTTAGAGTATTTTTGTGAAAACACTTAACTTAAGTAAACTTTATAAAAATTACTTAACAATGTTTTAATTTTTCTTATAATCAAAGTTGTATTATACTAGTAAATGATAGATAATATTTATAATATAATAATACTCCACTATTTTCATTATTTTATTTATTTCTAAAAGCTTATTTAATTAATTTTAATCTTAATTAATTAAATACAAAAGTAATTGATTTAACGTATATATATATATATATATATATATATATATATAACACTTGCGCTTTTTAAGCGGTGAATACTAGCACGGATGTTCCGTTATGTATTCCCACCGTACACTTTCACCATGAGCCACCACCATAAAGGATGTCAACAATGAATCATTTCGAAATATATTTTACCACACCGCAAGCAAGAAATACACGAGCACTATTCAAGCGTAAAATTTTCAAATAAACTAAAGAAACGTGAGACACGAATATTTCACTAAGACTTACCGTACTGGTTTAGGTTGTCTGTCGGCACGGCTGCATTATTTTGTTGACTAAGTGGATTGCTGTTATTGAAAGGTGAGTTTATAGTCCCATATTTTATACGATTTTGCTTTATAAGCTTGGGGTGAGAAACATGCAAAACTGTTTTCATGGACCAGAAATGAATTTTGTTTTTATATACACACTAATATGCAGAAACCTAAGTTTGCTGAATCCAATTTTTGTGCCCACTATCATCTACCGTTAATTCCTGTCTAGGAAGCCGTTTGATATAAATAGATCTATTGGGGACGACACCCCCGTTCGGTTGCCTCGGCATAGCCAAGGCGAACGTATACCAAATCGAATAATAGTCCGAGTGTCTGGGGATTAACACTCGCGGGCACCCTTATTTATTTGCTAACGCCAGTCTGGCGTGCTGCACTGTCATAGATCGGTAGGATGAGGCTTAGTGTTTGCATAGCTGAGTAGTGTGTATCTGCTGAATTGTTTTTATGATATTGCTATTGGTCCATATGTGCTATTTACTTAAACCTATGAATTCACCAGCATTAGCTGACTTTTAGCATGTTTTTCTCAGGAAACTGAGGTGTGTTAGCCGAGTGCAGAGCATGACGATGGTCGTAATAAATGATGGAAACATTTTTATTTATGCATTTACTCTGACAATTGGACCTTTTATTAAATGGGCTTCATTTTCATCTGAAATGGACTTTATGTAACGCTACATGGCTTGACTTATGTATTATATTTTAAAACGGATTTTCAATCCGTTCCCTATATCTTGTGTTATGATTATCCATCCCGTAGCACCTAAAGTGTATGCTTCCGCGAATATTATAATTTTGGGGGTGTTACAGATTGGTATTCAGAGCCTAGGTTATAGAGAACGTGGTTTATAAAAACCTTAAACTATAACCGATTTATGAAAAACTTTCCATCATGACCGCCGGATGCCTGCCAGTTTAGCTTGCTATGATTTGAGCATTACTTACTTTATTCGATTTAGTGTTATGATATGCTATTTGAGTATTATAATAAGCATATATGATATAAGTATTCCTATATACTTACACATGTCGCACCATATTTGTCACAGACTATGTCTCTCCCATTCGGCACACACTATTGTCACAACCTATGTCTCTCCCATTCGGCACACACTCCAAGGTAGCTACTACTGGACTCACTTCTCCGACACGGCAGCCAGTTCTATTCACGGATGACCCACTGATGGAGGTTGTTCGTGCTGCTGCTCAGCCATCTATTTTAGCTCAGCTTGTATACACCACTTCGGTATCTGCCTCACCATACTTACACAGATCTGCCACAGCACACCGTTCATCACCAGCTCAGCTGTACACCTTTACTCAGCATGATCATGATACCCCACCTGTTCGCCGACGCACTGCTCGTATGTCGGTATATTCTGGACCTTATCTGCGACTCTTGGATTTCCCAGTTTTACCACCTAGGAAGAGAGTCAGATCAGACTATGAGGATACTCCTGCTGACTCACCAGCTCAGTCACCTACATCATCTTCAGACCATTCCCCACCTAGTCAGAGACGTAGGAGATCAGTGGAGACCTATTCAGATGAGGATCCAGAGCAGGTTCAGGATGAGCCTACTCCTACTGTGACTGCACCTACGGAGCACACTCCTATGGGTATAGATGATGATAGGGATAGGGATACTCCTATGGATTTAGATCAGGTTATGATGCCGAGGGATGGTAAGGGCATCATGGAGGATGTTCAGGGATTATTTGAGGATGGACAGAGTTTGAGAGATGCACAGTTTCAGGGTGTGTTTGAGGTTAGACAGAGCTCCAGAGATGCTGAGATTCAGGGTTTGGATGACAGTCAGTGGTTAGACATTGCTTGTGATGTTAGCATGGGTGTACGTGCAACTAGTCCAGAGTACACACCGTCATCTCCTTTTTTCATGCCACCATCTTCGATGCCTACTCCACTTCCATCACCAGTGGTTTCTCCGCTTGCAGAGCTTGAGGAGCCTACTGAGATGGAGCAGATCTGGATTCAGCTGATGAACCAGGTGAATCTACTTGATGTACATTCGGATCAGCTTGGGAGATTGGAGCAGTCTGATCGTATTCAGACTGTGGAGAGGCGGATTGGGACTATTGATCAGGCATCTTGTGTTCTATTTGAGGAGTTGTACTCTGACCGTAGAGTGATGATTGGATAGAGAGCTAGATTGGATGCTCTAGAAAGGTTACACGGCAGGGAGCTTAGAGGGTTAGATTTCAAGGCCATTGATTTAGGCAGAGGCCAGAGTAGGATATTGGGTATGATGAGACGAGCCAGAGGTGTTGACCGTATTCAGTGGCAGAGGATTTCGACTGCTGAGTACACCATTGGAGTAGTGATGAGGGAAAACCAGGAGCTTAGGGATCGCATTGACCAGTTGGAGACCGCTATTGGAGGATTGACTTTGGGCTTGGAGGAGTTACGCCTAGCCAGTGACCAGGCTTAGATTGTAGTAGTTGATGATGTATTCATTAGGAGGATTAGTATTTCCGTAGTACTTTAGAGCTAACTATTGACCAAGCTTGTAATTTTGTGAACCTTTATCTTTTGATATATATAACAAGCTTAGTCTTTCCTATCTGATTATTCATTTTTTTTCCTCTGTGGTTGACTTTATTCTTGTATTCTGTTTTCGCTATCCACATATCCATATGATTTATTTTTCTATAAACAAAAATCTCATTTATCGCCATCTTTTGTGATGCAGATAAATGGTACCAAAACAAAAGTCAACCAGAGTCACACGAGGACAAACCGCCAACACACCTATTCCGACAAGGTCAGTGAGGGGAAGGACTGCTGAGAATGTCGCCCCAACCAGAGCCGCACAAGGCTAGACTGCTGAGAATGTTGCACCAACTAGGGCCGCAGCTACTGCCCCAGTGGTGAATCAAGCAGCACTGGATCAGCTTGTTGCTGATCGTGTGGCCGCCGCTCTCGTAGCCGCTAACAATTCGACCACCAACACCGGAACATCTAGGCCAGTGACGAACAGCCGAGGTTGTACTTACTCTGAATTCCGAAAAATCATGGTTGGAGGATTTGGAGGAACAGAGGGAGCCGTTGGTTTGACTAGATGGATTGAGAAGTTAGAAACCGTGTTTCGTATCAGTGGTTGTAATGAGGACGACAGGGTCAAGTATGCATCGTTCACTTTCATGGATGCCGCTTTGACCTGGTGGAACAACTATATGAAATCGGCTAACATGGATGTTGCTTATGCCATGCCGTGGGAAGATTTTAAGGAACTAGTAATTAGGAAGTATTGCCCACGAAATGAGATTAAGAAGTTGGAGATAGAGTTTTGGAATTTGAAGGTACAAAACAACAACATCGCTGCTTACAACCAGAGGTTTCAGGAGTTGGCTTTGCTATGTCCAGAAATGGTTCGGACTGAAGAAAGATTGATTGAGAGGTATACCGGTGGTTTACCGAGGTCCATAAGAGGTGATGTGACTACCTCAAGAGCTGCAGATCTTCATGAGACCATGGAGATAGAAAACAAATTGATGGACCAGGAACTGGAGGACATTCCAGAAAAGAGTGCTGACCACAAAAGGAAGTGGGAAGATCACTCCAAGGGTAACAACAGCAGCTCTCAGAACAAAAATCAGAATGTAGGCAAGGCTTATGCAGTTGGTTCAGGAGACAAGAAGGGTTATGACAAGAACACACCTTTTTGTAACCGCTGCAAGTTACATCATAGGGGACAGTGCACAGTGAAGTGCAACAACTGCCAGAGGATAGGGCACTTGGAAAAGAACTGTAGGGCAAGACCCCTAGCCACCGCTCAAGCAGCACCACCCTACAACCGTAAGGCGGAAGTCACCTGTTTTGGGTGCGGTGAAAAGGGTCACTATCGGAATGAGTGCAATAAGCCCCGAAACCAAGGAAACGGTGGTGGACCAGGAAACCAGGTAGCAATGGTTAACAATGGGAATCAGGGTAATGAAGGAAGAGCCCGTGGAAGAGTTTATGCTGTGGGCAGAAGGGAAGCCCAGGACGACCCGAACGTGGTGACGGGTACGTTTCTTTTAAATAATCGTTATGCTTCAGTACTTTTCGATACGGGAGCAGATAGAAGTTTTGTATCAACCGCTTTTAGTCCTTTACTCGATATCGCCCCGACCACCTTAGATAATGCCTTTGATGTAGAACTAGCAAACGGAAACCTAGAAAGAGTCGGTACCATTATAAGGGGTTGCACTCTAAACTTATTGAACCGTCCATTCAACATTGACCTGATGCCAGTAGAATTGGGTAGCTTTGATGTCATCATAGGGATGGATTGGCTATCGAAATATCATGCCGTCATCGTCTGTGATGAGAAGGTCGTCGGAGTACCCTATGGGAACGAAGTTCTGATTATTGAAGGCGACCGCTCTGATCGTGTGAGTTCGTCGAGATTGAGCATCATCTCGTGTACGAAAGTGCAGAAGTACATCGAGAAGGGATGCTATCTCTTTTTAGTTCATGTCACGGAAAAGAAAGAAAAGGAACCTAGAGAGAAAAGGTTGGAAGACGTGCCAATCGTAAGGGATTTACCAGAAGACTTACCAGGACTTCCACCGACCAGAAAAATCGAATTTCAAATCGATTTAGTGCCAGCAGACGCGCCGGTAGCGCGAGCACCCTATCGTTTAGCACCTACGGAATTACAGGAGTTGTCCGATTAGTTGGCCGAACTGTCTGGAAAAGGTTTCATCAGACTGAGTTCTTCACCTTGGGGAGTTCATGTCTTGTTTGTTAAGAAGAAGGATGGATCCTTCAGGATGTGTATTGACTAACGGGAACTGAATAAGCTAACCATTAAGAATAGATACCCACTCCCGAGGATAGAAGATTTATTTGATCAGTTGCAAGGTTCATCGGTTTATTCTAAGATAGACTTGAGATCGGGTTATCACCAGCTTCGAGTCCGGGAAGAGGATATCCCGAAGACCGCATTCCGAACCCGATATGGCCATTACGAATTTCAAGTTATGCCATTCGGCTTGACAAATGCACCAGCAGTATTCATGGATCTCATGAATCGTGTGTGTAAGCCGTATTTGGATAAATTTGTGATAGTGTTCATTGATGATATCCTGATATATTCTAAGAATGAGCAAGAGCATGAGGAAGAGTTATATGCTAAGTTTTCGAAGTATGAATTCTGGATATCGACTGTGCAATTTCTTGGTCACGTGATAGATAAGCAAGGAATTCACGTAGATCCTGCTAAGATTGAGGCAATTAAGGATTGGGCAACGCCCACAACACCGACGGAAATACGACAATTTTTAGGACTTGCCGGTTATTACCGAAGGTTTATAGAAGGTTTCTCTAAGATAGCTAAGCCATTGACGAAACTGACCCAAAAGAATGTGAAATACGACTGGGGAGATAAGGAGGAAGAAGCTTTTCAACTCCTTAAGGAAAGATTGTGTAGTGCACCTATTTTGGCTTTACCCGAGGGTAGCGAAGATTTTGTTGTGTATTGTGACGCATCACACAAGGGTTTGGGAGCCGTGTTGATGCAGAGAGAAAAGGTAATAGCATACGCTTCTCGACAGTTGAAAACCCATGAGAAAAAATACACCACCCATGACCTAGAATTAGGATCAGTCGTATTTGCACTAAGAATTTGGAGACACTATCTTTATGGAACTAAGTGTGTAGTGTATACCGATCACAAAAGTCTACAGCATATCTTGACCAAGAAGGAGCTGAACATGAGACAGCGCCGATGGTTGGAGTTGCTTAGCGACTATTATTGTGAGATCCATTACCACCCAGGCAAGGCAAATGTTGTTGCCGACGCCCATAGCAGAAAAGAGCGGATCAAACCCCTCAGAGTCAGATCGTTAGGGATGACGATCAACTCGCCACTTCCAGCAAAGATACTTGAGGCTCAGGGTGAGGCACTCAAGGATGAAAATCGATCGCGTGAATGGATTCACAGAATGCCAGAATTAGAGAACAGCCTTGTAAGAAGATCCAATGGGATTTTATGTTATGGAGACAGGTATTGGATTCCATTGTATGGAGGAATTCGTGATTTGATCATGCACGAATCCCACAAGTCCAAGTACTCCATTCACCCAGGATCTGACAAGATGTATTTAGACTTGAAAAAGTTGTATTGGTGGCCAAACATGAAGGCCGATATAGCTGAGTACGTCAGTAAGTGTTTAACGTGCTCAAAGGTCAAGGCTGAACACCAGAGACCGTCCGGTCTGCTTGTTCAACCTGAGATCCCAGAATGGAAATGGGAGCGTATCACTATAGATTTTATCACTAAGTTGCCTAAGACATCGAGTGGTTATGACACGATTTGGGTAATCGTTGACCGTCTCACTAAATCAGCGCATTTCTTTCCTATAAAAGAAAATGCCTGCATTTATAAACTCGCGCAGTTGTATGTGAAGGAAATTGTAGCAAGGCATGGTGTGCCTGTTTCTATTATCTCTGATCGAGACAGTCGGTTCACGTCTAATTTTTGGAGGTCGCTTCAGGATGCATTGGGAACCGACCTTGACATGAGTACAGCTTATCATCCTCAGACTGATGGTCAAAGTGAGAGGACCATTCAGACATTAGAGGACATGTTGAGAGCCTGTGTGATTGATTTCGGGAATGGCTGGGACAGGCATTTGCCTTTAGCCGAGTTTTCCTATAACAACAGCTATCACACCAGCATTAAAGCTGCACAGTATGAAGCACTTTATGGTCGTAAGTGCAGATCGCCAGTTTGTTGGGCTGAAGTAAGAGAAAGTCAACTTACCGGACCGGAACTAGTCCACGAGACTACTGAAAAGATCGTGCAGATCAAGAGCCGAATGCAGGCGGCTCGTGACCGTTAAAAGAGTTATGCCGACAAGAGGCGGAAACCCCTTGAGTTTCAAGTGGGAGATAAAGTGATGTTAAAGGTCTCGCAATGGAAAGGCGTGATCAGATTCGGCAAGCATGGTAAGCTGAACCCTCGCTATATTGGACCTTTCGAAATTCTTGCCAGGATCGGGCCGGTAGCCTACCGACTTGAACTGCCATCTGAGCTCAGTGCTGTGCATGACATTTTTCACGTCAGTAATTTGAAAAAGTGCTTGTCTGATGAAAGCGCCGTTATTCCTTTGGATGAGATTCAGCTTGATGAGAAGTTAAATTTTATTGAGGAGCCAATTGAAATCATGGACCGGGAAGTGAAACGGATAAAGCAGAGTCATATCCCAGTTGTGAAGGTCTGATAGAACTCTCGCAGAGGCCCCGAATACACTTGGGAGCGAGAGGACGAAATCAAGCGAAAATACCCTCATCTCTTTTCGAAACCAACGAGTAACGTAAATTGAAATCCGGGACGGATTTCCCGATTAGATGGGGAGACTATGACAAATGGTAATTTTCACGTTATTAATTAATGTTAATTGAGTATTAATTATTTTTAAGCTAAGCATTTGTATGCGCATTTGCATGTTTCTGGATATTTTTGAGCATTTTTGGGAGCTGTCCCGCATACTGTAGCTTACAGTCACTGCAGAAAAAGTATATTTTTGTCAGTAAGCCTAAATTATCACATTTCTGATAGTTACTGACAAGTCCCGTAATTAATTGAGAGCTTTCTCGCATTTCTCTGAAAAAACAACCGCACGCACGTACCGACAGCACAGTACACATGGTAACAGTCAAATAAATATATTTTTGAGTCAGTAATGATATTTTATTACATTTCTGACAAAAACGTGGATAAAAACTTTATTTTACGTAAACGTGTCCAAAAACGTCAAAACGAGACCTTACGGTCACGTTTTAGCTCAAACCGACACACGATACACCAACGCGGGTAAAAATTAATTTCACCCTCCCCATAATACCACCCCAACCGGCCATCAAATATTACTTCACCACTACATGAAAAATCTCCCACTAACTAGCTAAATGATATTTATAATACACAAATTTTACCCTAAATACTACTACAACTCACTACTTATCCATTACATCCTCAAACACTTTCCTAGATTATTTTTCTTCTTCTTATCATACGACACAACCATAACTCCATCATCCATAAATTTCTTTTGAAGTTCAAGAAAATCAAAGTGTATATTAAAGGTTTTTGGGTTATTTGGAACTTGGTTTGGGTAAATTTGGTGAAGCATTGGGTGATCTTGGTTCCTCCTTGGCTCGTTAATTTCACAATCATTGTAAGGATCCATAAAACTTTTCAAATCTTGTTAATCTCTTGTTCATTTGATGTCTAATGATGTTTAAAAGTGTTAAAAGTATATATTTTGTTGATTTGGAAAAATCTAGGGCTTGCATGATCTTATATAGTGCTCAACTTTTATGTGGTTTATGAACAAGTTTATAAATTTCTTGCTTGTGTGGTAAATCTTGTTACATATAGTGTTAGTTTGATGATACAAACACTAGTTACGATTTTTACGCGAAATTAATCAATATATAAGCTTTTGAGACTATATATGAGAATCGGCCAAAACAAAAATAAGAAATTATTGGGGTTTTGAAAAACATAAAATTTTGACTCAAATGGTGAAATGGTGGAAAATATAATAAAGTGCTTATTGGGAATAGATTGATAAATAAGATATAAGTTATAGAAAATAACTAATAAAAATGAGAAAATGAGTTGAAACAAATAATATGGGTCGAATGGACTTTATTTTAGTCGTAGTTGACTATTTGACTAAGTAGCTTATTTATTAGAGCTTATTTGATAAGTATAAAGTTTATTTGGTAACTAATAATCACTAATAAGTACTAAATATTAACGAAATGGGCTAAATGAGTTTTGGGCCATAAAACCTACGAAATTACTGTTGGGCCGAGCCCATGAGTGATTTTTGTAGTTTTGAATTTTTGACCAAACGGACCAAATAAACGAGTATAATGATTTTTAGAAACGCGTCGAGATATACGTTTTAACTAAAAGGGTGTTTTGGACTAAAAATGGTTATTGGGCTATTTCATGAAGTTTCGGCCCAATGAACAACTAAAATGACGAAATTGATTTTTGGAGTATTTTCTGACTCGCCGTGGTTATTGAGAGTTAACGAAACGATAAATATAACGAAAACCATTTTCGGACTTATTTTAGGACGTTTAGTCTCCGAAAGGGTAAAAATTGACATTTTCACTAAATTAACATTGAAATAGACTGTTGTTGACTTTTTGACAAAATATTGACTTTGTGTCGAAATCTATTGTTAATACGTAACAACAATGAATAATATAACGATGAAAATGTTCACGACTACTAAAGATATATATATCACAAACACCGTGCACATAACGTTAACTAGTTGAGATGTTTGAGGAAAATTGCAACATTTGAGGAATATGGAAACATTGTATAAACGAATGGGTCATGCCCAAATTTTCTAAAAATCTAACACTTAGAGTATTTTTGTGAAAACACTTAACTTAAGTAAACTTTATAAAAATTACTTAACAATGTTTTAATTTTTCTTATAATCAAAGTTGTATTATAAAGAGTAAACTGCAAAATACATCCCTGTGGTTTACACCTTTTGGCACATTACATCCCTGTCAGAAACTATTGGCAATATACATCCCCCGTTAGGCAAACGTTTGCCACATTACATCCCTAAGTTGGATGGGCGTTATCTTTCTCCGTTAAGTGTTTGCATCGTTAGTCCCTCCGTTAAAATGTTTGCACCGTTAGTCCTATGGGTTAAGTCTATTTGCACCGTTAGTCCTTCGTTACGTTTTCGTCTGGTATTTTTTTTGTTTTCGTCGCGTGTTTTTTACGTTTTCGTCTCGATTTTTTACGTTTTCGTCTGTTTTTTACGTTTCATCGTTTTCTTTTTTTTCGTTTCCATGATTTTTACGTTCGTTGTTTTTCTTTCATCGATATTTTTCGTTTTCGTCCGATATTTTTCGTTTTCGTCCATTTTTTTACGTTTTCGTCTGATTTTTTAAGTTTTCGTCTGTTTTTTTACGTTTTTGTCCGATTTTTTACGTTTTCGTATGATTTTTTTCGTTTTCGTCCGATTTTTTTCGTTTTCATCCATTTTTTTACGTTTTCGTCTGTTTTTTTACGTTTTCGTCCGATTTTTTACGTTTTCGTCCGATTTTTTTCGTTTTCGTCTGATTTTTTACGTTTTCGTCTGTTTTTTTACGTTTTCGTCCGATTTTTTACGTTTTCGTCTGATTTTTTACGTTTTCGTCTATTTTTTTACGTTTTCGTCCGATTTTTTTCGTTTTCGTCCCTTTTTTTCGTTTTCGTCCCTTTTTTTACGTTTTTGTCTGTTTTTTTACGTTTTCGTCCGATTTTTTACGTTTTCGTCTTTTTTTTACGTTTTCGTCCGATTTTTTACGTTTTCATCTGATTTTTTTCATTTTCGTCCATTTTTTAAGTTTTCGTCTATTTTTTTACGTTTTCATCTGATTTTTTACGTTTTCGTCTGTTTTTTTACATTTTCGTCCGATTTTTTTCGTTTTCGTCTTTTTTTTTGAAAAAAATCAGACGAAAACGTAAAAAAATAGAACAAAACATAAAAAAATAAATGAAAATGTAAAAAAATGGGGACAAAAATGAAAAAATTGGACAAAAACGTAGAAAAGCGGACGAAAACGTAAAAAAATGGATGAAAACGAAAAAAAACAGACGAAAATGAAAATAATGGGACCAAAACGTAAAAAAACCAGAAGGAAACGTAAAAAAACAGATGAAAACGTAAAAAAACAGACGAAAACGTAAAAAAATGGACGAAAATGAAAAAAATCGGACGAAAACGTAAAAAATCGGACGAAAACCTAAAAAAAACAGACGAAAATGTAAAAAATCGGATGAAAACGTAAAAAAACTGACGAAAACGTAAAAAAATGGGACGAAAACGTAAAGAAAATGGACAAAAAAGAAAAAAAATGGACGAAAACGAAAAAAATCGAACGAAAACGTAAAAAAACAGACGAAAACGTAAAAAATCTGACGAAAACGTAAAAATAAGACGAAAACGTAAAAAAATCTGACGAAAACTTAAAAAATCAGACGAAAACGTAAAAAAACAGACGAAAACGTAAAAAAATGGACGAAAACGAAAAAAATCGGACGAAAACGAAAAAAATCGGATGAAAACGTAAAAAAACAGACGAAAACGTAAAAAATCCGACGAAAACGTAAAAAACCAGACGAAAACGTAAAAAATCGGACGAAAACGTAAAAAACCGGACGAAAACGAAAAATACCAGACGAAAACGTAAAAAAACGGACGAAAACGTAACGAAGGACTAACGGTGCAAATAGACTTAACCCATAGGACTAACGGTGCAAACATTTTAACGGAGGGACTAACGATGCAAACACTTAACGGAGAAAGATAACGCCCATCCAACTTAGGGATGTAATGTGGCAAACGTTTGCGTAACGGGGGATGTATATTGCCAATAGTTTCTGACAGGGATGTAATGTGCCAAAAGGTGTAAACCACAGGGATGTATTTTGCAGTTTACTCTATTATAAATGATAGATAATATTTATAATATAATAATACTCCACTAACTCTATTATTTTATTTATTTCTAAAAGCTTATTTAATTAATTTTAATCTTAATTAATTAAATACAAAAGTAATTGATTTAACATATATATATATATCTACATATAATATATAACAATATGCGTATGATGTCATCAAATGCCATAATGCCCAGTAAGCGCCCTTAAATGCCCAGTAATCAGGCATTAATGCCCAGTAAGCAGCCATTAATGCCCAGTAAGCAGGCATTAATGCCCAATCATCATGCCACGTGGCAAATTTTCTACATGCTCAATTTTTTTTTATCATTTATTTTAATTTTGGAGTTTTTTCCATTTTTTTTACCATTTATTTAAATTATATGAAAATTCGGAATTTATCATATTAAAAAATGTCCATGCCGAGAATTGAACTTGGGTTGTTATTAAAATTATCACATATGATTACCACTAGACCAACACAATTTTTTGATTATATCTTGAAAAACCAAATCTATAAAGTTATGAAACCAATTATTGACCAGGAAATTAATTTCTTTGTTAGATAATTTAAATTTAGAACTTATCCACCATATCTAATACGTATTTAGAATTTTAAAAACCCAATTCCTTCATAATAAATGATGGGTTTTTGAATATTAGGATACATATTCATTCCTTAAATATAGCTTTGTTAAATATAAATATTAAAAAAAACCCACCTCCCACACAAAAAACTACGCTTCTTTTTCTTAATACGGTGTTTGTGTGTTTTTAGGTTTACAGACTCATACATTTTCGGATCCAGTATATGCAAACCAAGAGGTATTTGTTTGATGTTATTGTGGTGAATGATGTGTATATGTGCTTTATGTTTATGTGAATCAGAACAATGAAGGCAGTCATCAAAAGTGGATTGCTGAAGTCCTCTTCAGAAGCTTCAGAGTCATGTTTACGTGGGCAAGCTTTCAATTCCGAGCGCTGGTATAATGTTGATTTACAATTTCCAACTTGCTTCATTGTGTGTGTGTTTGTAGGTATAATAATCCTTATAAATTTATATATACTTCAGCATCAAAGGATACTAAAAGAATCATCGAGACCTTTTGAGATCATGGTAGTGGTTGGATTTCAGTCAAGTTGTCACATTCATACGCAGCAGTAACATAGAAAGAAATTTCGGTAAGGAACTTTGTATTTAGTAAATATTGCATCCTCATCTCCTATCTTGAAAACTTTACATGGATCTAATTATTGAAATTGTTGGTAGCTATGGCTGTGAAAATGAAAAGATCACAGAAGATTAATTCAGCAGCACAATGGGGCATAGTTGAGCCAACAATGAAAATGTAGGTAAGTTATAAAATTATTACTGTGTAGTGTAACATTTACTGTCAACGTTTTTTCCTTTTAACAAGAATCTAAACGAGAATGAGTCGACACATGCAGAAATAAAGCTGCTAACGCAAAGCTTCTTGCCAATCTCAGTTGCTCCAAGTCTGGTAGATCTGATATGGTTTTATTGCTTTCTCTAATAAATTTCGGTTTCCATTACATTTCTGACAAATCTGGATGGATTTAATGTTGACTTTGGTTTAATGATATTCTTTTTGGTTTTGTAAAGGCTGAGAGAAGAAGACAAAAAGAAGATCTTCGTAGGGAGAGAGAGAAGCTATGAAGCTAAAGGCTTTTGTGGAAAAGGCGGCAGCTAAAAAATTTGCTAAAGAATCTATGGAACTAATTGAGGATGAACGTCTTGAATTGTTGGAATTAGCTGCTTCTAGCGAAGGGTTGACGTCAATAGCTTCACTTGACTATGAAACCTTACAAACTCTTGATTCTTTTCGAGGTACATACCACTTTTTCCCGTTAGTAACCATTATATTTGTCCCATTTTCATCATATTGAGGAGGCTTTAGATATCGACTAATTGGATTAAGCCTACAAAATACAGTATGTGATAATGTATTAAGCCTACTGATACGAGTTACAAAAATTACAGATCACTTATGTGTCTTCCCACCGAAGTCTGTGCAAGCGCATCTAAAACGTCCGTTCTCAGTTCATCCATGGATTGATTCAGAAGAAAATGTTGGAAACCTTTTCATCCGGGATGGTTATTGTTCACGAATTACATTGAGATGCTTGAATTTTGACTACGGTCTATGGTGTAAGACATATATTAAAATTAATTCTAGGTATAGACATGTAGAAAAGTAAAATTTACTTCCTACTACTTTCTATGATTTTAACCCTTTAAGCATGGTTATCGCTCAGTACCATACGTTCTACCCTATCCTGACGCATCTCCAAACCAAATGACTATTTAGAATCGTTGCTTCTATTTTCACTATTTAGAATCGTTGCTTTTATTTTCACTATTTAGAAGTCTCAAAGTTCACGTTTGGGAAAAAGAATAAAAGAAATGCGCTTTTGGTAGAATGGTTTGTGTGCTCCATCCATATGTGTTGTTGATTTAATATTTGTACTCATGGGTTTTTAGATATCTTCTTTGTATTAGTGTTTTATTTGGAAATGTTTATTTGATTTGGATTTATATTCATCAGTGTGCAAAGTTTAATTGACTCTTTTCGTCTGAGTTCACGATCAATTAGCACAAATGTTCCCGGAATTATATGGATTATGACTGCAAAATTTTGTGGGTACTTGGATTAAGGGTTTGGGAACGAAACAGCGAGCATTGAAATGATAGATGGAATTTGATTTCAGGGTATGAGTTATAAGATTAGGAATCAAATCCTCAAAGTTAACGACTCTCTATACTTAGTTTAAAATTTTAGTACCATTCCCTTTACACCTCTCATATTAGTATCATTTTTGTGTGTGTCTGGTCAGGTAATGGAACAATGTGTTGCTAGACTTGATGTAGCCATGTTCAATGCTATTCTTCGTGAATCAGCTCATGAAATGCCAACGATCATGTCTCAGATCCTATTGTCGAGTCTAGAGTTTTGCCTATTCCAGCTGGTGATCTAAGCTTTGGGTCTGGTGCACAACTAAAAAACGCGGTATGCACGTAAACTCCCATCTATAAAATCTTGAAAGAGAAAATTTCATAGTCAAACTGAATATTGGTGGCAATTCTGACCCGTTCACTTATGAATGGGTTGATTCGGGTTATGCATTTCCAAGCAACCCGACCTGATACCAGTGTAGCGAAATTTTCATTTTCCAAGATGACATCTGGTCCATCGGCGTCAAGCACTTCACTTTTCCCAGGAGCTCAAACTGGAGCTGCACTTACAAAATCATTGCCTGTAGTTTCTAATGCACAACCGAAACTGGAAAATCTTAGACATCACACTCCATCAAGGCTGTTAAATTCTGAGTCCAATCTATCAGAACAACACAGCGTAAATAATCTTGAACTTATGCATATTTGACTTTCAGTTAATATTTTTATATATATATCTTAAAATGTATGTTTTACATTAGTGCCCTTCAACTGATTTTCTATCGGCTCTATATGAGGTTTTATCTATTGACCTGTATACTAATTTTTACCTAACTGGTTTATATAGGTTGAAGAGATGGCAAAAGAACTCGATGCCCTGCTGGATTCTATTGAAAGACCAGGTGGTTTCTATTATGCTTCTGTTGCTGCTCATGAACCATCTGTTGCGACACTAGAAGAAGGCATTCAGCTACTTTCATACAGATGCCAAACATGGACAGTGAGTTTCTTCAAATTATTTCTTACCTTATCTCCATTTGGTATTTTGGTTTTTCATTTTAACTCCTGTATGAACGTTGTATGACTATTGAGATTTTCATTTCCAAGCAAAGCTTCTCTAAATAATATTCATTATCTTCTCTACTTTATTTATGTTTTTTTACTGCTTCAAATATGTATAGTTATTCCTCCTTTTTTTTTTTTTTTTTTTTTTTTTTTTTTAATTAAAGAAATGGTGCTTGCAACGTTACTTTTGATCTACATATAGTTTGACTTTCTGTACCCTGAAATAGTTTCCATACTGACCTTGTAGGACACAATGCATCAAGGGATTGAAGAGGTTCAACTTCTTGATAATACAGTTCAAGGTATCATAAGTTTCTTAACTTAGTTTTTCTTGATCTAATTCTGTCACCATATTTATTGCCAAATACCATGCGTTTTTATGATTATCTAATTCTTTGATCATCTGTCTTATCTTCTTTTAGTTTTAGCAAGGAAAATATATATGGAAGCACTTGTAAAGCATGCTACAGATAGTCAATACTTGGATATTTGGAATCGCCAAAATTTGAGCTCTGAATTGAATATGAAGCGCAGAAATATATTAGAGATCAATCAGGTATCCAGTTGTTTGTGGATAGGTTATTTATTTATTATTATTGTTTTTTTGGGTTTTGATTCTTTTGATAATGTGTCATCCTGACAATTTTAGTATGCCAGAATTTGACAAACCAGGTAATACAACTTGAAAGGCATTTAAACACCCTTGAGCTCGAAAGGTTTGGTGATAAAAGTGATGTCCAACTGAATCGCAAATCTTTCCATTCCAAACATAACCCACCTAGGTATGAGGTTTCTCATGTGGCACATTTTAGTTGTATTAAATATTTTTGTTCATCTATGAACTTGATCTTAATTGAAAAGTATCTCTTTGATTTCAGACATGTTCAGCCTTTGCACAGTTTACACAACACAATGAATGCACAATTAACAGCTGCTGAGAAACTTTCTGAATGTCTTTCTAAGCAAATGGCCGCGCTTAAAGTTGAAACGGCACCTGCGAAGAAACAGGATGTGAAAAAGGAGTTATTTGACACAATTGGAATCTCCTACGATGGATCCACTTTCAGTTCTCCAGGTCAACAAAAAGTTAAGGAGATACCACCAAAAAGTCAACAAGTTTCTTCAAGGTCAGCTGCTGTTCATTCTGATCTGATGCAAATAACTGAAGGAAAAAGTTAACATTTTACTGTTCATCATGTACCTCATCTTCTTTTAGAACATAAACAATGCCATTATATCCACTAAATTCAGATAAAGTAAACATAAAACCAATCGTTTGCAAAATCAAATGAAATAACCCATGGAAACTTATCTCTGTTTAAAAGCTCCAATTTACAACGTCTTGTGTCTGCTTCCACTTCAAGGACCAAAACCATGTAAACCTTTAGAGACAATGAAAGGTATTTTCGCCCGTGTTATTTTATTATGGTATTGGCCTTCATAGCTTTTCAAAAGTTCAATAAGTCCATAAGCCGTATAAATTAGCTTAAACAAACAACCCCGGAAATTTTGCCGAACAGTAGAATATGTAATGCGTTTAAACTGTTCGTATTTTATTTCCGTGAGTATTCTGAGCTGCTCTTTAGTAAGGATATAAAGGTTTAATCTATTTATGTGTTTTTAGGATTTTTAGAAGATGGTTGAGGAAAACTTTGATGAACAAGAGACGGAAGTGATGCCTGAGAACTCTGTTCCCGTAGAGGTTCAGGTTTCTGAGAATGAACAAGATGGGGTCACAGATGTTTGTATTTTTCAGAAGTTCAGGTTTGCAAATTCTCTCCTTATGTGATTATATTGATTTAAGCAATATGTTTGTCATTAGCAAGATGACTGTATATTTATATTAAATTTTGTATATACAGGAAAACGGGTAGTCAATTCTGATCTGACCAAAACGAAACTTGCTAAAGTCAAGGAAGCCTTGGACATGGATACTATGGTACTAAATAAAGTTAGGAGATCGGAAAATGTCATATTGGAAACATATAACAATGACTCATATACTCATTCTAATAATGGATTCCATGATTTGTATCAAGATAGAATTGTTCTTCAATTTTTTAACACGTATAAATTTATTTTCTATGATACTTATCATTGTTCTTTTTACATATAATACATGAGCACTATTTTTGTGAACCATTATTTTGTTTAACATACTTGCCGTTATTCATTATTTATTTTACATGCATATAATTTTGTCAAACAATATTATACAGGTTTTGTGCCTCTTTTATTATATGATTTCTTTGTTAGTATGTTCCAAAATAATTTTTACGATCGTTATTATTGCATAATAGTCATACTTAAAAAATGGACAAATAATTTTTAGGTCTCCACACGTGCCGTGCATCTAAATGTTGTTAAATCATGTTTAACAACTTTGCTAAATGTTTGTGTGAAAATATCATAATGATTATAAATGTAAATTTGGTGGCTTTGGGCTTATTTTGTTTTAATATGTGTTAAGCAGGAAGTGGAGTGGATCATGAGGTAGAAGCTTTGAAGGCTGAAATGGCGAAGTTGCAGAAGGGGAAAGGTGAGACGTGTTTTATATTATGACATAGTATGCAACTTAAATTTACTATAGTAGAATCATTTTAGGTGAAAACACTATACGATTATTAGTTAAGTACCGGTATTGAGCTTATGAAATATAAGCCGAAACAAATAAGCCCATACAGCCGAAAATAAGCTGAAACAAAAACCACATGATTTTTTTTGGTTTTGGGTGTTTTGTAGGAGAAGGTTGTAAACAGAAACCCGAGTAAAAATTCTAAGTTGAGTTCTCTTGAAACACGACCGATGGCATTGGATGGGCAGGTCGGGGAGGTTGGGTAACAGGTACAAAGGGGTTGATCTTTGCAAGAGTTGAAACTGGTGAGGTTGGGCTACCTGTTTTTGCATTATTGTATTATTCTTAGCTATTACAACAACGTAGTGCATAACTGCATACTCTTTGATCAGTGTCATGTTGGATGGGTTGGGTGATGTGTTGCAACATGTTTAGGTGAACTCGGCTACGATGCTTAGGGTGGGTCAAAATGGGTAGTTTAGGGTCTGGGGTGGGTTGAATCGAAATTGTTTTTGTCTTGCGTCTGAAGAATTACACATAATGCATACAAATTTAATAGGGTGAGCTTTAGAGAAAGAAACTTATTTATAATACATATGAAACTGACGAAGACCTATTATTGCCGTCCTCGGTTTAGAATTTACTTATGATTATATTTCACGATGTTTCAGATGTACAGCAATCATGTTTCTGCATCAATGGAACGAGACGTATTTGCAGCAAACAAAGAACCTATACATGGACTTTCTCCAAAGGCACCACCGAACAGGTAATTCCTTCTAATCTAAATTTCCTGTTATTACATAATCTACATTCTAGCTATGGTAAATCAGTAAACTCAGGGTCCCAAATAATTTTGCGTTACGATATACCATAAGAAATTTGCAGCAAACAATTATTTTGCATATTCGCTTGCTTATCCGAATTTTTTATCTTCTCATCAACAACTGAAATAAACTATTTTGTTTGGGTGCTTTTTGGTTGTTTAAGTGATCTGGAATCCTGTTCTTACCTCTTTCGTATAACCCTCAACGAGAAATGTTTAAAGTAGAATGCAAGGCAGAAATGAAGTACGTTTAAACAGGCTGCTGCATTATTAAAGTGTGTTTGGAGCAGACCAACTCACTGAAGAAACAAGGAGTAGACATGAAGAAACGGGTTTTGCCACAGATGGAGGAATGGGTACCACGTCGCGGAACATCTCTTGCATCATGCTATATGCAGCAGATGTGAACCTTAATTTTGTATAAATCTCAGAATTATGTGCATGTTGATTCGCACATTTTGTGCACTCCTGTAAGTATTACCCACCTTAGAAGCCGAACATTAGGGTATGTAATGCTGAAATGAAGTTTTTTTTCCTCTTTTTTACAGGTAGTACCTGACATTGATCAGGATGGGGTTTCCGAGATGATTGTTGCAGTCTCATATTTCTTTGACCGTGAGTGAGTAGCCTCTTTATCTACTAATTTATGACCCTAATTTCATTTTTTGGAGCTTGATAGGACTTTGGTTTTATATGTATATATTAGTGCACTTCGACGGTCTAAATATAGTACTCATTATGCTTCGTTCAGACAATTACCTTATGCAAAGTAGATAATAGCTGTTAACTGCCACAGGATTTTATATCATGTTTGGATTATCTAAAACAGTGCTCAAACACAAGATTCAAATGCTCAAAACCATTGGACTTAATATAAAGATTGGTTAGAATTGGTTTGTGGTGGGTGTGATTTTCCGACCCACTGTTTGGACTAAAACCCAACAGTAAGGGTGCAAGTTAGTTTTGTTGATTTTACTCACATTTGGAGCATATTGTGATGCTAATAGTATTACACACAATTTACATATTCTTGTGATTATGGTGGATGATATAAACGTTTTCATCTTTGCCGCCCCCTCTCTACTTCATTGCTTGACCAAAAAAAGAAAACATCAGTAGGTTATTAGTTGGTATGTAATATAATTATGCAACTTACATATTAGTTATTTTGCTGATATATGTTTATATATATCTTCTTGGCTGAAGAAGTTATTATATTTATATGATTCGTTAACATCATTAGTTGTTATGATGTTTTATGCAGGAAAAAAAAAAGGTACGTCTCCTTATATTGATTTAGAAAGGTATATTACATGATCTTTTGATTTTAATCAAAGTGGTTTCGTTGATTGTGATTAGTTTAATTCAGATAGAAATTGAAGTTGCCTGGATATATTTATAAATCTTGCAGGAGGTATCGGATGGTTTCGGGTGAACATGGAAAATATAAAGATTAGGAATGCAAACTTGGAGGAGCCTCGATCAAACGGAATCTGATATTAAAAACAGGAAAAGCGTAGATTTCAACGAACAAGCTCAACGCTTTTGTTGTAAGTTTTTGGAGTGCTTAAATTTGTATTTTTACAGATTGTTTCTGCCACCAAATCTTACTTTGAAGAAATTTGTTGAATTAGATCTTGGAAAGGAATCAACTTTAATAAAATTTATTGAAATTAAATTGTGTACAAAGGGTTAAAGGGATAAGCAGTTTTTTCCGCAATTTAGTGGAGCTTTGTGTATAGCATCAAAGGATTTGACGACTTCTCTAAATAATATGTTCATCATAAAGATGGGGATCATTATTTCCCTTTCTTTAAGAATTCAGTTCATACTATTTTTTGTATTGATTCATGTCGTCAAGGTAATTTTTCTTTGTTTTGAATAAAGCCTTTTTTGACTGAATTTCAGCGTCTTTAGATGAAAATGTAACACAGAAAATTGGTCAAGTTAAAGACACGGGTCAGACGGGTCATTCCACTCAACAAACACGGGTTAGACGGGTCATCCCACTCAACAAACACGGGTCATAATATATTGTGAAATACTTTTTTTCTTTTACTTATTACCGGTATATATATGTGCACAACGATTAGCTGAATCAATTGATCGAAACAAAATTGAAATTCGTGTAGAAAATGATAAGGAAATGAAGCTTTTAATGAGTATTAATGGTGTAATTTTGTCACATTATTGTACTTACTGTTGATACCCCGAGCCTCGATCGAACGGAATCTGATATTAAAAACAGGTAAAGCGTAGATTTCAATGAACAAGCTCAATGCTTTTGCTTTAAGAATTCACTTCATACTATTTCCCTTTTCTTTAAGAATTCACTTCATACTATTTTTTATATTGATTTATGTCGTCAAGGTGATTTTTCTTTGTTTTGAATAAAGGCTTTTTTGACTGAATTTCAGCATCTTTAGACAAAAATGTAACACAGAAAATTGGTCAAGTTAAAGACACGAGTCAGACGGGTCATTCCACTCAACAAACACGGGTCAGACGGTTCATCCCACTCAACAAACACGGGTCATAATATATTGTGAGATACTTTATTTCTTTTACTTATTACTGGTATATATATGTGCACAATGATTAGGTGAATCAATTGATCGAAACAGAATTGAAATTAATGTAGAAAATGATAAGGAAATGAAGCTTTTAATGAATATTAATGGTGTAATTTTGTCGACAGAATCAGGTATAGTGAACATTTTAACTTGACAACCAGAGAATTTATACGCCCAATTATTTAATTTTCAGAATGGCTGCAGCAGCATTTAATGGATGTATTGGTGCTATCAAGTCTCACGGGTACATCAACAATTATGCACTTCATCAAGAAGTCGGAAATAGTTCTCTGCGGTTGAACTCAAACGGTTTCAAGATTGATCTTGGAGTGTCACTGCATGTTATTTGGCATATGCCAGTCCATGTCACTTTGTAACTTTTTTTTTTTCTTTTTTTTTTTCTTTTTTTAAATAATTATGTTCGATAAACATTGTTTTCTTTTCATTCTTAATGCATTCATTTAATACTTTGGTATGTTTATAATTTATTTTCATTAATTTAATTTTTCCAACGATATTTATAAAGCTCGCCCACCCATCGGACGGGCTATGCTACTACAAATGTTGTTTATAAAGAAGCGTTATTCCGCATTTGAGTTTAAATCATATACTATGGCGTTGCAAAGAACAGTTTAACAAACACAAACAATTTGACAAACAGTTGTAGTATTCTTTTAAAAATATGAGTATAATAAACAAATTTTTAACACCAATATTTAACTAAACAAAAAAAAATATAAACGATAATTACAAGTCATGTCCGCCCATTGATGAATTTGTGAAAGGATTTTTGGACTATTTATGTTCAGTAAAATGGTTCCTTTAGGGCGGGCTTTGAATTTTTAATCATATATAATTGGCTCTATTTTATTTTATTTAATATAACAAACTTAAATCATAATTTTAAGTTAACTAAAACCATCAAGCCAAATAAAACAAACGTCCTTAAAAATAATTTTAGAATAACTAAAACTATCCAAATTATAATTACAAGTTATGCCCGCCTATCGGGCGGGCTACAATTTTTTAACCATATATAATTGACTCTATTTTATGGTATTTAATATAACAAACTTAAAACATAATTTTAAGTTAACTAAAACCATCCAAATTATAATTACAAGTCATGCCCGCCCAACGGCCGGGCTTTGAAGTCTAACATAAATTTAAAACTTAGTTATTGTTGTAAAACGGATAGTGCATGAATTCTTTATTCATTTTCAAATATAAGCTATTCAAGTTTAGGCTAGATACACTTATATGCCTCCGGCGTGAAAGAAAATAAAATGCTTCGTATTAGTACAAATAATAAAGGACGAAATATTCACATCAAAAAACAACCAAACAACAAATATGGGTGGCTATATTTTATTGTTTTTACATATACGTCACTACATTTTATTGTGTTTTTCATGTAACAAAATTGAAACATAGTTTAAATACGACAAAAACCACCCAAACTATTATTACAAGTCATGCCCGCCCAACGGGCGGGCTTTGAAGTCTAGTATATATATATAGCCCCCCTATATATATATATATATATATATATGTGTGTGTATATATATAGATTTGCGTTCATGTGGTGAACATTTTAAAATAAGATACAATAGGTACCAATCAAAACTTGCCATGTCACCTTTTGATTTTTAACTAAATGTAGTGCTTTCAACTCCATCATTTATTTGGTCAACAAAACTCCATCAATTATAAAACCTAATCTCCTCATTCATCTCATCATAAACTGCCATTCACCCCAGTGCCCCACCCAAACATTTTCCTTCTTCACCTGCTATGATAGCCGCTCTCCCTATCAAAGCCTCTTTCCTCTATACTCGCAACCCTATGTAACAGACGTACGTCATTGTCATATTGCATCTCATCTCCCAAAAGAAAAAAAAGGCTCACCATCTTATAAGATAACCACCCTTAAATGATTAAAATCTCACATAATTTTTTTTAAACCTCAAAGATCAAAATGCTTCTCATTGTTTTCTGGGCATTTTTTGGCGACCAAAAAGACGATTCTCGTCATTTTTTGGCAACCCAAAATATGGTTATAATCATTAGCTGGCCTCATCTACCATGTGAGTAACCGCTGTTGTTGTGCATGACGAAACCGGTGGCCGGGTTTTTCTTGTTGTTTTTCAGATATGGCTGGATTTTTCTAGTCGTTTTTTAGATATGGCCGGATTTTTCTTGCTTGTTTCGACCACCACATCCTTCGTTGAGAAAAAACAAGACAACCAGATCGTTCACCTTCGTCGCCTAAATTATTCATCGGATCCGTCGCTGCTACTAAATTTTGGTTATACTCTTGTACGCCGTCTAGACCCTTACTGATGTCGAAATCATTGTTGCATGCGACATCTATGTCGCCTTGTGTATCAAAGTGTTGAATCTTGTTCATGTTCATTTGTTAGATAATTTTAAGAATCGTGTAGGTTTTTACTTGCACTTAAGTTATATTAAATTTTTGGACTAACTTTGTTAGTATGCATATATTTGTTGTGCTTAGAAAAACATTCATATAAACTGAAAAGACACTGAATGTCGAAGGTTCGACAAAAAAAAAAGATTTTGTTGCCTAAACATCTATGAGATCCTATATTCCTATACATTAAAATATTAAATATTAACTTGTTTCTTTTTGTTGGGTACAGATGGACATGTTAATCTTGGAAAACCAAGTGTGTCAAAAAAAAAAGTCGAAAAATTTAGCGTGTTACTACAAAATACGAAGTATTATGAAACTTATTCTGTCACAAAAAAATGTATCAAAAAATTTTGTGTGTCAATAAAAATATATCATGAAACTAAGTGTGTAAAAATACTTAATTTATAACTAGAAACGTGTCACCAAAATTAGTGTGTCACTATAAACATATAAAAAAATTTAGTGTGATAAACAAATTGTGTCACTAGAAATATATTAAAACTAATTGTGTCATTAGAAACATGTCACAAAAATTAATGTGTCACTACTAATGTATTAAAATTTGGTAGTGTGTCACTAAAAATATACTAAAATTTTAGTGTGTCAGTGTGTCACTGAAATTTTAGTGTGTCACTATACTAAAATTTGGTAGTGTGTCACTAAAAATATACTAAAATTTTAGTGCGTCAGTACACACTAAAAATATACTAAAATTTTAGTGTGTCAGTACACGCTACACGCTAAAATTTTAGTATATTTTTAGTGACACACTACCAAGTTGGCGTATATCAAAGAAACTAAGTACTGCATAAAAAAAAAAAATAAATAAATAAATAAAATAATAATTAAAAAAAAAAAAAAAAAAAAAAAAAAAAAAAAAAGAAGTATGCTTAGTGATTTGTTAAGAAGATTATAAAATATTCTATACAATTTAAAGTGATGCATCGCTACTATACATAGGAAACTGGTTATAAAACTTGTTAAAAGAAAAAGAAATTGAAATTAATGGTAACTTTGCACGTGATGGTTGTTATATGAAAATGGCTCTACTATTTTGAGTATTTACAGAAATGCCATTCAATTAATAAAATCTGATGATACCATTAATAAGATCTAATGGCATAATCACTCATACATCCAACGGTTCAGATTTGTGCCTATTTTCTTTCATTTTAAAGTGTACACCACAATAACGCCACCCTATATATATATATATATATATATATATATATATATATATATATATATATATATATATATATATATATATATAGGGGGACTTTCAAACGAGAACTATTTTATCCGCAAGAACTGAGAGAACCACCAAAAACATACATGCACGCCTTTTAAAATAAAATAAAAATACATGCAAATCATCAATAATCGTAAACATCCACCTATGTTCTTCAATATCATTATGAACTCATCCTCTTTTTTCACAAAAACCTTACACACGGCCGCAATATTGTCGTTGCACGTTTTATAAGAACATACATGCACACCTTCAAAGAAAATTTTTGTATTTCGAATTTCTTATCAAATTCTTTAGAACAACTATGTTTTTTTTTAAACATATGTGTTGTTTTGAAAACATATGTGCAAAAATACAATTATTGAAGGCGTGCATGTATGTTTTTGGTGGTTCTCTCAGTTCTTGCGGATAAAATGGTTCTCGTTTGAAAGTTACACTATATATATATATATATATATATATATATATATATATATAGTGTAACTTTCAAACGAGAACCATTTTATCCGCAAGAACTGAGAGAACCACCAAAAACATACATGCACGCCTTCAATAATTGTATTTTTGCACATATGTTTTCAAAACAACACATATGTTTAAAAAAAAACATAGTTGTTCTAAAGAATTTGATAAGAAATTCGAAATACAAAAATTTTCTTTGAAGGTGTGCATGTATGTTCTTATAAAACGTGCAACGACAATATTGCGGCCGTGTGTAAGGTTTTTGTGAAAAAAGAGGATGAGTTCATAATGATATTGAAGAACATAGGTGGATGTTTACGATTATTGATGATTTGCATGTATTTTTATTTTATTTTAAAAGGCGTGCATGTATGTTTTTGGTGGTTCTCTCAGTTCTTGCGGATAAAATGGTTCTCGTTTGAAAGTCCCCCTATATATATATATATATATATATATATATATATATATATATATATATATATATATATATATATATATATATATATATATATATATAACACTTGCGTTTTTTAAGCGGTGAATACTAGCACGGATGTTCCGTTATGTATTCCCACCGTACACTTTCACCATGAGCTACCACCATAAAGGATGTCAACAATGAATCATTTCGAAATATATTTTACCACACCGCAAGCAAGAAATATACGAGCACTATTCAAGCGTAAACTTTTCAAATAAAGTAAAGACACGTGTGACACGAATATTTCACTAAGACTTACCGTACTGGTTTAGGTTGTCTGTCGGCGCGGTTGCATTATTTTGTTGACTAAGCGGATTGCTGTTATTGAAATGTGAGTTTATAGCCCCATATTTTATACGATTTTGCTTTATAAGCTTGGGGTGAGAAACATGCAAAACTGTTTTCATGGACCATAAATGAATTTTGTTTTTATATACACACTAATATGCAGAAACCTAAGTTTGCTGAATCCCATTTTTGTGCCCACTATCATCTACCGTTAATTCCTGTCTAGGAAGCCGTTTGATATAAATAGATCTATTGGGGATGACACCCCCGTTCGGTTGGCTCGGCATAGCCAAGGCGAACGTATACCAAATCGAATAATAGTCCGAGTGTCTGGGGATTAACACTCGCGGGCACCCTTATTTATTTGCTAACGCCAGTCTGGCGTGCTGCACTGTCATAGATCGGTAGGATGAGGCTTAGTGTTTGCATAGCTGAGTAGTGTGTATCTGCTGAATTGTTTTTATGATATTGCTATTGGTCTATATGTGCTATTTACTTAAACCTATGAACTTACCAGCATTAGCTGACTTTTAGCATGTTTTTCTCAGGAAACTGAGGTGCGTTAGCCGAGTGCAGAGCATGGCGATGGTCGTAATAAATGATGGAAACGTTTTTATTTATGCGTTTACTCTGACAATTGGACCTTTTATTAAATGGGCTTCATTTTCATCTGAAATGGACTTTATATAACACTACATGGCTTGAATTATGTAATATATTTTAAAACGGATTTTCAATCCGTTCCCTATATCTTGTGTTATGATTATCCATCTCGTAGCACCCAAAGTGTATGCTTCCGCGAATATTATAATTTTGGGGGTGTTACAAGTCGCAAGTGATTAATGGTCCATGATTTGAGGGGCTTTTGGCAATAGTGGTAACTTAGGCAATATCAATCAGGTGTAGCATACAGAAAATACTTGTGTTCTATTTTGTAGCATGTATCTCCCCACGTATTTGAAAGTATGTGAAAGAGAAAAGTGAGACTATGAACTCACCTTGAGTGTAACTGGAAAATGTGAAATGTGAAATCAAGTGAATTATAGGAACAGCTCCAACACACGACCTGAATAATAGTGAAGTCTGAGATTTTGACAGTTTTGACTTAATATGAATAATGATTGTGAAAAGTGCATCGGATAACGAATTGCTTCGTGATGTGAATGGATGATATGCTTAAAATGCTTAAAGTTCAAATATAATATTATACATAATATTATCTTATTTTTATGTTATTTGAATCCATTAATATCGTTTCCTCAAAAGTGGTTGAATGATACATTAAGTTTATTCGTTAGAATTCGTTATATAAATATATAAACGTAACGCGATTGAATATATTGTACGAATTGTAAAATGCCCGTGATTGAATGAAAAAGTGTAAAATATGTAATGGAAATGTATATGAAATAAAGTTACTATATGGTCCCTGAACTTGTACAAAATTTACACTTTCTACCCTAACGGAGTAACTTTTGCACCGTTAGTCCTTGGTTAGTTATATTTACACTTTTAGTCCATAAAGGTTCCAAAATGACATTTTAATACTTCTGTTTTCTGTATGAACCATTTCTACCCTCAGGTTATAAAAATAACAGTTTGACCATAGGTTATGTGAAATTTACACTTTCTACCCAATATGTACAAATATTTGCAAATTAATTCCAAAATTCACAAAAATTGTATGTTAAGTTTTTCGAAAGTTTCAATAGTCTCTAGTAGCTTATTTGAGTTTTAAAAACTACTTATTACTAAATAAGTGCTTATTTAGTGCTTATTGGGTTTTAACGAAAATAAACAAGCCCAATAAGAAATTGTGATTCGATGGGTTCTCGAATATTTTGGGCCTGGTTTTGGGCTTATTTAATTGTCTAAAAAATATTACAAAAGAGCTTATTGGACTGCTTGTTCGATAGTGCTTATTTCAAGCTAAGTGGGCTTAAAAGCCCACTCGATATAAAATGTGAGTTTTAGGACTATTCAAGTAGCGATTACTTTGCGGTTCGAAAAGGTCTTTTTAGAGCTTATAATGGGAGCTTATTTTAACAGCTTGTGGAGAATTAGATTGTGCAATTTAATCGATATGTTACATGTATAAAATGGACTTTAATGAGGTCAATTCTAGTCGAATAAATACATGGTCCAAAAATGATAAATGATATATGTAACGTATGATATGTAATATACGATCAAAACAAGTCTCGTTAAGCCTTAAAATGGATAAATAAATGTCGAATAGACGTATAACTTGATTTCTAGCCATCCATGAATAGGAGGTCAATATGCAATATGTAAAAATGAATACGAGAAAACGAGAAAATGCATAGAAACTAAATATAAGAATTGAATGGAAAATATAAGGTGCATGATTTATTGAAAACTTGAATAAGAGTAGGAAATGAGTTTGTGAAGCTTACTACACCCAAAAGGTGGTGAGAAATACGTGGGTATGGACTAGGATTCAAATGATTTGTATGTAGCACGTTCGAAAGATCACCAATGAGTCGTGATCACTTGTTTATGACTTGAAAAGTGGCTCGAATGGCTTGAGAATGGTCCTTGCTTCCTTGAATGGTCTCGGCATGAGAGAAATGACTAGAGAAATATGTGTGTGAAATGCTCAAGTGTGAAAGGAGAGTGTGTATGTATATTGATATATGTATGCATGTATATGTAATGTATAATGTATTTTATTGGTGCAAGTTGAGTTGATTAGATGTTTAGCAGGATTTAGATAGGATTTGGGTAGCTTATACTCGAGTATATAGATATTAAAGGGGGGGGTGTTGAGTGTTGCTCGGTTATATATCTAGTTGCATGTGTATGTATATATATTTCAACTAGCCAAAGGGTCCAAATGACCTTTTAGCGTGACCAAATTATATAGGAATGATGTAAATAAGCTTGGAGGCTTATATTCGACTAGGAAAAATTAAAAGGCTTAGGTGAAAACAAGTTGTGTCGAAACTGGTTAATATTTGAATGACTTGTACTCGTGTCGAGGGAGGTTCACTTTGAACCTTGTTTAATGATCAAACGTTCGAATTAGGAAGTGAGGCTTGTCAATCCTGATTATTTGGAGTATGGAGATTCGAATGGTGTAAAATGTAGCATAAGTTGTGTGTCGAATTTCCAAGATATCGAAGCCAAGTGTTGGTGTATTAAACCAAGTGAAATATAAGAAATAATGAAAATTGGGTTGGGTTTGAATAGTAACAGGCTAAAAATTTGGCCGAGAAATAGTATAAGGATCTGTTTGGTTTATTATTCGTGTATTGGATTCTTCGTGGTCCGTATGTGAGCTCGTTCCAAAGTATTGTGAATCACGTATCAACGTGTTTGAATTAATGTAATGTAATAAACAAAATTTTCAAATTTTGCTCGTAAAAATGGTTAACTGAACTGTAATGGTAATTAATACTTGATTAACATTTACAAATCACTAGGGAATTTTACAGGTTGCTACATAAGTGCTTTTCTACGCTGTAGATATCATGGCGGCTAATGATCAACAAGTCTTCATTTTCTTTACGACGTATATCAACATACGTCTTTACATCGTATATTCCACTGAGTGATTATGCTTTGAAGTGTCTCTTGAATACGGCGTAGAGCATGTGGCTTCTCTACGTCGTAGTTGCTTGTTTCCAGCTTTTCTTCGTATTTTCTTCAAGCTTTGTCCAATTTCCACGTCTTTCTTCTCCAAAGCTCATATATTTCCTATTATGCAAATAAAAAGCAATTAAGTATCAAATCTTATATAAAAATAACAATTACGAACAATAAACGTAGGATATTAATAGTAAAAACACTATACTATTTGATGTTATCAAAGTGATATAATTGTTCGGGTGTGTATGTCGGCATAGAGTATTGGCTATCGAACCCGCGAAATTGAGAAGGTGATGATATTGATTGTGCGGATGATGGTGTCTGTAACACCCCCAAATCTGGTTTAGCGAAAGCATTCGAGTCATGGGGTGCTACTAAATTGGTAATCACAACAAACAGATATAGAGAACGGATCATCAAATCTGTTTTAAAAAGTTTTACATTCAATAAGTTAAAATGTTTACATCAAGTTTCAGTTTGATAAATAAGGCCCATTAAAACAAGTCGGTCCCAATATAAAAGTTCAGATAACTGTGTAAAAACACTTTAGAGTTCAGAGTAGTTATGACCACATCATGCACTGCCTTCAACATCATCATAATCTAAACACCTTAGAAAAATATACTAAAAGGTCAGCTAATGCTGGTGAGTTCATAGGTTTACAGTAAATCAAAACAGATGGACCACAAATAATCAGGTACATAAGACTATTACGCTAGCACTAAGTCATGAAACCGAAGCTACGACAGTTCAGTATGCTAAGCTAGCACATATAAAATAAGGGGGCCTGTGGCGAGTGTTTATCCTAGTACACTCGGCAATCCGGTATGGTATACATTCGCATTGACCCGTCTGGCCAACCGAACGGGGGAGTCACCCCCAATAGATCTATTTATAACAATCGCCCTTCCTGTAGGAACTGACGGTTCATGATAGTGGGCAAAATGGGATCTCAAGGGATTAGGCTATCCACGTAACAGTGTGTAAAAACAAAAGTTCAGTTTTGGTCCATGAAAACGGTTTTGCATGTTTCTCACCCCAAGGTTTGCAAATCAGTACAAGTAGAAAGGTGGGGCTATAAACTCACCTCAGAAAGTAGCAGTCTGCTAGCAAAATCAACAGATAGAATACAACTGCACCGACACGCAACCTAGATTAGTATGGTAAGCCTTAGTGCACGACTCGTGTTTAGAAACAATACCTTAACTCAAAAAGTTTATAAGTTTTAAGATGTACGAGTATTTCTTGCTTGCGTTGTGGTAAAATACATTTCGTTAAACCGTTTGCTTGTGAAAGTTTATAAGTGATGGCTCTGGTGAAAGTGTAAGGTAAAACAACAGATAGCGGATGTAATCCATGCGCATTAGTCGTCGTCGGAAAGTACACATGTGGTATATATATATATATATATATATATACAAAGTGTAATTAAAGAGTTTAAGTATTTAATTAATTAGGATTTGTAATTAATTAAATATGAGTTAGTGGATTAATATAATATTGTATATTATATTAATGAATAAAATAATAAAGGAGGGTGATAGTGGGGTAATATTATATTACAAATAATGTAAATATTTATATATAATATTAAGTAAGTAATTAAATAGTGTAAGTATTTAATAAAGTAAAGTTAAGGTTTTAAGTAAAGTTATAAGTATAATTATATATCTGAATATATATTTGTAAGTTTTAAGTAATTTGAAATATTAATTGAGAAATTTATATTTTAATAATAAAATAATATTTCTCGTCTTTTAGTAGGTTTTTCCAAAAATGTTCTAAGTGTCGAAAATTTAGAAAAATCAGGAATGACCAGTTTGAAAATATGAATTTTCCCATTTATTTAAAGTGTTGCAAAAATACTTCATAAACAACTTCAACAATTATCAATATTTACTACTTAGTCTAAAAGTATATTTTTAAGTTTATATATACGTTTCGTCACGTGTTCTAATAAAATATCATTTTCGTAAAACAATTATATGTTACGTTTTTAAAAGTCAACATTTAGCCGAAAAATAATCAATAGTCAACAAAAGTCAATGAAATCCGTTATTGGGTTTAAAGGCCCATTTAAGTGTGTTTAAGGCCCAATATGCCAAAATGAGTTCAAAACGATTTAAATCGAATACTTAACGTATCAACAAGCAAAAAAATGTATATAATAAGCCGGAAAATAAGCCGAAGCTACAAATAAGCAATTCGAATCCATATATGGGCCGAGAGGCCCAATATGAGCCCGTTGGCCTATTTTTCAAGTCGAACCAAATATGCTTTTTAGTTTTAATTTAGTCTAGTCGTTACGATTATTAAGCCCAAAATAGGCACTACGAATAAGCCGTGACCAAATAAGCAAACTCCAAGACCCATATGCAATGGGCTCGGCCCATTTGTAGTCGACACAAATAAAACCCAAAACCAAAGTCAAAAATCAAATAAGCTATAGCTTATACTCAATAAGCTATCAAATAAGCTAGTAAGCTAGAAATACATACTTTCACCATTAGAGCCAAAACTTTATGTTTTTCAAAACCCCAATTTTTATTTATCCTAAAAGTTGGTCGATTAGTGTATTTTTCCAAATAAGCATTTCATTTGCTTAAAATCACGTTACAAGCCCTAATCTCATTTGTACAATCAAATTAGCATAACATAAAGCAAGATTTACCACACAAGCAAGAAAACATATAATTAGCATGTATGTGCATGTATACTGTACGTATGTATGTATATGTACCAAACCTAGCTTTTTCAAATGACCAAAATATACGCAATAAGCACTTTGTATCATCAGTTCATCACTAAGCATCATAAAAACATGAAAGTATAAGATTAAAAGAGTTTTGATGATTCCTTACAAATGGTGTGTTTGTACGTGGGGTATGATGACCAAGAAAGAATTCAAATTATTTCTAAATTACCCACAATACGTTCGGATTAACCCAAAACACTTGAAAGTACAACCCGATTAGCTCAAACTTCATTTGATTTTTGTAGATCTTGAAAGTTTATGGTGTTCAAATGGTATGGATGAGAAAGAGATTTGGAAAAGTTTAGATGAAAATATGTGTGTGTGAAATGATATGTGTTAAGTTTAGAGTAATAAAACAAATGTATATGTCATCCCTAATAGGCCAAAAATGATCTCACTCTTGTTGTCTTATGGGAAGTGGGCGGCAAAACGTAGCAAGGGGAGGGGGAAAAATATTTCAAACTTTGTACAGTGCGGTGTGTGTCGGGTTTAGTTTAAATGTTACCGTAAAGTCACGGTTTGACCTTTTTGGACACGTACTCGCAAAAGAAAGTTTTTATTGACGTTTTTAATAAAATATTATTATTTACTTAGAAATGTATTTATTTGACTTAAGCTATATCTACTGCAGTGTCGGTACGCGTGCAGTGTCGTTTCAAGTAACAGCAAGATAGCTTCTCGGTTTAATACGTAACTAGTCAGTAAATATCAGGAAAGGAATATTTCACATTTTCTAACAAAAATGGACAGTTTAAATAGGTACTGTAAGCTACACTATGCGGGATAGCCTCCCGAAATAATCGCGTAAGCTCAGAATTGCTAAATAAAATAGTCCAATAATAATAAATTAACATTTATTATTAAAATAATGTTTGAAAAATTACCATTTGTCACAGTGTCGGAGGGTTTGACGAAGATGACGAGTTTGGTTGCGTTGTTGAAAAACGGGTCGTTAGGATATTGAGATATTTTTTGGCTAGTTTGTGTGTAAAAATATAAAAGTGGGAATGGAAGTAAAGTGTTTGTGTGTAAAAAACGAATGCGTAAAATGGTTTATATAAAGTGGTAGTTTTTAGTTAAAAAAAAAGAAAAAATTAGCCATTGGGTTGGACTTATTTTATTTATTTTTTATTTTATTGTTATTATTATTATTATTATTTGTCTTTTCTGCTACCAACGCACGTTGGTGAGTTAACATCTCAACTAACGCCGTTGGTTTGTGAAGGGGCGGTGTGGTAACGCCGACAACGTGCAAGCCACGTCGGCATAACGCCATGCTCGGCACCATACCTTAAGCTCTAAGTTTTAACCCTAATGGACCCTAACCCACATAGGTTATCATACCTTAAGATCTAAGTTTTAACCCTGATGGACCCTAACCACGTAGGTTACCATACCTTAGGTTCTAAGTTTTAACCCTAATGGGACCCCAACCCACGTGACTATGTCTATCATCTAATAAGGTCGACCAAAGAAAGGAACACACAAGTTGTGCATAGGCCGTTTGTAATCTATATGGTCAAGTTGCTTTCGAAGAGACTTAATTGTCATCGATAATTTGGCAATTTGATTGGTTGGACCACAAAGCCCTACATTTGATACAGGATCTGTCATTTATTTCATTGTTTGTACTCAATAAACACACACATGCATCAACACTTTATTAGGTGATTTCATTCTCAAACCTATGATCAGTTATCTAGTACTGTTGAAATTCAATTTCCAAAAAAAAAAAAAAAAAAAAAAAAGTTATCTAGTACTGAATGAAGTAAGGTTGAAATATTTTATAATCATATTCTAAGTTTATATACTCTCAATTCAGCTGACGCTGAATGCCTTCATTGCTCGCTCCCGAGATTTTTTTTTTTTTTAAGTTTAGCTACCCTTCAATGCTTGTTATTAATTTTATTGACAAAATAAAAACCTGCAAAATTAAAAACAGACTTGGATCAGTCCATGTAAAAAACTGCTTAGCATGGACACTGGACCCATAAAATGAAGAATTGGACCCGGTTGGCGGTTATCATTGGAAAGTGCTATTTCTAGACAATTTAAACTGCTCAAGATATTTTAACAGTATATGTGATCTCCTGTTTGATGGTATATGCTGCTTTATTTTCCTTATAAGAACATGAAACATCATAAGAAATATAGACCTCCTCACTCGTACCCTGGCTCTGCATATTTCCATACTGCGCGCATTACTTCTTTATAGGTCCATCTTCTAGCAATTATCATGGGAGATGCATATAATTTGGTCTTGGTCGTTTTGCTTCGGGCATATTTATCAGTCTTCGTGACATCATACAAGTTTATTAACATTTCCAGACCGTCTTCATTTCCAAGAAACTTCTTATTTGGAACCGCATCATCTTCTTATCAGGTTCGGTCTAGTATACCACCATGCATTTTTAGCAGATCGATCCATTCTCTCTTTTTATCTTTGTTTAATAGATTTTTAGCATGTTTGCAGTTTGAAGGAGGTTTCCTTGCTGATGGAAAAGGTTACAGTAATTGGGATATATTTACACATAAACCTGGTATACTTATCTACAAACTTTGTCTTTAATTCTTCCCACTACCGAATAACATTTTCATTTTGCTCTCTTTTGTAGGCAATAATATTGTTGATGGTTCTAATGGAGATATTGCTGTGGATCATTACCATCTTTATCTTGTAAGTGCACTGCCTTCACAGCTTCATGGATTAACCATAAATAGTCTATTTCTATCTGCAGCTCTTCTTCCAGGCTTATACTGCACATTAAAGGTGGAAAATGGATGGGTCTGGTAACACTTAGGTGAAGGCCAAAAGATCAGGTCAAAATGGGTTGACACAAGACGCTTATTTGTGAAAAAAGTTTTAACATTCTCATGAACCAATATAGAGTAATATTGTGCCTACAATTGTATTTTTTTTAAATGAAATGATGTAGGAGTTAGCGATGAACCTAGACCAAATCGGCTGATTCCCTTCTATATACATTAAGATTTAGCACAGCAAAAAAAAAAAAGAAAAAAGAAAAAAAAAAAAAAAAAAAAAAAAAAAAAAATATATATATATATATATATATATATATATATATATATATATATATATATATATATATATAAAGACAAATATCCGTACACTACGTAAAAAGATTTTTTTTTCTTCAAAAAAGCTCCCGAAAAAATCCATAAAAATTCCACAAGATCGGGAATGTTAGTGCATGAAACTTTTGTGAAAGAAGTTTTTCTAATTTTGAGTTTTTATACGTTTTTTTTAATGCACAAAAAACGAATTTTGATGCGCAAAAAATTTTTGATGCACAAAATTTTCAACTTGTTTTAGTTAGATGCGCAATGTTATTTTGATTAAAAAAGTCAAAAGAACTTGGGTGCAAAAACGAATTTTTGATGCACAAAAAAGCGATTTAATGCACAAACGTATTTTTTCATAAATTTTTTTCGGAAAAAATATCAACTTTTAGAAAAACTTCCTTCACAACTTTTTCATGCACCAACATACCTGACCTAGTGGAATTTTTTTGGAATTTTTTGAGAAAATTTTTGAAAAAAAAAATCTTTTTACGTAATGTACGGATATTTGTCTTTTTATTTGATCTTTATCCTATATAATATATATATATATATATATATATATATATATATATATATATATATATATATATATATATTTTTTTTTTTTCTTTAAAATCATTAGAAATTTTGGTGTTAAATTATGAAGCAAAAATCAAAAGAAAAAAGAAAAATATATATATATATTTTCTTTAAAATCATTAGAAATTTTGGTGTTAAATTATGTAGCAAAAATCATATTCTCACGTTTACAAAATCCGACTATATTTGTGTTTTTTTTATATAAAAGTATACCACTTGTGTACACGTGAATTCTGGTCCCATTCTAACCATTTAGAGCAATTATAAGATCTTCCATTTAAGTACATTATCTATGTAGTGATTGCAGTGGGACACACCACAGACAATGCTTTAGCCCATGATATAAACAAGTGGACCAGGATGTTGTTGGAAATTTAGTTCAATTGAGTGATTTGATCATACTTGGAAATGGGTTTGGAGGTACGGAGTGTACACCCATTAAGTCCCTGATTACCCTGACTCTTATAGTAGGACACACCACAGACAATGCTTTAGCCTATGATATAACAAGTGGACCAGGTTATCCATTTTCTCCTGAAGTTTGATGTCTACGTGATGGGAATAGCTACAAAAATTTATCATAAGTTTTGCAAAATATTGTATGCTATACTTTCTAAGAAAATATTTTATGTGCTAATCTTGTGTGTTATTACAATGCAGGAAGATCTTGAGCATATGGAATTCATCGGAATAAATACTTACCGTTTCTCTATATCATGGGCGAGAATTTTGCCAAGTAATCTATTTACTTTCTCTTAGTTTATGCCTTAGGAGTAGACCGGAGGTGAACATTTTGGTCCATTTGTATGCTAATGGGTCGAGTTCGGTTACCTTTTATCTCTAATGGGTCAAGTGGGTTAAGGTAAAAGATTTGACTGCATATAACCTATTGAATCACTTCAATAGAAAATGTCTATATAATTATGTACTAAACTACTAATACATGGAGCATAATGTAATTATTAAATTCAAGGGAAATAATAGAAAATGTCCAGTAGGGGCGGCGAAAAAATTTGTATGACTAGTTTTGTCTCATAAAAAATGTTATCAGTTTTGACCCGTCACTCAAACCGTGCAGCCCGCCCCTAAACTATACGTGAAAAACAGTTGGTACAAAAAAACAGGCAAGTGACATGGTGACAGTCTCAATCATGGACACATACAGGCCGGGTCTTTAACTCAGCTAGTTTTAAATAGATGTGATTGATAGCTGTATATGATGGACATGCTGATTGTTCGTTTCTTTTCCATTAGAGGGAAGGTTTGGAAACGTGAACTTCGCTGGAATAAAGCATTATGACAAGCTTATCAATGCCCTAGTAGAAAAAGGTTGAAAAATAGAATACTCCCTTAGTCCCTCGCCCTCCATCTCTAGAAATTTCACTTCTAATACAAATCCCTCCTACAGGAATCCAACCATTCGTGACATTGACGCATTACGATATCCCTCAAGAACTTGAAGATATATATGGTGGTTGGCTAAGTCCACAAATTCAGTAAGTACCAGTATGCCATGATTGCTTTATTTTAGGATTCTTGTCATGAGTCTGAATTATTTTCAAGAATATACAGCCATTGTGGTATATGGAATGGAGAAGAAAAATAAGGAGGTTAAGAGCATTTGGTATAATAACCCAGAGTCAGCGCCACATCAGCTTTAACCTTTTCACCTTTAACTCAAAAAAACACCCGTTATCATAACTCACCATAACTCACTATGACTCAACCTTAACTCAAATATTTTCAAACTCAACCCCTAAACTTAAACTAATACTCATTTATTAAAAACATAACATTCATTCTTAAACATATTACATTACATAGTTAATAAAAAAAAGTTACAACAAAATAAATAAAAATAATAATAATAATAATAATAATAATAATAATAATAATAATAATAATAACGGAAAAAAAAAAAAAAAAAAAAACTAAATCTAGTGACGAGGTTGGAGGTCATATTTTTTGATGATTCGATATTTTTCTTCATTGAACCAACACACAACGTTTGGATCCTTCCCGTCAGTGTCAATCATCAAAAATTTCATCTCCTCCACTCTTGTTATCGTTTCATCTTTTATTTGGGCCTCCCGATACACCGCTTGGGCAGTTTCCCGTTTCAAACGATACTCGGATGTCATAGCCTCCCCGAATTGGGTAGACGAGCTCGTTCCTCCGGTACTCGCTCCCCCGGTACTTGTCGTGCTCTCGGATCTAGCTTTCTTTGAAGCACGCTTTGTTCCCATACGACGTGCTTGTTCATCAAAACCAAACAACGCCTCGTTGTTCCTCCGGTACTTGCTCCCCCGGTACTTGTTTCGCTTGGGACATCGCCGGTTAAATCAACCCCTTCCGGTGTGTCTCATTTCTTATGAGCCCGCAAAACCTCCCAAGCCTCCTCGTCGTTAAACGGAGCGGTTCTGTGCTCGTCACGATACATTTATTTGGCGCGTTTAAGGATATCCATCTCACTTTCCCCACTTTTTTGTTGGCGTTGGTAACGTTTGTAATAGGCGTTGAACTTTGTGCAATCATGGTTTAACGTTTTCCACTTTCCTTGAATCATATCCTTGTTTCGCTTTTGAAAATTGAGTCTATTAAACTCATTTTTCACCCGTTGCCAAAATGTATCACGATCTTGTGAACGCCCCACTTGTGCATCCTCGGTCGCGGCCACGTAACACACGGCAAGTAATTTTTCCTCATTTTGGTTCCAACGCTTGATGATGTCGGTATTTTCTTCATCCTCCTCCAATGGTTCAGGGTCTTTCGATTTTTTTGCCTTTCGTTTACCACCCCGTTTGAATGGCTTTGGAGGAGACGTAGGTGTCTCGGGAACATCATGGGTTTCCGTTTGAGAATGTTGTGATTGTTGTGTGAATTGTAGATTAGAGAAATTGGTGTTTATTGAGTGTTGTTGGCTTTGTTCCCAAAATAGCATTCGTTGATGTTGTAAGAAAAGTTCTTGGCTCGATAAGCCGAGTGGGTTAGGGATTGGGTTGTTGGGTGATGGTGCGTTCGGGTTTGAAGATGACCCGGCGTTTGGGTTATTCCACCCACCGAGAAGATTCATGAAACTATCGTCGTTTGGTTAAATCAGGACATTTTTTTTAAGAGATAGAAGTATATGATATATTAGATTGATTTGTGAAAGTTTGAAAAATAATGTTGTGTTAATTGGGTATTTATAGGGGAGTGAAAATGGTTTTGAATTTTATTTATTTATTTATTTTTTTTTAGCATATAGCCGTTTGAATACAACGGTTACATTCAAGGGGGTTGATTTTTTTTTTTAATCCAACAGCTTTTTTTTTTTTTTTTTTTTTTTTTTTTATTATTATTATTTTTTAATCCAACGGCTATATAGACGTTTAAGGGGATCAAGTGAAATTTTTTTACCATATAGCCCCTTAACGCAGCGTTAAAGGGTTAACGCAGCCCTTTAACGCTGCGTTAATGCAGATGACTCGGTGTGGTTAACGCACCCTTAATGCAGGCACGTTAAGGTTTAACGCAGGGGTGCGTTAACCATGCCGTGTGGTCTAAGGCTATATGCAGTAGTGTCGATCGTGACATAGTGGATCGATTTGGAAGATCGATTCAATTGCTGTGGATACTCGATCGTGGGAATCGATCGCCCAAACATGGTCAGCTGCTCGATCGATTTGAGAAATCTATTACCGTTTGTTTTTTTAATAATACATGGTAAAAAAAAAAAAATAAAAAAAAAAAAAAAATTCTTTTAAATATAAACTTTTTTACACACTATAAAAACATACAACACAAACACACAACACTATAAAAACACACAACACAAACATACAACACACACATTTCAATCCACAAATCTAACAATATTCAAATGGCTTGTCGTCTCCCCCATACCGTTGAAGAACTGCAAAACTATATCAAAAAACAAGCCGAACAAGAAGATGAGGCTCGACAACATGCTCTTGTCGAGGTTATCAAGCAATTTGAAGTTGCAAAGGCACAGAAACAAAAACTGAGACAACAATACGTAGACTGCAAAGACATATCTGAAGACAGAAAAGCTGTGATCGACCAGTTTTTGAACGATGAAGCTCGCAAAGATGGAGCCATTAGTGAGACGTTGTGGGGTTGCGTTTCACAGATAAGGAGCGGGAGTTTAGCAGATTGGAAGCAGAGTACGAGGAGAGCAAGTTTGCAAACTACTCTGCGTACGACGATGGTTACGACTCCGACAACTCAGAAACTTGGGATAACCCGAATTACTGAAATTTACGTTTATGTTTATGTATGAAGCTTATGTTTATTTAATGTTTTTTTTTATCTATGTAATGTTTTAATTTTTAATGAAATTTAATTTTGTGTTAAAAATGTTTTTTTGTTAAAAGAAAAAAAAAAAAAATTGAACTTGGTCGCCCTTACTGGGGCACCTAATCGCCTGTAGGTCGCTGGAAAGAGAAAGCTGACGTGGCAGAGAAAAATGAGAGGATTGGGTTGCCTTACTGTATCCGGCCTAACAGTCCAATAATTTTCCCTATCATTGATTTGGACCACATATCAAAACTAATTTTGTAGCCATTGATATCATCTATGGTCAGGGCTAGAGGTCGCAACATGCACATGTCGGGCAGGGTCAAAATGGGCGGTTTGTAAAACAGCCAAATAAGTCAAAACTCAAATCAGACCGGTTGGGACCCGCCATCATTTTCGGGCACTTTCGAATTAATTTTCTTTCAAACTACTGTAATATAAGATTCAAATAGTTTTGAACAAAACTTTTTGCTAATTTTCTTTCAAATAGTTTCGAATTAATTTTCTTTCAAATAGTTTTGAACCAAACTTTTTGCGAAGTTTCAAGCATTTGAAAAGACTTTGGGCGTTCGACCAATTTTATTTTTAGCTAATTTTTAAATATTACCCCATTGACCTGTTCTAGGTAAAATCAACTCGTTTATAAGTAAATGTGTTGAAATTTTCATCTCTAGTTCGGACTTGTTATCGCCATAAGTTTTATACACATTGATTTCTATTTTTGACAGGCAAGATTTTGCATACTATGCATCTATATGTTTCAAATACTATGGGGACAGAGTCAAGTACTGGGTGACTTTAAATGAACCAAATGTCGTTGCGGTTCGTGGTTATAGATCAGGGATTTACCCACCGGCTAGGTGCTCTGCTTCTTTTGGGAACTGTACCTCTGGTGATTCTGAGAGTGAACCGTTTATTGCAGCTCATAATATGATCCTATCCCATGCAGCAGCTGTTGACATTTATAGGACCAAGTATCAGGTACTCCAACATGTCCTTCCATACATATGTAAGAGACCAAGAGCGTGTTTTAGATCGCTTATTTGTTTAGCTTATGCTTCTGTTTGTAAACGAAAGCACATAAGCATTAGTTCACGTAACATCGTTTGAATTTCTTATGTTCTAAAAAAAAACAATCAGACCTGAGAAAAGAATAATTTGTTTGAAGGTGTCAGTCAGTCCATTTATTCAAGGGTTTGAGATTAAGTTTGAGTAGAAAATGGTAATATCAATATTGCTTAATGAAGACTCCCAAATTTGCCCCAAAATAAGCACATACGTAGAAGCAGTTTGTTTCATCCAAACTACTTATTTGCTTCTGAAAAAACCAGACTTATTTATAAAGATTATAACCGATATTTACTGGCTTTCAGGGGAAAAAAAATGGTAGTATTGGGATTGTTATGAATGCTGTATGGTATGAACCCATAAGCAACTCCGCACAAGACAGACTAGCTGCTCAAAGAGCTCTATCTTTCTTCTTGAATTGGTAAGTCCACAATTGCATTTGTATCTTCTGATGTTCATTCTGATCATAATATATTGAATTTGTTGCGTAGGTTCCTGGACCCCATCATATTTGGAAATTATCCGGAAGAAATGAAGGATATTCTAGGTTCTTTATTACCCGACTTCCATAATGATTCTTTCAGGAAGCTAAAGAATGGATTAGACTTCATTGGCGTCAACCATTACACAAGTTTCTATGCTAAAGACTGTTTACACTCGACATGTGAACAAGGAGGACCTGGTGTTTCCATGACAGAGGGTTATTTTCTCAGAACTGCAATTAAGAACAATGTTCCGATAGGGGAATCGGTATAAAATCCTTCATTCACCCGCTTTATTTGATTTTTCTAGATAATTTATGAATTAACTGCCTGTGTACTATGCAGACTGCAGTGGATTGGCTTAATGTATATCCTGAAGGAATGGAGAAGATGGTGACTTATCTCAAGCACAGATACAATAATACACCGATGTATATCACAGAGAACGGCGAGTTCACAACTTATATGATTTAGTATCACCTTGTGTGAACACGTACGAGGATGTGGGATCCACAATGACCCATTTGTATGCCAAATGGGTCCTATTGTCCTAATTTGTTAATCTTCAAATTAATAAATTTTGTAAAATTTGCAGGTTTTGGCGCAATTAATGCACCTGATTCAAGCATCGAGAATTTCCTCAATGATGATAAACGAGTAGAATACATGAAGAGCTATTTAGATGCCCTAGTTTCTGCAATAAGGTATCTAACACAAGTGTGTTTTGTGCCATAACAAATGCAACAGTTTGAGTCTGCACTCTTGTTATTAAGACTGTTGGAATGTAGGTGTGACTTTTTGCCTAATTTAATTTTAAATGGGACGCAAACGGGTCAAAAGTGGCGTAAAGTACCTTTGTAATCATTAAGACTTTGGGCATACTAAATTGTTTCTTTGAAAAAGTTTTTATTGGTGTTAAATATGTCTTATAGATCATAATTGCCGCTTAAAAAAATGACAGTAATAAACTTTATTCTTGAAATCGGACTAAGAAGTGTATGTTGGTCACCCCGATTCGTTTCGCCATGTACTAGTATTTAATTAAGATCAAGGAACTTAATTTAATCTTAATTCACATAGAAAGGTGGTTTTCTGGTTGTTATTGTTCCAAAATTTATATGAAATTCGCATGGAGATCTTATGATGTATCTCGCTTATTCAGGAAAGGAGCTGATGTTAGAGGTTACATTGCTTGGTCATTGCTTGACAACTTTGAGTGGCTATCTGGATACACAATACGATTCGGGCTTTACCATGTTGATTATATAACCCTCAAGAGGACACCAAAATCGTCGGCGAAATGGTACAAACGGTTTATTTCAAACTCCACAAGCGTCAAAGCAGTAAACGTTTAGCACATGATTAACTAAGAACTTTGTTCCGTGTGATATCTAAAAGTAGAGTTCTATTGTACGTTTATTAGCAGTTAGAGTTAGTAACTGTATATGCGTTCACCCCATAAATGAATAACACAAGATTATGACAAATTCATCATTCTAGGTACAAAGTTCTTTTGTTATGTTTTAAACTTGTGTATAAGCAAATCAAGGTTGCTAATATGTGTCACACTTAGAGGCCTAGGGATGGTGCGTTATAGCACCTTCGCCATCGAAACATAATTTAGTTTCATCTAAAGGGGGTGTTTGTAAGTTTTTCTTTCGTAAATTTAGAGTTTGTTATGATTTAAGATAGAAAATAAGCTCGAAAATTAGCCAGAAAAAATAGGCTTATAAGATATTAGCGAGTCAAATAAGCTCATAAGCCCAAAGTAAGCTTAAACAAACACCCCTCAAAAAACTGCTTTGAAAGAAGCAAGAACGCTGAGCAAGCAGGGAGTGTTAAATCGAAATAACAATCTACTCTCGAATTTATAGTGTATTTTACGGAAACTGTGGAGTGTTAAATTGAAAGGGACATGGACGGAAGAAAATCACAATGCTGTTTTAGGTTTACAAGAAAGACCTATATGTATTTCTTGACGACTTTCGTTGATTGATTACAAACCTACAAGAAACTATGGATCCATTACATTGTCCCTGAAACTACTATTTACTTGCTTCGGATTAATTCACATCTTAAAATTATTAAATATGGAGAATTAATAAACACACGAACAATTATTTATCATTATTGCCTTTTGTTGCATCAGAAGCAAATGCAAACACTATTTGATGCAACTTTTTATTTTCTTCCACTTGTTTCAAAAAGCATAAGCAGTTTTAAGTTTTACCAAAGAAAGGAACACACATGCAAGTTGTGCATTGACCGTTTGAAATCTATATGAGTTGCTTACAAAGCCCTACATTTGATACAGGATCTGTCATTTATTTCATTGTTCTCAAACTTTCGTTTGTTTGTATTCAATATACACACACACATGCATCAATACTTTATTAGGTGATTTCATTCTCAAACCTACGACCAGTTACCTATTACTATGAAGTAAGGTTGAAATATTTTTATTGACAAAATTTAGAAAAGACTGCATCAGTCCATGTAAAAAACCGCAGCGCGTGTCCGGCCATTTTCCTTGTTTTTTCACCTCTATTTTTTGAGTCTCATAATGTCCATCTATTTGCACATCATGGACACTGGACCCACAAAATGACGAACTGGACCCGATTATCATTGAAATGTGTTATTTCCAGACAACTTAAACTGCTCAAGATATGCTGCTTTATTTTTCTTATAAGTAATATAGACCTCCTCAGTCCTCAGTCATACCCTGGCTCTGCATATTTACATACTGCATTACTTCTTTATAGGTCCATCTTCTATCAATTATCATGGGAGATGCATATAATTTGGTATTGGTAATCGTTTTGCTTGGGGCATATCTATCAGTCTTCGTGACATCATACGAGTTTATTAACATTTCCAGACCGTCTTCATTTCCAAGAAACTTCTTATTTGGAACCGCATCATCTTCTTATCAGGTTCGGTCTAGTATACCACCATTCATTTTTAGCAGATCCACTCAATCTCTTTTTATCTTTATTTAATAGATTGATACCATGTTTGCAGTTTGAAGGAGGTTTCCTTGCTGATGGAAAAGGTTACAGTAATTGGGATATATTTACACATAAACCTGGTATACTTATCTACGAACTTTGTCTTTTAATTCTTCCCACTACCGAATAACGTTTTCATTTTGTTCTCTTTTGTAGGCAATATTGTTGATGGTTCTAATGGAGATATTGCTGTCGATCATTACCACCTTTATCTTGTAAGTGCACGGATTAACCATAAACGTCAAGTGTACCCTTTTTATATATAGAACAAAAGAGTAACACAAAGAATTAAAGTGGTTGCTTAGATACAGCATAATTTCTGTGTCTATATGCTTGTTCTTACATTTATGTGTATAACGTAAAACAATATAAAAGATCACCGGAGTCATATGATTTTTCTTCTACGTGTTTTTCATCTTATTCCATGGTTGTGTCCTACATTAAACGATAGATAATGGCGAGTACAATCCTTTTTTAATTTATGAGTATGCCTGGACCGTCGATATGTTGTATTCTTGCAGGACACTATGACATACTTCAAATGATTAATTATGTTCCAACATTATTTCTTTAGTTAGTGGTCTGTATAAGGGGGAGTTGTTCTTTCACTACATCAGGGACGGAACCAGAACCAAATATGACCGGGTGCACAAACTTTTTTGAAAGCATACTAACTAAATAACACTAGAAACACATTTCGATGGACCGGGTGCATTTAAGATGCATTTAGGAAAAATGGATGTTATTTTTTCAAAAATTAACACTACATCAAAAAAATCCATGGGTGTCCCGGGAACCCCTTGGTTCCGTCCCTGCACTGGAGAGCCCTAGTTTTGAGTTTGATCTTTCACTTCATTCAATCATAAAGAGCTCGATCATCAACTAATAGATAGAAAGTCTAACACGAGGATCATCAACACACCGGCTAATAAAAAGTATGTAAGGTATACGCCTTCCAATTCTCATGTCTTAAGAGATTTGTGCAACTTTTGTGGAATAAGATACTTAACCAACGCGCCTTTAGTGCTTTCTGTTTCTATAAGTAGTATATGATCCCGAGTGTAAAACAACAATATTTAGGGCATCTTTCTAGTCTATTTCTATCTGCAGCTCTTCTTCCAGGCTTATACGTGATGGGAATAGCTACAAAAATTTATCATAAGTTTTGCAAAATATTGTATGCTATACTTTCTAGGAAGAGTTAATTACATAAATGGTCACTGTGGTTTGGCCGTTTTTTCACTTTCAGTCACTGAAGTTTTTTTTTGACTGATTCAGTTACTGTGGTTTGCATATGTTACACATCCAGTCCAAATCCGAATGAAATGACCAAAAAGCCCTTGTCCTCTTCTTTTAATAACTGTCCGTTAACTGTCATTGCAACGTTAGTCCTTTTACTAACGGCCGTTAGTAAAAAAACTCAAAATTTGGTTTTTGAAATAATTTTTTTAGAAAAATATATTTTATTTCTGAAAAATATCTTTTTTACTAAGGCCTTCCATTTAAGAACATAGTTGGTGTAGTGATTGTAGTGGGACACACCACCGACAATGCTTTAGCCCTGAAGTTTGATGTCTACGTGATGGGAATAGCTACGAAAATTTATCGTAAGTTTTGCAAAATATTGTATGCTATACTTTCTAAGAAAATATTTTATGTGCTAATCTTGTGTGTTATTACAATGCAGGAAGATCTTGAGCATATGGAATTCATCGGAATAAATACTTACCGTTTTTCTATATCATGGGCTAGAATTTTGCCAAGTAATCTATTTACTTTTCTTAGTTTATGCCTTAGGAGTAGACCGGAGTGAAAATTTTGGTCCATTTGTATACAAATGGATCGAGTTCGGTTACCTTTTATCTCTAACGGGTCAAGTGGGTTAAGGTAAAAGATTTGACTGCATATAACCTATTGAATCACTTCAATAGAAAATGTCTAGATAATTATGTACTAAACTACTTATACATGGAGCATAATGTAATTATAAAATTCAAGGGAAATAATAGAAAAGATCCAGTAGAGGCGGCGAAAAATTTTGTATGACTAGTTTTGTCTCGTAAAAAATGTTAACAGTTTTGACCAGTCACTCAAACCGTGCAGCCCGCCCCTAAACTATACGTGAAAAACAGTTGGTACAAAAAACCAGGCAAGTGACATGGTGACAGTCTCAACCATGGACACATACTGGCCGGGTCTTTAACTCAGTTAGTTTTACATAGATGTGATTGATAGCTGTATATGATGGACATGCTGATTATTCGTTTCTTTTCCATTAGAGGGAAGGTTTGGAAATGTGAACTTCACTGGGATAAAGCATTAGAAGGAATCCAACCATTCGTGACATTGACGCATTACGATTTACCTCAAGAACTTGAAGATATATATGGTGGTTGGCTAAGTCCACAAATTCAGTAAGTACCAGTATGCCATGATTGCATTATTTTCAAGAATATACAGACATTGGTGCTTAATGCATGGACCACATATCAAATCTAATTTTGTAGCCATTTGATACAAAAAAACTCATCCTACGGTCAGGACTAGAGTTCGCAACGTGCACATGCCGGGCAGTGTCAAAATGGGTAATTTGTAAAACAGCCTAATAAGTCACAACTCAAATCAGACCGGTTGGGACCCGCCATCATTTTCGGGCACTTTTGAATTAATTTTCTTTCAAACTACTGTAATATATGATTACAAAACTGATACTAGTGAGACTTATAATTCAAATAGTTTTGAACAAAACTTTTTGCGAAGTTTTAAGCATTTGAAAAGACTTTGGCCGTTCGACCAATTTTATTTTTAGCTAATTTTTAAATATTACCCCATTGACCTGTTCTAGGTAAAATCAACTCGTTTATAAGTAAATGTGTCGAGATTTTCATCTCTAGTTCGGACTTGTTATCGCCAAAACTTTAATACATTCTATTTGACAGGCAAGATTTTGCATACTATGCATCTATATGTTTCAAACACTATGGGGACAGAGTCAAGTACTGGGTGACTTTAAATGAACCAAATGTTGTTGCGGTTCGTGGTTATAGATCAGGGATTTACCCACCGGCTAGGTGCTCCGCTTCTTTTGGGAATTGTACCTCTGGTGATTCTGAGAGTGAACCGTTTATTGCAGCTCATAATATGATCCTATCCCACGCTGCAGCTGTTGACGTTTATAGGACCAAATATCAGGTACTCCGACATGTCCTGATATATTACAGTAACAATATAAATCTTTAAATCAAAAGTATTTGTGAGGTTGTATGCATCAGAAATAGATGACCCATAGTCTTTAACCGATATTTATAAAGATTATAAACGATATTTACTGGCTTTCAGGGGAAACAAAATGGTAGTATTGGGATTGTTATGAATGCTGTATGGTATGAACCCATAAGCAACTCCGCACAAGACAGACTAGCTGCTCAAAGAGCTCTATCTTTCTTCTTGAATTGGTAAGTCCACAATTGCATTTGTATCTTCTGATGTTCATTCTGATCATAATATATTGAATTTGTTGCGTAGGTTCCTGGACCCCATCATATTTGGAAATTATCCGGAAGAAATGAAGGATATTCTAGGTTCTTTATTACCCGACTTCCATAATGATTCTTTCAGGAAGCTAAAGAATGGATTAGACTTCATTGGCGTCAACCATTACACAAGTTTCTATGCTAAAGACTGTTTACACTCGACATGTGAACAAGTAGGACCTGGTGTTTCCATGACAGAGGGTTATTTTCTCAGAACTGCAATTAGGAACAATGTTCCGATAGGGGAATCGGTATAAAATCCTTCATTCACCCGCTTTATTTGATTTTTCTAAATAATTTATGAATTAACTGCCTGTGTACTATGCAGACTGCAGTGGATTGGATTAATGTATATCCTGAAGGAATGGAGAAGATAGTGACTTATCTCAAGCACAGATACAATAATACACCGATGTATATCACAAAGAACGGCGAGTTCACAACTTATATGATTTAGTATCACCTTGTGTGAACACGTACGAGGATGTGGGATCACCAATGACCCATTTGTATGCCAAATGGGTCCTATTGTCCTAATTTGTTAATCTTCAAATTAATAAATTTTGTAAAATTTGCAGGTTTTGGCGCAATTAACGCCCCTGATTCAAGCATCGAGAATTTCCTCAATGATGTTAAACGAGTTGAATACAAGAAGAGCTATTTAGATGCCCTAGTTTCTGCAATAAGGTATCTAACACAAGTGTGTTTTGTGCCATAACAAATGCAACAGTTTGAGTCTGCACTCTTTTTATTAAGACTGTTGGAATGTAGGTGTGACTTTTTGCCTAATTTAATTTTAAATGGGACGCAAACGGGTCAAAAGTGGCTTAAAGTATCTTTGTAATTATTAAGACTTTGGGCATCCTAAATTGTTTCTTTGAAAAAGTTTTTATTGGGGTTAAATATGTCTTATAGACCATAATTGCCGCTTAAAAAATGAGAGTAATAAACTTTATTCTTGAAATCAGACTAAGAAGTGTATGTTGGTCACCCCGATTCGTTTCGCCATGTACTAGTATTTAATTAAGATCAAGGAACTTAATTTAATCTTAATTCACATAGAAAGGTGGTTTTCTGGTTGTTATTGTTCCAAAATTTATATGAAATTCGCATGGAGATCTTATGATGTATCTCGCTTATTCAGGAAAGGAGCTGATGTTAGAGGTTACATTGCTTGGTCATTGCTTGACAACTTTGAGTGGCTATATACACAATACGATTCGGGCTTTACCATGTTGATTATATAACCCTCAAGAGGACACCAAAATCGTCGGTGAAATGGTACAAACGGTTTATTTCAAACTCCACAAGCGTCAAAGCAGTAAACGTTTAGCACATGATTAACCAAGAACTTTGTTCCGTGTGATATCTAAAAGTAGAGTTCTATTGTACGTTTATTAGCAGTTAGAGTTAGTAACTGTATATGCATTCACCCCATAAATGAGCAACAAAAGATTATGACAAATTCATCATTCTAGGTACAAAGTGTTAGAATTTAATAACCATGACTAGTTCATATATATTAATCAAGTAATCATATTACATATGCGGAAGCGTTGGATCTATTTTAACATATAAAGAATTAACCGAAACATAAAGTGAACGTACCTTTTGATTCTAGCACAACAAGAATCAAACTTCAAATCTTCTTCAAATCTTTTCAAGAATATAATGGATTAACGAGATACCCCTTACCGTTTTGTATCTCAATCCAAGATTATTAACTATAATGAGTTAATACCACAATCTTGTACACACGTACTATAACCGAATTAATGAGATTGTTAGATCTTGAAAACACAAATAAACCAAACAATTTTGTTTATAAAACAAGGTGGATCGACCCTATTAGGGTTAATTCGATCGACCGAAACCAAAAGAAGAAGATAAGGGTTTTAGGGTTATAGCAAGTGCACAAGAAGTAAAGAATGAATAACCCCTAGCCTTGTATTTATAGAGTGCAAATCTTGGAGAACAAGTTGGCTATGGAATGGGTTTCCCAAGCCAATACACGACCGGCCATGCAATCCCTAGGGATTCCGGAAGCTTCTTGTTCCTCTAATTTCATCTATAGTCCTTCTCTTATTCCCTAACGGTCGTTAGTCAATTCCCGTTAACTACTTAACGTCCGTTAGTCGTTATTTTTGTGTTTCAATAATTAAATACATAACGATACGTCAATGCATGTGGCTCACTTACCTTTGTAAGTGATAGTCTTAGTTAAATATATACAATATAAACCTAGAATTGATTATTAATAGGTTTTATCAAATAAAGTTTGCATGTGGCTATATGTTTACATAAATTAATTGTTAAGTTATGTGCGTTATTTAGTTGTTTATTTTTATTATTACTTGTTTTTTGTTTAATTGTATGACATGTTGTAAGCAAAAAAGGGTAATTTTTGAATAGAAAATAAATAGACTAAATAATTGTGAAACTTGATGTGATAAATTATGAATCTTGCAAAGTCTTATGTGCTGATAGTGGTTCGCTTCGCACGGTAATTTGCTCCCAGACGAGACTAACAAGGTTATAATTTATAACATGGTTTTTCAAGACTTAAAGTCATAAACTTTTAATTGAGTGATGAGTTTTTGTACCAATAGTACGAACGGCTCACCCAATTGTGACAAACTATAAGAGGGGTATAAGTAGGAACGGGTTTTTAATAAGCTTCGCGTTGACCTTTGTTTCTACGCTCCTTTATGCGTCAAATTGGAGCTACCAAGTACAACTATTTTATGTGCAAAATCATCTTAAGGGTGAATTGACCTAAATTCCACGTAGTAGGATATAGTGGCCTATAATTGTAGGTAATTCTTTGATTGGTGAACCCAATACCTCAATTAAAACTTTGTTGATTTAATCTTAGCTTAAATTGGTAAATAAAAAGGTTTTGAAAAACTTATGATACGAAGATGTATGCATGCTTCTTCGTACATATTTTGATTATAAACATAAAAAACTAGTACCCTTAAAATTAAGTTAATGCCATCTAATTAAAAGAACACTTGAAGTTGTAATTTACGTCATGTGAGAGCTTGGACTAGATTACAATGGAAAGGTAAATTTCATACTTTCATTACTAGCAGATCAACTGATGTAATAAAAATATGCTAATTTACTATTTTTTTAATTAGAAGACTTAAATTAAGTTGTAAGTGAGAGCTTGGACTCAAGGCATAAGATGGGGATAAAACATGCTTATATTGGAAATTGTATACCAATATAAATCCCATAATGATCTAGGAATTGAAAATTGTTTGCCAATTATTGTTCGACAGATTACCTTATTTTATACTTTCATTACTAGCAGATCAACTGATGTAATGTAACTATGTTAATTTGGATCCTAGTTTTCAAGAAAATACTATGGTTATATGAATATATCCTAGGGTATTTTATTTTCTTGAAAAATTGTATTATCGAAAATACTAATATTTGAACTTTCTTTATTTGTAGAAATGGCTCAAAACAATAACACTACTATGAGTTCTGCGTTCAAATCATTCTTTGAACGGGAAAAATTGAGTGGCTCTCATAATTTCAATGATTGGTTTCGCTCACTCAGGATTGTCCTGCGAGTGACAGATCAACTTGAATACTTATATAAGCCTTGTTCTGCTGAACCTACTGCTGAAACTTCATCTGATGAGGAAAAAGCATTATGGAAAGCTGAGTTTAAGACACATAATGATGTGGCCTGTTTGATGTTGGGAGCGATGACACCTGCTTTACAAAAGCAGTTTGAGACTTACTTCCCTATGGACATGCTAAACGAACTCAGAAAAATATTTTTGAAACCACAAACCGTTAAGGTCTATGATTTGATGGAATCTCTACACGGTTGTAAGCAGGCAGATGGTGAACCTGTAAGTGCTCATGTGTTGAAAATGAAAGGTTACATGGATCAACTACAAGCACTTGGCAAGGTCTATGAACAAGACATTGCTATTACCTTAATCAATAGATCCCTGACTAAGGAATTTAGTGGTTTTGTGCATAATTTCAGTATGCACTGCGTGGGGAAGACAATTTCTGATTTACACGCACTGCTTATTGATTACGAGAAAGGTTTACCACCAAAGGCTTCTACACCCCAGGTACTTGCTATTCAAGGGGGTAGAATTAACAAGCCGAATGCGAACAAGAAGGGTAAGGGAAAGGGAAAGGCTGATAAGGGTAAGCAAGTTATGGCTTATCAACCTCAACCCAAGAAAAACCCTCCTAAGAAGAAGGATAATCCAAAGAAGGATCAGGCTTGCCACTACTTTCATGCAGTTGGTCACTGGAAGAGGAATTGTCCTCTTTATATCTAAGAGTTGCGAGAAAGTAAGAACAAGATGACTGGGCATTTGGGCGCCAGCACTTCAGGTAACTTACTTATGATTGAATTATTTACTCTAAATCATAAAATTAATTCATGGGTATATGATACTGGATGAAGTATTCACATTTGTAATAAGCCGCAGGGATTTAGAGTGGAAAGGAAGCTTGCCTATGGGGAGCAATATCTGCATGTGGGAAATGGAGCACCTGCAGCTGTTGAAGCCATAGGAGTGTTTAATTTAGTTTTGCCTTCGGGCTTAGTACTGTCATTAAACAATTGTTATTATGCACCTTCTATTATTAGATGTGTTGTTTCCTTTTCATGTTTGTTGGATTTGGGTTTTATTCACACTATCAATAGTAATGGAATTTCTGTTTCTGTAAATGGTATTTTTTATTTTATTTTAATGCTATTGCTGTGGATGGTGTGTTTGAAATTGACATGAATGATTATGTATCAAATAATAATAATTCAATGTATAACATAAGTAAGAGAATTAAGTCAGACTTGAATTCTTCTTACCTTTGGCACTGTAGACTTGCTCATATAGGCAAGACTCGCAAGAAAAAGCTACAACATGATGGGTTTTTGAAAAGTATCAATGATGAATCATATGATAAATGTGAGTCTTGTATATCTGGGAAGATGACTAAGAAACCTTTTCATAGTAATATGGAAAGGGCTTCTGATCTACTTGGTTTAATACATACCGATGTGTGTGGACCACTTAGACATGTGTCAAGGAAAGGTGCTAGCTACTTCTTAACCTTTACAGATGATTTCAGCATATATGGTTATGTTTACTTGCTTAAACATAAACATGAGGTGTTTGAAACATTTAAGGTTTTCAAAGCAGAAGTAGAATTGCAACTAGGAAAGAAGATTAAAGCTCTTCGATCCGATAGAGGTGGTGAATACCTAAGCCAAGAGTTTAAAGATTACTTAGCTGAGAATGGAATTGTCCAGAATCTCACATCTCCATATACTCCACAACAAAATGGTGTATCTGAGAGAAGAAATCGTACATTGTTAGACATGGTACGATCAATGTTTAATCTTACAACTCTTCCTTTATCTTTTTGGGATTATGCCTTAGAATCTACAGTTCGTATTTTAAATATGGTTCCGACCAAGAAGGTTGATAAGACTTCATATGAAATATGGAATGGAAAAGCTCCAAACTTGTCTTATTTAAAGGTCTAGGGTTGCGAGGCGTATATAAGACGTGACTCAGCAGGCAAACTCCAACAGAGATCTGTAAAGTGTATCTTTGTAGGATACCCAAAGAAAACGATGGGTTACTACTTTTACTACCCACCTGAAAACAAAGTAATTTTTGCTAGCTATGGATACTTTCTTTAAAAGGACCTTATATCTCAAGAATTCAGTGGGAGAGTTTATGATCTGGAAGATGATCATGTAGATACATTACCTTCTGAAAACACTAGCGTACTTCCTGTGGAACCTGAAAGTCTGGGTCCTCCACCTGAAATTGAAATTGTTCCCATTCGCAAGTCTTCAAGACATGTGAAAGCTCCTGAACGTCTATGTCTTAACGTAGAAGTTGAGGAAACTATATTAGGGGATCTTGATGAACCTACTAATTATAGGGGTGCCATTGATAGTCCTAAAAATGATAAATGGGTAGTTGCTATGAATGGGGAAATGTAATCCATGAAAGATAAGTATCACCTTGTGTGAACACGTAAGAGGATGTGGGATCCACAATGACCCATTTGTATGCCCAATGGGTCCTATTGTCCTAATTTGTTAATCTTCAAATTAATAAATTTTGTAAAATTTGCAGGTTTTGGCGCAATTAACACACCTTATTCAAGCATCGAGAATTTCCTCAATGATGATAAACGAGTAGAATACATGAAGAGCTATTTAGATGCCCTGGTTTCTGCAATAAGGTATCTAACACAAGTGTGTTTTGTGCCATAACAAATGCAACAGTTTGAGTCTGCACTCTTGTTATTAAGACTGTTGGAATGTAGGTGTGCCACTTTCTGCCTAATTTAATTATAAATGGGACGCAAACCGGTCAAAAGTGGCTTAAAGTATCTTTGTAATCATTAAGACTTTGGGCATCCAAAATTGTTTATTTGAAAAAGTTTTTATTGGTGTTAAATATGTCTTATAGATCATAATTGCCGCTAAAAAAATGAGAGTAATAAACTTTATTCTTGAAATCAGACTAAGAAGTGTATGTTGGTCACCCCGATTCGTTTCGCCATGTACTAGTATTTAATTAAGATCAAGGAACTTAATTTAATCTTAATTAACATAGAATGGTGGTTTTCTGGTTGTTATTGTTCCAAAATTTATATGAAATTAACATGGAGATCTTATGATGTATCTCGCTTATTCAGGAAAGGAGCTGATGTTAGAGGTTACATTGCTTGGTCATTGCTTGACAACTTTGAGTGGCTATCTGGATACACAATACGATTCGGGCTTTACCATGTTGATTATATAACCCTCAAGAGGACACCAAAATCGTCGGCGAAATGGTACAAACGGTTTATTTCAAACTCCACAAGCGTCAAAGCAGTAAACGTTTAGCACATGATTAACCAAGAACTTTGTTCCGTGTGATATATAAAAGTAGAGCTCTATTGTACGTTTATTAGCAGTTAGTGTTAGTAACTGTATATGCATTCACCCCATAAATGAATAACACAAGATTATGACAAATTCATCATTCTAGGTGCAAAGTTCTTTTGTTATGTTTTAAACTTGTGTATAAGCAAATCAAGGTTGCTAATATGTGTCACACTTAGAGGCCTAGGGATGATGCGTTATAGCACCTTCGCCATCGAAACATAATTTAGTTTCATCTCAAGGGGGTGTTTGTAAGTTTTTCTTTCGTAAATTTAGAGTTTGTTATGATTTAAGATAGAAAATAAGCTCGAAAATTAGCCAGAAAAAATAGGCTTATAAGATATTAGCGAGTCAAATAAGCTCATAAGCCCAAAATAAGCTTAAACAAACACCCCTAAAAAAACTGCTTTGAAAGAAGCAAGAACGCTGAGCAAGCAGGGAGTGTTAAATCGAAATAACAATCTACTCTCGAATTTATAGTGTATTTTACGGAAACTGTGGAGTGTTAAATTGAAAGGGACATGGATGGAAGAAAATCACAATGCTGTTTTAGGTTTACAAGAAAGACCTATATGTATTTCTTGATGACTTTTGTTGATTGATTACAAACCTACAAGAAACTATGGATCCTTTACATTGTCCCTGAAACTACTATTTACTTGCTTCGGATTAATTCACATCTTAAAATTATTAAATATGGAGAATTAATAAACACACGAACATTTATTTATTATTATTGCCTTTTGTTACTGTGGAAAATATGAATCATAAAACTATAAACATATAAACCAAACATCAAGTACACGCAGCGGAAAAAACAAGATCTACAATACATGTAATTAATTAACTAAATTAAAAGGAATGCGTACCTTTTGGTTTCTAGCAAGAACAAGAAACCTAATCACCAAGAACAAGATAAAACCCTAGATTAGGGTTTAATAAGGATCTACTAGGTGTTAGTCGAATGGGGAAAATAACACAAGCTAAAGTAAGCTTGTTCTCCGTTCTTATACACACGTATTAGTAGCGTTTCAATGTGAAAAGCTAGGTTCATGTATCACAAATAAAACATCACAACACCTAGGGTTTGATGTTCTAGATAATACATGATCGAAACCCACTAACAAGAAGATAAAGAAGTAAACTTATATACATGCATATACATATGCAAAACACACGTATCAAAGATACATGCACATGCATAATATTATATCATAACTCCTTTACTGTACGTGATAGATTGTCAGTGGGTGGGTGGAATAGAGAATCGATTGAAAAGTCAATCTGCTAGGGATATATATTGTCATCCGATTATATGAAGCTAGAGGGGTTTATATACACTCCAAAATTGCTCTCCAAGTTTGAGTCTAACACCACCTCAAGTTCCAAAATTCGACACTCAACCCCCTCCTCTTTCCTTGTTCGACCATATAAATATTTGTGATTTAATAATTAATCATAACTTATTATATTAATTATTAAAACATTAAAACTCATACGTAATGTGTGCAATCCCGAAGTCTCGTGTTCGAAACTGGTCATACTAATATAGTAATATTAATTTATATCCATAACTCTAACAGCTCCCACTTGGATATTCATTAATATAGTAATGACATGGGTTAGTCTAGCTTAACACCCCCAATGCCCCCAGATCGACCCTGAGTATGGTTTTCTGGAAAAAACCATGTGATGATTTAATCATCATACTTATCCTTTTGTTTCTAACACCACGTTAATATGGATATGGATCTAAGTCATTCCATAATTAACTATTCTGTTTCTCGTTATTAATAATTGATCAAGATTACCAAAACATCTGAACGTATTCCAGATAGACTTTGGGTACGGCCGTACAAATATCTTGTCAACCCTACGAGGGGCCCAGCAGTATTATACTTCAAAACAAATTTGAAGGAATGATGAAGCGAAAAGTGTACCGCTTTTAGGGGGTCATTTAAGCCCTAAATCGTATTTATTTGATCAAATATTGCCCTAAATCGTTCCTTTTGTCATTTTAGGTACTTTGGAGAAGAAATCTGGAAAAGGAAGCATTTTGGACGTTTTTGGAGCATAAAAGTGAAGAAAACGACAAAGTCTCCAAAGCTGCTGGAAAAGTACACGTGACGGCGTCAAGGATTGCTCCTGACGGCGTCATGGCTTGGCAAAAGAGGTGGATATGAAAAATACACGTGACGCGCCAGAGAGTTTTACAATGGAAAGTCTGACGGCGTCACCCTTTAAGGTGATCAAGGCCATCACGGTTTAAGCTAAAGAGAGACGGCGTCAAGCCCATTTCTGACGGCGTCAACCCTTGATAGGCCAGAGCGGATTTTGGAGGATTAAAAAGGGACGGCGTCAGGAAGACCATCCGGGAACCCTAGCCACGACGAGGTGACGGCGTCACCTCCTACAACGTGACGCCGTCAGCCCCTAAACTCTATATATAGTTTTGCAATTTTTAGTCATTAGTGTGCAACTTTGTGAGGAGAAACCCTAAGACGAATTTCTGCCATTTTTAAGGGTTTTTATACCCTTGGATCTCCCATGTTTAATTGAAGATAAGTAATCACTTAATCAATCAATATGTCTATGTGTTGTTTGATTATATCTTGTTCTTGTCTTTTAATTAACATGCTAGGCTAGATTTATCTTGTGTTTGCTTAGATCTAATGAAACATAACTATTGATTATCGGTTATTAATGTGTTATTAATTGTATTGGATGATTGTTTATCGATGTTAGGCTTAAGAAAACTGGCTAACCTCCTATACGGTAATTTGCTTGAACGTCTTAAGAAACATGAACCAATGCGTACTAAGGTTTTTATGGTTGTATTTAATGCATGAGCAAATTCTAGTGATCCCATGTTAGGAGCTTCTTAGCCGGCTCGACATAGGAGTGAAGTAGGAGCTTGTAGAGTTGGGGAAGTGCGTACGCCACCCCACGATTGGTATTAAGGAATACACCCGTCATCCACGCAATTAATACACACTAATCAACCGGTAAAAGATAGTTAGGGAGTAAGGAAATCTAAGTAAACACATTTCTCCCCATATAAGTTTCACAACCTTTTCATTTTCAGTTATTTTATTTTATTTGCAATTGTAGTTATTTGGGTTAGTTGACTAGCAACTAATTCCGCCCACTCCTTCAAACCCGAGATTTTACTTGCTTTCATAAAATATAAAAAATACAAAAAGAATCTTCCCTCACCCTTAGACCTATTAGAATAGTTTTTCAATCCTAACGACACTATTCCCCTAGAGAACGATCAATCCCCTGGTACTTGCCACTTCACTATACTACATCGGTCAGGTACACTGCCTGGTGGGGATTGCAAGCCTCTTGAGATCCCTCGAGAGGTAAAACCTGTTGTAAGGTCGCAAAACCACGCATCAAGTTTTTGGCGCCGCTGCCGGGGAATAGTTATTGTTTAGGTTGAATTTTTATTTTATTAGGTCTACTCACTAGATTCCTTTCTAGTGAGATTTTTATTTTATTTTTCTAGATTTTCTTTAGTCTATCTTTTTTCTTCGTTTCTTTGTTCGTAACCATTACCATCCGACATCATGGAAGGTGGTAATATCCTCGACCCCAACAACCCACCACCACGACAAAACCAAACTCGTAGAGCACACACCTTAGGAGGATATTCCCTAATTTTGGATGATAACCCCCCTAATCCTAGAATCACTAGGAGCCGTAGCTCGATCAAAACTCTTGCCACACCCTATGCTGAACCCGAAAGGGAAATGCATAAATTAAGGCGACACCACCAAGCGGCCGAACCATCCACGATCAATTTTGATGATGCCCTCTCCGAGGAAGAATCCAATCTTCACTCTACACCTCCTAGCCCTCAAACCAATTACGATATGGAGGTTCCCGAAAACCCAATCCCTAAATGCCTCAAGGACTACTCTTCTCCCACCCCTCGTGGTTTTTCCAATGCTATCGTTTTTCCAAATGAACACACGAATGGGGTCTTGCGTGCAACCGATATTTGGCTTGTCCAAAGTGTATGCAAGTTTCACGGATTGAAAACTGAAGATCCAATCCAACACATCAAGGACTTCCTGAAAATAGTGGATACCCTCCATACGGACGGAGCCACTAGAGATACCTCCCGGCTGCGATTCTTTCCCTTCACCCTTTATGAAAAAGCCGGAGACTGGTATAACCAACTTCCCTCCGAGTCCATCTTCACATGGGAACAGCTTATCTCAAAATTCTATGAGAAATTCTTTCCCATAGGAAGAACTTCAACGTTAAGAGACGAAATCTTCCGCTTCCATGTTGGACCAGCTGAACCCATTCACGAATCCTGGATCAGATTCAAAGATCTAATTAGACAAGTCCCTCATCATGGCATTGAACTCTGGCTTCTTGTCCAAATCTTTTATGACAGTGTCCCTAAAAGCGACCAATTTGGCATTAATAATTCGGTAAAAGGAAAAATAGCCAACCTAAGCGCTGAGGAAGGATGGAATAGAATTGAGGAATACGCAAATGATCAAGACGATACCTGGGATGAACCCGATTCGATCATGAGCGTTTCCAAGATCATGAAAGAGCCTCCTTTTGCTAGCCGGTTGAGTAGATTGAATGATCAAGTATCTTATCTAGACAAGTCACAACCAACTAAACGGTTATCAAACCCATACTTGATCTGTGACCAATGCGGTGGCCCGCATGAAGTGGAGGAATGCGGGAATGATACCACCACCGAACAAGTATGCTTGTCAAGCCACGACATCTTCGATGATCCTTCGCTCTTAACTTTCTACCAAAACAATGATTTTACCCCTTGGGGAAATCTTGTGAGAGAAGAGGGAGGAGGAGAATACCCTGACTACAAGGTTAGGAGCACTTTTGAGGATGATCTTGGGCATTTCACGCTTGAAAAGAGTCGGAAACTAAAAGGTCTTGACAACCTCATCAATAGCCAACAAAACGACCTGAGGGCCAAATTCGCATAACTCAACGCCACTCTCGACAGCCTTGGCGAACCTCAAACAAATCAAAGAGATCCTTTACTCGCCATCACCACTCGTGCTGGAACAACTACTAAGGATCCACCTTACCCAGCTCAACAATCTAACGTCATGGAACCCGACACCCCTCATGAGGAGGAAGGTAATGTGAACGATGGAAATCCCGAGCAAACCCCTCCGGTAACTCCCTCTCCACCTACTCCAACCAAACAGCCCATTAAAGTCCCATACCCGTCCCGCCTCAAGAATCAAAAGGTCGAAAATGATAATAAAAGATTCTTGTCATATTTGAAGAATTCGGTCGTCACCATACCCCTTCTTGATGCATGTTACCATATGCCCAAATATAGTACATACTTCAAGAAGCTGCTAACCAACAGAAAAGGGCTCGAGGGTCTTGTAACCTTAGGAGAAGAATGTTCTGTGGTGACTCAACGAGGGCTGCCAAGGAAGGTGGACGATCCAGGTAGTTTCACCTTGCCCTGTTCAATAGGATCTCTCTCAGTCAAGAATGCTTTATCCGACTTAGGAGCAACTATCAATCTTATGCCGCATTCCATGTTCCTCAAATTAGGGTATTCTGGATTGAAACCAACCCATATGAACATCCAACTAGCCGATAGATCAGTCAAATACCCCTTAGGAATATGTGAGAATGTGCTGGTTAAGGTAGGAAAGTTCAAATTTCCAGTTGACTTCGTCATCTTAGAGATGGAAGAAGATGACCTAGTGCCCATCATTCTGGGGAGGCCATTCCTTGCAACTGCTCGTGCTGTTATTGATGTTCATGACGGCAAACTAACCTTACGAGTGGGGGCCGATAGCTTAACCTTCGACATCAAGGACACAATGAATCTTTCTCTCGAAGCAGATAATCGGCTGTATTTCATCGGAGAAATCAATGAACTATCCGACGAGATTGACAATTGTATAGATGAACAGGTGGAAGCTGGTTGGTTGCGAGATGAAGCTTTCTTACCCATCTTAGAGGAGGAGAAGACTATGGATGTGAACGCAGTCTCCTTCTATCCCAGACAAGAAATCGAACAGCTTGAGCTTCGTAAACTCGAGAACAAACTTAAACCTTCCATCATCGAGCCACCTACGTTAGAACTCAAGGAACTCCCAAACAACCTTGAATATGCTTTCCTCCAAGGGGAAGATCAACTTCCGGTAATCATAAACTCTTCTTTGAAAAGTGAACAGAAGGATAAACTCTTAGGAGTTTTAAAAAAATATAAAGGAGTTATAGCATGGAGTGTGGCCGACATCAAGGGGATTGACTCTACCTTTTGCACGCATAAAATCCTCATGGAGGAGGATTATAAACCCACCGTGCAAACTCAAAGGCGAGTAAACCCCAACATAAAGGAATTCATAAAAAAGGAAGTCATTAAGCTCCTAGATGCAGGGCTAATTTACCCAATTTCGGACAGTCCATGGGTAAGTCCTGTACAGGTTGTACCAAAAAAAGGAGGAATGACGGTGGTGAAGAACGATAAGGATGAGTTAGTGCCTCAACGAACAGTAACTGGATGGCGTGTGTGCATCGATTATAGGAAGTTGAATGATGCAACCCGAAAGGATCATTTCCCTCTCCCATTTATCGACCAAATGTTGGAAAGGTTAGCAGGGCATGGGTACTACTGCTTCCTAGATGGGTTCTCAGGGTATTTCCAAATCCCTATCGCTCCTGAGGACCAAGAAAAGACTACGTTTACATGCCCTTATGGCACCTTCGCCTACAAGCAAATACCCTTTGGACTATGTAACCCCCCCCCCCCCCCCGCCACTTTCCAGCGCTGCATGACGGCAATCTTCCATGAGTTAATGGAAGACAGCATGGAGGTCTTCATGGATGATTTTTCGGTCTTTGGAAACTCTTTTGATCGCTGTCTTGCTAACCTTGAGAAAATGCTCAAACGTTGTGAGGAGACTAACTTGGTACTAAACTGGGAAAAGTGCCACTTTATGGTAAAAGAAGGGATTGTGCTAGGGCACAAAATTTCAGGAAGTGGAATTGAAGTAGACCGGGCAAAAATTGAAGCTATATCCAAACTTCCCTATCCAACAACTGTCAAGGCAATCCGTAGCTTCTTGGGTCATGCTGGTTTCTATAGGAGATTCATTAAAGATTTCTCAAAGACAGCTAGGCCAATGACTCAGTTGCTCGTGAAGGATGCCCCGTTCGACTTCTCTCAAGAGTGCAAGGATGCATTCGATCAATTGAAGCAAGAACTCACCCAAGCTCCAATTATAGTCACCCCTAACTGGGAGTTACCCTTTGAAATCATGTGCGATGCTAGCGATTATGCTGTTGGAGCAGTATTAGGCCAAAGGCTTAACAAACACTTTCAGCCAATATACTACGCTAGCAAAACCATGAATCCTGCCCAGGAAAACTACACTACCACTGAAAAGGAATTACTAGCCGTGGTATTTTCTTTTGATAAGTTTCGCCAGTATCTTGTCCTTTCTAAAACGGTTGTTTTTACGGACCATTCAGCTCTTCGATATCTTTTCACTAAACAGGATGCTAAACCGCGGTTAATTCGTTGGATCTTACTATTGCAAGAGTTCGATATAGAGATTCGTGATAAGAAAGGAGCAGAGAATCTTGCGGCTGATCATCTCTCTCGTCTCGAAAACCCCAGCCTCGCTGAATCTGACAAGAGTGAGATTCGGGAGTCATTTCCTGAAGAGCAGCTCATGTCAATAAATGATTCTGAACCATGGTATGCGGATTATGCTAACTACCTGGCAAGTAGAGTCATTCCTGAGCATATGAGCAGGCATGAAAAAAAGAGGTTCTTCAATCAATTAAAGTACTACTTTTGGGATGAACCTTTCTTATTCCGAAGATGTCTGGATCAGGTAATCAGGCGTTGTGTTTCGGAAAAGGAGGTTGTCAGAATTATGAAAGAGTGTCATGCAGGTCCATCGGGAGGACATCACGGAATGAACACTACTGCACGAAAGGTCTTCGACGCGGGATTCTATTGGCCTACAATATTTTGTGATGTGAAGGGAATGATACAGACTTGTGACGCGTGTCAAAGAGCTGGGAATATCTCTAGGAGGGATGAAGCCCCACAGAATTATATACAAGTTTGCGAGGTTTTCGATGTTTGGGGAATTGATTTCATGGGACCCTTCCCATCTTCAGGAGGGAATGAATACATCTTAGTAGCCATTGATTATGTTTCGAAATGGGTGGAAGCACAAGCTCTTAGGACTAACGACGCTAGGGTAGTCATTCATTTCTTAAAAAAGTTGTTCGCTAGGTTCGGAATTCCGAAAGCTCTTATTAGTGACAGGGGAACCCATTTTTGCAATTCGCAAATGGAGAAAGTTATGAAAAGATATGGAGTCTCTCACCGATTCTCCACCGCTTACCATCCTCAAACCAACGGTCAAGTCGAAAACACTAATAGAGCCATAAAGAGAATATTAGAGAAAACGGTCAATCAAAACATAAAAGATTGGTCTTTTAAGCTCGATGAAGCTTTGTGGGCATTTCGAACCGCTTATAAGACACCAATCGGGACAACCCCGTTCCGTATGGTATATGGCAAGGCATGCCACCTTCCAGTAGAACTGGAACACAAGGCATATTGGGCACTTAAGGCTTGTAATTTAGATTATACGGTTGCGGGTATGAATAGATTCTTACAGCTCCAAGAGCTCGATGAATTGAGATTAGAAGCTTATGAATCTTCCATTACATACAAAGAAAGGGCAAAAAGATGGCATGACCAACGGATTAAGAGACCCAAGGAGTTTTCGGAAGGAGACAAGGTATTATTATATAATTCTCGCTTAAGGCTATTTCCGGGAAAACTTAAATCTAGATGGTATGGACCTTTTACCGTAAGGAGCTCCTCTAAAACCGGAGCCGTTGTGTGGATTGACGACGAGGATAGAGAATTCACTGTGAATATACAACGAGTCAAGCATTATCAAGAGAATGGTAATGAAATGATCAATGAGGAAGACATAACTTTTGATGAAGAAGTCACGTAATGTGCGGTGACTTTGAGTCTAGCTACAAGACTCGTTAATAAAGAAAAGCGCTTCTTGGGAGGCAAACCAAGCTTTATTTGCTTTGTGTGTTTATTTATTTATTTGTTTGATTTTATTTGCTTCCGTATGTATGTTTAATTTTTATTATTATTGATTCATGTTCAAAACTAAATTGTGAAAATGCTTTATCTTGCTTTTAACTTCGTCTTAACTACATATAAAGGTATTTTGCAAAAGATAAGTGTAAGGGAAATCCAAATCGGTTTATTAGAACAAATGAACATGAATCGTAACAATAATAAATTAACATACATATTAATAATTGTTTGAGTCAAATGCTTGTATCGAGTCATAATGATGTTTTGCAGGAATTCCAGGAAGTAAGGTATAGGTTTTTCCAGAAATTTTCCGGAAACTTAACATGAGAATTCTGTCAGATCATTTCTGACGGCGTCAGGCCTTACAACCTGACGGCGTCAGGTTTTAATTTTCTGAAATTTTTGAAAGTTTTGTTTTCATAAAAAGTTTTTATTAAATCTCTAACTTATAAACTCCAGGAATCTGCAAAATAATCATTCCACAAGCATTATATCCTTATATAGATTTATCCCGCCGATGTTATGCAGGTTTTCGTGTTTGTTTTCCCAGGTTTAACAGGTTATTTTGGACAAGGAGATGTATGTGGAATCAAGCTTTTGGCGATGCTTTAGTCTTGGAGCTTCTACATTCTATTGGAAGAAGATCTAACCATGTTACCCCTTTATCCACCTAGCGAATCAGGGGAGTATTTGATTTCATTCTTTTACCTTATTTACTTTTACATCTTGTTATTTGAACATTGGGGACAATGTTCATCTTAAGTGTAAGGGGGGGGTAAAGTACGATACTTTAGAGAATACAATTGCGCTTGATTTTTGTTTGTTTAATGGTAGATGTGTAATAAAACTGAGATAAATACTTATTAGGGCAATTTTAGTGCCAAATTTAAAATTTTTTACAACATATAGGAGTGAAACTTTGATCGTAATAAGCGTCTCATGGATAGGAGTTATATGACTAGCACAAAACCGTACCACTAAAAAATTTTCCACCCCCAAATATGTGAGGTTCGCCCCTAGAATTGGTAGGAAAAGCATTTATGCTATGATGTGTGTACCGGTAGCACTTAGATTCTAGAACTTGGGTTAGGACCATTCCGAGGCCACAAGTGAGACTACATTCGTGTAGTTAGATTTACTACATGATAAGAGGCATTAGGATTAACCCATTGTTTTACACCTGTGTTTTTGTTATAATTACATTGGCTACATTGGTCAAGTAATTCTCCCACACCCTTTGCGTTGTACTCATTTTTAGTACACGATACCCCTAGTACACCTCTCAGAGCCTATCTTTTCGTTTCTAACTTTAAGCATTTTACTTAAAGTAAGAATTTGTTTACACCCCACTTAAATGTACACCCAAATCGCCTTAGCCTACCTTGTATGCACTCATTTTTAGTGCATTATTGTTACAACATTTGTTTAAACCCTTAGTTAATTATCTAATTGATTACATGGTTGCTAAGTCGAGTCATATCCTTGTACATATTGTTTTGGGACGATTGGGACTCATGGGTAAAGTACTAGTGTAATGGAGTAATGGGGATGAACAACATTATTACCCCTATATGTGCTAAATATTTTAAAAGTACTCCAAGTGTTTCGATTATCTTAATTCGAGTCATTAGAATAGTTATTTGTAAAGTTATGTAAAAGTTCAAGTATAAGGGGAATGCAACGCCCCTATGATGTATTATTTTGGATGGTAGGGAAAGAGTGTATGAAAAAAAAAAAAAAAAAAAAAAAAAAAAAAAAAAAAAAAAAAAAAACATACGGACTACCATCCCGTTTCATTTTATGTTTATTTTATCTTTTTGTTATTTTATTTTCATTTGCTTAAGTCGAGTCTAGTCTTGGCTTAGCAACGCCATATTGTACATGTAATTAATCAAGATCTTTAACTCGCCACCAGTAAAATATCATTTATCCAACAAAACCGTGTTTATCATATCCCTACACCTCACGTTATAACCCATTTAAAAGCCCTCTTTGATAGTTTATCTTAGGTGCTTACGCCTAGTGGAGAAGGTTTTTGATCCTTTCCCTAGCCTATGGTAATCTATTTGCTATGACAGGTAGTGAGAGATATTATCCGTTTTCATTTATGAGATATACTTTTATGACACCTGAGAGATGTGAGTATCTAAACACTACTTGTGAGGTGCTAGTGTGTAATCTCCGTGCTTATTATGATTAAAGTGGAACGACTATTTGTTGTAATTACTTTTATATTAGCATTAAATGACCCCTAACTTGTATTTTGATTAGAATAAAAGCGCATTTGCTTGATGACAAGCAAATCTCAAGTGTAAGGGTATTTGATGAAGCGAAAAGTGTACCGCTTTTAGGGGGTCATTTAAGCCCTAAATCGTATTTATTTGATCAAATATTGCCCTAAATCGTTCCTTTTGTCATTTTAGGTACTTTGGAGAAGAAATCTGGAAAAGGAAGCATTTTGGACGTTTTTGGAGCATAAAAGTGAAGAAAACGACAAAGTCTCCAAAGCTGCTGGAAAAGTACACGTGACGGCGTCAAGGATTGCTCCTGACGGCGTCATGGCTTGGCAAAAGAGGTGGATATAAAAAATACACGTGACGCGCCAGAGAGTTTTACAATGGAAATTCTGACGGCGTCACCCTTTAAGGTGATCAAGGCCATCACGGTTTAAGCTAAAGAGAGACGGCGTCAAGCCCATTTCTGACGGCGTCAACCCTTGATAGGCCAGAGCGGATTTTGGAGGATTAAAAAGGGACGGCGTCAGGAAGACCATCCGGGAACCCTAGCCACGGCGAGGTGACGGCGTCACCTCCTACAACGTGACGCCGTCAGCCCCTAAACTCTATATATAGTTTTGCAATTTTTAGTCATTAGTGTGCAACTTTGTGAGGAGAAACCCTAAGACGAATTTCTGCCATTTTTAAGGGTTTTTATACCCTTGGATCTCCCATGTTTAATTGAAGATAAGTAATCACTTAATCAATCAATATGTCTATGTGTTGTTTGATTATATCTTGTTCTTGTCTTTTAATTAACATGCTAGGCTAGATTTATCTTGTGTTTGCTTAGATCTAATGAAACCTAACTATTGATTATCGGTTATTAATGTGTTATTAATTGTATTGGATGATTGTTTATCGATGTTAGGCTTAAGAAAACTGGCTAACCTCCTATACGGTAATTTGCTTGAACGTCTTAAGAAACATAAACCAATGCGTACTAAGGTTTTTATGGTTGTATTTAATGCATGAGCAAATTCTAGTGATCCCATGTTAGGAGATTCTTAGCCGGCTCGACATAGGAGTGAAGTAGGAGCTTGTAGAGTTGGGGAAGTACGTACGCCACCCCACGATTGGTATTAAGGAATACACCCGTCATCCACGCAATTAATACACACTAATCAACCGGTAAAAGATAGTTAGGGAGTAAGGAAATCTAAGTAAACACATTTCTCCCCATATAAGTTTCACAACCTTTTCATTTTCAATTATTTTATTTTATTTGCAATTGTAGTTATTTGGGTTAGTTGACTAGCAACTAATTCCGCCCACTCCTTCAAACCCGAGATTTTACTTGCTTTCATAAAATATAAAAAATACAAAAAGAATCTTCCCTCACCCTTAGACCTATTAGAATAGTTTTTCAATCCTAACGACACTATTCCCCTAGAGAACGATCAATCCCCTGGTACTTGCCACTTCACTATACTACATCGGTCAGGTACACTGCCTGGTGGGGATTGCAAGCCTCTTGAGATCCCTCGAGAGGTAAAACCTGTTGTAAGGTCGCAAAAACACGCATCAAGGAACAAATCCTTTCTTGACTACGAGCATAACCCTCGAACTTTGCATCACCTCTGAAAATAACCCTTATAACTACCAGTTACGGATATCATTATACTACCTTACAGAAAATGAGCTACATCCTCGGCAGTTACCTGGTATCTCAAGTCTGAGGATAAATATTCATGATTTACTTAATGACAACGATCCATAAAGTACAATCATGTGGTTGGGATCTGTCCTATATTCAATTTATCCAATATTGAATATCATGTGAATTTGGCATGCCCACGCATCAATATACTTAAGTATATTCTACCAACATTCACATTTGCCTTAATTCAATAATACTACCATATTATTGATCGACAACGGACTATTTAGAATAACATAAGTTATTCACGGATTTAAACATGCAAATATAGGATACAATTTATTATTAATGAAAACAAACGTACCACGTACTTTAATTCATTGTGAATAATAATTGCTTAACATCCCTTATCCAAATACTAAATAGATCAAGCATGATCATTCCCATTAATGAATTATGCCTCAAGTCATGTTCCAAATACTTGTTGACAAGGCATAAACCAACTAATCTTGATCTATCGGAATTTTGAGAATACTTATTTCAAGAATGAAACTCTTGTATGTGTGCATTCATCTATCTAGATATTGCCACATAACATTTCATAAATTGCGTGACATCCTCAACCGCAAATTTATGACAATTAAACTACTAAACCTTTATAGTTTAAAGTATTCTAATTCTTTAATGTATAATGCAACTATGCTCATATTGAACATAACTAGTATACATGGCCTTTAACAAGGATAACATCCTACCATGACTAGTATTGAGTGTCATCTCAATCTTACTAGCATCATTGTATCCAAACTACAATATGCTATTTTTAAAGTTCCCGTAAACTTTTAACATCCATCGTGTAATGTTTGATATCTTCAAATCTTTCAAGACTAGTCATCTATATCAACATCTTGCCATATGGTTCATATTTAGAATTTAGGAGCAATTCCAGAATAAGGATGTTAATTCTAAATCCAACCATATTACACTTAGTTATCTAATAGCTTTCAATTAGATATTAATGTTGTCAATCATCTTTCATCCAAGCATGATACAACAAGCAACATGATGTACATGAATAATCCTTTCGTCAACCTTAGATTTTATTCATGTCATATCTTTTCAAAGATATGTTTCTATCTAGCCTTTCTAATAGAATCTCATGTTTATTAGAATCCTTTATTTTTTACCGCTAATGTTTATTAACAATAAACATATATTTCAAAGTGTTATTTCCTAAATTTCCATGTGAAGTTTTATTCCAAACTTAGACTTAACATATAAATGTCAATGGAATGTTACTTCCTATATGTTATACAACATATATGAAATAAGAAAATAAATACATCACTCCCACTAGCTTTTAGGAATATTGAGAAATATCTTATTTTAATTATAAATCAAAACTTAGATTTAATAACTAAACATAAGTATATCTTTTAGATGCACGCATTAATCAATTCACAAATGATTTGCACTTTGTGTACAGCTAAATATTATTTGAATTCAAATACTCCTTTCAACTACTTTCCGTCCTCACACAAGTAATTACCCAAGAAGGAGTTTTGATATTCCATTGTTAATTTCATATAAATGAAACTAAGAATGATTATCATAATCTTTATACATTTAATGTGCCTAGAAAGAATCTCAATCACATTTAATTGCTTAAGTGTGATTGATAATCTTTTCACACATTAAATATGTATACAAAATTTTGTCCCTTATGATTTCTACACCAGAATTTAAATCTCTAGGATTTTCATTCCCTTTGTAGAAACTCATCTGTATTCAATAGTGCAACGATAGAATTTAAGATTAACTACGTTTCCAAACTAGTTATCTTCTTGGACTGCATCTAATTATTCATAGTATGAGTAATTTGCCAAATTAAATATTTGCAATTTATTAACAGGTTTATCATAATCCTGTAACTCATAATCCTCAACATATTTTCCAAATATTTGAGATATCCTTGCGGATCTATGAAATGTGAATTCCATCATTTTGAGATTTAACATTAACATGTTTAATCCTCATTATGACTTTGCTAGTGTACTTTTAGAAGATTATGTATCTTGTAATTTTATAAACTCCTCCCACTTGCCTTTTACAATTTATAGATTAACTATAAATACTTAGCAAATAGAGCAACACAAACTTGTTCTCTTTTTGGGACTTTACAAATACATATTGACAGTTCCTAACATTAATTTGTTAATAACCTACTCACAAGCAGTTTAACAAATTCTGAACTTTAATTTTAAGACTTAATGCGATTCATCACATTCCATAATAAATGGTGTCTTATTAATCTTCTAGGTTGGAGTCTAATTGAGTATATCCAATCCATGCTCAATTTTCTAACCTTGATATCTTTTGGAAGAAAAGAAGATATAGTCATCTTAATCAAACAATATAACAAGAGTTTGATTCTCCTAACTGAACATACCGTAAACACTATGTATTTCATTAGGATTAATATTGTAAGTTAATCTTACAATATGTGAGATAAATTTATTTCGTTTTGGCTTACCTATTTACCATCTAAGTCAAGTTAATGGTAAAATAGAATTTCCAAGCCAATTGCATGCTTTATAACATAAGTACTTCTGATCAAGTCACTTCATGTCTATGTCTTACCAAGAAGACATAACTGTTATAATCCCAATCTACGTTATAAGTCATTAATAAACTTAATGACTTCTAGTATATGTCTTAATTAAAAAACATATCAAGTTAACGTCTTACTTTATTATAAGTCTTACAGCAATAAAAGACTTCATATTTATATCTTAATAATATAAACATGTATAACTAAAGTAATCATGAACACCACAACTTGGTTTCAATAGTTATTTCAAGTTAATTTATTACTTCATATATTTATGTCATTCCATGAATACATAAACATTCAAATTTGAAGTAGTATAAGATTACTTCATTTATTTATGTCATTACAACAATACATAAATATTCACATTTGAAGTAGTCTTATTATCATATTGACACTTGTTCTAATAGTTATATAATTTAGAAACTTGTAAATTAACATAGTTTCATTACATCAGCTGAGGCTGCTAATAATGAAAGTATGTAATTTACCTTGTCATTAATATCTAGTAATGAAAGTAGATATTAACTCCAAGTGTTCTATTATTAGATGTGAACAAAACACATTAGAACATCAATCTCTTACCTTGCAGTCAAGAGAATCCTATAAATCATGTCCCTTTGTGTTGTTGCTTGCACACTATAAATATTTCTCCCACTTGTGCATGGAATAACACCATGTATCAGATAAACAACACGTCAATCGTTTGCTTATGTGATCAATATGATTTGTGTCATAGATATAAGTAGATATAGTAACACCTTGTCTAGTAAGGAAACGTACACGACTATCCTTAATACCACAAGTGTCTATTAATAGAAAGTAATCATCTCAAGAGATTCTAGAGATAATCTGGGTTACTATCAAGATATCAAGACTTGTAGCTCCCACTGAATTAAAGATCACTACATGAATTCATTATTCAGTAATTACAACACAATGCTCCCACTGGATTTGACAACATTATAAGTGTTGCATAACCAGTAAAAGCAAATAGCGTGCTGTTTATTTTCCTACACCTTTGAGTAATCCCTTACGTAATATATACTAAGGTACTCAAAGAATGTATTCTACTTTGTCAATGATGGAATATCCATCAATACAATTAACTTGAGAAAATTGGGCATGCAATTCCTTCCTCAATTAGGTCTACCATCCCTATCATGGTATGTAGCACCTTTAAATGGTCAAAGCACAACAACTAGATCAATCATTCTAGTTTGCGTTTTACCAATTTTGCGGTAATTAGTCTAGCTTCTAATTTTAATAACTCCTAAACATGCAATTTCTTAAAAATTTGCCATGAGTTATTTCTTAGAATTTAGACAATTCTAATTTTCCTAATATACCTTTCTCATTCATGAAAAGGAATAGGATTAAGTCTCACTCTTCTCACGGAAAGTAGAATCGGTTTATTCTTTTCAGTAAAAATTGACTCTATCCAAAACCCCTACGGGTGTAGATCAATTTACTACTAAAAGAATGTCCCACGTTTACGGTTTTATCATTGCATTAATACATTAAAAGAATTTTCAAAATTCAAATTTAGTATTTTCGATAATAACTTTTCAAGAAAATTAAACACCCATGGTAAATTAATATTTTAACCATTTAATTTTCACTGAAAACTAGGATCCAAATTGACGTCGTTTCATCACATCAGCTTTGGCTGCTAGTAATGAAAGTACTCAATAAGGTACGGGTCGAACCCAATTGCCAATATCCAATTGCAATTCCTAGAATCATGGGACTTACATATTTTGCCAACCTCAATTGCAAATGTAAGCATGTTTCATCCCCAAATCTTTATGCCTTGACGCCGTTCCATTACATCAGCTTTGGCTGCTAGTAATGAAAGTGCTCAATTAAGTTAACCAACTTAAGAAACTGTAAATTGACGTCGTTTCATCACATCAGCTTTGGCTGCTAGCAATGAAAGTACTCAATTTACCCTTAGACTACCACCCTTTGAACATCACATTCAGCTTTGGCTGCTAGTAATGTAGGACGTAACCTTAGGTGTTTCCTTTTTCAGTTGGATGGCATATAACTTAAATTTAAGGGTATAAATTTTGATGTGTGTAATCAATATATGTAAAAAGATGTCATGCATTCATCTTTGTATTATATGTTTCAAAACCAGTTTACTCATTCGTTACATTAATAAGCTCAAATCATCAAAGTTTTAATTGATGGCGTTGAGAAACTTACAACATTGCCTTAAGATGCTTCGTACGTATTCATGGTGTACTTGGTAAGTCTAATATTGACGCACAGGCGAGCGGAGAGACAGAATGGAGTCTCTTTAAGGCCACAATTTAATGCGAAACCAACCTTATACCCACTTTATAGTTTGTCAATATTAGGTCCGCCGTTTCGATCACTTTTGTACAGTCGCATCAATCAACTAAACACTTATGATTTTCTTGCTTAAAACAATGTTACACCATTATTAAGTCAAGTTTATTTTCCTTTTGAAAATTACCCTTTTGTTTACAATCATGTCTACAACATATCTAAACAAATGCGTAATTAAAATAAACATAAACAACTTAATAATGAACATGCTAAAATCAATTAATATGTATATATTGGTCTTAAAACTCCCATTGATTTTCGAGCTCATTGTACCCAATGGACCACAGACGCCAATTTCTTGGCCTCGTAAGTCTTATGATTAATATATACATAACACACATAATTGATTAAATACGCGATTAATATTGGGTCTTCCCAATTTTAGGTTTTCCCTAAAAACCTAATTAATTAACTTTTAGTAATTTCAATTCATCCAATTTTATTACTAAAACCCTAGTTAATTAACAATCGCATAAAATAGCACGTAGAACATGTAACATTTAGCATTAATTTTCCATGACAAAACATGCATGTTTTTGTCATGGATTCCCCATATTGCACTTATTATCATGTAGCACATATAATCAAGTCAATATAGATACGCATTTAATTAATGACATCACCTTGTATTCATTAATTAACCACATAAAATTTACATGCAATCCTAGGGTTTCTACAAGTTTTTATCAAAAACTAAAACCCTAAAAATAATTAAAGGGTATACGACCCATAATTAAAAAAATTAGGGTTTGCAAAATCAAAAACCCTAGAACACCTATTGCATGTATCTAATCATCTAGATTCAATTTTATGCGTTTTAGTAATTAATTGCCATGTATAAACTGGCTCTTGATGCCACTGTTGGAAAATATGAATCATAAAACTATAAACATATAAACCAAACATCAAGTACACGCAGAGGAAAAACAAGATCTACAATACATGTAATTAATTAACTAAATTAAAAGGAATGCTTACCTTTTGGTTTCTAGCAAGAACAAGAAACCTAATCACCAAGAACAAGGTAAAACCATAGATTAGGGTTTAATAAGGATCGACTAGGTGTTAGTCGAATGGGGAAAATAACACAAGCTAAAGTAAGCTTGTTCTCCGTTCTTGTACACACGTATTAGTAGCGTTTCAATGTGAAAAGCTAGGTTCATGTATCACAAATAAAACATCACAACACCTAGGGTTTGATGTTCTAGATAATACATGATCGAAACCCACTAACAAGAAGATAAAGAAGTAAACTTATATACATGCATATACATATGCAAAACACACGTATCAAAGATACATGCACATGCATAATATTATATCATAACTCCATTACTGTACGTGATAGATTGTCAGTGGGTGGGTGGAATAGAGAATCGATTGAAAAGTCAATCGGTTAGGGATATATATTGTCATCCGATTATATGAAGCTAGAGGGGTTTATATACACTCCAAACTTGCTCTCCAAGTTTGAGTCTAACACCTCCTCAAGTTCCAAAATTCGATACTCAACCCCCTCCTCTTTCCTTGTTCGACCATATAAATATTTCTGATTTAATAATTAATCATAACTTACTATATTAATTATTAAAACATTAAAACTCATACGTAATGTGTGCAATCCCGAAGTCTCGTGTTCGAAACTGGTCATACTAATATTAATTTATATCCATAACTCTAACAGTTACATCAAAAGCAAATGCAAACACTATTTGATGCAACTTTTTATTTTCTTCCACTTGTTTCAAAAAGCATAAGCAGTTTTAAGTTTTACCAAAGAAAGGAACACACATGCAAGTTGTGCATAGACCGTTTGTAATCTATATGAGTTGCTTTTGTCATCAATAATTTGCCAATTGATTGGTTGGACTTGGAACACAAAGCCCTACATTTGATACAGGATCTGTCATTTATTTCATTGTTCTCAAACTTTCGTTTGTTTGTATTCAATATACACACACATGCATCAATACTTTATTAGGTGATTTCATTCTCAAACCTACGACCAGTTACCTATTACTATGAAGTAAGGTTGAAATATTTTTATAATCATATTCTAAGTTTATATTATACACATCACTCTCAGTTCAGCTGACACTGAATGTCTTCATTGGTCGCTCCGAGGTTTTTAAAAAAAAGTTAGCTACCCTTCAATGCTTGTTATTAATTTTATTGACAAAATTTAGAAAAGACTTGCAGCAGTCCATGTAAAAAACTGCAGCGCGTGTCCGGCCATTTCCTTGTTTTTTCACCTCTATTTTTTGAGTCTCATAATGTCCATCTATCTGCACATCATGGACACTGTGATAGAATGAGAATGCAGATATGTTTCTGCTTCATGGTCGAAATAACATGAAATAAGTATCATGTTTTGTAGTCGATGCACAGGTTGTATTTTCACAGGTTTCTATGTTTCAGGATCGATTATGCACAAGGTTAACAAGAGTAATTTCTGATGGATATCACAACATAATAATGATTATGTTGTATGTATTGTGATCATAACTGATAACTTTATACAGGAACAATGAAGAATGGCTTGAACCCTTTTTATTAAAACTGATATAGAATACAGGAAAGGGTTAACTTGATTTACAGAATTTGATCCCTATATATACTAGACTAAGAGGCATGATATGAAGAGTTGTGATGGTTCATGATAACTAACAGGTATGACCCTTCATATATAACTGCCTACTAACTGTAATTAACTAATCTTAACTGTCATTGACTTAACTAAACCGAAATATGCAGCCCTATTCTAACTACTGGGTTTGTTGGCCTGCTGGCCCAAACCAGAAACTTATGCAGCCTCTTATATAAAAAAGATTAATGGATTATGTTTTCCAACATATTCCCTCCTAATCTATTAATCTTTGTTTCTTCAATTCTTCTTGTTCCTTGATTCTTCCTGTTCATGCTTTCTTTTTCTTTTGTTTTTGTTCTTGCTTGTGCTTCCTGTCTTGAGTTTGTTGGAATATGTGAATCATAAAAATACTATAAACACATAAACATCAAGCTCATGCAGCGGAATGGATCTACATAAACATATAATTAATTAAAACTAAAAGGAAGCGTACCTTTTGATTCCTAGCAAGAACAAGGAATCAGATCTACAAGAACAAGATAAACCCTAATTAGGGTTTAGGGTATGGATCGAATGGAACAAAACACACAAGCTAAAGAAAGCTTGTTACTCGTTCTAGTACACACGTAATGCTAGCGTTCCAATGGGAAAAGCTAGGTTCAAATCACAAAAACAAACCAAACACTTTGAAAGCTTTACTTGGATCGGCAATCCCTAGTGGGATTAAAAAATGGCCAATCGGTTCTATGCTTAAAGGAGGAGAGGGATAGAAGAATGGCTTGTTTAGGGATTCAAGATTAGGGAATAACCAAATACAATGGGATTGTATTTATAGGCAAACCCTAGCTTGTTCTCTAATCCACCAAACCGACTTCCCTAACCCATATGGTTAGTTCGGCCAATCCAAGCCCACACATAGGATTCTAGATCCTTCTAACCTCCTTTTGCACAATTAGTCCTTTAATGTTCGTTATCTCTAACTCCGTTAAGTACCAACTGTCGTTAAGTATTGTTTTGTGAAATGAATAAATAAAATATGAAGTATATATAATTTATTCAAACCATTGGAACTCTCACGTATTGTGTGCAATCCCGATTCTCGGGTTCGAAACCGGACATACTTATATTAATAATTATACATAAACTCTAACAGCTCCCACTTGGATAACTATTAATATAGTAATGACATGGGCTAGTCTAGCTTAACAGTTCCCAATGCCCCCAGCTCGATCCAAGTATGGTTTTCCTGGAAAAACCACGTGATGAATTTAATCATCATACTTATCCTTTTGTTTCTAATACCGCGTTAATATGGATATGGATCTAGGTCATTCCATAATTAACTATTAGTTCCTCGTTTATACATAATTGAACAAGATTACCAAAATATCTGAACGTCTTTCAAATAGACTTTGGGCGTGCGCACGCAAACATCTTGTCAATCCTACGAGTGGCCAAGCAGTATTAAACTTCAACACAGAGTTGAAGGAACAAATCCTTTATTGACTACGAGCATAACCCTCGAACTTCGCATCACTTCCGAAAATAGCCCTTATAACTACCTTTTACGGATAGCGTTAGACTACCTTACAGAAAATGAGCTACATCCTCGGCAGTTACCTGGTATCTCAAGTCTGAGGATAAATATTCATGATATACTTAATGACTATGATCCATAAAGTATAATCATGTGGTTGAGATAAGTCCTATATTCAATTTATCCAATATTGAATATCATGTGACATTGGCGTCTCAACCTTACAGTACATTCTTCCAATCCTCACATTTGTCTTAGTTCAATAATATTCCCATATTATTAATTGACAACGGACTATTTAGAATAAAATAATTATTTACGGATTTAAACATGCAAATATATGACACAAATATTAATAATGAGAATAAACGTTATCCGCACTTTATTTTATTAAAATAATAATTGTTTACATGTCTCTATCCAAAATACTAAATCAACATATTTACATGAAACTATCTGGCATACGAAGACCAATACCTGAGCATGTCGAGTAAACGTTTCCTTAGGTAATGCCTTCGTGAAAGGATCAGCCAGATTGTTATCTGTGTGAACTTTGAGTACATTGATTTCACCCAGTTCGACTTGTTCTCGAACATAGTGGTATTTTCTACGAAAATGTCTGGCGCCTTTCATAACTCCAGGTTCATTGGCGAATGTGATTGCAGCAGAGTTGTCGCAATACACATTTATAGGTAATTCATTTGACGGCATCACTCCAAGATCCGATATGAATTTCCTTATCCAAACAGCTTCTTGTGCAGCTTCCGATGCAGCAATATACTCAGCTTCTGTAGCAGACATGGCCGTTGTACTCTGCTTCTTACTTTTTCAGTCTACAGCTCCTCCATTTATGACAAAAACGTAACCCGTCTGAGACTTCGTATCATCTTTATTAGTTTGAAAGGACGCATCGCAGAAACCTGTAACATTCAGTTCTGCGTCTGGATTTCCCCCGAAAACTAGAAACATATCTTTAGTATTCCTTAAATACTTAAGAATGTTCTTAACAGCATGCCAGTGATCTTTCCCTGGATTTTGCTGATAACGACTGGTTAAATTTTGCGCGAACGCCACATCTGGCCTTGTACATCTAACTGCATACATGATAGATCCTACTGCCGAAGCATACGGAACTTTCTTCATGTATGCCACCTCTTCAGGTGTAGAAGCACACATTTCGCTACTTAAGCCATGTTCTACTTGCATGGACAAATATCCCTTCTTGGAATTTTGCATATTGAATCTCTTCAATATTTTATCCATGTAAGCACTTTGGCTTAATCCGATCAACCGCTTAGATCTGTCTCTATAGATCTTGATTCCAAGGATACACGCTGCTTCTCCTAAATCCTTCATGGAAAAACATTCACATAGATAAGCCTTAACTTCATCAAGACTAGGTATATGATTTCCCATGATTAATATGTCATCGACATACAGGACAAGAAAAGTAGTGTTACTCCCACTAACTTTGTGGTATACACATGGCTCATCGAAATTTTGAGTAAATCCAAACTTCTTGATTTCCTCATCAAATTTCTTATTCCATTGCCTGGATGCTTGCTTCAATCTATAAATGGATCTTTGAAGCTTGCATACACGCTCAGGAAATTGTGGATTCACAAACCCCTCAGGTTGCGCCATATAGATGTCTTCATCTAGGCAACCATTCAGAAAAGCGGTTTTGACATCCATCTGCCAAATCTCATAGTCATAGTAGGCAGCTATGGCTATAAGAATCCTAATGGCTCTAATGTCGGCCACAGGAGAAAATGTCTCCTCATAGTCAACACCGTATGTTTGGGTAAAGCCTTTAGCCACCAAACGAGCTTTGTAGGTGTGTACATTGCCATCCATGTCCATCTTCTTTTTGAAGAGCCACTTACTCCCAACTACCTTAGCATTGGGAGGAAGGTCTACTTCAATCCAGACTTTGTTGTCTTTCATGGATTGCATTTCTCCATCCATAGCAATCTGCCATTTCTCCTTTTCAGGACTATTAATTGCAGCCCTATAACTAGTTGGCTCATCGAGATCCCCTAGTATAGTTTCCTCATCCTCTATGTTTAAACATAGACGATCAGGAGCTTTAGTAGATCTTGAAGATCTACGGATGGGTAGCACTTCAACTTCTGGTGGAGGACCTAAACTTTCACGTTCCACAGGAAGTGTGTTAGTGCCTTAAGAAGGTGACGTATCTTCATGATCACTTTCAAGATCATATACCCTCCCACTGAATTCTTGAGATATTAGATTATCCTTAAGAAATTCGCCATACCTAGCCACGATGACCTTATTTTCTATTGGGAAGTAAAAGTAGTAACCCTTTGTTTCCTTAGGGTATCCTACGAAGATACACTTAACAGATCTTTGTTGGAGTTTATCAGGTGAGTCACGTTTAACAAACGCCTCACAACCCCAGACCTTTAAGTAAGAAAAGTTGGGAGCTTTTCCAGTCCATACTTCATATGGAGTCTTATCAACCTTCTTAGTTGGAATCCTATTCAATACGTGAACAGCTGTTTCAAGAGCATAATCCCAAAAGGATAAGGGAAGAGTTGTAGGATTAAACATATACTGTACCATATATCTAACAAGGTACGATTTCTCCTTTCAAATACACCATTTTGCTGTGGAGTATAAGGAGAAGTGAGTTGTTGGACAATGCCACACTCAGTTAGATAATCTTTAAACTCTTGGCTTAAATACTCACCACCACGATCGGATCGAAGGGCCTTAATCTTCTTTCCGAGTTGTAATTCTACTTCACTTTTAAAGACCTTGAATGTCTCAAAGACTTCATGTTTATGTTTAAGTAAATAAACATAACCATAACGACTATAGTCATCCGTGAAGGTCAAGAAGTAGGTAGCACCGCGCTTAGACACATGTCTAAGTGGACCACACACATCCGTGTGTATTAATCCAAGTAGATCCGAAGCCTTTTCCATATTGCTATGGAATGGTTTCTTCATCATCTTACCAGATATGCAAGACTCGCATTTATCAACTGAATCATCATTGATATTTTTCAAAAGCCCATCGTGTTGCAGCTTTTCCATACGTTTCTTGCCTATATGAGCAAGACGACAGTGCCATAAATAAGACGAATCCAAGTTAGACTTGACTCTCTTATTTCCGATGCTATACACAGAATTATTTCCGTTGGATGCACGATTTTCCATATCAATTTCAAACACACCATCTAATGGAATTGCATTAAAATAAAAAATAGAATTTAGAGAAACCGAAATTCCATTATTAATAAAAGTATTGTGGAAAACTAGAAGGGGGGTTGAATAGTTTTACGTCTTTTTAATTTATGAAAACTTTTGTTTACTTTTTAAAACTTAGATTCAAGTTTGTTAAAACTTAAATCTTATTATTAGTTATATATGTATTCTTTTAAATTGATTGTAAATGTTTTGGTTTCTTGAATGGTTTTTCAAATTGATCTTTATATGAAGTCGATCTCTAATAAATACTAGCAGTTATATAATCCTATGTGTATGAATATAATGACGATGTAAGTAAAGAAGTAAATAAGGTATGGAAAGATCTAACCGAGACACGAGAGATTTATAGTGGTTCGGCTACAAGGACACCTTCCTTGCCCTACTCCACTCCCCGAGCACCGAGCTCGAGAGTTTTCTTCACAACTTCAATAAGCTCCCTTATGGCGGAGAAAACCTTACACGACTTTGGCTTACACCGGCTTAACGACACAAAGCTAAATGTCAAGTTCTAATCGTAGCTAGAACCAATCTCACAACTTCACAACACAACTTCTTCACGACTTATTCACGACTACTTCACAACGGCTTCACGACTGCTTCACGACTTCTTCACGACTTCAACACGACCGCTACACAACCTCTATGCTACGGCTTCACGACTTCAACACTAGGACTTCACGACTAGGACTTCAAGGCTTCAACACGACCTCTACACAACCTCTATGCTACGGCTTCACGACTTCAACACTAGGACTTCACGACTAGGACTTCAAGGCTTCAACACGACCGCTACACAACCTCTATGCTACGGCTTCACGACTTCAACACTAGGACTTCACGACTTCAAAGCTACGGCTTCACAACTTCTACACAACGAGTTCACGACTTCTACTCCGCAGCTTCACAACTTCTACACTATGTCTTCACAACTTCTATACCACAACTACTTATACAACTTCTTCACTACTTACATACAACACTAATCTACTATACACACCTTACACACAAATGAATGAATGATTTACAAACTTTGTTAAACTAACAACTTAAGTAACAAGATGATACTAAGTTGTAATACTTCTAATCTTGATTGATAGAAGTATTCTTCTTTTGCACTTGAAAGAAAGAAGCTTGGATCACTTGGAAACCAAAGCTTAAGATTATATGATCAAAGGATTTTAGAAAGTATTTACAAGATTTAAAACAGAAAGTTTTGATGTGCAAAAGGTGAGTAAAAATCCAGGAGAAGGATGGTATTTATAGGAGAAAAACTGGACAGCTGGAGGCCTACTGGAGCGGGGGCGGTCCCCTTAAATAGGGGGCGGTCCCCTTAATTATTAAGGGGGCCGCCCCTACTGAACGTTGGCCAATTTTGTCCTTTTGTGGGGAAGGTTTTTCTGGAACATTTTAACTGATTTTGGTTAAAAATTTGAATTCATATTTTTATAAAAGATTAAACATTTTTATTTAATACCAAAAATGTTTTTCAAAAATATATAAAATGTTTTTGATGTTTTATAAAAAATCTAGTTATTAAGAAAATGTTCCTTTGATCATATAATGCATTAAGCATTAGTTCATTCATACCTTAAGTGATTTGAGTTGTAGAAATAGATATTTACAACTAAATACTTGTTTACGTCATAATTTTCCGATTAATGAATTTACATTTTGTGATTATCAAAACGTAGAGATATCGAAAAATATTAATAACGTGTTTAGGCATTATTTATATCAACAAGTATGCTCAAAACCAATATCCAACAATAAAGAAACTGAAACGACACCTCTAACAATAGATGGTGCGTAATGACAATTGTTCAATACTAAAATTAAACCCGAAGGTAAGAGTAAGTCAAAAGTCCCTATGGCTTCTACTGCTGCACGTATACCGTTGCCGACATACAAGTAGCACTCCCCATAGTTCAGCTTCTTAGCTCCTCTAAGCCCCTGCGATGTATTACAAATGTGAGTACCACATACTGTATCATATATCTAGGCATTTTGCTTACGAGGAAAGGAAAATAATTCAACCATAAAAATACCTGATGTGCTGGCGCCCTGCCCAGCCTTGGTATTTTTATTCTTGCGACACTCCTCAAGCAGCAATGGACAGTCCCTCTTCCAATGTCCAGGAGTGTTACAGTGGTGACAAGCAGCCATATCCTTTTTAGGATAATCCTTCTTAGGAGGAGGATTCTGCTTCTTGGGCTTCTGCTGATGGATCACGACCAGTTTTCCTTTGTCAGCTTTCCCTTTGCCCTTCTTGTTCACTTTGTGCGGTTTACCGGGCTTAGCTACCCTACCACCTCTAATTGCCATCACAGCAGGTGTAGGAGCTTTCTTAGCGAGTCCCTTCTCATGTTCTATGAGCATTGCATGCAAGTCAGTAAATGTCTTCCCCTTGCAATGCATGTTGAAGTTGCGCATGAAGTCACCATACAATTCCTCATTGAGGGATTTATTGATGAGGCCAACTTTAACATCTTCCACATACCCGCATCCAAGTGCATCCAATTGGTCAAGATATCCTTTCATCTCTAGCACATGGGTACTTACGGGTTTTGTTGCTTCCTGCTTGCACTTGGCTATATTGTTAAGTACGTCATACAACTCAGTCATTGGAGGTTTCTCAAACATACGTTTGAGTTCCTCAATCATTTGCATCGGACCATGATTCTCAAACTGTTTTACCAGCTGAGGATCCATCCCCGATAGCATGAGACAAGCCGCATCATTGTGCTTGTCATAGGCTTCGTTATACTCTCTAAGTGCATTATTAGAAGAGTTAGCAGGAGGAGCAACCGGAAGAGGCTCACTAAGATAATCAAAACGTTTGGCTATCCTAAGAACTAGCCTTAGATTACGATACCAATCGTTGAAATTTTTAGACCCAGTCAATTTCTCCTTTTCAATCATCATTTTGAAAGCGGAGGTAATGTTTGGAGTGTTTCCGGGTTGGGCCATTTCTACAGAAAAAGTTCAAAATTAGTATTTTTGATAATTAAACTTTTCAAGAAAATTAAACACCCATTGGTTAAATAACCATTTAATTTTCACTGAAAACTAGGATCCTAATTGACGCCGTTTCATTACATCAGCTTTGGCTGCTAGCAATGAAAGTGCTCAATAAGGTACGGGATCACCCAATTGCCAATATTCAATTGCAATTTTTAGAAATCTTGGGACTTACATTATATTGCCAACATCAGTTGCAAAATGTAAGTATGTTTCATCCCCAAATCTTTATGCCTTGGCGCCATTCCATTACGTCAGCTTTGGCTGCTAGTAATGAAAGTGCCCAATTAAGTTCACCAACTTAAGAAACTGTAAATTGACGTCGTTTCATTGCATTCAGCTTTGGCTGCTAGCAATGAAAGTACTCAATTTACCCTTAGACAACCACCCTTTGAACATCACATTCAACTTTGGCTGCTAGTGATGTAGGATGAAACCTTAGGTGTTTCTTTTTGTAGTTGGATGGCATATAACTTAAATTTAAGGGTATTAAATTTTTGATGTATGTTATCAAAAAATATGTACAAAGATGTCATGCATTCATCTTTGTATCATATGTTTTCTACAAAAAACTGTTTACTCATTCGCAGCTTAAATCAACAAAATTTAATTGATGGCGTTGAGAAACTTACAACATTGCCTTAAGATGCTTCGTACTTTTTCATGGTGTACTTGGTAAGTCTATTATTGACGCACAGGCGAGCGGAGGGGCAAACGTCCGCCGAAGCTAATTAAAAACGCGCCCCTTTCGGATGACAATTTAATGTCAAGCCTCCTTATACATACTTTATAGTTTGTCAATAATAGGTCCGCCGCTTCGACCACTTTTGTACAGTCGAATCAAATCAATTAAAACTTTAAGATTTAAAGCTTAAAACATTTATGTAGTAAATTATTAATTGCTAGTCTCGCCTGGGAGCAAATTACCGTGCGAAGCGAACCACTGTCGGCACATAAGACTTGGCAATTAAATGGTTTACTACAAAGGTTTCATAGTTATTAGGTTCATTTATTTTTTATTAAAAATTACCCTCTTTGTTGTTACAATCCATCATAATTAAACACAAAGAACAAGTAATTGAAAAATAAATAAATAAACACTCAATAACACATATATGATCATTAACAATATCATATAGCCACATGCAAACCTTTTTGATAAATCCTATTAATTATCTATGTGAATTTTAATGTATCTAATTAATAAAACTCCCATTGGTTTTCGAGCTCATTGTGCCCAATGGACCACAGACGCCAAATAGCTTGGCCGCGTAAGTTTTGATTAACTAGACACCACATTGCACATAACCAATTTTAATTAATATATTAGGGTCTTCCCTAATTTAAGATTTATCTTAAAAATCATGTAGCATATTAAACAACAAAACATTCCATGACAAAATATGCAAGATTTTGTCATGGATCCCATATTGCACATATAATCATGTAATCACATATTATCATGTCAATATATTTATACGCAATCTAATTAATTAATGACATCACATAAGGTACTCATTAATTAATCCCTAAAAATTTGCATGCAATCTTAGGGTTTCTACAAGTTTTAATTAAAAACTAAAACCCTAAAAAACTTTATGGGTGTCGACCCAATTAGGGTTTATAAAAAAAATTAAAAAAAAATTAAAAAACCCTAGCTAAACATTGCATGTATCTCAACAAGATTCAATTTTTAAGGTTTTTAGTAATTAATTACATGTTAAAAACGCGGCTCATGATGCCACTGTTGGAATATGTGAATCATAAAAATACTATAAACACATAAACATCAAGCTCACGCAGCGGAATGGATCTACATAAACATATAATTAATTAAAACTAAAAGAAAGCGTACCTTTTGATTCTTAGCAAGAACAAGGAATCGGATCTACAAGAACAAGATAAACCCTAATTAGGGTTTAGGGTATGGATCGAATGGAACAAAACACACAAGCTAAAGAAACCTTGTTACTCATTCTTGTACACACGTAATGCTAGCGTTCCAATGGGAAAAGCTAGGTTCAAATCACAAAAACAAACCAAACACTTTGAAAGCTTTACTTGGATCGGCAATCCCTAGTGGGATTAAAAAATAGCCGATCGGTTCTATGCTTAGAGGAGGAGAGGGATAGAAGAATGGCTTGTTTAGGGATTCAAGATTAGGGAATAACCAAATACAATGGTATTGTATTTATAGGCAAACCCTAGCTTGTTCTCCACTCCACCAAACCGACTTCCCTAACCCATATGGTTAGTTCGGCCGATCCAAGCCCACACATAGGATTCTAGATCCTTCTAACCTCCTTTTGCACAATTAGTCCTTTAACGGCCGTTATCTCTAACTCTGTTTAGTACTAACTGTCGTTAAGTATTGTTTTGTGAAATGAATAAATAAAATATGAAATATATTTAATTTATTCAAACCATTGGAACTCTCACGTATTGTGTGCAATCCCGAGTCTCGGGTTCGAAACCGGACATACTTATATTAATAATTATACATAAACTCTAACAGAGTTTCCATCTTGTTTGCTTGATACTTGTTATTGAGATCTTCTAAATTTATTCCAAAGTGCTCAATCTTCATTTTCTCCTTGACTGTTCATTCCATTGGGTTTTGTCACAGGATCTTCATGATCTCCTGGGCAGTTCCTTTAGCCTCTTGAAACAAGTCCTTCTGTTTCAATTTGTGACACCCTGGCTGTGCTATAGTAGCAATTGAAAACATCCAAGTATGATTGTAGCAGGTTTTGATCTCTTCACCTTGATCTTTTGTCAGGCCAAGTATCTCTTCAAAATAACCAAACCATGTTTGATCGCAAGTTTCTTGCAATTCCAGGATCTTTTACAGGTTTCTTTCTTCTTCTTCATGATCTTTTAACCGTGGTCACTGATGCCAAATGATAGAATGAGAATGCAGATATGTTTCTGCTTCATGGTCGAAATAACTTGAAATAAGTATCATGTTTTGTAGTCGATGCATAGGTTGTATTTTCATAGGTTTCTATGTTTCAGGGTCGATTATGCACAAGAATAACAAGAGTAATTTCTGATGGATATCACAACATAATAATTATTATGTTGTATGTATTGTGATCATAACTGATAACTTTATACATGAACAATGAAGAATGGGTTGAACCCTTTTTATTAAAACTGATATAGAAAACAGGAAAGGGTTAACTTGATTTACAGAATTTGATCCCTATATATACTAGACTAAAAGGCATGATATGAAGAGTTGTGATGGTTCATGATAACTAACAGGTATGACCCTTCATATATAACTGCCTACTAACTGTAATTAACTAATCTTAACTGTCATTGACTTAACTAAACCGAAATATGCAGCCCTATTCTAACTAATGGGTTTGTTGGCCTGCTGGCCCAAACCAGAAACTTATGCAGCCTCTTATATAACAAAGATTAATGGATTATGTTTTCCAACACACTGGACCCACAAAATGAAGAACTGGACCCGATTATCATTGAAAAGTGTTATTTCCAGACAATTTAAACTGCTCAAGATATGCTGCTTTATTTTTCTTATAAGTAATATAGACCTCCTCAGTCCTCACTCATACCCTAGCTCTGCATATTTCCATACTGCATTACTTCTTTATAGGCCCATCTTTTATCAATTACTCGTATCATGGGAGATGCATATAATTTGGTATTGGTAATCGTTTTGCTTGGGGCATATTTATCAGTCTTCGTGACATCATACGAGTTTATTAACATTTCCAGACCGTCTTCGTTTCCAAGAAACTTCTTATTTGGAACCGCATCATCTTCTTATCAGGTTCGGTCTAGTATACCACCATGCATTTTTTGCAGATCCACTCGATCTCTTTTTATCTTTATTTAATAGATTGATACCATGTTTGCAGTTTGAAGGAGGTTTCCTTGCTAATGGAAAAGGTTTCAGTAATTGGGATATATTTACACATAAACCTGGTATACTTATCTACGAACTTTGTCTTTTAATTCTTCCCACTACCGAATAACGTTTTCATTTTGTTCTCTTTTGTAGGCAATATTGTTGATGGTTCTAATGGAGATATTGCTGTCGATCATTACCACCTTTATCTTGTAAGTGCACGGATTAACCATAAACGTCAAAGTGTACCCTTTTTATATATAGAACAAAAGAGTAACTCAAAGAATTAAAGTGGTTGCTTGTGTCTATATGCTTGTTCTTACATTTATGTGTATAACGTAAAACAATATAAAATATCACCGGAGTCATATGATTTTTCTTCTACGTGTTTTTCATCTTATTCCATGGTTGTGTCCTACATTAAACGATAGATAATGGCGAGTACAATCCTTTTTTAATTTATGAGTATGCCTAGACCGTCGATATGTTGTATTCTTGCAGGACACTATGACATACTTCAAATGATTAATTATGTTCCAACATTATTTCTTTAGTTAGTGGTCTGTATAAGGAGGAGTTGTTCTTTCACTACATGAGGGACTGAACCATAACCAAATATGACCGGGTGCACAAACTTTTTTGAAAGTATAATAACTAAATAACACTAGAAACACATTTCGATGGACCGGGTGCATTTAAGATGCATTTAGAAAAATGGATGTTTTTTTTTCAAAAATTAACACTACATCAAAAAAATCCATGGGTGTCCCAGGAACCCCTTGGTTCCGTCCCTGCACTGGAGAGCCCTAGTTTTGTGTTTGATCTTTCACTTCATTCAATCATAAAGAGCTCGATCATCAACTAATAGATAGAAAGTCTAACACGAGGATCATCAACACACCGGCTAATAAAAAGTACGTAAGGTATACGCCTTCCAATTCTCATGTCTTAAGAGATTTGTGCAACTTTTGTGGAATAAGATACTTAACCAACGCGCCTTTAGTGCTTTCTGTTTCTATAAGTAGTATATGATCTCGAGTGTAAAACAACAATATTTAGGGCATCTTTCTAGTCTATTTCTATCTGCCGCTCTTCTTCCAGGCTTACACTGCACACTAAAGGTGGAAAATGGATGGGTCTGGTGGGCTAGGTAGTTGCTCCAAATTGGTAACACTTCGGTGAAGGCCTAAAGATCAGGTCAAAATGGGTTGACACAAGACGCTTATTTGTGAAAAAGTTTGACATTCTCATGAACCAATAGAGTAATATTGTGCCTACAATTGTATTTTTTTTAATGCAATGATTTAGCAGTTTTAGTATTTATCATGAAAAGAGTTTACGAAAGAATGGACCCGTTAGCGATAAACCTAGCCCAAATCGGCTGACTCCCTTCTATATAAACATTAAGATTTAGCACAGCTAAAAAAAAAGACTATTTTCTTTAAAATCATTAGAAACTTTGGTGTTAAATTATGTAGCAAAAATCATATTCACGCGTTTAGAAATTCCGACTATATTTTTGTTTTTTAATATAAAAGTATACCACTTGTGTACAACTGTTTAGAAATTCTGGTCCCATTCAAACCTTTTAGAGCAATTATAAGGCCTTCCATTTAAGAACATAGTTGGTGTAGTGATTGTAGTGGGACACACCACCGACAATGCTTTAGCCCTGAAGTTTGATGTCTACGTGATGGGAATAGATACAAAAATTTATCATAAGTTTTGCAAAATATTGTATGCTATACTTTCTAAGAAAATATTTTATGTGCTAATCTTGTGTGTTATTACAATGCAGGAAGATCTTGAGCATATGGAATTCATCGGAATAAATACTTACCGTTTTTCTATATCATGGGCTAGAATTTTGCCAAGTAATCTATTTCCTTTTCTTAGTTTTTGCCTTAGGAGTAGACCGGAGTGAAAATTTTGGTCCATTTGTATACAAATGGATCGAGTTCGGTTACCTTTTATCTCTAACGGGTCAAGTGGGTTAAGGTAAAAGATTTGACTGCATATAACCTATTGAATCACTTCAATAGAAAATGTCAAGATAATTATGTACTAAACTACTTATACATGGAGCATAATGTAATTATAAAATTCAAGGGAAATAATAGAAAAGATCCGCGGCGAAAAATTGTGTATGACTAGTTTTGTCTCGTAAAAAATGTTAACAGTTTTGACCAGTCACTCAAACCGTGCAGCCCGCCCCTAAACTATACGTGAAAAACAGTTGGTACAAAAAACCAGGCAAGTGACATGGTGACAGTCTCAACCATGGACACATACTGGCCGGGTCTTTAACTCAGCTAGTTTTATATAGATGTGATTGATAGCTGTATATGATGGACATGCTGATTATTCGTTCTTTTCCATTAGAAGGAAGGTTTGGAAATGTGAACTTCACTGGGATAAAGCATTATGACAAGCTTATCAATGCCCTAGTAGAAAAAGGTTGAAAAAATAGAATACTCCCTTAGTCCCTCGCCCTCCATCTCTAGAAATTTCACTTAGGAATCCAACCATTCGTGACATTGACGCATTACGATTTACCTCAAGAACTTGAAGATATATATGGTGGTTGGCTAAGTCCACAAATTCAGTAAGTACCAGTATGCCATGATTGCATTATTTTCAAGAATATACAGACATTGGTGCTTAATGCATGGACCACATATCAAATCTAATTTTGTAGCCATTTGATACAAAAAAACTCATCCTACGGTCAGGACTAGAGTTCGCAACGTGCACATGCCGGGCAGTGTCAAAATGGGTAATTTGTAAAACAGCCTAATAAGTCACAACTCAAATCAGACCGGTTGGGACCCGCCATCAGTTTCGGGCACTTTTGAATTAATTTTCTCTCAAACTGCTGTAATATATGATAACAAAACTGATACTAGTGAGACTTATAATTCAAATAGTTTTGAACAAAACTTTTTGCGAAGTTTTAAGCATTTGAAAAGACTTTGGCCGTTCGACCAATTTTATTTTTAGCTAATTTTTAAATATTACCCCATTGACCTGTTCTAGGTAAAATCAACTCGTTTATAAGTAAATGTGTCGAGATTTTCATCTCTAGTTCGGACTTGTTATCGCCAAAACTTTAATAAATTCTATTTGACAGGCAAGATTTTGCATACTATGCATCTCTATGTTTCAAACACTATGGGGACAGAGTCAAGTACTGGGTGACTTTAAATGAACCAAATGTTATTGCGGTTCGTGGTTATAGATCAGGGATTTACCCACCGGCTAAGTGCTTCGCTTCTTTTGGGAATTGTACCTCTGGTGATTCTGAGAGTGAACCGTTTATTGCAGCTCATAATATGATCCTATCCCACGCTGCAGCTGTTGACGTTTATAGGACCAAATATCAGGTACTCCGACATGTCCTGATATATTATAGTAACAATATAAATCTTTAAATCAAAAGTATTTGTGAGGTTGTATGCATCAGAAATAGATGACCCATAGTCTTTAACCGATATTTATAAAGATTATAACCGATATTTACTGGCTTTCAGGGGAAACAAAATGGTAGTATTTGAAGACCTAATAATCTTAATACATTGCTTCATTTGTAAAAGTTAGAACATGAAGGACCAAACTTGTTAGTTAGAAACATAATAACCGAAAAGTAGTTATAGTTAGTTATTTCGGTTTGTGAAAGGTTGTGTCGGTTCATGACACCGATTCAAAACCTATATATATGTGTATGTATGGATCGAACAAAAGGTTACAGATTAGACAAAATAAAACATAGTTTACTTATTCATTGATTTGCAACTTTATATATATATTGATCTAGTTTGGGACAACAATTGGTATCAGAGCCAGGTTATACACATCAAAAACAATCTGTTAAACATCACAAAAACCTTAACGAGACGCCATTTGAACACGCTGAGAAAGAGACTCTCGCTGGTCTTTTTTTTGAGCGAAGGGACGTTTGTTTTCTTAATTCTTCCAAGGAGACAAACGAGTGTGAATAAGGAGAGACGTAGAAGAGATAGTGCACGATCTGTTTTGCGTAGAAGTTGCAAGCGTACAACATCAAACGTTATTGGTGTTGAGGAAGAAAATTGGAGACTTTGTGTGTAAACCGGTTAAGAAAAGAAAAAAAACACAAAGCATATTGGGACGCGAATTCTAGAAGCGCGTGAGACGTTGTTGTAAGGATAAAACGTATACGTTGGAACGAGGAGTGTGTGGAGTTTGTGTCGTAGGAACACAAGGACAACAACAACGTAGAGAGAAACAAGACGAAGAACTGATTTTGTTTCGATGGAACGAACCGAGGAGCGCAGCAAACATTTTGTTTTGGGTTCGGTGTTGTTACCAAGGCGTGGTAACACAAGGTTGTGTGTAGGAGACTGCGTGATCTCAAAATACCGAGATCAAACACACAAAAAGGAAATAACATGTAGTGTGGTAAAGTTTTTGTTTACTTGTGTCGAATTCAAAAAAAACAACAACAATTCGACAACAGCAGAAACAAAGGAAGCCGAAAAGTTTTGGTTAATCAAAGAAAGATTGGAACAAGGCGTGAAGGCGTTGAAAGATAGGAATATAGACTCGTTGGCAGAAAAGAAATACAAGCAATTCGACAAGTTGGATTAGAAGGAAGTTGTGCGTTTTCTGTTTGGTTCGAAACAAGGACAGCGAAAACAACAAAAGAAATCCGAGAAGTTTTGGTTAAGTTTAGAGTCGAATAGCATTTGAAAAAGGCAACGAGGCACTGAAATTTAAAAGGAATAAGGCACGGGAAAAAGGAACAAAGTTGGTGACCGACTACTACAAACGAAACAATTGAATACATCTCATATTCAATACAAACTTAACGAGGTCACAAGTTTCAAATTTTTTCTGGATTTAATTTCATATTAGAATAGTATAGATCTTATTAGTTTATACTATTAGGAAAATCCCGAAAACTATAAATTGATCCCGTATTATTAGGAATTTCCGAAAACTATATATATTCCATATTAGGAGATACCATACTAAGAAAAAAATTCTCATACGAATTAGAAAGTGAAAGTAATAAAGGACACTTTCAACATGGCCGGAGATGATACTAGCACATCTAACACACCAAAAACCGTAATACCTATTGCACAATATCAATGCCCAAAATTGAAAAACACAAATTACACGGTATGGGCTATACAAATTAAGGCAACACTAGGGGCACAAGGTTTATGGGAAACAATTGAATATAAGGATAAGGCGGACGTAGATGATAAGAAGGATAAAGCAACAATTGCTTTCTTATACCAAGCGTTAACCGAAGATGTGATCTTACAAGTAGCGAGTTGTAAGACGGCTAAGGAATTATGGGAATCATTAAGGAAGAGACACGTTGGAGAAGAAAAGGTGCAGCAAGCATGACTACAATCATTGATGATTGGATTTAACTCACTTCAGATGAAGGAAGATGAGACGGTGGATGCATTTGCAGACAAGTTGAACGGCTATGTCACGAAGGCAAAAGAACTAGGGAAAACATTAGATGAATCACTTTTAGTTAGAAAACTATTAGACTCCACACCAGATAGATTCATACAGATAGTAGCATCCATAGAACAAACAAATGATCTAGACGACATAACCCTAGATGAGATCATTGGAAAACTCAAGGCGTTTGAGGAAAGGATAAAACTTCGAAAAGGAGGACAAGTTGAAGGCCAGGATAACTTACTTTTCGCACATGGCGAACACTCAGATAAAGGAAAGAGTTTTAACAAACGTGGAGGTAGGTCGAACTATTCACGAAGAAACTGGCGTAATAATAAAAATAGAAACAACTCGAATCATAAAGAAAACCAAAATAAAAATTCGAGCAAGTTTGATTATAGCACCGTAAGGTGCTATAATTGCAATAAACTTGGACACTTTCAGAATAAATGTAGATCAAAACCAACAACCCAGGAACAATCAAACCTTATCTTAGAAGACGATGAACCATCACTATTAATAACTATGCACGAAACCAAACACGAGGAAGTATTGTTGAATGAAGGCCAAATTCAACCAGGGAAATATGCTTCAAAGGATGCAAGCATGTGGTATTTAGATAACGGTGCAAGTAACCATATGACGGGAACTAAGAGTCATTTTAAGGATATAGATGAAAGCGTAACAGGTCGAGTACGTTTTGGAGATGGATCGTATGTACAGATAAAGGGAAAAGGCTCTATATTATTAGGTTGTAGAAACCAAGAACATAAGGTAGTATCAGATGTATACTATATACCAAACCTTAAGAGAAACATACTAAGTCTAGGACAACTTACGGAAATAGGTTGTAAGGTCATAATGGACGGAGATAAATTGACTTTGTATGATAAGAGCATGAAGTTGTTGATGAAAGTAGAAAGATCTAAGAATAGACTTTACAGTATTAGATTACAAATAGACACACCTATATGTCTCTTAGCAAATGTAGATAACCAAGAATGGTTATGGCATGCTAGATTAGGTCATCTAAACTTTGATGTTATGAACAAGATGACTAGGAAGGGTCTAGTGGATGGAGTACCTAGAATAAATCATGCTGGACAAATTTGTGATGCATGTTTATTAGGAAAACAAAGCAGAACACCATTTCCAAACCAAGCTAAATTCAGATCTAAGAACCCGTTGGACTTGATATATGGAGACCTCTGTGGTCCTATAAGTCCAGCAACACACTCAGGCAAGAAGCTAATATTCTTGTTCGTAGATGATTGTACACGTTTTATGTGGGCTTACTTTCTACAATCAAAAGATCAAGCATTTAGTACATTTAAGGAATTTAAGCAGAAAATAGAAATGGAATTAAGAATGAAAGTGAGGATGCTAAGAACAGATAGAGGAGGTGAATTTACATCAAAAGAATTCACACAGTACTGTAAGGATAATGGAATAGCACGACAGTTGACAGCACCTTACTCACCACAACAGAATGGAGTAGTGGAGAGAAGAAATAGGACAGTGTTATCAACAACTAGGAGTATGATGAAAGCAATGAAGCTACCCTTAATTTTTTGGGCGGAAGCAGTTAGACATGCTATTTACATACTGAATAGGGTACCTACAAGAGCCCTGATAAATAAAACTCCATATGAAGCACTCTACAATAGAAAACCGAACTTAGAGAACCTAAGAATATTTGGATGCACAGCTTATGCCAAGATAACAAAACCTCATTTAAAGAAGCTGGACGATAGAAGCATACCATTGGTTTACTTAGGAGTAGAGGAAGGATCAAAAGCATGTAGGTTATATGATCCAATGACACAGAAGAAACACGTTAGTAGGGATGTTAAGTTTATGGAAACGAAGCCGTGGGATTGGAATAAGATTGGAGAAGATACAAGTACACAAGACACATTTTGGGCTAGTTTTGTGGAAGAAGGAGTTGACGTTGAGAATGTTACACCAGTCAACACAGTAATCAATGATGATATTGATTTTACGTATCTGGAACCGGATGCAATACCAGATCCAGTTTCACCACACACCCCACCAACATATACCTACGAACCTAACTCAGAAGAGGATGAACGAGAAGCTACTATTAGTTCATTAGAAAGCTCAGATCATAGATTTGATGATACACCGGTACGAGGATTAAAGGAAGTAACTGAAATATATAAGGATGCACATATAGTAGAAGCACCAAGCCTATTTTTCACAGAAGAAGAACCTCGTAATTATAAAGAAGCATCAGTAGATAAGAAATGGATTGAGGCCATGGAGATTGAATTGGATTCAATCAACAAGAATAACACATGGTTTCTTAGTGAATTGCCAGAAAACCAAAAGGCAATAGGACTTAAGTGGGTTTTTAAAACCAAAAGGGATGCAGAAGGAAAGATCATCAAGTATAAGGCACGGTTAGTAGCAAAAGGATATGTACAAGAGCAAGGAATAGACTTCGATGAAGTATTTGCACCAGTTGCTAGGATAGAAACAGTACGGTTGATATTAGCATTAGCAGCATATCATGGTTGGCAAGTACACCATTTAGATGTAAAATCGGCATTTTTACATGGAGAATTGAAGGAAGAAGTCTACGTTACACAACCTGAAGGATTTGTACAGCCAGAAAATTCAGGAAAAGTCTATAAGCTTATTAAAGCTTTATATGGCTTAAGACAAGCACCGAGAGCTTGGAACATGAAGCTTGATCAAACGTTAAAATCTTTAGATTTTAAGAAGTGTAATCTCGAGCAAGCAGTCTATACAAGGAGAAACAAGAATTCTACGATTATAGTTGGAGTTTATGTAGATGATTTGATAATCACGGGCACTCCAAAGAAAGAATTAGATTTATTTAAATCTCAGATGGAAGAAAAGTTTGAAATGAGCGACTTAGGATTGTTAGCTTATTACCTTGGGATAGAAGTTACACAGACAGGAGGAGAGATTACAATCAAGCAAACAGGTTATATTAACAAGATCTTAAAGGAGACAAGTATGACGGATAGTAATGATACGAAGATACCGATGGATCCAGGTACTAAGTTGGTCAAGGCGGAAGATGGAAACTCAGTTGACGCAACTTACTACAGAAGTTTAATTGGAAGTATCAGGTATTTACTACATACAAGACCAGATCTTAGTTATTCAGTCGGACTACTCAGCAGATTTATGCAAGACCCGAAGGATCATCACCTGAAGGCAGTAAAGCAAGTAATTCGATATATTAAAGGAACAAAGGAGCATGGCATAATTTACAAGAAAGAAGGCGGCTGCAAGATTACAGGTTATAGCAACAGTAGTTATGGAATCAACACTGATCAAGGAAAAGGAACTACTGGAATAGTATTTTACTTTGGAGAGTCACCCATTACCTGGTGTACTCAGAAGCAACCGACAGTGGCGCTATCATCATGTGAATCAGAATTCATGGCGGCTACTGCAGCAGCATGTCAAGCTTTATGGTTGAAAAGATTACTTAGTGAATTAACTGGAAGTGAAGAAAAGAAGATAACGCTGAAGGTAGACAACGTTTCAGCAATAGCACTTGTGAAGAACCCAGTTTTTCATGGAAGAAGTAAACACATCGACATTCGCTATCATTTCATTCGAGAATGCGTAGAGAATGGGCACATCAATGTGGAACATGTCAGCGGAGAACTACAAAGAGCAGATATTCTAACAAAGGCTCTACCAAGATTGAAGTTCACAACAATGCAACAGATACTCGGAGTTCAAGATTTAAAGAGAAGCAACGATCAAGATTAAGGAGGAGAATGAAGACCGAATAATCTTAATACATTGCTTCTTTGTAAAAGTTAGAACATGAAGGACCAAACTTGTTAGTTAGAAACATAATAACCGAAAAGTAGTTATAGTTAGTTATTTCGGTTTGTGAAAGGTTGTGTCGGTTCATGACACCGATTCAAAACCTATATATATGTGTATGTATGGATCGAACAAAAGGTTACAGATTAGACAAAATAAAACATAGTTTACTTATTCATTGATTTGCAACTTTATATATATATTGATCTAGTTTGGGACAACAAAATGGTAGTATTGGGATTGTTATGAATGCTGTATGGTATGAACCCATAAGCAACTCCGCACAAGACAGACTAGCTGCTCAAAGAGCTCTATCTTTCTTCTTGAATTGGTAAGTCCACAATTGCATTTGTTTCTTCTGATGTTCATTCTGATCATAATATATTGAATTTGTTGCGTAGGTTCCTGGACCCCATCATATTTGGAAATTATCCGGAAGAAATGAAGGATATTCTAGGTTCTTTATTACCTGACTTCCATAATGATTCTTTCAGGAAGCTAAAGAATGGATTAGACTTCATTGGCGTCAACCATTATAAAAGTTTCTATGCTAAAGACTGTTTACACTCGACATGTGAACAAGGAGGACCTGGTGTTTCCATGACAGAGGGTTATTTTCTCAGAACTGCAATTAAGAACAATGTTCCGATAGGGGAATCGGTATAAAATCCTTCATTCACCCGCTTTATTTGATTTTTCTAAATAATTTATGAATTAACTGCATGTGTACTATGCAGACTGCAGTGGATTGGCTTAATGTATATCCTGAAGGAATGGAGAAGATGGTGACTTATCTCAAGCACAGATACAATAATACACCGATGTATATCACAGAGAACGGCGAGTTCACAACTTATATGATTTAGTATCACCTTGTGTCAACACGTACGAGGATGTGGGATCCACAATGACCCATTTGTATGCCAAATGGGTCCTATTGTCCTAATTTGTTAATCTTCAAATTAAAAAATTTTGTAAAATTTGCGTGTTTTGGCGCAATTAACGAACCTGATTCAAGCATCGATAATTTCCTCAATGATGTTAAACGAGTAGAATACATGAAGAGCTATTTAGATGCCCTAGTTTCTGCAATAAGGTATCTAACACAAGTGTGTTTTGTGCCATAACAAATGCAACAGTTTGAGTCTGCACTCTTGTTATTAAGACTGTTGGAATGTAGGTGTGCCACTTTCTGCCTAATTTAATTTTAAATGGGACGCAAACGGGTCAAAAGTGGCTTAAAGTATCTTTGTAATTATTAAGACTTTGGGCATCCTAAATTGTTTCTTTGAAAAAGTTTTTATTGGTGTTAAATATGTCTTATAGATCATAATTGCCGCTTAAAAAAATGAGAGTAATAAACTTTATTCTTGAAATCAGACTAAGTGTATGTTGGTCACCCCGATTCGTTTCGCCATGTACTAGTATTTAATTAAGATCAAGGAACTTAATTTAATCTTAATTCACATAGAAAGGTGGTTTTCTGGTTGTTATTGTTCCAAAATTTATATGAAATTCGCATGGAGATCTTATGATGTATCTCGCTTATTCAGGAAAGGAGCTGATGTTAGAGGTTACATTGCTTGACAACTTTGAGTGGCTATCTGGATACACAATACGATTCGGGCTTTACCATGTTGATTATATAACCCTCAAGAGGACACCAAAATCATCGGCGAAATGGTACAAACGGTTTATTTCAAACTCCACAAGCGTCAAAGCAGTAAACGTTTAGCACATGATTAACCAAGAACTTTGTTCCGTGTGATATCTAAAAGTAGAGTTCTATTGTACGTTTATTTGCAGTTAGAGTTAGTAACTGTATATGCATTCACCCCATAAATGAACAACAAAAGATTATGACAAATTCATCATTCTAGGTACAAAGTGTTAGAATTTAATAATCATGACTAGTTCATATATATTAATCAAGTAATCATATTACATATGCGGAAGCGTAGGATCTATTTTAACATATAAAGAATTAACCGAAACATAAAGAGAACGTACCTTTTGATTCTAGCACAACAAGAATCAAACTTCAAATCTTCTTCAAATCTTTTCAAGAATGGATTAACGAGATACCCCTTACCGTTTTGTATCTCAATCCAAGATTATTAACTATAATGAGTTAATACCACAATCTTGTACACACGTACTATAACCGAATTAATGAGATTGCTAGATCTTGAAAACACAAATAAACCAAACAATTTTGTTTATAAAACAAGGTGGATCGACCCTATTAGGGTTTAATTCGATCGACCAAAACCAAAAGAAGAAGATAAGGGTTTTAGGGTTATAGCAAGTGCACAAGAAGTAAAGAATGAATAACCCCTAGCCTTGTATTTATAGAGTGCAAATTTTGGAGAACAAGTTGGCTATGGAATGGGTTTCCCAAGCCCATACACGACCGGCCATGCAATCCCTAGGGATTCCGAAAGCTTCTTGTTCCTCTAATTTCATCTGTAGTCCTTCTCTTATTCCCTAACGGTCATTAGTCAATTCCCGTTAACTACTTAACGTCCGTTAGTCGTTATTTTTGTGTTTCAATAATTAAATACATAACGATACGTCGATGCATGTGGCTCACTTACCTTTGTAAGTGATAGTCTTAGTTAAATATATACAATATAAACCTAGAATTGATTATTAATAGGTTTTATCAAATAAAGTTTGCATGTGGCTATATGTTTACATAAATTAATTGTTAAGTTATGTGCGTTATTTAGTTGTTTATTTTTATTATTACTTGTTTTTTGTTTAATTGTATGACATGTTGTAAGCAAAAAAGGGTAATTTTTGAATAGAAAATAAATGGACTAAATAATTGTGAAACTTGATGTGATAAATTATGAATCTTGCAAAGTCTTATGTGCCGATAGTGGTTCGCTTCGCACAGTAATTTGCTCCCAGGCGAGACTAACAAGGTTATAATTTATAACATGGTTTTTTAAGACTTAAAGTCATAAACTTTTAATTTACTCATAAGTAGTTTAACAAATTCAGAACTTCAATTTTAAGACTTAATGTGATTCATCACATTCCATAATAAATGGTGTCTTATTAATCTTCTAGGTTGGAGTCTTATTGAGTATACACAACCCATACTCAATTTTCTAACCTTGATAACTTTTGGAAGAAAGGAAGTTATAGTTATCTTTAATCAAACAATACCAATAGAGTTTGATTCTCCTAACTGAACACACCACAAACTTGCGGTATTTCATTAGTACTAATATTGTGAGACAATCAAACAATATGTAAGATAAACTCATACTCCTTCTGGCTTACCTATTTACCAACTAAGTCAACTTAATGGTGATATAGATTTTCCAAGCCAATTGCGTGCTTTATAACTTAAGTACTTTTTAACTAAGTCACTTCATGTCCATGTCTCAACAAGAAGACATAGACTGTTATAATCCCACTATACGTTATAAATCATTGATCAACTCAATGACTTCTTGTATATGTCTTAATAAAGAAGACATAACAAGTTAACGTCTTACTTTATATTATAATAAGTCTAGTAACAATTTAAAAGACTTCATATTTATAACTTTACAATAAACTATAAACATGTATAACTAAAGTAATCATGAACACCACAATTTGGTTTCAATAGTAATTTCAAGTTAATTTATTACTTCATATATTTATGACATTCCAAGAATACATAAATATTCTAATTTGAAGTAGTATTAGATTACTTCATTTATTTATGTCATTTTAATAATACATAAATATTTAGTTTGAAGTAGCCTCATTATCATATTGACACTTGTTCTGATATGTATCTAATTTAGAAACAGTAATTATCCATGTACGGTCTCACGTAATCATGGAATTTCACCTTGTCATTACAATCTAGTCAAGGTCTCACTTAAGCTAAATTTCAACAACAAGTGTTTCTTGAATTAGATGTGTATTAGTCATATTTAGAACGTTAGTTTCTTACCTTGCGGTCACAATCCTTTAAATCATATTCCTATATGTTGTACCTTACACACAATAAAGATTTCTCCCACTTGTGCATGGAACAACATCATGTATCAGATAAACAACACGTCACTCGTTTGTTTATGTCATCAATATGATTGTATCATAGATATTAGCATAATTAGTAGATATAGAACCACATTGTCTAGTAAGGAAACGTACATGACTATCCTTAAAACCACAAGTGTCTACAATTGGAAAGTAATTATCTCAAGACATTCTAGAGATAATTTGGGTTACTACCAAGATGACAAAGCTTGTAGCTCCCACTGAATTACAGATCATTACAATAATTCACTATTCAGTAATTACAACACAATGCTCCCACTGGATTTGACAACATTGTAAGTGTTTCATAACCAGTCAAAGCAAATAGTGTGCTATTAACTTTCCTACACCTTTGAGAAAACCCATTCGTAACAATTACTTAGGTATTAAAAAGAGTGTATTCTACTATGTAGATGATGGACTAACCATCAATGCAATTAACTTGAAAATTGGGCATGCAATTTTTCCTTAATATGTCTACCATCCCCACAATGGTATGTAGCATCTTTAAGTGGTCAAAACACAACAACTAGATAAATTATGCTAGTTTGCCTTTTACCAATTTTGCGGTAATTAGTCTAGTTTCTAATATAATAACTCATAAAATGTGCAATTTTCTTAACTATTAAAGTTTGCTATGAGTTATTTCTTAGAATTTAGAAAATTCTAATTTTCCTATCTTACCTTTCTCATTCATGTAAAAGAATAGGATTAAGTCTCACTCTTGTAAAACCCTAAAATCTGAAACATGCAAAATTACCAAATTACCCCTAAAACTTTAAAAAAATTAATTAAAGCTTATTTAAAGTACCAAATTAATCCCGAATCTCTGGAAACGAACTACAAATCAAGCGAGATAATCTTGAGGCAAGCTTCTAATATTTTTACAAGGTACAAAAATGTATTATTTCATCTAACATATGCTTGGGCCGAATTTTGTACATATTATACAATTATTATTATTTAAAAACCATTTAAATTACAAATTAAATTAAGGAAAATTATCTAATTAAGGTAAATTGATATTGGATCAATCAAGGCCGGTTCCCTAGCTTATTTCCCTCCCCCTAACTCGGCATTTACCCTTTCATAACCACCCCATGATTTTCTTTTGATTAAACCCTAATTAAACAAGCCGAAAAACACACAATAATTCACACTAAATCAATCCGAATTTTTTGAAGCAAAGGAATATTTTTCTGGAGTCCTTCATAGTGCCAAGAAGGTGGGAAAAATAGCTACACACCTCTGGGATCGTTCGTTTGGTCGTGACAAATTATTTGGTCGAAAATAGTTGAACCGAGACTCATAAAATCACAACGTGTGATTCCTTTGTCCTATAATTTTTCTGGTATTTTTCTAACACTCTACTAATCATATATAATGTGGGAAAAATGGTGGAAACATGTCATGCACGCTAGATCGATCATATGAAAAATAATGAGTTAATAAACCCTAAAAACGAAAACGGGTCTTATAAAATACACACGATTTTTCTGAGCTTGTTATATAATTTTCCTGGGTTCTATATGCTTCATATAACATAATAAAAATGGTCATTCGAATTGTTTGAGCCTAAATCGCGATTTATGAATTTATTGGTTTATCGGGTTTTTGAAATAAAAAGGAAAATTGTGGGCAAAATAAAACCGATTGATCTAGGGCTTCTATATGATGAAATCTGGAAAATAAATGATGTATTATGATGATAAAATGATTGCTTAATGATTGGTACAATTAGGGTTTAGTTTTGCAAAATAAAAGGTTTACCGATTTGAAAATTTAATGGAAAGGGTGTGTTTTGTAATTATTAAAACTTGTGGGATATTTTTGTAATGTTATATAGATCTGGGAGAATATATAAAAATTATAACATGAGGGTCTTACATGTAAATTGGGCAAGATAAGGATTTATTTTGTAATAATAGTGTCGAATTGAAAAATAATTAAAATAGAGGGACTAAAAGTGTAAATTCTGGAATCTTGATGTTATTATGAGTAAATACTGATATTAAAAGTGTAATGTGTAAATTTGAGTATTTATGGGCTTAATATGTAATTGTTATTAAATTATGATTTGAATTATAAGTTTTGTAAAGTTAAGGGACCAAATGTGTAAATTCTGAATTCTGAGGGTCTGATCTGTACTATACTTAATTCTGAGGTTACACTCTATAATTTTGTAAAATAATATGCTTGTGTGGTAAATATGGATATTACAGGGATTAAATCATGAATTGTGTAAATCTAGGGTTTGTTTTGTAAATATTGAAACTAGAGGGGTATAAACTATAATCTGTGAAACTTAAGGGATTAAGATGTCATTCTGAATAAAATGAGTATTTAAATCAGTAACTTAAAGTATTTTCATGTTAGACCTTTGAATTTAGAATATTTGCATTTAAAACCCTACAACATGAAAATCTGTCATAATTAACCCTAAAGTTTTGCAACTTGATAAAATATACCTTAATCCCATAATAATCTGTAGATAAGGACTTAACCTACTATGTAATGATAGTATCTTGTTAAATATGGAAATATGTTAATTCTGGAAACCTGCTAAATAAGGAAAGTTGCTATTTCTGGAAAGTTACCTAAAAAGGAAAAGTTACTAAAACTGGAAAAGCCGACTAAAATAAGTAATCTGAAATTAAATAAGATTTTAATAAGTTAGTCATGAATTCATGTAGATCCGCTGAAGACGGAGTTGCTTCCGACCTTGTTGTTCTGTTGTGTTTTCATTTGCGGTATAAGGTACAGATATTCTGAACCTTCTCACAGGTTTCTCATGATCTCTTTCATTTTCTGATCTGTCAGTTTCTGTATTGATGCCATTGCTATGATCCCCTTTACTTGAACCTTTCATATAACTCCCTTGTTTATAAATCCCTGATTAGAACCTGGTTATAAGAAATTGATTATGAACCTTCCTGATATGGTATCTGATTCTGAGTTTCCTTGATAAACTGAACCCTGTTTTATTCCTTTGATACTTGACATGATTCGTTCTTCACCTTGTGACCTGAATATGCAAACCTCTGAATACCCTGAAGATTCATTTTGACATTATAACTGAAATTGGAAACTTTCCTTGATAATATGAAAAGGTTTTTGAGAAAAGTTTTGAATACGATGTTATACCAATTTTTGGATTGGAACTGCACTAAAGGTTTTATGAAAATCTCTTTTAAAGACTATCTTTATAAAAAGGTTTTACTAAGCATCATTTTATGAAAGTCACTGAAAGATTATTCTAAATACAAGTTTAATATGAAACCTTTGAATTAAAAATCTTCTCTATGAACCTATAAACCATTTTGATTATGAACTCTTAATATGACCTATTGAACCTTGATTTGAACCTTATTCTAAACCTGGCTATAAACTCTTGTTTTGAAACTTAATTTGAACTTTGATATAAGCATTAATCTGATATACTATTTCTGGACCTGGACTTGAACATGTTTATAAACTCTGATATAAACCTGATTTATTTCTGAACCTCTGATATTACTCCTGAAATATTTGACATGAACCTTATGACATGAACCTTTATTCATGACCCTCTGATATGATATCTGACTCTGACCACGGTTTGATACCTGAGCCAACTCACTAGGCATGAGGTGTTCATGTCCTTGTCATTGATGCACCGATGACTTGACTCTAGGGTAGGAGAGAGATGACCTATCCCGTCCCTGACTTTATTTTATCTGGTGTTTATTGGTAGACTCTGGCCACCTGGGGCGTATGGATGCATCCTAGATTTGTTCTGTTTCTGTTATCTGTTTATATTATCTGTTATATCTCTGGTGACTGATGGTGTGTGCGATACACGTCTTTCACAAACTCTGGGAGCTAGCTACTCCATATATATTTGATACATGAGGACACCCCTCATATTATCTGGTTACTTGAGAGGCATCCCCTCTGGATTACTGATATGGTTACATGGTTATGATACTTCTGTTTCTGGGCTCGTGGTGGATTACTGTTTACCTTTACCATATACATTATTTACCTTTGACCATTATTATACCTTGCACTATTTCCTTTTACCTTTACCTACTTATTATTCTCTATCCTTTATCCTTACTCCTTTATTCATCCTTTGATTCTGATTATATCTGCATGACATATATTTCTGACACTCTGTACTATTCTTTATTACTGCTTTGTTTCCGTTATATCTGTTCACTGAGCTCTCGTAGCTCAGCCGCATTTCTTTTCCTGCGGCAGGTTTTAGTAGGAAGCTGGGTATGAGTGGAGAGTACCATTGGACTTAGAAGACTACACCGTGATAGATATATTGTTATAGAGATGACTAGAAGAATTTTTATTTTCAGACTTAGTATTTATTCCTCTGTAATTCTGTATTTCCTTGTAATTTCTTGTAACCTTTGTATTCCTTTGTATTATGGAAGATGTATGCTTGTGTATGTTTCTGATATGTCACCATTGTTGTGACATCTCTACCCTTGTCGGGTCGGGGTGTTACAATTTATGGTATCAGAGCGACAGGCTGCGACTCGTAATACATTTACCCTTGACCTGTGTAAGTTAGACCACTAAGTTTCCACTGTAAGCGCTCACCAGATAACCTTTGAGATTTTGCTTTAGGATTTCCCTATAGGACCTTAAGTTCTGATCAGTGAGGAATGGGTAGACTATAAGGCTTTTGTTTAAGTATTTTGCTTCCGCATCACTCTGATTCGTGCCCTGCTTTTGATTTAAGTCTGTTAAGATCACTTTTAGAATTGAAAGCTTATGCCTTGCACTACCCAAGATTTGAGAATTAAATAAATCTGGAAGGCATTGAGAACTGCATAATATTGCCTGACACTATTTGATCCTTGTCTGCAGAGTCTGACTCTGACCTCTGATCCTTCTGTTAATCATTTTGATGCCTCTTCGGGCATTCTGAAAATCTCCTTGGCGATGACGTACTTGACACCTTCTGTTATTTGTCTTCTGCTTTTGATAAGCATTTGATACCTTCTATAAATTGTCTCTTGTCTTTTGATAAGTATCTATAAATTTTCTGACACTATTTGATTTCGTCTTACCCATCTCTATCCTTATGAAAAGCCTTGTGGTGTTTAACCATGAGTGTAAGAATGTTTCCCTCTCATTTTGGACGATAAGATTTGCTTTGTTGATCTGTCTTTCTGTAGACTGTTAACTCTAATGTTATTCTGATAAAGGATTGGTTGTTTGACAACTATCCTCCTATGTCTCACCTTTGGCGCTTGAAACAATTTTGAACTCCCTACCATAATTACCGATGGTTAAACTCTGGACTATCATTATTACTCTGAAGACTCGTGTGTTATGTTCGCGATTATGAAGTTTTCCTTGAACCCATTTCGTACAACAATGAATGAACCTTATCTTGAAAATTACTTGGCACCCTGAATTTTCTGAACACGATTTCTGATTGAACCACCAAATTTTCCACCGGAGTGAGAAGTAAGTTCGCTTAAGTGTATTTTCTTGGCGTATTTCAGTTTTGTTCGCGATAAAGAAGAATGATGACAGGAGACATGTATTGATTCTGGAAGCTGAACCGTATTGCTATTTGGAACCCTTATTTCTCCACCCTGAAACGACTTTGTATCTATTTAAATTTCAGAGCACGAAGTTTCCTTCAGATGGAAATATAAATTGAGGTTATTCTTGAGATTGCTTTCCGTATTTGTAACGACTGATATAAAGATTTGTGACGCTAATAGTATTAGCTAAAGCTCTGACTATTCTGTAAATTTGATAAATGAATGTGTTCTCGTGAGTACTTGGGCAAATGGTCATTGTATGACTTAATAGTACATTCAGAGACGAAGAAGAACATGAAAATCATTTTTGCACTTTGTAAGAAATTTGACGATCACTTGTGCATTCTGAGAGATTGATATCTGTTGAGACAACGGTTTTTCTTGATTGAGAATATCCCTTTTAAATCCCGCAAATTTTGAAACTGTCACCGAATGGTCAAGATCTATAACAAAATGGTAAACTGAAATCTTTTGAACCTTGCATCAGAATTCTGAAAGACGTTTACAACTTGCGTTACCCTTGATAAATTTCGTGACCAGAGAGAAACAACCTAGTCCGATTGAGAATGGAGTTTTGGAAAGCTGAAATAGAAATTTGTTTCCATACCCTCAGACGGAATAAATTTTGAGACATTTCAGAAAGAGACTCGGTTATCCTCCCTTGCAACATAGAAGGTTTTGCGTATGCATCAAGACAACTAGAAACGCATCAGAAAAAAATTACTTCGCTACCTGACCTGGAGTTGACAACAGCGGCGACTACCCTGAAGAGTGAAGACATTCCTTACAAGGCAGAAGTTTGGCGGTACAGAAGGAAGATGGCGACCCTGGAGCTGACGAAGACGTACAGTCTCACTTCCCTATTCATCTTAGTTGTACTAAGATGAATTGAGAGCGGAAGCAGACTGGATGATGAAGAAACTTAAAGATCGTGCCAGAAATTCACATTACTCCATCACGTTCCAAGAAGAACTGCAGGAGGCGTGATGAACCAGACGACTTTGCTTCACTTCCAGATTGATGGAAAAACGAAGACATATTAACCGGACTTGAAGAGAGTAGATGTTTTGAATGAACGGATTTCTGAATCAGACCTATTATGTTTGGAAGAATTGATTCTGTGAAGACCGAAGTTTTGACGATTAGTTTTCATTTCCGTTGACTCCCTTAAGCTTCGTTATATCATGATAAGATCCGCTAATGATTTAAGTTTCCTAGAAGCATTTCAGCCCCGTGCTTATTTTCGTATGTTCGATGATAGTTTTATTCTGAGGAATGTTGGCGAACTGTGGAAAATCTGATGCTTGTGACGGCGTGCCTTACTCTGCTAGGCAATCTGGAAATTCCGATACTCTTGCGAATAGTCTTATTTCTCTCTTGACTATGAAATTGATCTGGTTGACTCTGAGACTGTAGAAGTACTAGGTGGATTAAGATAGGTTGTTATACTCACGACTCGAGATAAAGTATGATCATCATGAAGGCATATTTATGTGGTGCTAGTATTATGACGCCTGATCAACGTGATAATACTTACACCATATAACGTGCACTCATTGTGGCCATAGGATATCTTGGGGGAGTACCTAGGAAGTTTAGAATCTGATCTCCATTGGTTTACCCGTGATTAGTGAGACATTAGGTTCATTCTACCTATGCGTATACTCTGTTTTCGTTCATTTAATATCGGGATGATTTTGGACTCTCGTGTTTCATTCTGTTGACCTCAGTTATAAATCTTGAACTCCCTTAGAACTCTCTACTGTTGATACAGTCAATTTGATTTGAACTCTTGTTCGTATTCCATATGGGCTTCCTGAAGACTCACCTATCATCCATTTTATGTTGCATGGACCTTTGATCATAAATCAACTTATATTGTCTCCTTCTGAGGAATCTGAACCCAACTTGTTTTAATTGAGTCATGAGAAACCATTTCTGTTTGAAGATCCTTTTTGGAAGAACCTCCCCGGGCGTGAGGATGTTCGTGACGATCTTTTGCGAATTGCTACGACTCTGTCTAACTTTGCGACTTCAATTTTCGAGGACGAAAATTTTTTTTTTAGAGGGGAAGAGTTGTAAAACCCTAAAATCTGAAACATGCAAAATTACCAAATTACCCCTGAAACTTTAAAAAATTAATTAAAGCTTATTTAAAGTACCAAATTAATCCCGAATCTCTGGAAACGAACTACAAATCAAGCGAGATAATTTTGAGGCAAGCTTCTAATATTTTTACAATGTACAAAAATGTATTATTTCATCTAACATATGCTTGGGCCGAATTTTGTACATATTATACAATTATTATTATTTAAAAACCATTTAAATTACAAATTAAATTAAGGAAAATTATCTAATTAAGGTAAATTGATATTGGATCAATCAAGGCCGGTTCCCTAGATTATTTCCCTCCCCCTAACTCGGAATTTACCCTTTCATAACCACCCCATGATTTTCTTTTGATTAAACCCTAATTAAACAAGCCGAAAAACACACAATAATTCACACTAAATCAATCCGAATTTTTTGAAGCAAAGGAATATTTTTCTGGAGTCCTTCATAGTGCCAAGAAGGTGGGAAAAATAGCTACACACCTCTGGGATCGTTCGTTTGGTCGTGACGAATTATTTGGTCGAAAATAGTTGAACCGAGACTCATAAAATCACAACGTGTGATTCCTTTGTCCTATAATTTTTATGGTATTTTTCTAACACTCTACTAATCATATATAACGTGGGAAAAATGGTGGAAACATGTCATGCACGCTAGATCGATCATATGAAAAATAATGAGTTAATAAACCCTAAAAACAAAAACGGGTCTTATAAAATACACACGATTTTTCTGTGCTTGTTATATAATTTTCCTGGGTTCTATATGCTTCATATAACATAAGAAAAATGGTCATTCGAATTGTTTGAGCCTAAATCGCGATTTATGAATTTATTGGTTTATCGGGTTTTTGAAATAAAAAGGAAAATCGTGGGCAAAATAAAACCGATTGATCTAGGGCTTCTATATGATGAAATCTGGAAAATAAATGATGTATTATGATGATAAAATGATTGCTTAATGATTGGTACAATTAGGGTTTAGTTTTGCAAAATAAAAGGTTTACCGATTTGAAATTTTAATGGAAAGGGTGTGTTTTGTAATTATTAAAACTTGTGGGATATTTTTGTAATGTTATATAGATCTGGGAGAATATATAAAAATTATAACATGAGGGTCTTACATGTAAATTGGGCAAGATAAGGATTTATTTTGTAATAATAGTGTCGAATTGAAAAATAATTAAAATAGAGGGACTAAAAGTGTAAATTCTGGAATCTTGATGTTATTATGAGTAAATACTGATATTAAAAGTGTAATGTGTAAATTTGAGTATTTATGGGCTTAATATGTAATTGTTATTAAATTATGATTTGAATTATAAGTTTTGTAAAGTTAAGGGACCAAATGTGTAAATTCTGAATTCTGAGGGTCTGATCTGTACTATACTTAATTCTGAGGTTACACTCTATAATTTTGTAAAATAATATGCTTGTGTGGTAAATATGGATATTACAGGGATTAAATCATGAATTGTGTAAATCTAGGGTTTGTTTTGTAAATATTGAAACTAGAGGGGTATAAACTATAATCTGTGAAACTTAAGGGATTAAGATGTCATTCTGAATAAAATAAGTATTTAAATCAGTAACTTAAAGTATTTTCATGTTAGACCTTTGAATTTAGAATATTTGCATTTAAAACCCTACAACATGAAAATCTGTCATAATTAACCCTAAAGTTTTGCAACTTGATAAAATATACCTTAATCCCATAATAATCTGTAGATAAGGACTTAACCTACTATGTAATGATATTATCTTGTTAAATATGGAAATCTGTTAATTCTGGAAACCTGCTAAATAAGGAAAGTTGCTATTTCTGGAAAGTTACCTAAAAAGGAAAAGTTACTAAAACTGGAAAAGCCGACTAAAATAAGTAATCTGAAATTAAATAAGCTTTTAATAAGTTAGTCATGAATTCATGTAGATCCGCTGAAGACGGAGTTGCTTCCGACCTTGTTGTTCTGTTGTGTTTTCATTTGCGGTATAAGGTACAGATATTCTGAACCTTCTCACAGGTTTCTCATGATCTCTTTCATTTTCTGATCTGTCAGTTTCTGTATTGATGCCATTGCTATGATCCCCTTTACTTGAACCTTTCATATAACTCCCTTGTTTATAAATCCCTGATTAGAACCTGGTTATAAGAAATTGATTATGAACCTTCCTGATATGGTATCTGATTCTGAGTTTCCTTGATAAACTGAACCCTGTTTTATTCCTTTGATACTTGACATGATTCGTTCTTCACCTTGTGACCTGAATATGCAAACCTCTGAATACCCTGAAGATTCATTTTGACATTATAACTGAAATTGGAAACTTTCCTTGATAATATGAAAAGGTTTTTGAGAAAAGTTTTGAATACGATGTTATACCAATTTTTGGATTGGAACTGCACTAAAGGTTTTATGAAAATCTCTTTTAAAGACTATCTTTATAAAAAGGTTTTACTAAGCATCATTTTATGAAAGTCACTGAAAGATTATTCTAAATACAAGTTTAATATGAAACCTTTGAATTAAAAATCTTCTCTATGAACCTATAAACCATTTTGATTATGAACTTTTAATATGACCTATTGAACCTTGATTTGAACCTTATTCTAAACCTGGCTATAAACTCTTGTTTTGAAACTTAATTTGAACTTTGATATAAGCATTAATCTGATATACTATTTCTGGACCTGGACTTGAACATGTTTATAAACTCTGATATAAACCTGATTTATTTCTGAACCTCTGATATTACTCCTGAAATATTTGACATGAACCTTTATTCATGACCCTCTGATAGGATATCTGACTCTGACCACGGTTTGATACCCGAGCCAACTCACTAGGCATGAGGTGTTCATGTCCTTGTCATTGATGCACCGATGACTTGACTCTAGGGTAGGAGAGAGATGACCTATCCCGTCCCTGACTTTATTTTATCTGGTGTTTATTGGTAGACTCTGGCCACCTGGGGCGTATGGATGCATCCTAGATTTGTTCTGTTTCTGTTATCTGTTTATATTATCTGTTATATCTCTGGTGACTGATGGTGTGTGCGATACACGTCTTTCACAACCTCTGGGAGTTAGCTACTCCATATATATTTGATACATGAGGACACCCCTCATATTATCTGGTTACTTGAGAGGCATCCCCTCTGGATTACTGATATGGTTACATGGTTATGATAATTCTGTTTCTGGGCTCGTGGTGGATTACTGTTTACCTTTACCATATACATTATTTACCTTTGACCATTATTATACCTTGCACTATTTCCTTTTACCTTTACCTACTTATTATTCTCTATCCTTTATCCTTACTCCTTTATTCATCCTTTGATTCTGATTATATCTGCATGACATATATTTCTGACACTCTGTACTATTCTTTATTACTGGTTTGTTTTCGTTATATCTGTTCACTGAGCTCTCGTAGCTCAGCCGCATTTCTTTTCCTGCGGCAGGTTTTAGTAGGAAGCTGGGTATGAGTGGAGAGTACCATTGGACTTAGAAGACTACACCGTGATAGATATATTGTTATAGAGATGACTAGAAGAATTTTTATTTTCAGACTTAGTATTTATTCCTCTGTAATTCTGTATTTCCTTGTAATTTCTTGTAACCTTTGTATTCCTTTGTATTATGGAAGATGTATGCTTGTGTATGTTTCTGATATGTCACCATTGTTGTGACATCTCTACCCTTGTCGGGTTGGGGTGTTACAACTCTTCTTTCATAGAAAGGAGACTAGGTTTATTCTTTTAGTAAAGTTGACTCTAGCCAAAAACCCCTACGGGTGTAGATCAATTTACCAATAAAAGAATGTCCCACGTTTACGGTTTAACGTTGCATTAATACATTTAAAAGAATTTACAAAATTCAATTTTAGTATTTTCGATAATACAATCTTTTAAAGAAAATAAAATACCCAAGGAAATATTCATATAACCATTAAATTTTCTTGAAAACTAGGATCCAAATTTTCATTGTTTCACTACATCAGTTGATCTGCTAGTAATGAAAGTATAAAATATGGTAATCTGTCGAACAATAATCAGCAAACAATTTCCGATTCCTAGATCATTATGGGACTTACATTTGCCAAATACAATTTGTAAAGTAAGCATGTTTCATCTCATCTCATGCCTTAACTTTCTAGGTCTCACTAACAACTTAATTAAGTCGTCTAATTTAGAAACTGCAAATTCTCCATATATGGTCTCACATATTAAAGGAAATTTACCTTGTCATTGTAACCTAGTCAAGGTCTCACTTAAGCTAAATTACAACTTCAAGTGTTTCTTATAATTAGATGGCATGAACTTAAATTTTAGGGTACTAATTTTGATGTGTCAATCAAAATATGTACGAAGAAGCATGCATACATCTTCGTATCATAAGTTTTCAAAACGTTTTTATTTACCAATTAAGGCTAAGATTTAAATCAACAAAGTTTTAATTGAGGTATTGGGTTCACCAATCAAAGAATTACCTACAATTATCGCCCACTATATCCTACTGCTGCATGAGTCAAAAGACTCAAGTTATTAGGATAATTACCACAAAGTGGCACGTATAATTGAGGTTAATTCACCCTTAAGATGATTTTGTACATTAATAGCTTACTTGGTAGCTCCAATTAGACGCACAAAAGAGCGGAGAGACAAACGTCAGCACTAAATGCCAATTAAAAATGCGTCTCTTTCGGTTTGACAATTTAATGTCAATCCTCCTTATACCCCTCTTATAGTTTGTCAAAACTGGGTGAGCCGTTCACACTATTGGTACAAAACTCATCACTCAATATAAAGTTTATGATTTTAAGTCTTAAAAATATGTTATAAACTATAATATTGCTAGTCTCGCCTGGGAGCAAATTATCGTGCGAAGCGAACCACTATTGGCACATAAGACTTTGCAATATGTATAATTTATCACATCAAGTTTCATAGTTATTTAGTCAATTTATTTTCTATTAAAAAAATTACCCTTTTTTGCTTACAATCTTGTCATACAATTTTAAACAAAAAAACAAGTAATTAATAAAAATAAATAACCAAATAAGTACACATAATTTTAATAATTAAATCATGTAGCCACATGCAAACTTGTTGATAAAGCCTATTAATAATCTATCTATGTTTTTAATATGCATATATTTAACTAAGACTATCCCCTACAATAGTAGGTGAGCCACATGCATCGACGAATCGATTGCGTTAGTCTTAGTAAACATATACCAAATAGCAAATAATAGATTCATTAATATAATTAATTGAGGTCTTCCCCAATTTTAGATCTATCATAATTACATGTGTCAATTAACTTAACAATTAATTAAACCCTAATCCATGATAAACATGCATGTTTCATCATGGATTAATACAAGTCACAAGATACGCACTTAATCACATAAGCATGTTACAATTTTTAGGGTTTCAAAACTACAAAACTAATTTTTAATTATAAAGGGCATCGCCCCCCCCCCCTCCAAAAAATTAGGGTTTTGATTTTTTAAACCCAAAAAAATCGAGTAACATAAAACCTAATCCAAGATTCCTTTTTTTTTTATGTGTTTAGGTAATTTAATTACATGTTAAGACGTGCTCGTGATGCCACTGTTAGAATTTAATAATCATGACTAGTTCATATATATTAATCAAGTAATCATATTACATATAAGGAAGCGTAGGATCTATTTTAACATATAAAAAAGTAATCGAAACATAAAGAGAACGTACCTTTTGATTCTAGCACAACAAGAATCAAACTTCAAATCTTCTACAAATCTTTTCAAGAATGGATTAACGAGATACCCCTTACTATTTTGTATCTCAATTCAAGATTATTAACTATAATGAGTTAATACCACAATCTTGTACATACGTACTATAACCGAATTAATGAGATTGCTAGATCTTGAAAACACAAATAAACCAAACAATTTTGTTTATAAAACAAGGTGGATCGACCCTATTAGGGTTTAATTCGATCGACCAAAACCAAAAGAAGAAGAAAAGGGTTTTAGGGTTATAGCAAGTGCACAAGAAGTAAAGAATAAATAACCCCTAGCCTTGTATTTATAGAATGCAAATCTTGGAGAACAAGTTGGCTATGGAATGGGTTTCCCAAGCCCATACACGACCGGCCATGCAATCCCTAGGGATTCCGGAAGCTTCTTGTTCCTCTAATTTCATCTATAGTCCTTCTCTTATTCCCTAACGGTCGTTAGTCAATTCCCGTTAACTACTTAACGTCCGTTAGTCGTTATTTTTGTGTTTCAATAATTAAATACAAAACGGTTTATATATTAATTATTATACATTAATTCCTCATACGTAATGTGTGCAATCTCGTGGTCCCGAGTTCGATTCTAGACATACACACATTAATATTTGTCCATTAAAACTAACACAAAGTTCTTTTGTTATGTTTTAAACTTGTGTATAAGCAAATCAAGGTTGCTAATATGTGTCACAATTAGAGGCCTAGGGATGGTGCGTTATAGCACCTTCGCCATCGAAACATAATTTAGTTTCATCTAAAGGGGGTGTTTGTAAGTTTTTCTTTCGTAAATTTAGAGTTTGTTATGATTTAAGATAGATAATAAGCTCGAAAATTAGCCAGAAAATATAGGCGTATAAGATATTAGCGAGTCAAATAAACTCATAAGCCCAAAATAAGCTTAAATAAACACCCCTCAAAAAACTGCTTTGAAAGAAGCAAGTACGCTGAGCAAGCAGGGAGTGTTAAATCGAAATAACAATCTACTCTCGAATTTATAGTGTATTTTACGGAAACTGTGGAGTGTTAAATTGAAAGGGACATGGATGGAAGAAAATCACAATGCTGTTTTAGGTTTACAAGAAAGACCTATATGTATTTCTTGACGACTTTCGTTGATTGATTACAAACCTACAAGAAACTATGGATCCATTACATTGTCCCTGAAACTACTATTTACTTGCTTCGGATTAATTCATATCTTAAAATTATTAAATATGGAGAATTAATAAACACACGAACAATTATTTATCATTATTGCCTTTTGTTGCATCAGAAGCAAATGCAAACACTATTTGATGCAACTTTTTATTTTCTTCCACTTGTTTCAAAAAGCATAAGCAGTTTTAAGTTTTACCAAAGAAAGGAACACACATGCAAGTTGTGCATAGACCGTTTGAAATCTATATGAGTTGCTTTTGTCATCAATAATTTGCCAATTGATTGGTTGGATTTGGACCACAAAGCCCTACATTTGATACAGGATCTGTCGTTTATTTCATTGTTCTCAAACTTTCGTTTGTTTGTACTCAATATACACACACACATGCATCAGTACTTTATTAGGTGATTTCATTTTCAAACCTACGACCAGTTACCTATTACTATGAAGTAAGGTTGAAATATTTTTATAATCATATTCTAAGTTTATATTATACACATCACTCACAGTTCAGATGACACTGAATGCCTTCATTGGTCGCTCCGAGGTTTTTTAAAAAAAAGTTAGCTACCCTTCAATGCTTGTTATTAATTTTTTGAGTCTCATAATGTCCATCTATTTGCACATCATGGACACTGGACCCACAAAATGACGAACTGGACCCGATTATCATTGAAATGTGTTATTTCCAGACAACTTAAACTGCTCAAGATATGCTGCTTTATTTTTCTTATAAGTAATATAGACCTCCTCAGTCCTCAGTCATACCCTGGCTCTGCATATTTCCATACTGCATTACTTCTTTATAGGTCCATCTTCTATCAATTATCATGGGAGATGCATATAATTTGGTATTGGTAATCGTTTTGCTTGGGGCATATTTATCAGTCTTCGTGACATCATACGAGTTTATTAACATTTCCAGACCGTCTTCATTTCCAAGAAACTTCTTATTTGGAACCGCATCATCTTCTTATCAGGTTCGGTCTAGTATGCCACCATGCATTTTTAGCAGATCGATCCTTTCTCTCTTTTTATCTTTGTTTAATAGATTTTTAGCATGTTTGCAGTTTGAAGGAGGTTTCCTTGCTGATGGAAAAGGTTACAGTAATTGGGATATATTTACACATAAACCTGGTATACTTATCTACAAACTTTGTCTTTAATTCTTCCCACTACCGTTTAACATTTTCATTTTGTTCTCTTTCGTAGGCAACATTGTTGATGGTTCTAATGGAGATATTGCTGTCGATCATTACCATCTTTATCTTGTAAGTGCACTGCCTTCACATGCAGCTTCATGGATTAGCCATAAACGTCAAAGTGTACCCTTTTTATAGAACAAAAGAGTTACACAAAGAATTAAAGTGGTTGCTTAGAATAATATAAAAGATCACCGGAGTCATACGATTTTTCTTCTTCAAGTTTTTCATCTTATTCCATGGTTGTGTCCTAGATTAAACAATATGATAATGGCGAATACATCCTTTTTTAATTTATGAGTATGCCTGGACCGTCGATATGTTGTATTATTCTTGCAGGACACTATGAAATACTTCAAATGATTATGTCCCAACATTATTTCTTTAGTTAGTGGTCTGTATAGGGAAAAGTTGTTCTTTCACTACATAAAAGATGGAGTATAAAACAACAATATTTAGGGCATCTTTCTAGTCTATTTCTATCGGCAGCTCTTCTTCAAGGCTCTGGTGGGCTGGGTAGTTGCTCCAAATTCGGTGAAGGCCAAAATTGGTTGACACGAGATGCTTATTTGTGAAAAAAGTTTACGATAACATTCTCATGAACCAATAGAGTAATATTGTGCCTACAATTGTATTTTTTTTATGAAATGATTTAGGAGTTTTTGTATCTTATCATGAAAAGAGTTTACGAAAGAATGGACCCGTTAGCGATAAATCTAGCCCAAATCGGCCGATTCCCTTCTACATACATTAAGATTTAGCACAGCAAAAAAAAAAAAAAAAAAAAAATTAAAAAAAGAATTTAAAAAAAAGAAAAAAAGAAAAAAAATAAAAAAAGACTATTTTCTTTAAAATCATTACAAACTTTGGTGTTAACTTATGTAGCAAAAATCATGTTCTAGCGTTTACAAAATCCGACTATATTTGTGTTATTTTTTATAAAAAAGTATAACACCTGTGTAATGTGTACAACTGAATTCTGGTCACATTCTAACCATTTAGAGCAATTATAAGATCTTCCATTTAAGTACATTATCTAGGTAGTGATTGCAGTGGGACACACCACAGACAATGCTTTGGCCCATGATATAACAAGTGGACCAGGATGTTGTTGGAAATTTAGTTCAATCGAGTGATTTGATCATACTTGTAAATGAGTTTGGAGGTACGGAGTGTACACCCATTAAGTCCCTGATTACCCTGACTCTTATAGTGGTTTAAGTTACTACTGCTAGTACTAAGTTAGTACTGCTGGAGCAGAGTTACTACTGCTAATACTAAGTTAGTACTGTTGGAGCAATGTTACTATTGTTGCCTTAAGTTAGTACTGCTGGAGCAAGTTACTACTGTTGCCTTAAGTTAGTACTGCTGGAGCAAGTTACTACTGTTTGATATTTATCAAAATGTGGAATCTGGTAAAGAACTATGGGATTCCTTGGAAACCAAATATATGGCTGAGGATGCATCAAGTAAGAAGTTCATTGTAAGTAATTTTAACAATTACAAAATGGTCGATTCTAGACATGTCATGGAACAATACAATGAACTTCTTAGTATACTTGATAGATTCACACAATACGAAATGAACATGGATGAGAATATTTGAATCAACCCCAGGGCTTGAATGGTGAATTAGATGAGGAGGTCTATATGAATCAACCCCAGGGCTTCATCATGCCTGGAAATGAAAACAAGGTGCGTAAACTGATTAAGTCTCTCTATGGACTGAAGCAGGCAACTAAGCAATGGCATCAAAAATTTGATGAAGTGGTTTTGTCAAATGGTTATCTTCTTAATCAAGCTAACAAATGTGTATATAACAAATTTGATGAATCTAGTAAAGGAGTCATCATTTGCCTATATGTTGATGACATGCTGATCTTTGGCACTGACCAAAATCAGGTTGACCTGACAAAGGAATTTTTGTCATCAAGGTTCTCCATGAAGGACATGGGGGAGACTGATGTTATCCTTGGTATAAGGATTAAACATGAAAGTAACAAAATTTCTATCTCTCAGTCTCATTACATTGAGAAGGTGTTGAGGAAATTTAATTACTTTGATTGTACTCCAGTGAGTACTCCTATGGATACAAGTGAGAAGCTGATGCCTAATACTGGTAAGGCTGTATCTCAACTTGAGTATTCTAGGGTGATTGGCTGCCTAATGTATGCCATGACTTGTACAAGACCTGATATTGCTTTTGCAGTGGGTAAACTGAGCAGGTATACTAGTAATCCTAGTGCTCATCACTGGCAAGCAGTTCAGAGGGTACTGAAGTATCTGAAAAAGACTATGGATTATAGTCTCTCATATACTGGTTATCCTTCACTGAAGACAATTCGTCTACCAGTGGCTGGGTATTCCTACTTGGTGGAGGTGCAATTTCTTGGGCATCCAAGAAGCAAACTTGCATCACCAGTTCAACAATGGAATCTGAATTTGTGGCTTTAGCAGCTGCTGGTAAAGAAGCTGAATGGTTGAAAAACTTGCTTCTTGAGATTCCATTGTGGCCTAAACCTATAACACCTATTTCTATCCGTTGTGATAGTGCTGCTACATTGGCAAAGGCTTATAGCCAGATGTACAATGGGAAGTCTAGACACTTAGGTGTCAGGCATAGCATGATTCGTGAGCTTATCATGAATGGGGTGGTATCTATAGAGTTTGTTAGATCTCAACAAAATTTAGCTGATCACTTGACGAAGGGTTTGGCTAGAAACTTGGTTTTAAAGTCTGCTAAAGGGATGGGTTTAAAGTTCAACATAGTCACTGAATGCTAAGACACCCAACTCCCTCCTGAGGAAACTTGGGAGCTGAGTTCAATATGGAAAGCTGAACATTTAGTGAACTGGAGCACATGTTTTACAATCATCCCAAGGCTGTGCTCGGAACCTGCTGAAAAGGAGGATGAAGTCTTTACTTCTTAATGGTTGATTTCTTTGAAAAAGTGCTAAGCAGGAGCATGAATAAAGAGGAACCACCTATGTGAATGTTGAAGTTTTGCCGCTTCAGGGAGCTTTGGACTTTTGGCTCTTACAACATTTGTGAATTGGATATGGACACATGGCTTATTTAGTGTCAGGAGCATTTAAGTGTTTGAAAACTTGTGTGTATTTTATCTTCAGGTACTCAGATGGGTTGAAGGGTTCAATTCTTAGAACACCCTGATTCTCGAGTATTTGAACGTGTAATGTACTAAGATGGGAATTCAATCTTCAAGATATTTTCATTTATGCACATGTTTTGTTTTATGTTTATTTCATGCAAAAGGAATTGTACTAAATTGGGGAGGATTGTTGGAAATTTAGTTCAATTGAGGGATTTGATCATACTTGGAAATGGGTTTGGAGGTACGGAGTGTACACCCATTAAGTCCCTGATTACCCTGACTCTTATAGTGGTTTAAGTTACTACTGCTAGTACTAAGTTAGTACTGCTGGAGCAGAGTTACTACTGCTAGTACTAAGTTAGTACTGCTGGAGCAATGTTACTACTGTTGCCTTAAGTTAGTACTGCTAGAATGAGTTTGTAACTACTTTGACCTATTTATGGGCAGTTTCAAACTCGTAATTAAGACCATAATAACTTGGTCTTGTAACCACTATGGCTATGATGGAGGAACATTATGAGGAGATTAATTGGCCGATTAATTCTCATAATTCAATTGACTAAGAGTGATTCAATCCTATAAATAATATGCATGGAAGAACACACGAAACATAAACACTTGAAAGCAAACAGGTTCTTGATTTGTGCCTAAAACAAGAACACCACTTGGTCTTATCCCATAGAGATATTCGTGTAACCCAGGCATAGGGTCGAATAGTTTCTATTGGAAAGTGATAACACGATTTCAAATGATATCCGGTACCAATGATTATCTTCACCCTGCTGAGAACTGATCAAAAGAAACCAACAGATGTCCATTTTCTCTTGAAGCTCGATGTATACGTGATGGAAATAGCTACAAAAATTTATCATAAGTTTTGCAAAATATTGTATGCTATACTTTCTAAGAAAATATTTTATGTGCTAATAATGTGTTATGACAATGCAGGAAGATCTTGAGCTTATGGAATTCATCGGAATAAATACTTACCGGTTCTCTATATCATGGGCTAGAATATTGCCAAGTAATCTATTTACTTTCTCTTAGTTTATGCCTTAGGAGTAGACCGGAGGTGAAAATTATGGTCCATTTGTATACAAATGGGTCGAGTTCGGTTACCTTTTATCTCTAACGGGTTAAGTGGGTTAAGGTAAAAGATTTGACTGCATATAACCTATTGAATCACTTCAAAAGAAAATGTCCAGATAATTATGTACTAAACTACTTATACATGGAGCATAATGTAATTATAAAATTCAAGGGAAATAATAGAAAAGGTCCAGTAGAGGCGGCGAAAAATTTTGTATGACTAGTTTTGTCTCGTAAAAAATGTTAACAGTTTTGACCCGTCACTCAAACCATGCAGCCCGCCCCTAAACTATACGTGAAAAACACTTGGTACAAAAAACCAGGCAAGTGACATGGTGACAGTCTCAATCATGGACACATACAGGCCGGGTCTTTAACTCAGCTAGTTTTACATAGATTTGATTGATAGCTGTATATGATGGACATGCTGATTATTCGTTTCTTTTCCATTAGAGGGAAGGTTTGGAAATGTGAACTTCGCTGGAATAAAGCATTATGACAAGCTTATCAGTGCCCTAGTAGAAAAAGGTTGAAAAATAGAATACTCCCTTAGTCCCTCGCCCTCCATCTCTAGAAATTTCACTTCTAATACAAATCCCTCCTACAGGAATCCAACCATTCGTGACATTGACGCATTACGATATATATGGTGGTTGGCTAAGTCCACAAATTCAGTAAGTTCGTGGTTATAGATCAGGGATTTACCCACCAGCTTGGTGCTCTGCTTCTTTTGGGAACATAAGCATCAGCTCACGTAATATCGTTTGAATTTCTTATGTTATAAAAAAAACAATTAGACCTGAGAAAAGAATAATTTGTTAGAAGGTGTTAGTCAGTCCATTTATTCAATGGTTTGAGATTAAGTTTGAGTAGAAAAGGGTAATATCAATATTGCTTAATGAAGACTCCCTAATTTGCCAAAAAAAAAAATAATAAAAATATAATAAAATAAAATAAAGCCCCAAAATAAGCACATACGTAGAAGTAGTTTGTTTCATCCAAACTACTTACTTGCTTATGAAAAAACCCGACTTATTTATAAAGATTATAACCGATATTTACTGGTATTAAGGGGAAACAAAACGGTAGTATTGGGATTGTTATGAATGCCGTATGGTATGAACCCATAAGCAACTCCGCACAAGACAGACTAGCTGCTCAAAGAGCTCTATCTTTCTTCTTGAATTGGTAAGTCCACAATTGCATTTGTATCTTCTGATGTTCATTCTGATCATAATATATTGAATTTGTTGCGTAGGTTCCTGGAACCCATCATATTTGGAAATTATCCGGAAGAAATGAAGGATATTCTCGGTTCTTTATTACCCGACTTCCATAATGATTCTTTCAGGAAGCTAAAGAATGGATTAGACTTCATTGGCGTCAACCATTATACAAGTTTCTATGCAAAAGACTGTTTACACTCGACATGTGAACAAGGAGGACCTGGTGTTTCCATGACAGAGGGTCATTTTCTCAGAACTGCAATTAAGAACAATGTTCCGATAGGGGAATCGGTATAAAATCCTTCATTCACCCGCTATATTTGATTTTTCTAAATAATTTATGAAATAACTGCCTGTGTACTATGCAGACTGCAGTGGATTGGCTTAATGTATATCCTGAAGGAATGGAGAAGATGGTGACTTATCTCAAGCACAGATACAATAATACACCGATGTATATCACAGAGAACGGCGAGTTCCCACGACTCCCTTGAGTGTGCATGCAGTCCATTGATTAATAGTAAAACAATTAAGATCCATTTAGATTGTTTGTCACATGTAGAACCTCTATAAATTAATAATGTTGGGACAGGGATATTTTATTAATTTAGCGAAATATTATTATATCGATAAATTAATAAATTATTAATTTAAAGAGGTTCATGTATGACCTTCAAAATTTCCATATCCAATGTACATTCACACATTAAATAAAGTTGTCAAGTTCATTGTTTTGAATTAAAGATAGTTCAATGTATATGGTTCTAAATTGATCACTATAAAATGTCCAATGATAAGTTTTATAATCACATCAACTATGGCTTCTAAACTAAAAGGTGTTAAAAAATCAACCATGACCAATCAACAACGAAAATTGTTATGCGAGTATAAGAGAGATCACCAAGGATGCACTCAACAAGATTTGGTGCAGTGGGTTGACAAAACTTTTGATTTGAAACTAAGTATTGCAAGCTTCATAATTTTTTTTTTGCAATACGAGAACACAATGCCTACTCTATTAAGTGCAATTGGGAAATTTAAAGATGAACTCAATATAGATTTGAAGTTTACAAAAAAAACAAGTGACTATAGATTCTTTTTTTACTAGACAATCTTAGAATTTTGGAATATTTTGGGGAATTATTAATTTATAGTTTCGTTGGGACCAATATATTTACATTGGGATTTCAAAAAAATTATTATCTTATTATTTTATCGATTGGGGTCCAATTTTGTACTGGTCCCAAGTTGGGACCGGACAAATTATTAGTTTTATCGAGGTTATTAATTTATCGAGTATTAATTTATAGAGGTTCTACTGTAGATTGTTTGTCACATGTAGCCTTGTATAATAAAGTGTCGAAGTGCCAAGCCATATATGTCTGCCCAAAATGAAGTATAATTTTTCCGGATAGAAGCTGCCTTAAATTGTGAAGTCCAACAAATGAATATTACGTTGAAATAACTCTCTACCAACTTTTATCATAGTTACTCACACGCCCAAACCTTCTTCCCTTCTTCAATTTTGTATAGAAATGTTAGACTTGCTTTTTTATAAAGATGTCGTCACTCACGTGAATTGGACTAGGTTTGTATTAAGTAGCTCACGCAGGGACTACTTATGTTTAATTGGCAAACTAGTGATGTAAAGGGTCCTATAAATACCCCACATGTCTCTCCATGTGGGGTGTGGAAAAGTTTGTGTATTATTGTTTCTTTCATTTTAATAAAGATAATCATTAGGCAACTTCTCTCCACCCTCTCACTACTCTCTCTCTAAGATGAACTTCTTCATCTTCCACAGCCAACCAAGGCCGCCTGAACCACGAAATACATGAATCTTGGTCTCTACAATTGGTATCATGAGCTAACCAGGGGAGATTCTTGGTGAGTTTACTGATTTTTGTGGTTCGATTCAAGTTTTAGGCTGTTTTTTATCTTCTTTTTGTTGTCATCGGAAATTTTTTTTCCGGTCATCGGATGTTATTTCCGTTTCATTCGATAAAAACAGACCCATAACTGGTCTTTATGTATCTTTGATGGTCAAAAACATCTCAAATCCATGGTCATACGAGTGTAGATCTGCTCACAGTTCTATATTCGAGTTTAAGTTAAGATTGTTTTTGTCCTTTAATCCGTGAATATGGTCAAATCTGATGAATATATGGTCGAGTTTTATGCTCGAAATGGGTTTTAGGATCTGATTTGGGTTGCAAAAAGATGGTCGGAAAAGTTGGTCGGAATTTATGGCCGGAAAAGGGGACTTCTATTATTGTACTCAATTATTGATGGGAGGTGAAAAGAGTGGTTAGATCTGACAATTGATGAATTATTGGATAAGAGTGATAAAGTCAAAAGTTGGTAAAAGCTGACAGAATCTCGAAATTGCCACATTTCCTCGGAATTGCAATCGACTCTCGCAATTGCAAAAGTCTCTCGCAATTGCAACACTTTCGAAATTGCTATCGCAATTGGTCTTTCTAAATTCATTTCGGAATTGCCTTTGAGTCTCGCAATTGAAGATGGCTTTCGGAATTCATTTCGGAATTGCCACATTGTTTCGCATTTGGCACTGTCTCGCATTTGGGGAGTGTTTCGCAATTCATGGAGTTTTCTCGCAATTGGTTTCGCAATTGGGGAGTTCTCTCGCAATTGGGGCAATTTCTCGAAATTCACCAATATCTCGCAATTGCCAACTGTTACTCTCGCAATTCATTTCTTTCGTAATTGATAAATATGTTCACTTATAACCTTCCACTTTGACATCCTTCAACTTAGTATCCCTTCCAAAAAAAAGTTTTTTGGCGGGAAAATGTGAGTAAAATTTAATTTTTTCAGGTGATTAAACGTTCAATTTTTACGCGAGATTCAAATTTTGGTATAATAGTGAAATTTTTGGTCAAAATTCGAATTTTTTAGGTGAAAATTGGCGTCAAAATCTGTTACACTCAAATTTTTCTAGCTTTCTTGTAACGGCATTTCCTAGTGTATTTCAAATTATGAAAAAAAAAAAAAAAAAAAAAAAAAAAAAAAAAAGGAGGGATATAGGGATACTATCACAACAATCACGAGGATACATCGTTCACGGCTAAAACTCTTATGGTTAAGAAAATGACTACGGGAGAAGAATGTTATTATTGAATTGATTTTGAAGTAACATTTTTCGTGCGTGTGTACTTATTTATCTCAAAGTCTAGAGGTTGGTTGGATGCATGACTTTTTGAGATACTTGTTTGGGCTCTCATGGGTGTAGTGATTAAGTCTTGGATTATCTAGTTTTCATAGGTCAAGGGGAGGATGGACGAAGACCTAGTTAACTAACAATCAAACTGAGCTGGTGTACTCAGTGTCACACAAAGATGTGGATAATTCGAGAGATGTTCATATACAGTTAAGGAAGGATGGATGGGTATATGAAACGACCTATGCTTTAAGGAGTTACGTTGTAGTGCTCAGTATAGGTTCTTAGTCACACTTTCGTACAAGATTAAGTCACATTAGAGGGGGGATGTTTACTTCGTTTTCAAATTGGTCATATCGGGTTGTCTCCACATGTGGTTATTTATTTGAAGCCGGTGAACTTTAAGGTTGGTTTGAGAGAAGGTTTGAGAGTATTTGTTCAACATATTCTCACGAGCAGTTATGGCATTTCAATTGCATCCAGTAAAGGGTAATCAAAGGCGTGTACACTAATGTATGATGATTTCGATAACTCGCAATCATCAGGAGGGAGAAGTACGGCTTATTACCAACATTGGATGCAAATACTTTGTGAGATATGTTGATGCTCCCGAACGACAACCATTGTGCTACAGTCTCCGCTGCGTGTTAGAAGACTAAAGAGAGTTGTCGTTTCAGGAGGGAGCAGAAAAGAATAAAGGGCTCACTAGTTAGGAGGGAGTAATAACCTAACTAGTACATTACAGTTGAAGTTCAGAGCTACAAGGATGTGTGCCGTCAGCACCAAAGATCGAAGCTGCGATCTTTTGGAATAGAGAACTTCAAGTCTGCCTCAGGATCTAGACTACAGAGACTCTGCACTTCAGCAAAAGTTTATTCTTGTAATTTACTTTGTATTGTTTATAGGTCTCATTGTAACCATTCACTTGTGACGACATCTTGGAGGGAGATTGTTAGACTTGCTTTTTTATAAAGATGTCGTCACTCACGTGAATTGGACTAGGTTTGTATTAAGTAGCTCACGCAGGGACTACTTATGTTTAATTGGCAAACTAGTGATGTAAAGGGTCCTATAAGTACCCCACATGTCTCTCCATGTGGGGTGTGGAAAAGTTTGTGTATTATTGTTTCTTTCATTTTAATAAAGATAATCATTAGGCAGCTTCTCTCCACCCTCTCACTACTCTCTCTCTAAGATGAACTCCTTCATCTTTAACAGCCAACCTAGGCCACCCGAACCACGAAATGCATGAATCTTGGTCTCTACAAGAAAGATAGTTGACAAAACCAAATAATATAAAACCTGATATATTGCATATTAATAAAAAAATTAAAGATCTACACGGCATCAAGGTCCACGTGATCATGATCAAGGTTGAGAGTCACTCAAACAAACTTTATACACGATGTGAACTTATATTTTGACAATGGTGACATTTAACAACCATGGAAAGGACCCTCAGAAGTAACATATCTTTAATAAAAGATTATAAGAAAAAAATCAATCACAATCAAAAGTGTGGTATTATTGTTTCTTTATAGTTGTCCATGCATCATGCATGTAATTTTTTTTTTTTTTTTACCACAATCTTGGTTAGGTTAATCCTTTTCTATGGAACAAAGATTATGATCATTATGGTTGTTACAATATGTCATGATGATCCTATGGTATAGTGTTTTGGTAGAATATGACACAATTTATTTTTGTGATTCACGAGTTATTTGATAAGATTCGACCTGTTTATCACCAAACATACTAGTTGGTGTGAGGTTATGGCATTATAGCAGTAATCTAGTGCTTTATATCTTCCGCAATTATATACATCTATAAACTTTTAGTTGTTTTTGAATTAATATATTTAGATATTGATTAAGATTGTTCATTCAACGGAAGAATATAAGAAGATAGTAGAAAGGGAGACTTTTGCATATTAGGAGCTTTCAAAACTACCTTTTTCTTCAATTATTGGTAGTAGATTAAAAGAATCAGCTCAGATATACTATATATGTACGTTTTCAAGTAATAGAAATCAAAAGTCGAACCACTTAGTGTGTGTGTTTGTTTGTTTATGAAAACTCACTTTATCACTGAAATAATTTGTGTATTAATTAAATTTGGGATAATTACTAAAATACCCCGATTGCCCAACTGCTAAGAGTATCTATCCCGATCTCAAAAAATTCCCCCCTTAGCCCAAGGCAACTCGTATAATCACGTATTGTACGGTAGTGTATTTTGGGCAACTTTTATTTGTTGGGCAACCGTATACTTTACAGATGGTTTTTTGGTCATTTCAAAAATTTTACACTATTCTGCTTTCATTACTGTTCATACCGTATTCGAAAATAAAAATTTAAAAACAAACAGCATCTCCTCTATACACTTCTTCCCTCCATCCGTTCCAGTC